>OZ014524.1:241839450-243039450 GCA_963966055.1 Lathyrus aphaca | reverse complement strand
TAGGAGTGATTCCTATATTCAAGAGGTCTATGGTGTTAAAATGGTGCTGATGTTTCAAAAAGTTGACCTAAGTCTCCACATCCTAATCTAAACCTGTCTCAAAGCCCAAAAACATGTGAAACAATATTGTTTTCTTTTTAAAATTTTTCTGGTAAGGCTAAGGAAATGGAAAAAAATGAGGATGTACTAAAAATACACTATACTGGTGACTCGTCAGACTCATGCATTATCTAAGAAAATTAAACTAAATAACTTACTGAAAAGGGAAATAACTGAAAGGAAATAATTAACTAAAAAGGGAAATGACAGAAAGCAATAAAATCCTCTCCCACACTTAAATCAAACATTGTCCCCAATGTTTCGAAATAAGATAAGGAGGGTAACCTGAAAAAGACTACTGTGGAGGAGCACTGGTGCCCTCGCCGTCCTGCTGTGACGGTCTGGAACGACGGGATCTACTGCGAAGGTTACCTAAGATGGAATCTTGAGTGGCCTCCATAAGCTGGTAGTGCCGGCGGTTGAACTCTCTTTGACGGTCCTGCTCTAATGAGATATCATTCAAGGTACGGCAAACGTTGCTGTAAGCACGATCCGAAACCAATCGCGATTGTTGCATGAAGCTCATGTTGTCCGTCAGTTGTTGTGAAATAGTAGAGAGAAGGCCGTCTCGCCTTTCCTCTCTAGCTGTCATATCACGCCACATCTCCTCAGTGACATAGAATCCAGGAGCAGCACCTGCAACAGGGTTAGAGGAAGATGGTGCGGTGTGTGATTGTGAAGGACGATGGGGGGACATGTGAGGTATGGGAGACTGCTCTCTCCGATCATACTCTTCATCAGTGTCATGTGCCTCCCCATCTGGAATATTAGGAGGAAGTGGACCTAAAACAGGTGGAGCATTCAGATCATAGGTCCAGTTCCTTTCATTACGTACATCAGTACGTCTACTGCAAGGTAAAGCAACAGATGTGATAGCTACCCCATGAACCATCAACTCATAACCACCTTCTCTCCTCGTTCGACACAATTTCATGTCTTTTAGAAATTTTAAATTACTTGTGCGAGGAGGTAGCGGTTCAAGTGTAGCTATTTCATTGTTCAGGTCAAGAGCCCGAGCAATAGATGTAACAAGCCCTCCAAAAACAATCGGTCCTGTTTTATTAGTAAGTAAAGCCATGTGTGCAAGCATAAACGGGACCGGATTGATATGGGTACCAGTGAGGCATCCTTGCAAAATTAGGAGTTCTCTAGCATTTACCTTGTTTGGACTCTCCCGGCCAAAAATAGTACATGCCAAAAGATATCTGAAAACTCTTATGGCCGGGTTATGAATGGTCGGCGCAAGTATTCCTTCAAAAGAATTTATTGAAGTACTTGAAAGCCTTTGCCAGAAGGAAAATACCTCGGCCGACAATTCCGCATCCAAAGGTGCCTCACAAATCGCACCTTCCCTATATGGGATTCCTAACAAGCCTGCTAGCTCGTTGGTACTGAATTCATATTCAATTCCAAACAATCTAAAATTAACAGTACCGACTGTGCTAGCAGTGTTAGGACTGACAGTGTATATCAATGAACTTAAAAACTCAGCTGTCAGCCTCTCATAGGTAGGTTCCTGATTAACGAAAATATTATGCAAGCCTAAAAAATCTAATAAATTAAAAACACTATGATAAAGACCCAAAGCATACAGACAGTTATCATCGACGTACCTAGTCGAGAGAATTTCTCGACTCTGAAGCCTCTGAATAATTTTCCTTTGCCTATCACCCGGTCTTCCATCACGAAGAAGAAATCCATTGAACTTCATTGTTGATTGCTCCTTAGGAAGTGAAAAATGGTAGAAAATGGTTTATGAGAGAAATGATAAAGTTTTGATTTTTATGGTTTGTGGTGGATGAAAATGAAAATGGATTTTGGATAGGTTTTATGGATGGTGGGTATTTTGGAAATGGGGGAGCTTTAATGGGGTTCAATGAGGTTTTTGAAAGTTGCAAAAATGGGTTTTTGGAGATGGAAGGTGAGAAAATGGTGAAAATGAATGTTCAGCCCCGAAATAGGGGAGAACGTCATGGCGCCCGCCACAAGGCTAATTTCTGATATGCCTTGGATTTTTTAAATCCTCCTTTGGGCCCTCTTTGCACCTTCGGTCTTCGGGGGGTCTGGATAGCGTTTTCTTCTCTTTTCCAAGGCATGAGGCTTGCATATTTTTTTTTGAAGACAAAAATGAAAATATTTTTGTCTTATATTTTTTTTCTTTTGCTCGACAAAAAATAAATAATTAAAAATCAAAAAAGAAAAGAGAAAAATCGACATTAGTGCATGAAATAATATGTATATATAAGATAAATTCAAAGTACATGAAAAAAGGAAATATAATAGATGCAAATAATGTAAGATATGTCTGGAGATACGAGAAAATAAAGCATGAGAAAATATCGTCAGTGTAGAACGAATCATGTGGTAGGCTTCTCCTCCTGGTTTGATCCACGAATCTCAGCTATCTCCCTCCGAAGCTCTTCAATCTCCTGATATAGAGCATCGGCCTCTGAGGCATGAGTGAGGTCAGAAACCTGAATCTGTAATTCCAAGTCCGCTACTTCCTGCTTGAGCAGGGCAGTCTCCTTACGGAGCTCATAAATCTGAGTTTGTAGATCAGGCGGCTGCAGAGACATATTGTTAGACATAACAGTGATTCGGGGAGTAAGAGGTGTAGGAGTGTACTCAGCGGCGGGAGGTGATTTCGGCTCTTCGACAGTCTCTCCATAACCCTCTAGAGCATAACTCCAATTGGCAGGATCATGGACACTGGTCATCAACGGGTCTGGTAATGTAAAGTAATGTATCACTTCGCCGTCGATCAGTAATCTAAACATGTTGGGCTCAAAAGAGGCCCTCCTCATCAGTCCTCTGTCAAGACAAAAGTCAACATCCAGGGTGGTGTAGCAGCAGAAGGTCCTGAGGTGCAATAATTTGCGAGACAAACCCAATGTAGTAGCTATCTGTGTAACAATCCCACCGACATGTATGATGCCTACAGATGATCTGGCAACACTAGCAAGGCCCTTCAACAGAAAGTTGCCACAAGAAACTGAGCGAGACTGAGTCGCACAAAACAGTAGGAAAGTCTCCTCTTCACTTAGTAGAGTCTCCGTATCTGGAAAACCTAGGAAAGAATGCGCTAGAATCATCTGGAAGTACCTTAACGCAAGGTTGTGGATTACCTGAGAAAACTGGGTGGAAGGATCTTGGCTCCCTCCACCTGAGATTTTAGACCAAAACTTTTCCACTTCTCTGCTCATAAAATACCCCATCGGTGTCTCTGGAATAGCATCAGGAGTAGTCTGAAAACCTAGTAAATCACCAAACTCTTTGTGAGAGAAGGAGTAGTCAATCCCGAATAACCTGAAAACAGCGTGTCCATCGGGTCCAGCCCAAGGGTCATAATGAAACGAGCTGAGGAACTCTAGAGTCAAGTTCCTGTAAGTGTTGTTCCTATCATCAAACTGGTCCCACTAGAGTTGATGGCATAAGAATCTGACGCTTGGCTTTATCCCCAAGGCATCCATGCAGTCATGGTCAGGGTACCTGGTAGGAGCCATAGGGCGTCTCATGTGGACATAGTAACGCTCTCTCTGTGCGTCGTCTCTAAAGGCCACGTGCATGTCATCGGGGTTCTGCATTCTGCACAAGGTTAGCAAACAAGTCCTGAAATCACATAAAACATTCAATCGTTAGCCCAAACATAATAATAAAATAAACAAATTAAAATAAAGTAAAAATAAAAAGTACGTAAATAAGAAAAACCATGGGTTGCCTCCCATGCAGCGCTTGTTTAACGTCATTAGCTCGACGACCGATTTTTATACATCATTGGAAGGATATGGTGGATCACTCAGAGTATGACAGGTGTATGTTGTTGGGATGCCACCTCCTTCGTAGGGCTTCAACCTCTGTCCATTGACGATGAACGGTTTACATGTTTGGTTCTTGATTTCAATAGCACCGGATCTTAGGATCTTAGATACTTCGAAAGGGCCAGTCCATCTCGAACGAAGTTTTCCTGGAAAAAGTCGTAACCTAGAATCGAACAAGAGAACAGGATCGCCTATTTTGAAGTCTCTTCTTATGATTCTTTTGTCATGCCAAGCTTTTGTTCTTTCTTTGTATATGATGGCATTTTCGTAGGAAGATTGTCTGAGCTCTTCTAATTTGTGGATATCAAGGATACGTTTCTCACCAGCAGTCAAGTAATCCAAATTCAAAGTTTTGATGGCCCAATAGGCCTTATGCTCCAATTCAAAAGGTAAGTGACATGATTTTCCATAGACGAGTTGATAAGGGGTTGTTCCTATAGGGGTTTTGAAAGCGGTTCTGTAGGCCCATAATGCCTCTTGAAGTTTCTGCGACCAATCCTTTCTAGATATAGAGATAGTCTTCTCAAGAATTTGTTTGATCTCCCTATTAGATACTTCCACTTGTCCATTGGTCTGTGGGTGGTATGGCGTTGCTACTCTATGCTTAACTCCATACTTGCTTAAAAGTTTATCAAATATTCTCGATATGAAGTGTGATCCTCCATCACTTATGACTAAACGGGGGGTTCCAAACCTGGGAAATATATAGTTTTTGAATAATTTGATGACTACTCTGGTGTCGTTCATGGGTGCGGCGATAGCTTCAATCCATTTATACACGTAGTCAACGGCTACTAAGATGTACTGATTTCCAAAAGATGGTGGGAACGGTCCCATAAAGTCTATACCCCATACGTCGAAGAGTTCTACTTCTTTGATATTTCTTAGCGGCATTTCATTACGTCTTGAAATATTTCCTGTGCGTTGGCATCTGTCACACTTGACAATGAAAGCATGGACATCACGCCACATAGTAGGCCAGAATAGGCCAGCTTGAAGAATCTTGGCGTAGGTCTTAGATGTGCTTGCATGTCCACCATAGGGTGCAGAGTGACAATGCTCAATTATATTATTTACCTCTTCTTCTGGAACACAACGGCGAAAAATGCCATCTTTACCTCTCTTGAAAAGAAATGGTTCGTCCCAATAGAAGCTTCTCACATCACTGTAGAACTTCTTCTTCCGGTGGTAGTTTAGATCAGGGGGTATGATGTCAGCGGCTAGGTAATTAACAAAGTCTGCATACCAAGGTACATTACTTATAACTAAGGATTTGTGAGAATACTTATGTAGGTCTGGGTTATCATCTTCGATAGTTTCTAGTTGGGCTATCAGTCTATCATAGGCAAAATCATCATTTATGGGTACTGAGTCAGGTTTCAGGTATTCTAGCCTAGATAGGTGATCAGCTACCACATTATCAGTGCCTTTCTTATCACAGATATCCAAATCAAACTCTTGCAATAATAGAATCCATCGAAGTAACCTAGGTTTGGCATCCTTTTTACTTAGTAAGTAACGAATGGCAGCATGGTCGGTGTAAACTATAATTTTGGCTCCTACTAGATAAGATCTAAATTTGTCTATGGCAAAAACTACAGCTAGGAGCTCTTTTTCAGTTGTTGCATAGTTGAGCCGTGCAGCGTCTAGGGTTCTACTGGCATAATAAATTACGTGTAACTTTTTGTCTTTTCTCTGACCTAGAACGGCTCCTACAGCATAGTCACTAGCGTCACACATTATCTCAAACGGTTCTGACCAATCAGGGGGTTTCATTATAGGTGCTGAAATCAGAGCTTTCTTCAGAAGATTAAATGCTTCAGTACATTTTTCATCGAAGATGAATTCAACATCTTTCATTAAAAGACCAGTTAAGGGCTTCGTTATTTTGGAGAAATCCTTGATAAAACGTCGGTAAAATCTGGCATGTCCAAGAAAACTTCTTATCTCCCTGATAGTCTTCGGCGGTTTTAGATTCTCTATGACTTCTATTTTAGCTTTATCTACCTCTATACCTTTTTCGGAAACTATATGTCCTAAAACAATCCCTTCGGTGACCATGAAATGACATTTTTCCCAATTTAGCACAAGGTTTACCTCCACACATCTTTCCAGGATTTTTTCAAGGTTGATAAGACAATTTTTGAAATCAGATCCACAAACTGAGAAATCGTCCTTAAATACTTCCATGATTCCATCTAAATAGTCGACAAAGATAGACATCATGCAACGTTGGAAAGTGGCAGGAGCATTATAGAGTCCAAAAGGCATTCTTCTATAGGCATAAGTTCCAACTGGGCATGTAAAGGTAGTTTTTTCTTGATCTTCGGGGTGAATAGGTATTTGGAAGAATCCTGAATATCCATCTAGGTAACAAAAGTAAGAGTGTCTGGCTAGGCGCTCCAACATTTGGTCTATGAATGGTAATGGGAAATGGTCCTTCCTAGTTGCTTTATTTAATTTTCTATAATCTATGCACATACGCCAACCTCCATCGGTTCTTTTGCTACAGGTTCGCCCTTCTCGTTTTGCACGACTGTGATGCCTCCCTTTTTAGGTACTACATGCACAGGACTCACCCATTTACTGTCCGAGATCTGATATATTATACCTGCCTCTAGTAACTTAAGAACTTCAGTCTTAACTACAGTACTCATTATAGGATTTATTCTTCGTTGGTGTTCTCTGGAGGGTTTTGAATCTTCTTCAAGCAAAATCCGATGCATGCATACAGATGGGCTTATTCCTTTTAGATCAGAGATCTTATATCCTAAGGCTGAGGGGTACCTACGTAAAACATCTAACAATTGGTTGGTTTCTTCTTGGTTTAAGGTAGCACTAACTATAACTGGACGGTTCATTTCTTCATCGAGAAATTCATATCTCAGGTTTTTAGGCATTTCCTTAAGTTTTACGGTTGGTTTTAAAGGGCAAGGCATAGGATACGGGGTAAGAGATAAACATTCGTGAAGGTTATCATCAATGTAGGGTCTTTTATAATTGTCATCTTCCAAAATAAGGGTTGATGGCAATTTTATAGATTCAATTTCTTCTTCTTGTTCTAATTCCCTAATGCATTCTTCGATGATATCTAAGGCATAACAAGCATCTCCTATCACAGGTGCCATAAGAAATTTTGAAAGTATAAATTCTATCTTCTCTTCGCCTACCTCAAAAGTTAGTTTCCCTTTTTTAACATCTATTACGGCTCCAGCAGTCGATAAGAACGGTCTACCTAGGAGGATTGGTATGTCGTCATCTTCTTTAATGTCCATGACAACAAAATCAGTAGGTATAAACAGCTGACCTATCCTAACAGGGACGTCTTCAAGTATGCCTATAGGGTATTTAACGGATCTATCGGCTAATTAAAGTGACATCTTAGTAGGTTGTAATTCTCCTAAGTTTAATCTCTCACAAACTGCTAAAGGCATTAAGCTCACACTAGCTCCTAAGTCTAGAAAAGCTTTTTCGATGACCTGATTCCCCAAAACACAAGGAATGGAAAAATTTCTGGGATCTTTATCTTTCTTTGCTAACCTATTTTCGGAAATAGAATTACATTCCACGGGTTTCGGATCTTCAAGTCTACGTTTATTCGTAAGTATGTCTTTGAGAAACTTAGCGTAAGAAGGTATTTAGGTGATGGCTTCTGTAAAGGGGATTTCTACGTGAAGTTTTTCTATAACCTTAACGAATTTTTGATATTGATTATCGATTTGGGTTTTCTTTAATCTTTGAGGGTATGGTATTGGTGGTTTGTATGGCGGTGGTGGTATATAGGTTTTATTTTTAGGTTCTTCTCCTTTTTCTTGACTTTCCGGGGTTTCAGACTCCTCTGGTTCCTTCTCCTCATTCCTCTCAGAAGTTTCGGGCTCACTTAATCTAGGGTTCAAAGGTTCCTTATAAGCGGTTCCACTTCGTAGAGTAATGGCATTAGCTTGCCCTTTCGGGTTTTGTTGAGGTTGTCCAGGGAACTATCCTCCAGGTGTAGTCTGTGGGGCTTGGTTTAAAGCTACCTGAGAGATCTGGGTTTCAAGCATCTTATTATGAGTAATAATTTGATCAACCTTGGTTCCTAACTGGGTAATCAGTTCGTTAACATGGACGTTTTGGTTCATGAACTCTTTGTTTTGTTGTGTTTGAGCAGTGATAAAATTTTCCATAATTTTCTCAAGGCTCGATTTTTGCGGTACAGGTTGCATAGGTTGATTTGTTCTTGGGGCTTGGTAACCTTGTTGTCTCGGAGGTGTGGTATTTTGAATAGGGTTATTATTTTTGTAGGAGAAGTTTGGGTGATTCCTCCATCCAGGGTTATATGTGTTTGAAAATGGGTTCCCTTGGGTGTAGTTCACTTGCTCAGTGTTTGTCTCATTCAACAGATTGCATCCGGCAGATTGGTGTCCTTGTGTCCCACATATCTCACAATTCGGCGAAACTGCGGCTACAGTGTTCGGAGTTGCACACATATGTTCGACTCTAAGGGCCAACGCGTCCATTTTAGCTTGCATCATGTCTATAGAGCTTAGCTCATGTATTCCTCCTTGGGCTTCCTTCTTTTCCACTGTCGCTCGTTCTACTCCCCATGATTGATGGTTTTGGGCCATATCTTCGATAAGGGCACTAGCTTCAGGGTAAGGTTTGTTCATCAGTGTGCCACCAGCGGAAACGTCGATGGTCATCTTCGTGTTATAATGAAGTCCATTATAGAAGGTTTGAATGATTAGCCAATTCTCTAAGCCATGATGTGGGCATGCTCTTAATAGTTCTTTATATCTCTCCCAGGCTTCGAACAACGACTCTCCTTGGTGTTGGGTAAATCTGGTTATTAGGTTTCGAAGAAGAGTAGTCTTACTTGGGGGAAAATATCTAGCAAGGAAAACTTTCCTAAGGTCATCCCAAGTTGTTATTGAGTTGGGTGGAAGGGAATCTAACCATAATAGAGCTTTATCTCTGAGGGAAAAGGGAAATAATCTTAAGCGTATCGCATCAGGAGAAGCTCCATTGGTTTTAAAGGTGTCTGCTAACTGAAGAAAGTTTTTTAAATGTTGGTTCGGGTTATCAGTAGCGAGACCTGCGAATTGTCTCTGTTGCACTAATTGCAGCAGGGATGGTTTAAGTTCAAAATTATTGGCTGGGATAGCGGGGTTTACTATACTAGAACTAGGTTCCTCGTTTGATGGTTGGGCGAAGTCCTTAAGAGGTCTTCGGTTTTGATCTTCGGCCATAGCTTTCCTATTCCTATGGAAAAACAAACGTGCGCAAGAGTAATGTTCAGGTTCAGCTAGAGGGTCTACTAAACTTCCGGCACTGCGAGTCTTTCGCATTGACCGGTGGGTAACAACCTTAGTCTAAACGGTATAACTACAGGGTATGAAATTTGACGAAATTGGTCCCCGGCAACGGCGCCAAAAACTTGATGCGTGTTTTTCGCAAGTGTACGGACACGTCAGAGTAATATAAAAGATTGTCGAATCCACAGAGACCAAGTGTCAATCTATCGTACCTGTTGTTATGGTGTGTATCTAAGGCGACTGAATATAAGGGTTTTAAGGAGTGCGCAATAGTAAATAAAATAATAATTTTAAACAATTAATAAAAGACAGGCTCGAATGTGATTCACGTAATCAATGGATAATCCGGTACTTGTTAATAGAACTACTTATGGGTAATGTTTTCTCCTTTGAAAAGAACTAATTTAACAGGATCTGTCGCTTTCGCGTATTCAGAACCGAGTTGTACTCTCTAATCAACCCCTCCTATTGTCACGGATAAAAAGGTGCGTACTGCGTTAGAGTAGTAAACCTATTTTTAAGAAATATAGCATCTTGACTAAATTGAAAAGTATTTTAACCTGGATTTCTTAGCAAAAAGAGGTTCTCACGAACCAGACTCTAAACTTCATAACGCGTTCGAAAATCGTTTTAAAATCTCTTTTCTTTTTAATCTAAAAACTCCTAATGAACTAGACAAAGCGCTTTTGGCTGTTTTTGAAATAGTTAAAAACAATTGTTTAGATTGAAAGATAAAATAGCCCTTAAGTGTTTCCACGAACAATTGTACGGATTACTGGTTTAATTACGATCCTTACATTCTAACCTTTATGGATTTAGTTAGACATAGTAAAGTAAAAGTTCTTTTTATAATTTTTCATAAAAGTAATTTAGTGCGAGTGCGGAAAGTAAATAAAAGTAGTGCGAGTGCGGAAAGTAAATAATAGTAGTGCGAGTGCGGGAAATAAAGTAATTTAGTGCGAGTGTGGGAAATAAAGTAATTTAGTGCGAGTGCGGAAAATAAACGAAAGTAGTGCGAGTGCGGGAAATAAATAAAGTAAAGCGAGTGCAGGAAATAAATAAAGTAAAGTGCGAGTGCGGATAATAAAGGAAAGTAAAGTAATGCAGAAAAGTAAAATATGAACTGGAATTAAAATGGCGGCAGGATTAACTTCCTCCAGAGTGCTCCAAAACTCGATCACACAGACAGATTACAAACTCAATCACTCGATTGCAGAAACACCCCGATGTGGAATGGTAACTGCTTTAAAACTGATATATGCCTAAGAGATTCTAAGTTTAGATGAAGAAAAACGAAAATCTAAAGTCCTATTTATAGGAAAACTAAATGCAGGAAAAGACCAGGATGTCCCCTCCACTAAAAAGTGGAGGGAACTGTTTTTGCCTTGTGGCGCCCGCCACAAGGTCATGGCGCCCGCCATGAGACTGATAGGGAATGGAAGAGTGGGGATCGTGGGTCTTGGCAGTTGTGGAGTGGTCTTGAGACGTGGCCACGTCATGACAGACCCCATGGTGCCCGCCACGGTGGATGCCGTAAGTGTAAAACGTTGAATTTCTAGGTTTTCGTCCATTTCCACTCCTTTTTCGCTCCTTTTCTCGATTTAAGCCCCGATTACATAAAAAAACCTAAAAACAAAGAAAAACAAAGTAATAACATAACAAAATAACAATAAAATCTAAGAATGCATGCGAAATCGGAGTCAGAAATACGGTGAATTTTAGTGTGATCAGTGTCACTAGTGTATTCTTAGTGTTGATGTTAATATCGGTTAATTTAACATAAAGTCGCATGACCACGTACGAATAGGTGTTTTGTTTCATGTCTGCATGTAGAAGTATTCTTTTAAAAACCATGATTGATTGTTTGCTTGAGGACAAGAAAATATTCAAGTCTGGGGGAGTTTGATAACTCGAATTCATATCGATTATTTAATGCGATTTCCGATTATTTAACATGTTTATTTATTTATGTTGGACGATTTTACGTGCAAATTGTGTTTGTTTTGCAGATATTCGATCGGACACGTCATTTGTAAGCAAGAATGCGAAAAGAGAGATTTTAAGGCAAGAAACCAAGGAAAACACAAGAAAAATGACAGAAAAATGAAATTCTTCACTTTTGCTGTCAAATGGCCGTCTCATAAGCCAGACATCGTCTCATTTGGATAGACGACCAACTTGGCAATGAGTTAGTCATCTCATCCTTTAGTTGCCCGTTTCATTTCAATGACGCTCGCTTCAACTAAATAATTCAGTAACGCAAGTTACGCAAACAGAAGAAACATAAGTCAATCCAGTAGAGATTCTTCATTCAATTCAGAGGATTTTTCTCAACCATAATCCACTCTGTCTAAAAAACTCAGTCAAAAGCTCGTCGAAGTCCAAGCCTTATTTTTCTCAACAAACTCTATCACAGCATCTATAAATAAGGCTCTCCGCCATTGCACCGGGAGAGCTTCGATTTACGTCCAATTGTTACCCTTTTTATTTCAAAGTTTCCTTTTATTTTCGTTGTTCATTCGCATTTATTTATTTTACCGAACCTTAGTGATAGTTTCCGCCATTAGGAAACTATCACCATTTTTATTGTTTCTAGCCACTGCATTTTTGTTTTCTCGTTCGAATTTCGAAGTTTGGTTGATCATGGATATTACAACCAAGTTTCTTATTTTAATGATATTTTATTTATTTATTATCGCATTTATTTACTTTATGCAATTTCTCCCCTTATACCTTTTTTTTAAATTTAGTATGTCAGCTTAAACCGTTAATCGGAATGTAATTGTATAAACCGAAACAAATTCGATAGAATTAGGCTAAAACCTTAAATTAACTTATAATCTGGTTTCGATTTCTTATTTTAATTAACTTTCATTACGAGAGTAAGGGAGTCTAAAATATTAGGATTAAGACCGCGAGAGTGTGAGATTCTAGTCAGATAGTTGGAATCAGGCATTAGTTTTAAATACAGAGAAAGCACTTTAAAACTGATTAGAACCTTTAGGTTTCCAAAAAGTATTTCTTACTTGAGTTGATACAGAGAGAGTGCTCAATTGAACTTAAGAGTATAGTATTAGGCAAAACCACGAGAGTGTGATTCAAAGACTTTCAAACCGAGAGTTTCTACGAAGAGACTCTCAATTGAACTTAATAAACCTTAACAAGCTGACCCTCTATTGAATTCATGAAGGCGAAATAAATTACGTACCAATAATTTATATCATTAATTTAATTTAGTTGATTCTTAATCATTTAAAACCTAAAACATCACTCACCTTAGCTAAACATAGCAACACCCGACTACACTAGGTTGATTATCGAGTCTTTGTGGGATTGATATCTTTTATTACTATGCGATAGACTGTGCACTTGATGTTAGTAACTGTTAGACTCGTTGAGTCGCGATCAACCCGAACCCGAGTCAACGGGTGAAAACCCAACTTAACTAGATTCAGGTTCGGGTGCCACCCGATATTTCGGGTGCAAGTTTTGGTTGTGTGAAACCCACACCCGAAACCCGAAACCACACCCACTTATACATGTAATTACCTAAGTTCCCTTATATATAAGTTTAACAAAAAAAATTAGGGTTTCACATTTGAACTGCTACTAGAGAAAGAAAACGAGATGGAACTACTAATTCGTGATTTGGATGATAAAGTTCGTTTTGGGAAGAAAGCTATGGAAAGGCCAGGTTTGTCATCAGGAAAGACTGTTGGTTTTCCTGATTGGCCACCATCTCATTCTGTCTCATTTGAGGATTCTAGAAGTGTGGATTTTTTGGACCGATCCCGCTTATGTGGTCGTGGTACAGGAGATATGTTGACGCGTCCTACTGATGACATAAGAAAATTTAAAGGTAGCAAGGACATAGGTTGGTTTTCATACAACGATGACTTGAATAGGTGATAATTCATTTTTACACTGTCTATTTTTCTTGATTTATGATTTATGGTAAAACTCTCCCAATTTATTTAGTCTTTGATCTTTAAATGGTTGTATTTGTTGTTTTACAGGCCAAGGTCCAGAGAGAGATAGTGAACATTCGTTTTTTTTTATGGATTGAAAGTTATCTTTAACCTTTGATGACCAGAACCTAATTCTATTTTGTTACTAGCATTTTCTAATTGTTTTGTTCAAATTACTCCACGAATTGGAGCAATAATAATTGAGTGCTGGTAGTAAAAATTTTCCCTACTATTATTGCATCTCAAAACATTGTAAATTGAATTTTTCCCTTCTGGTAATTTTTTGGGTGTCTGGATGAAGGCAAAAAGCCTCTAAATTTATTAGAGATATAAAGCTCAAAACCGTTGTAAAAATACTAACGATACATTGTTGAATGAACACAACTTCTCAGTTTTCCTTAAACAACTAAAGACGATATATTTTAGGGGACAACTACGGGTTCGGGTTTGGGTGGAAAAACCTGAACCCAACGGGTGTGGGCATGGGTGTTATTTTGCCACCCGAATATCCTTTAGATTCGGGTTCGGGTGCTGATTTCGGGTACGAGTTTGGGTATTGTAAAACCCGCACCCGACCCTACCCATTGACATCACTAGAGACAACCTTCTGTGACCAACTGCACAACACCACATGTCGTGACTTCCTGCGTGGCCTACAACCGTGACTAACTGCACAATAACCTGTTGTGACTTCCTGTGCAGCAACCTGTCGTGACTAACTGCACAACACCTTGTGTCCTGACTTCAGGCTCCAGAACCAACTGTTCTGAGCTGCACCAGAACCTTAGCCCCAAAACATATCATCATAACACATATTTCTATGAATGCACTAACAACTAATTTTCGTGTCTTCCTAAAGTTCTGACCTTCACTCGGTCCTTTAGGGAAAAGGTTGTTTACAAATGTTGTGCTTCTTAATAAGCAGATTATAAACTCACTTAAGTACATCAGAAGAACCTAAATACACACTAAGAATATTACATTTTATTCTTGCTCCGTTGTGTGGCCTTTTGCTTCTTCATGTTGCTTCTTTATTGAGCACTTGAAGGTTGAAGTCTCCTTCTTCTTCAAAAGCTTTGCTAGCTTGATATTCAATTGAGCATGAGAAGGACTTCTTCATATTGATTCACTTAAGAACATTTCTGAACAGCAACCCATGTTCTTCTTCAATCCAATGATCATGTTGGTTGCATAATAGTCTTGTTGTGGATTTGTAGCTAGAGCTTCCATGACGATCTTCATTGTCTTCTGCAACTTTTCAAGTCTTCTGCAACATATGAAGTTAAGCACATTGTGAATTCATGATCTCTTTCCTTTCAGCAAATTGTTGTCAAAGAGTAATCAGCTAGAAGAGCTGCATATTCAAATAAACTCTTTGCGACTTATTCCAATGTTATCTTTATTTATCATCAATATTATGTGATTGTATGACAACCTCAATAACATGGTTCAAAGGCCATTTGACAACTGGTTAGTGTTTTGTAAATCAACCGTGAAGGTTGTTTTCATTTCAACAACATAACACTAACAATTCTTGGTTGGATATCAAATTTTCAACATAAGTGATAATCCACAACCGGGTTGTATTCCTATTCAAAATAAACAACCCCCAAGAGTGTAGTTGTTTGTTTGAATTCAATAGGAATCAACAACATCAACGCATGTGGTTGTGTTTCCCTTAGGAGCCAACAACATCACAAAGCATGTGATGTTTTCCTTTTATAGCCAAACATAAAAGATTCGTTACAACCCAATTTGGCTACTGAGGAATCCCTTACACAAGGAATAAAATAGTACAACTACGTATTGTCCTTTTCCACAATTCAAAGATAGTGGAGAGGTAGTGGGATAAAGCCATATCATATTGTGTACTATCCTTGCTAACGGTAACATTGTCATTTGAACTTCAGAGGCGTATGAATATAAATCAATGAATGAAGCATAAGCTAGAGACGATGATACTTGGGTTTTCAGAGAACCTAAGTCTTTAGTCTTCAGAACTTGTTCACATAGAACTACATTCTTCAGGACTTTAGTACTTGGCTTAAAACCCATGATCTTCAGAACTTCAAGTCTTAGAGTCTTCAGAACTTTGTTCACATAGAACATTGTCTTCAGAGTCTTCAAATCTTGGATCTTTAGAACCTTAATCTTTAGAACTCGTAACTCTTCATAATGTTTCAGGCACTTGGTATTTAGATGTTAAGTCTTCAGAAATTCAAGTCATCAGAGTCTTCAAAACTTATTTCCTTAGAAGATTAATTTCAGAAGCTTCACTTTGTTATCTAATCAGGACCACGTTCAGAAGAACATCCATAAGAGCATTTACAATGAAACATACACATCCTTGGATCTTCCTGATTAATTTAGATTCAGAAGCACACTTGCTTCTTCAGTACGGTTGCGACTAATGTTACACATAGTAACTTCACATATTAGCATTTGCATACTCATTCATAATGTTTGTTTGATCTTAATATATATAATATTAACGATCTGCACTTTAACAAAAATCAGAACATAAAATAGTTCTTTCATAAATACTCCATTGTTATCTTCAAAACATAGAGATAAAATGCAAAGACAACTCTTGTTCTTACATTTTATAGGAGAGATATTCCTCGAGTAGAACACTTGGCTAAAGGGTATGAACTTGAAAGGCACACAATCAACCTTAGAATAAGAGTGTCGCCCGAAAAACAACAATTTTTAGGTCTTGGAAATTGTGCCCCTTTACAAGACGAATGCGAGTGTTGGACTTCGAGGAAGTGGATTAAGACCATTGTCTCCATGCTAGTTGCAAACAAACTAAGGGAGATTATATTTATAACCAAAATCCATGCAACACAAGGGTTTGTTTGGGAGCTAAGATGTGGTAGTGGGAGGATTGAGGATCCCACGTCCCAAGACATCGTTATCAGCATTGAAAGATTGTAGCACCAAAAGTGGAATCATGACGGATATGACAGGCTATCTCAATTTGATAGAACATGAACAGTTGATTAGTTCAAATCGACGGTAAAATTGCATCGAAATCTCTCAGGAAAGTCCAAAAGGCCAAGCTTCTTGGTCGACTATATCTCTGTTGAAACTGGCCTTTCGGGGGGGGGGGGAGATTTGTTGGCTAGAGATTTCGACCAAGCCAAAGAAGTCTTTATGTTTAGAAGAAAATCCATAAAAGTATCAAAGAAGAGTGATTTGACCCAACCAGGAAAAGGGAAACATGGCAATGGGTCGACAGGTAGGAGAAGCAAAGAGAAATTCCATCCTATAGAAGGAAGACGTCAAAGCATTTCGACGCCACCCAAGACCTTTCGACACACCATTTAGAAAGCTATGAAGAAAACTGCTCAAGGAAGTGGGACAAATTAGTGGGTAGTTATCATAGGAGTGGGATGACAAGTGTCAACATTCAGATTCGTTGGAGAGGGTCCGATGGTTTATTTTTCATGTCTATTTAAGTAGATTTCAATTTCAGAATTCAGTGTCGCATTTCTTGACATTGTAAAAGGGACACACTCAAAGTACCAAGCGTTAAGAGAAACGGGTTAACCCCCAATGCAAAATGTATAATAACGTCCAAACACTTATCTTTTCAAGTAATTTTAATTCCAAGAAATTTTAAATACTTGTCTCTGCTTTATCTTTTTTCTTGCTTTTGTTTATTTTCCTTTTATTTGAGCATTCCGCGAGCATTTACATAAACACAAAAACTCATTAAAAAACCTGACCATCTTATACTATAAAAGTCCATCGTATACTTAATCGGGCAGAGTAGTCCTAGGACTCATTTGGCCGGTCCCGCAAGTAAACCTTTCGGAGAGGAGGCCAACAACTTGTTCGTGAGAAATCCACGTGAGAACAATTTTTCACTGCATTACTCATATTAATCAAGTTTTTTTCCTGAAAAAAAGAGCGTTGTGTCCGAAAATGTATCTCTGGAACGAGTATGAACTTGTGTGAAGATGCATCTCAGGAACTAGTTTGTGTTCATTTCTTAAGTCTGTTTTTAGTTGTGTCACTTATATACTGTCATGATTTTGATTGTTTTCATTAGATATGGTGCACCCCGATGTTTTCTCAAAACAAATTGTTTCTTCGAATGTCCAAGGTGTTGTTGTGAAGGTGGTAGATGTTGTCAATAAATTTAAAAACGAGCAAGAGTTTGAATCTCGTGATCAATTGTTTCAATGGATTCATATGGAGGCCTCTAAACTTGAATTTTGTGTGTTTATCAGAAGATATGCAAATGGTCCAAATAGAAGATGTGTTTTTGTGATAATGACGTGTGAAAGAAGCAAGAATTATATAACTCTTCTTCAGAATTTTGAAAGAGACGACACCAATTCAAGAAATGAGAGTGTTCGTTTAAGGTGTGTGGTTACATGTTAGCAAAGTAAAACTGGAGATTTAATGTGATAAATGGTTTGCATAACCATGAATTGTTTGAAGAATTAGCCGGCCATCCTAGTGTGTGTCAACTCATGCCAGAAGAGAAGGGATGAGTTAGTGACATGACATTGAATCTAGTTCAACCAAAAAATATACTTGCAACATTGAAACGAAAATGATCCGAAAATATATAAAATATCAAGAAAGTGTATAATATTCGGTAGCTTACTAATAAAGCACTTAGGATGGATCAAAATGAAATGCAACAACTCTTGAAAATGTTGGATGATAACTTTTACGTGTCTAGGTACTGAACATGCAAGGATGAAGTTAGCGTTAGAGATATATTTTTGGAATCACCCTGATTCCATAAAGTTGTTCAACATGTCTTCTACAATACTCATACTTGATTCAACCTAAAAGACCAACAAATATAAACATCCATTATTAGAGACGGTTGGTGTTACCTCTACTGAGAATACATATTATGTTGGTTTTGCATTTCTTGAGTGTGAAAAGGAGGAAAAATTTTACTTGGATCTTAGAGGAGTGTCGAATACAGTTGAGGGACCAAGGTGAGATGCCTAAAGTGATTTTTACCGACCTCAATATTGTCTTGATGAATTTGGTTGCAAAGATATTTCCTTCTCTAATGTATTAGTTGTTTAACCAAACAAGTAAGTGTATGTAATTGTGTCTCAATATAAATGAAGTAAAATATATTAAACATTTGTTCATATTGTGTATCAATTAATTTTTGATCTTCCCCATAAAAAAATATGTTCTTTTGTAAATAAAAAATAGGTTCCATGTTTTAAGGGTTTTGTTTTGGAACTAGTTCAGGAGAAGTTTCGGAGATGTATCTCTCGAACAAGATGATATGGTGTGGAATTGGAGATCTATCTTCGGAATCAATATGTCAGTTATTGAGTGGTCCATATTGATCAATGACTTCTATATTTTAATAAGAGTTTATAAAATATTCTAGATATGAAATGAGAGCCTCCGTCACTTATGACGAGTCTTGGTACACCGAATCTTGGGAAGTTAATATTCTTAAAAAGCTTTATGACTACTCTAGTGTCGTTTGTTAGAGAAGCTATAGCTTATATCCATTTTGAAACATAATCAACAACTACGAATATGAATTTATTTCCAAAAGAAGATGGAAATGGTTCCATAAAATCAATTCCCCACACATCGAAAACTTCTACTTCAAGAATGCATTTTTGGGGCATCCTATCGCGCCTCGAGATGTTACCAGTGGGTTGGCATCGGTTGTAATTTAGAATGGCGAGGTGAACATATTTCCATAGAGTGGGCCAAAATAGGCTTGATTGAAGGATCTTCGCGCAAATCTTCGAAGTGCTTGCATGTCCACCGTAAAGAGCGGAGTGGCACTGGGAAATTATGTTTTCTATTTCTTCATCTGGGACACATCGATGGTAAATACTATCAGGTCCTCTCTTGAAAAGCAATGGTTCATCCCAGTAATATTGTTTTAAATCATGGAAGAATTTCTTCTTTTGTTGATAAGTGAGATCTGGTGGAAATACATCGGAAGCTAAATAGTTGACTATATCAGCGTACCATGGCAAAGTGGTTTGCGCACAAATTTCTTCCACTATTTCTTCTTGGATTTGTTCGTCTAAAGAAGATAACTCATGTTATAGTTGGGCTATAAGATGTTCATCGGGGAAGTCATCGTTAATTGGTATCGGGTCAGATTTAATTCCTTCCATATGTGATAAGTGGTCTGCTACTACGTTGTCAGTCCCTTTCTTATCCTTAATTTCTAAATCAAACTCTTGTAACAATAAGATCCACCATAGTAACCTATGCTTTGCATCCGTTTTACTTAGAAGGTATCTGATGGCTGCATGATCGGTATAGATGATGATTTTAGCTCCTACAAGGTAAGAACGAAATTTGTCAAGAGCAAACACTACGGTTAAGAGTTCTTTCTCTGTTGTGGAGTAATTCATCTGAGCTGGGTCTAAGGTCCTACTTGCGTAATATATAGCGTGGAGTTTCTTATCTTTTCTTTGACCTAAAATTGCGCCAATAGCGTAATCACTCGCACCACACATAATCTCGAATGGTAGCATCCAATCGGGTGGTTGCATGATGGGTGTCGTGATAAGAGTTGTTTTAAGGGTTTCAAATGCTTTTAATCAGTCTTCGTCAAAGATAAACTCAGCATCTTTCATTAATAAACTTGTCAAAGACTTAGTGATTTTAGAGAAGTCCTAGGAAACTTCTTATATCTTTCACGGTCTTAGGCGGTTGAAGTATTTTATCACTTCTATCTTTGCTTTATCTACCTCGATGCCTCTATTGGATATTACATGTCCCAAAACAATTCCTTGTCTAACCACAAAGTGGCACTTCTCCCTGTTTAGCACAAGATTCACTTTTACGCATCTCTCGAGTACCATTCTAGGTTAGATATACATCCTTCAAAACTTAGGCCACATACGGAAAAATAATCCATAAACACTTCCTTGATTTCATCTATGAAATCAACAAAGATCGCCATCATGCATCTTTGAAATGTTGCTGGAGCGTTACATAAACCAAATGGCATACGTCGATAAGAAAATGTTCAGTAGGGGCGGGTGAATATCGTCTTTTCTTGGTCATCAGGGTGAATAGGTATTTGGAAAAATCCTGAGTAACCATCTAGGTAGAAAAAGTAAGGATGTTTGGCTAGTCTTTCTAACATCTGATCGATGAAGGGAAAATGTAAATGATCTTTCCGGGTAGCTTTGTTCAGTTTTCGGTAATCGATACACATTCTACTTCCGGTTACTACTCTTTGTGTTATAGACTTGCCTTTGGCGTTCTTAGTGACTATAATGCCTCCCTTCTTTGGTATGACATGTACTGGGCTGATCCATTTACTGTTGGATATTGGATATATATTTCAGACGTCTAACAACTTCATTACTTCGTCCCTGACTACAGTACTTAGAATTGGATTAATCCTTTTCTGGGGCTCTCTAGAGGTCTTACAATTTTCCTCTAGCATAATGCGATTCATGCATATTGAAGGACTTATTCCTTTTAGATCAAATAGTTATAGCCTATTGTCGTACCTAAGAAAATACGATCCTCGCAAATGCGATTGCGACTGGGCTGACTTGAGAGTCGCCATCTAATTTTTGTTTATCCCAAAAGAGGGAAAGGGAAAATATAGATAAATCTGGGAAGAAAGGGATAAAGATAAGGTCTTCGAAACCATTTCCTAGGTTCGGAAGTCAGTTATGCAGGGGGAAGGTATTAGCACCCCTATATCCATCGTACTCGATGGGAACCATCTAAGTTGTCACGCGAGAAAGGATGTCTATGCCTAATGAGTTACCTTCTAAAGGGGAAAATAGTTGATATTGAAGTTTGATTGATCCTAGGTGATCGGCAAGGATTGATATCCGTGTGCCTACGTATTCTCTCATGCAATGGAAAAGTCAGAGCTTCGTAGTTCGACTCACTACAGATGGTTGTTGATTTTATTACCCTTCTTTCAAAAAGGGATTTAGGAGTCGAAATGCACTGAAGACTATGGGTAGTTTATTCCGCTCGATCCGTACCAACGTCCGGTGTCAAAATAATTGGAGTGAGTAACGACAACTCATTATCCTCCTTTCTACTACTTAAGGCTCGCGGCGTACAATTCTTCTCATATTATTAAGGTGTTTTATTACCTAAGACCACTTGATGTTGGATCAAGGGTTGGATTTAAAAGAATCATTTTTGTCAAAGGGTAGGTAGATTGCGAGGCACAAAGTGTCCGCCATGGGTGAGTGTAAAATGGAGGTTAAGGGTTGATTTCTTACATGGCATCGATCCTAGTTCTTAAGAGGACGCCTAGTCAATGATACTAAAATCTAAGGGAAGTGCAAGTGTGCGAGTGAAACCACTTGGCATTGGACCAAGGGTTCGCGAAAGAAGCGAAATAAATAAATGACATACATGGGAATCGGGAGAGGGGTACAAGTAAGTTACACGGGATTGCATGAAATAAAAGGGTTCATTGTATTTTCCCAATAGGAAGCGTGTGTGAAGTGTCCTAAACTATGCGAAGGCGTTGGACCTTGAAAATGAACCAAAAGCGTCAAAATATAGCTCTTTAACTATCTTAGAATCGATTCAATGTTAGAATCATTCTATGAGAAGTCGAGCGTCACTTTATAATCAAACAATTATTTAAATAAAAGAAAGAAATGCGATAAAAAATAAATTTGGTCTCATATTAACCTAAATGACGTCGATTTGACGAAATCGAACATTTAGATTGTTTATTATATCATCGAACATAAAATAAAGTAAATCGAGAAATAATAGTGAAAATAAAAGAATGGCCTCATATTTGTTTAGATAACATCGATTTATTCGAAATCGAATATCTAAACGTTTATTCATCGTCCAAATAAAAAAAAATTGGGATAATGGGAAATAATAAGGAAAATAAAGGAGTGACCTCAAATTAGGGGATAACGTCGATTTATTAGAAAACGAATATCACGATTTATCATTGGCCAAAATAATAATAAAATCGTTAAAACAATGGATCTAAAATTAATTAGAAACCATAAAATAATAGAAAAGGGTTCTCATATCAGTTTTAGACAACGTCGATTTATTAATGAAATTGAATGTTAAAAATCACATAATAATATCATTTAATAATATCATAAACAATGTCAATTTTAGATGTTTTAAGGTTTTTTGTTTAGTGTTAAGTAATGATTTTAATCTCTAATCACAGATTAGTGAACTCATTACACCATCCTAATTGAAGGATGATAGATGAGAACACTTAAGCTGAGGAAGATACCTCAACTTAATCCATGGTTAGGGATTAAATTCATTACATAACAATACTTTATTAAATGGATTTTAATTAAAGGATGAGATTAAGAAAGTGGATTTTAAGTTTGTAAGACAACTTGAGGGGGACTTGTCCATTAAACACTAGGGTTAGTCCCTCTTAACCATATGGAAGAGATAGAACCCTAATGTAAGGCCTAAGTTACAAGATAAAGTCTTAGTGACTATTAATGTGTTTTGATTAAGAGGTGTAAACAAATTAAAGGTTTAACACTAAGGATTAAAGTTATACACTCCATCCTAAGATAAGGATGCAGACATAACCCTAATTCCAAAGTCCTAAAGCTTTAAGAGTTTAGCCTCTGATTAAGAGATGAGAAGAGAGACTCAAGGAGACTCAAAGGTAAAAAGCTAGGGGGGAATATACACAACCCTAAAAATTATCATGCTTGGATATCCTATGGTTTGTGAGGCTTAAGAGAAAGGATCTTCAAGAAGGCCACCATGGAAGAAGCAGATGAAAAGAGAAGGAGGAAGAAGAATATGTTACTTACTTCCTGAAGAAGATAAGTAACCTAAAAGAAAGAAAGTAAGAAGGAGAGAACATAAGTGAATCAAGTTCACTTCAAATACAAATAAGAAATGCATATGAAGATATGATAAGAGATGGGATGTGAAGGCAAATCCATATCCCAAACAACTTACCATAAGCCCCTGAAATGTTAGTATGAATGCATAAGACATAAAGCAAAAGGAAATGAGATGAACAAAGATGCAAAGGTCAAAACCATAAGTGATTATGCAATTCTAATGTGTTATGAGATGATGCAAAGTCAAACAAGATACATATGAATGGTCATACAAGGATGAGATGCAATGGAAGCCTGTTTAGAAGCATGAAAACACATGCATGTTCATGAAATGTAATGGATGAAAAGTATATCACAATGATGCAACAATGATCAAGAAATGTTTCAAACATGTCCTAAGATGTCTAATATGACATACAAAAGAATGGAATGGCATGTCAAGTTCACAAGTTCATGATATGCAAAGAAGAATGCAAATGAAGATGCAAAATTAGGGTTTTAAGGCAACAATAGATGCATATGACCAAAACAGAAGCAATCACCAAGATAAAAATTGAAATTGAGCTCAAATAAACCCTAAATCTATACAAGATCACACCCAAAAGGAGAAGGTCAGAAGCCAATTCTAGTGAAAATTATGAAATTTCTAAGTTAACTAGGGTTTTGGGTGCTTCTAAAGGGAAAAATGAAAATCAAATTGAAAATGCAAGATAAAAATGTGAGATAAATAACCTAGAAACTATATGCAATATGTGAAACAATACAAAAAGAATCAAGTTCAAACTCATCATGGTTAGGCAGAAATGAATTTTTCAAGTTAAGGTTAAAAAATGTGAAATTTAATAACCCTAATTCAAAGAAAATTGTGAAAATGTGATCAAACCTAAAAATAAATTTGTAAGGTGAGTTTGAAAATGTTTCTAAATGTTTAAGAATGCTTCATGAATGTTTTGGTGATTTTTTAGAAACATAAATGCATATTTAATTAATTAAAATCAATTAATTAATTAAATAAAACATTTAAATATTTTAAAAATACTTTTTAAATGAAAAAAATAAAATAAAAAATGTTTTTAGGTAAAGAAAAATATTTAGAATAAAAATGCAAAGTTTGAGATTTTTTTTGATGATTTTTGCTATTTTAAATAATTATATGAAAGAAATGCAATAAAAATGAATTAAATGAAAAATAATCTGATCCAGTGATCAGATTCGAAAGCTTGAAGGTTTTGGGGATTTTTGTGAAAACTGAGTTGTGTGATGTTTCAGGCTTGTGTGTGTTATGGAATGGCTTGCATAAGGTTAGTATAGGCCAATGGGAGTGAATAGAAAGTGGGTGGTGGCATAATGTGATTGGTATGGGCCAAGTTGCAAAAATGTCAACATTGTGTACTTGAGGTATGGGCATGGTTCAGAGCTGGCTTGAAGGGGTGTCTGGCCTCAGCATGGTTCATGGAGAGCCTTTGGATCATTTGAGTGCAGTTGGATGGCCTTGATCAAGTGTTTGCAAGCTTTATGCATTTTGACAACTTTGAAATTTCTTGAGAAATTGGCCATGAAAACTTCTGATGCAAGGCATGATTCTGATCCAAATATGTTGCACTATGTTGGTATGATGTTTAGAGGTCAATTAGAGGTCATGAAATGGCTTGGCAAGTGAAATTGCAAAAATCCCTCTTTGGTGCACACTTGAAAATTATAGGATTTTTGCCAACTTTGGAAGGCCATATCTTGAGTTCTAGGATGAATCAAGACATGTTCTTGTACTTTTTGAAATGGGAAGACATAATCTACAACTTTCATGTCCAAGGATTTTTCATTTGAAGCATTTTTGGTCATGAAAGAATAGGTTGAATATCTTCCCCAAAATGGAAAGTTTCCATTACATGTCCTTTCCAAAAATAGCAAGTTTGCATTTGGCTCAAAATTCTTCAACTTTGTGAACTTCCAACCACTTCAATGATCAAATAAAGATCATAGAGACTCAAAATGATGATGATGAACCTTTGGTACCCTTGATGGAGGCCTCAGATGCCCTGGTTTTGACTTTACTTGCTCAAGAAGTTACCCAATGATCAGATGACTTCCACAGTGAATTTCTTCATCAAACTTGGTACACATGACCCTTATAACATATTAAGACCATTAGAAATAAGAATGACCAAAAAACTTGGGATTAAGGCCTCTGAAACCAAAACCCTAATTTTAGGTCATATGTGTAGGAAACCTTCAGTCTACCTCTATGCCTTTGCCATGCTTTGTGATCCCTTGACTTTTATGAACTTTGGGAAGCATATTATGATCATGGAACACACATGGACCCTCTTGGAAAGCTTCAAGACCTTTGGGATGGCTCAAATCACTTCTTGGATTGCTCAGATCACAAACCCTAGATGCAGATGAAATGAACTATGCAGTGGGATATGATATGCTTATGCAAAAATGAAAGATCACAAGCCACGGTGTGAGAAAAAGTGAGGGAAAATTTGGGGTGTTTACAGCTTCCCCTATTCAAACATGAGTTAGCTGTGCAGGATGTTAGCGCCTGGCTTGACAGACAAATAAGATAACTTGTGGTTGAATACCAAAGACAGTCCGAAATTTGCACTCGCTGGGGAGAAGAAGAAAAAGGATATAAATTGTAAAAGATAGTATAATATGTGTATCAAATGAAGGCGATGGAGGACGACCATCGAGCAGAAGATGACTGCTGGAGGTAAAACGGTAAGCAAAACAATGACGGGGACGACCATCATGCTGGGAAATAAAGAAACCGCGACGGGGACGACCATCGGGTAAGGAAATAAAATTCTTTGGGGATTAAAGGAATGAGGGAAGCACTGACGGGGATGACCATCAGGTTGAATAGAAAAGATCAATGATGGGGATGGCCATCGGGTAAAACTGATGACGGACGATCCTCAGGAAAAGGAAAAGGGACCACGACGAGGACGACCATCGGGTTAAAGAATAAATGAAATATTTGATGAGGGACGATCATCATAAGGTGAAAGACGATCACCTAGCAGGGGACGGCTGCTGAAAATATCACGACATAGGACGAATGCCGGATGGAAAGTTCCAACAATGGGGATTCCACTGGGGAAAGGATGAGGGACGGTCATCCAAAGGTGAAGGACGATCACCTGGCAGGGGACGGTTGTCGAAAATATCACGACATATGACAAATGCCGAATAGAGAAAGTTGTTTTTGTCTTTGTGGGGATGTAAACATGGACGAGTGCTTGCGCTTTAAAATAAAAGGTATAAGTGTTTGACGGTGTGTATAGACTAAAGATGCGGATGAGTATCCTCAGAACCATGATACAGACGAGTATCGATAGAAACAAATGCTGGCACGTGCTTGAAGGATGATGATACAGACGAGTATCAATCGGATGAGCAAAGAACACGGACGAGTGTTGAATCTGATGAGGGGTAATATATACAAGATACAGACGAGTATCAAAGACTTCTGTATAAGTATGCACAAGTATGATCTGCTGGGGAAATATGTGCAAGGCACAGGCGAGTGCCAAAAGATTGAGCAAGGGACACAAACGAATGTTTGACTTGCTGGGGAAATATGACATGGGTGAGTGTCAACAAAGAATATGTACAAGTATAAACAAATATCTGTATTGAGAATGCAGAAGGTATTCTGGCGACTTTACTGGGGAAAGATGACATGGGTGAGTGTCAACAAAGAATATGTACAAGTATGAACAAATATCTGTATTGAGAATGCAGAAGGTATTCTGGCGACTTTACTGGGGAAAGATGACATGGGTGAGTGTCAACAAAGAATATGTACAAGTATGAACAAATATCTGTATTGAGAATGCAGAAGGTATTCTGGCGACTTTACTGAGGAAAGATGACACGGAAGAGTGTCGAAAAGAGCACGTATAAATATGAACATGCATCTGTACTTGAGAGTGCAAAGGGGATGCTTTGAATTTTATCTGCAGGGGATATGAGTTTTGTTTATTGCTGGTGAAGTGATTTTGACATTTGCAGGTGACGGGCTCGAACCTGGCTTATGATCATGCAAATGTTTGATTTTTGCCGTAATGCTACGTATTAGACGGAATGCTACGCTTATTTTGCGGAAAAATGATGCGAATGCTATGATTATGTAAATGAGAAAACCAATCCGAGATCCGGATCCTGCGGGGGTAAAGATCTCTGGTTTATCTGTCTGGAGGGAGAACTCCGCTGGGGACGAGGAAGTTTCAGCAACTCCGTTGGGGAAGTATTTCATGTATTTCTCTACTGGGGAGAGAATGGCAACTCTGTAGGGAAGAAAATCCACCAGCTCTGCTGAGGATGAGAAAATCCTGGAACCTCTGATGGGGAATAGAAAGTTCCTTACCACTTTGCTGGGGAAAAATGCCGTCAGGCATTTCTCGGGAGATCCCGCTTGGGGAGGAGATAACTTCTGGGAAGTAATACGCTGGGGATTGATGAATTCCTCAAGGGATCCCCTGGGGGGATAAAAACTTCGCGAGGAAATACTTCTTGTCAAAGAGTCCTGCTGATGATGTGATTGCTGGCTTGGCTGGGGAATAATGCTTGATATGCCCCATGCTGTGAAAGATTGTCTTCCTTGAGTACCTGCAACCTGTTAAGACAAAGGAAACACACAAGTGTCCCACGGTATCCTCAACCGGATTCTGTCATAGGAGTCCGATTTGCTTAAGAATTCATATTTCCTGCAGACATTTGTTAAAAATTGTTTTCATGCAAATGCTATATTACAAACTCTGGAAATTTTGCAAACAAAAACAAAAGGTAAAAAACAAAGTGTGACTGAATATTCTGATTATATTGATTTGCGTGCCCTGAATAGGCAAGTACAGTCAAAGAAACGAATCCCCTGAAAGGAAGAGATTGTTGTAAATTGAAAAAATAAAAGTGTTGGCAATGTTGAAGATGAAGCTCCAATGAGTTTCCTTTGCTATGATCTGTATGACGTTGACGTTCTTCTTATCATGCTTTCTGAAGAAGGTTGATTATGACCGACGCTTTATCCTTTCAAATCTTGCCATATTGTGAGTGATACAGACGAATTCGGAACACAGTTGTTCGCTTATTCCATGATTTTGCATGGATCGCCCTTTCAGGTTTTCAATCCACCGGGATACCCATTTTTGCCTGAGCTGTCCGATGTGGCTTTTCAACTCAGCGGGTGTACATTTTTTTTCCAAATTTTCCCTTATTTTTTCCCGAGTCTTTTATTCTGTTTTTGACTCGTTGGGATGCCCTATTTTTGCCTGGACTTACATTCTGTTTTTATGTCCAGCGGGTCATTTATGCGAAGTATTTTTTAACTGAATCTGAATTCACAGGAGATAGGAAGTCCTCGCCATCCATAGTAGCGAGCATCAATGCCCCACCAGAGAAAACTTTCTTTACTATGAATGGGCCTTCGTAATTTGGCGTCCATTTGCCCCTATGGTCTGTATGAGGAGGAAGAATTCTTTTCAGAACAAGCTCTCCCACTTGGTATTCTCGAGGTCTGACTTTCTGATCGAAGGCTTTCTTTATTCGCTTCTGATATAACTGCCCATGACAGATAGCTGCTAATCTCTTCTCTTCAATCGGGCTCAGTTGATTATATCGAGATCGGACCCATTCTGCTTCATCCAGTTTCACATCCATCATTACCCGTAAGGAGGGTAGTTCAACTTCCACAGGTAGGACAACTTCCATACCATATACAAGCTGATAAGGTGTTGCCCTAATAGATGTTCTAATAGAGGTTCGATACCCATGCAAGGCAAATGGTAGCATTTCGTGCCAGTCTTTGTAGGTGACTACCATCTTTTGCACAATCTTCTTGATGTTCTTGTTAGCTGCCTCAACAACGCCATTCATCTTTAGCCTGTAAGGAGAAGAGTTGTGATGTTGAATTTTGAAGTCCTGGAAAAGTTCTTCCATCATCTTGTTGTTTAAATTGGAACCATTATCAGTAATGATTCGCTCGAAAACTCCATATCGACAGATGATATCTGTAACACGGTGGGAGAACTGACTTTCTATAAATGTTGCAGATAGCAAGAGTCGCCACCGACTATTATTTTATCCAAGTGGAAAGGACATAAAAGAACAAGAAATACCTATTTTTAAAAGACTTGAGTTCGGGGGGTAGGTTATATAAAGGGAAGGTGTTAGCACCCTTTATATCCATGGTTATCCATGAGCTCTTAGTTACTTAGCTCACTTAATTGTTTTGAAAAAGGAAAGTGTAGTGTGTGTTTAGAAATTTGTCTAAGTACTTTGTAATGATCCTCGAATGGATGTATACAAAGCCTCGTTTTTGAAGATATTTGAAAAGAGTGAGGTGGGAAAAGTATTTTTTGAAATGTGAGCAAGTAACTAAGAGGTACCTACCCTATACTAGTCTTTCATGTTCTTTTATTTTCTTTCAAGGGTAAGATTGTCCCTATTATTAAGGAATAGGTAGTCATTACCTTGGATTTTGTTAAGGGACGGGCGTAGGGTCATCGCATGGTCAATGAAGGCAACTTGAGAGGTGTCTTTAGCAATTGGGAGGGACTATCATCTTTTAAACCGAAGGGACAAGAAAAATGCGATCATCGCTAAAAAATGCGATCATCGCAATTGGATCAGATCAACACAAGTGTCATGCCTCATACACGCAAATGTGCAAACAGCGTATCGACACAATTCAATCCAAATAATTTAATAATTAAAAAAATATAACAAGCAAAAAGTTATATATATACATATATATATATATATATATATATATATATATATATATATATATATATGTATATATATATAAAATAAAGAAAAAGAAACGTACATGTATATATATAAGAAATAGAAAACATGATGCACATAAATATATATATATAAAGCCATAAACATTATATGTTCTAATATATGAAAAATACATATATAAATCTTTTTAATCTTTTAAAATTGGAAACACACATATTTTAATATATAAAAAAAAAACCTTCATAGATAATAACAATATATTTACGGACACAATAAAATATGATACTTGATGGTAGCATAACAACAAGCCTCCCATGTCAATGAACCGAAATCGTAATCGTAAGCTTGTTCATTAAAATAAAAATAAAAAACAAATAAACAGAGATAAAACACATGTTAGATACTTATAGACAAAACACAGATAATATATGTATAATGGTGAAGAAAAATGCAGACCATACATGTACATGCCGCCGCTTTGTATTTTTCTTTTTCGGTTCTTTTTTTCTCTTTCTCGGTCTGTCGCCCTTTAGCAGCACATAACATAAGTATATATAGGGACCAATTAGGGTTAGTGTTAATGGGCCTAAAATATTAAACTAAAAATTGAATAAAGTTAAATAATTAAAATAATTAAAATTAAAATTAAAATTAAAATTCCTATTTATTTATTCTAGACACAATACAAAAATAAGCGGACCCGAAAAATAAAAGTTGGACGCCAAAGTGCTCGAAAAAATAAAATGAATACATCAAAATGATCAGCGCGAATAGATGACTCGGAAAAATACAACGTTTGGTCGGATTTTGAAATAAAAATTATGACCGTTTAAGCTGCTCAGACTGATCAACATATGACCAAAAAAAGTCGTAAAAATATTTTTAGCGTGTCAAATTTAACCACGTGAACCGCAGATTAATGTTATTGACATTTGTAAACTTAAACTTGATATTTTTCGTTTACTGATTTTAGGCATAGTTAAAAAAAATTAATTTGACCAGTCCGTCTGTAAATTCCGAGTAATTATTCTAGCTAATATTAAGAAGAAATAAATGTTATGCCATGAAGATGATGCAAATGAATGTGAAACAAAAAGTCAGTTAGAGTTAAAAACCGAGGAAAATATTTGGGGTACAACAGCTGCCCCTGTTCAAATTTCTGAAATCTAAGGAGTTAGATTGGCATGTATGCCATTTGCGACTTGAAGGTTGAAAAGGATTGAACACAAAAGCCCAAAAATTTGCACTCGCTGGTGCGTATAATGATATGGTTGGTTGGTTGTGATGCTTGAATGGGCATAAAGATGCCATTTGGAGAAAAAGTCTTCAGATATATTTCTTTGAGAGGGAAGCAATCCCAAATATGAAAATAGCTTTTGGGAAGAATAAACGACGATCCAAAAATGAGATAACCTTCGGGAAGAATAAACGACGACCCAAGGTAACAATATGGCTTTTGAGAAGAATAATCGACGTCTCAAAATAGCTTTTGGGAAGAATAAACGACGGCACAAAAATGAGATAACCTTCGGGAAGAATAAACGACGGCCCGAGGTAACAAAATGGCTTTTGAGAAGAATAAACGACGTCTCAAAATAACTTTTTGGGAAGAATAAACGACGACCCAAAATGAGATAACCTTCGGGAAGAATAAACGACGGCCCGAGGTAACAAAATAGCTTTTGAGAAGATAATCAACGTCTCAAAATAGCTTTTGGGAAGAATAAACGACGACTCAAAAATGAGATAACCTTCGGGAAGAATAAACGACGGCCCGAGGTAAAAAAATGGCTTTTGAGAAGAATAAACGACGTCTCAAAATAACCTTTTGGGAAGAATAAACGACGACCCAAAATGAGATAACCTCCGGGAAGAATAAACGACGGCCTGAGGTAACAAAATGGCTTTTGAGAAGATAATCGACGTCTCAAAATAGCTTTTGGAAAGAATAAACGACGACCCAAAAATGAGATAACCTTCGGGAAGAATAAATGACGACCCGAGGTAACAAAATGGCTTTTGAGAAGAATAATCGACGTCTCAAAATAGCTTTTGGGAAGAATAAACGACAGCCCAAAATGAGATAACCTTCGGGAAGAATAAACGACGACCCGAAGTAACAAAATGGCTTTTTGAGAAGAGTAATAGACGTCTCAAAATAGATTTTGGGAAGAATAAACAACGATCCAAAAATGAGATAACCTTCGGGAAGAATAAACGACAGCCCGAAATGAGATAACCTTCGGGAAGAATAAACAACGGCCCGAGGTAACAAAATGGCTTTTGAGAAGATAATCGACGTCTCAAAATAGCTTTTGGGAAGAATAAACGACGACCCAAAAATGAGATAACCTTCGGGAAGAATAAACGACGGCCCGAGGTAACATAATGGCTTTTGAGAAGAATAATCGACGTCTCAAAATAGCTTTTGGGAAGAATAAACGACGGCCCAAAAAATGAGATAACCTTCGGGAAGAATAAATGATGGCCCGAGGTAATAAAATGGATTTTGAGAAGAATAATCGACGTCTCAAAATAGCTTTTGGGAAGAATAAACGACGGACCAAAAATGAGATAACCTTCGGGAAGAATAAACGAAGGCCCGAGGTAACAAAATGGCTTTTGAGAAGATAAATTGACGTCTAAAAATTGCTTTTGGGAAGAATAAACGACGGCCCAAAAAATGAGATAACCTTCGGGAAGAATAAACGACGGCTCGAGGTAACAAAATGGCTTTTGAGAAGAATAATCGACGTCTCAAAATAGCTTTTGGGAAGAATAAACGACGGCCCAAAATGAGATAACCTTCGGGAAGAATAAACGACTGCTCGAGGTAACAAAATAGCTTTTGAGAAGATAATCGACGTCTCAAAATAGCTTTTGGGAAGAATAAACGACGACCCAAAAATGAGATAACCTTCGGGAAGAATAAACGACGGCCCGAGGTAACAAAATGGCTTTTTGAGAAGAATAATAGACGTCTCAAAATAGCTTTTGGGAAGAATAAACGATGGCCCAAAAATGAGATAACCTTCGGGAAGAATAAACGGCGGCCCGAGGTAACAAAATGGCTTTTGAGAAGATAAATCGACGTCTCAAAATAGCTTTTGGGAAGAATAAACGACTGCCCAAAAAATGAGATAACCTTCGGGAAGAATAAACGGCGGCTCGAGGTAACAAAATGGCTTTTTGAGATGAATAATCAACGTCTCAAAATAGCTTTTTGGGAAGAATAAACGACGGTCCAAAATGAGATAACCTTCGGGAAGAATAAACGACGACCCGAGGTAACAAAATGGCTTTTGAGAAGATAATCGACGTCTCAAAATAGCTTTTGGGAAGAATAAACGATGGCCCAAAAATGAGATAACCTTCGGGAAGAATAAATGACGGCTCGAGGTAACAAAATGTTGATGAAGTTTATCTGCTGGAGAATTAACCTGAAAAACAAGGCTAGTTCGGTGCAAATATCATGATGTATATAACATTCTGCAAGATAATATTTTATGAGAATGCGTATGATATGATATGATATATGAATGAATGAATTATGTAGTTGAAGCGTATAAGTAGCTTCGTAGAACAACTGCTGACTGGGGAAAATAAATCATGATTCGTTGCTGAGGAGTATGAAGACTTCGTTCCCGTCATGTTTAAGAACATCATACTTAGAACCTCCTGTTTTTCGTTCTTCGTACTTCTTATTGAAGGATTAAGTTCCTGAATATCCTGACTGGGGATAAAAGAGATAAACATAGATCCGAGAGACTTATTTGGTTAAGTATCAATTCTTCGGAAGATATGAAACATTTTGGAGACTTCATGGAGTTGGAATTATAAGATATTACTTGAAGTATTCTGTAAGGATATCCATAAAGATTAATCTGTGGGGATGAACCGACGAAAATTCTTTGAATTCCTACCTCCGTTCATTCTTAGTAAATGCTATTATTGTATTTTATGCATTTCTGGTAAACATCAATCATATTCAAAGGCATAATAACATTCAAACATAACCAACAGACATTTCTCACTTTAGTAAAAGGGGAAAAGTAAACCTAAATAAAGAGGGAAAAGTAAAGCTGAACTTGAAAATAGAATTATTTCAACTTTAAGAGTGTATAACCAATTGGATTTAGAGCTTCTAAGGTTCTTAAATTTCCTGAATAATTTCCCAGAAATTCTCATTGTTGGATCCGAAGATATGACACTGACACCATCTGATACTACTGGCATAGACAGTTAATTTCCACAATGGCTTATGCTGAGAATCCAATATCAAGGTAATACAATGAGAGGAACGTGCCTTCAAATTGTGATGGACCATATACGCTCCAGGTATTAGATTTAGAAGGAGAGCATTTCCCCTTGGTTGAGGATGAATTGTCTCATAATGGAAGTATCTGAAAGGAGTTACCTAAGCAAAATGCCCCAGAAACATATGCCCATGTCCTTGTGAACTCTGTGATGTTACCTTTGGTAATGAGGGGATCTGCCCCTGGCTACCATTAAGCATTGTTGAATCTTGACCTGACTGCCCCAAATGATTTGGACAGTAACATGACATGCCCCCTTGATGGGGAGATAATGATTATGCCCCTTTGTATACATGGGCTTTGATCCAGGAAGCAACTTTTTCTATCAGAAGGACTTTAGTTTATTGAACATTCATCCTGTATGTTTCTCTGTTTGTCAAACACTAAGTTATATGCAACCAATGATATCCAAAATGCAATGCTTATGTCTGTCTTGAAGTTTTGAAAAAGAGTTATTTTAGTAAAACAATGTTTGTAAAAACTGTGATATTAACTCAAGATTTATAATAAGCCCTAAAGGAGTCAGGATACCTTTTTGTAACAATATGCTTTTCGAACTAACCATGCTTCAATTAGGACTTTTAAAGGGTTATAACGTGGCCTGGTTCACGGTTTAAGAAACAAAGGATAAAGGCTCAAATTTTCTTTGTACCCAACCCATTCTTCATGACGTTCTTCAGTCATATGTTCAGTTAACTTATGCATTGAAGCTCCAAAGAAGTTTGGAATGGTAACAATGACATTGGTGATGGTTCAAAAACCAAAATTCACTTGAACATTCAGTCATCCTTCTTTGTTGAGGATTTATAATGACCTTTTTTTTCTTTTGACTTTATTATCCCTTACTTTTGCCTGAACTGTTTGTTTCAAGATTACAGTCAGCGGGACATCTCAATTTTTACTAAGTCTCCTTCATAGGTTTTGACTTAGTGAGCTTTTATTTTGCTAGATATTGGCTTGCAAACGTTTAGTAATTATAGGGAACCATCATTAGTTGTGTACAACACAGACAATTGGCATAGTTGAGTTAACCGAGTAGCTACCCTGCCCCAGGTTATGAATAAGGGTTTTAATTTGCGTGAGAATGAAAACTCCTACTTCATAGGCTCAAAAGGGTTGACTAGGGATTAACTTCCTTATATCTCCACTATTTAGGAATTGAAACAATGCTTGTACATTGTTAGCATAGTCTATTCAAAAGCATACTGCGTAGGATTATGGTAGTGTTTCCGTCATCCTCCCTCTATAGGCTTATAGCTTTATCAGAAGTTAAATATCACAAATAGCAAAGTAAAGGCATAGTTTTAAGTATAGTGAAACGAATGGATTAATTCAAGACAAACATATGCAATTCATTAATGAAAACAAAAGTTTGACATAATAGTAAGTTTTTAAACAAATAAAAGAAATTACAAATGAAAATTCAAATGTTCTCAAAGCCTTTTCCTCTAAACGGGTTACTCCGGATGTCTGGGCGCTTTGATGTTTGATGGGAAAGAGAAAAACTCAATCTGGCCTTCTGGCGTAACCTCGAGGATTCCTTCGTCAATCAGGTCTTGAATCCTTTTCTTCAATGCCCAACAACTATTAGTATCGTGTCCGGGACAGTTGGAGAGATACATACACCTTGCCTTGGGATTATAGCGAGAAGAGGAAGTATTAGGATTTTGAGGAGGATTTTCCAAGGTAAATTAGCTTCATCTCCAACAAGCATTGCAAAACTTGCGACATTGGAGTGCTGAATTTGATAAACTGTCTTTTACAATCCTTGTGTTGAGGTGGGTTAACCTTACAAGGTCTTTTTTCTTCAACTGAAGAACAATCAGTGGTAGCCTGTCTCTTTCCTTCTCTTATCCTTATCTTCCTTTCAATCAAGTAAACTTGTTTTATCGGAGGTTGACTGACGATTAGATTCTCGACTCCATTACTTTGAAGTTTGTGGACAAAGGTTCTCAGCTCTTCTTGCCCCTGAACTAAACTTTGGATAAAAGTCACCTGGCCATTCATCTGGATCCTCATCTTTGCCATCTCAGCTTGCAATTGTTTCAACTGACCATTCTTGTTATCTTCATGATTTTCAAAGAGGAGTGCTTTCAACTCTTCTTGCCCCTCGGACAAATTCATGATCACTTCTTGAAATTGATCATTCTGAGCCTGGAGATCCTTGACAGTTTGTTCAAGAGCCATTTATGCTGAAATAAACAACGAGAATATTGAGAAACCTGCTATGGAAACTCGTTATGAAATGAGATAGTATGTAAATGCATATGCAATGTTTTCAAGGACCACAGGATTTAAATTTGTTTAAAGAAAACAAAAACAAAATTTTATTAGTAAGTGTTTAATATAAATTTTCCCCTTTGGCTTACAAAGAAAGGAAATAACAATAAAGTACAAAAATAAATATATGGGGATTTAAGTCTCCCATGGACGCTTCTTCTTTGTGTGGAGGTACTTGTTGAGGTTTCGCTCCTCGTGAAGTTGCCTTGTCAGCTCCAGAATTCTTTCTTGACCAGCTCTGAAATGAGTCTTAAAAGTATCCCTCTGCTCCTTCAACTAAATCCAGGACTTCTACAATTCTTCCAAATCAGTGGGCATGTCTGGATGAAGGATGGTATAAGGAACATCTTCTTCAGCAACAGGCTCCATAGTGATTGGTAGAACAACATGATATGGCATCATAAGAGCCTGAGCACGAGATCGCACCCATCTGAGATAAGGTTGCATAGGAATGGAGTACTTTGGCTCCAAAGTCTTGCTATCAATCCTATTCACCTTGTTCCAAACTCGTATAAACCTTTGACGGTAACCCTAAAGATCGTTGTTGTAGTCGAACACAATACCCTGAATAAGCATGTCATGAGGACCATTACTCCGAGCATAACCAAACTGACGTAGAGCTAAAGAAGGGTTGTAGGTAATTCCCCCTCTTATGCCAAGGAGTGGCACATTAGGGAACTCCCCACAATGGTCAATGATAGTAACATTCTCCATAGATCGAGAACACCAATAAATATCTGAATGAGGAAGTGACATGATCCTCTTAGACCACCTTAACCCTTGGTCATTCTTCATCACAGATCGAAGAAGGTGAGAAATAAACCACCTAGATAGTAGAGGTATGCAACACATCAGAGTTCCTCGTGCCTTCGTAGTACGGGTATGAAGAGAATGTAAGATGTCTCCAAGTAAGGTAAGCACTGGATTATGAGTCAGAAATATGTTGATGGCGTGTACGTCTATGAACTGGTCTGGATTAGGGAATAGTACCAAGCCATAAATCAGCAAGGCTAAGATCTCCTCAAAAGCATCATAACTCATAGCATTCAAGAACACTTGAGCCTTCTCCATCAATACCTTAGCAAGAATACCCTTAACTCCGCTTCTCGTTTCCAAGATAATGTCTGATTTCTTCAAATGTAGGGCTGCATCAATGACTTCAGGTTTAGGCTCTTTCTCTAAGCATGTGAAGGGTTTCTGATCAAGGATAGGTACCTTAAGCAACTTGGAGAACTCTTCCATGGTGGGCACCAGCTGATAATCTGGGAATGTAAAGCAATGATGCTTTGGATCAAAGAATTGGAACATGACACTCATCATATCTTCATCAAACCCTGAGGTGACCAAGTCAAGTAGGTGACCATGTTTCTTGATGAACTGGGAGTTTTCAGAAACTTGAGAGACCAATTCCTTAACCTTAGAAGGTATCCCTACAAAGTTGATCCAGATAGTATTCCTACGAGCAGAATCCATGACCTGCAACAAAGAACAAAGATAAATACTTTGGTCCTTGAAATGGTTAGTGAAAATGCTATGCTTATGATGTCATGATGTTTTGCTCAATCACAAACATGTGGCTCACACAAACAAGTCACACAATAGCCCTGGGTTTAGAGGCTTTCATGAGGTTTAAAGGTAAGTACCCTCCCTTGAAGTTTAGTTGGTTCAACCTGTCCTACAAAAGTAACCAGGTTCTAAGGGATCTCAAAATCACTGATCCTTCCCAATGGTGGTTGTTCAGTAGGCAACTTACTTGCCAACCAAAACTCTCCAAGTTTAGGATCTCAATGAGCGTAGCATCGAGTATCAACCAACTTTAGTCTTCATCAAAGCCGGCTATCTCACTAATTTCTAAAGGCAAAGATGGGTTAACTAAGGTTCTAAAGGCCAGTTAGTGTATTGACAACATATGGCAGCCTCAAGTTATCCTCAACTTACTTAAGGAACATGAGAACCCTCCAAGAATTCACATTAACTATGGCCACCAGATCAACCATATCGGTATACGCCGTACAGTTTCCTTGGTATATTGCCATTTACCTAGGGTACACTAGATCCGGGTTAGGATCTTTCACACAAAAATCCCGACAAGAAAGTAAAGCAAACAAGACAAACAATTAAGTGATCTAATTTCTAAGGGTACCCCTCTTTTACTTAGTAACGCCCCACCAGAGTCGCTAGTTCTGTAACACGGTGGGAGAAATGACTTTCTATAAATATTGCGGATAGCAAGAGTCGCCACCGACTTTTATTTTATCCAAGTGGAAAGGACATAAAAGAACAGGAAAGACCTCTTTTTAAAAGACTTGAGTTCGGGGGGTAGGTTATATAAAGGGAAGGTGTTAGCACCCTTTATATCCATGGTTATCCATGGGCTCTTAGTTACTTAGCTCACTTAATTGTTTTGAAAAAGGAAAGTGTAGTGTGTGTTTAGAAATTTGTCTAAGTACTTTGTAATGATCCCCGTATGGATGTATACAAAGCCTCGTTTTTGAAGATATTTGAAAAGAGTGGGGTAGGAAAAGTATTTTTTGAAATGTGAGAAAGTAACTAAGAGGTACCTACCCTATACTAGTCTTTCATGTTCTTTTATTTTCTTTCAAGGGTAAGATTGTCCCTATTATTAAGGAATAGGTAGTCATTACCTTGGATTTTGTTAAGGGACGGGCGTAGGGTCATCGCATGGTCAATGAAGGCAACTTGAAGGGTGTCTTTAGCAATTGGGAGGGACTATCATCTTTTAAACCGAAGGGACAAGATCATTATCGTAGGCAACATCGTAGGGACTTGATATTTTAAACCGGGGAGGGACTGGATGATTTATGTTTGAAGGGACTTTGCTTAAGACACCCCCACTTTCGAGGGACCTGACCATTTTAAATAAGGCAACCAAGAGGGATACCCTAGGAAGTGCAGATGGCGATCTTAGATCAACTTACGTGTGTGAGTGTTATTTTTCAGATATTTTATCTTATTTAATTAATTTTCTAAGTCCGAATTAATTACAATTAGGTCTTGCCACGCCCTAAATTACTAACCACACAATTATTAAACAAAAATTAAATGGCAGAAAATTAAAGGTAGAAATTAGAAATTCCTAAACTATTACAACGCTTCGGGGTAGATACATGAAAATAATGGCAGAAAAATAAATGATGGTAAAAACCTAAGTACACTAACAAGACATGTTATATGAATAACATAAAAGGAGGACAAAAACTTTTAGTGTTTGAGAAAATCTTTATAGGTTTGAGAAAAATTTTAAGGGTTAAAATTTTAAAAAAAATGGTTAATTTTTTTAAAAAAAGTTTTATTAGGAAAATTTAAGATTTATTAAGAAAATCCTAATCTAATTAAAAATTAATTAATTTACCCTTATTTTAACTTAATAAAAGAAACTATATACAAAATACTATTATTATTATAAGAAAAAGTTTATTGATTAATTAGTCTTTTTTTTAAAATTAATGATCTAAGTCCATATTGATTTCCATTTAGTTCTTGGCACGCCCTAAATTACTAACCACACAGGGAATAATAAAAAAATAAAGACAGAAATTTAAAGGCAGAAAATAAAAATTCCTACACTATTACATGGCTTCGGAACAATTACATAATAATTAGGCAGAAAATAACACTAAATTATTACATCAAGGAGACAGTTACAAAATAAGGCGAAAAAAATTAAAATATAGAATATTACAAATTTACACAACAAAATGAATGAAAAATGAATAACATAAAGATGAGTTAGAGTTAGAGTGAAAATTAGAGTTCAAGGTTTATAGAGAAAATTATTAGGGTGAAAAAAATATTTTTGGGTTAGTGAAAAAGTTAAAGTTGAACACGTTAAAATTTATAAAGACAATATATAATCAGGTTTAGAGAAACAATTAAGGTTTATATAAAAAATATTAAGGTTTAGGAAAAAAAAACAGACTTACAGTTTATAAGAAATTTTTAAGGTTTATATGAAAAATTAAGGTTTATGAAAAGTTCAGGGTAATTAGTTATCTATGTAGATCTAAATATATAGAGAAAAAAATGATATGAAAAAAAAAGAACGACACTGCTAACACAAAAAATGCGATCATCGCAATTGGATCAGATCAAAACAAGTGTCACGCCTCATACACGCAAATGTGCAAACAACGTATCGACACGATCCAATCCGAATAATTTAATAATTAAAAAATATAGCTAACAAAAAGATATATATATATATATATATATATATATATATATATATATATATATATATATATATATATATATATATATATAAAATAAAGAAAAAGAAACATACATGTATATATGTAAGAAACAACAAACATGATGCACATAAATATATATATTAAGCCATAAACATTATATGTTGTAATATATGAAAAATACATATATAAATCTTTTTAGTCTTTTAAAATTGGAAACACACATATTTTAATATATAAAAAACATCCTTCATAGATAATAACAATATATTTACGGACACAATAAAAGATGATACTAGATGGTAGCATAACAACAAACCTCCCATGTTGATGAACCGAAAGCATAATCGTAAGCTTGTTCATTTAAATAAAAATAAAAAACAAATAAACAGATAACACACATGTTAGATACTTATAGACAAAACACAGATAATATATGTATAATGGTGAAGAAAAATGCAGACCATACATGTACATGCCGCCGCTTTGTATTTTTCTTTTTCGGTTCTTTTTTTTCTCTTTTCTCAGTCTGTCGTCCTTTAGCAGCACATAACATAAGTATATATAGGGACCAATTAGGGTTAGTGTTAATGGGCCTAAAATATTAAATTAAAAATTGAATGAAGTTAAATAATTAAAATTAAAATTCCTATTTATTTATTCTAGACACAATACAAAAATAAGCGGACCCGAAAAATAAAAGTTGGACGTCAAAGTGCTCGAAAAAATAAAATGAATACATCAAAATGATCAGCGCGAAATAGATGGCTCGAAAAAATACAGCATTTGGTCGAATTTTGAAATAAAAATTATGATCGTTTAAGCTGCTCAGACTGATCAGCATATGACCAAAAATAGTCGTAAAAATATTTTTAGCATGTCAAATTAAACCACGTGAACCGCAGATTAATGTTACCGACATTTGTAAACTTAAACTTGACATTTTTCGTTTACTGATTTCAGGCACAGTTAAAAAAAATTTTGACCAGTCCGTCTGTAAATTCTGAGAAATTATTCCGGCTAATATTAAGACGAAATACATGTTATGCTATGAAGATGATGCAAATGAATGTGAAACAAAAAGTCGGTTAGAGTTAAAAACCGAGGGAAAATTTTGGAGTACAACAATATCCCTTTTTCAGAAATCGAGCTACCACTTGCTTGGTGACATTTGCATACGAAGCTGCTTCAACCCATTTGGTGAAGTAATCAATGGCTACCAAGATGAATCTGTGACCATTTGAAGCAGTCGGTTCAATCTTTCCAATCATATCAATGCCCACATGGCGAAGGGCCAAGGTGAATACATTACATTCAAAGGATTCAGAGGCACATGCACTTTATCTGCGTAGATATGGTATTTGTGGCATTTTCTGGCATAGGCACAACAGTCTGCATCCATTGTGGTCCAGTAATAACCTGATCTTAATAGCTTCCTTGACATTGCATGTCCTCCAACATGGGTACCGAAAGAACCTTCATGTACTTCGTTTATCAGTAGGTCTGCTTCCTTCTTGTCAACACATATGAGCAAGACCATGTCGAAGTTTCGCTTGTACAAAGAACCATCAATATTGAGGAAGAAACTGTCGGCTAGCCTTCTTAATGTCTTCTTATCATATGACGATGCCCCAGATGGGTATGTCTGAGTTTCCAAGAAGCATTTTATGTCATGGTACCAAGGCTTGTTATCAGTGACAGTGTCCACAGAGAATACATATGCCGGCCGGTCCAGTCTGGATACCAAAATCCGAGGCACATAATTGGTAGCTTGTACTTTGATCATGGATGAAATGGTAGCCAAAGCGTCTGCAAACTGATTCTCATCTCGAGGGATGTATTCAAGCTTGACTATTGTGAAGAAGGTCAACAATCTCCTCGTATAGTCACGGTAGGGAATCAGATGCTCCTGATGAGTGTACCACTTGCCGTTGGTCTGGTTGATTACCATAGCCGAATCTTCGAATACATTCAAGGTTTTGATCCTGAGGTCAATTGCTTCCTCAAGACCCATGATACAAGCTTCGTATTTTGCTTCGTTGTTAGTGCAAGCAAAGGTGAGTTTTGCTGAGAAAGACATATGGACTCTCTTGGGTGTGATAAGTACTGCACCAACCCCACGGCCGTTGCAATTGACTGCCCCATCGAACATCATATTCCATGCTTCTTCTGGGCCAGGCCCTTCAGTATGAACAGACTCTTCAAAATATTTTTCTTTCAAGAACATGATGTCTTCATCAGGGAAATCAAATCTCATAGGCTGGTAATCATCAATGGATTGCTCAGCCAGATAGTCAGACAATACACTGCCCTTGATGGCTTTTTGAGAGGTGTACTGAATGTCATATTCTTTTAGAATCATTTGCCACCTTGCAACCCTTCCGGTGAGTGCTGGCTTCTCAAATATGTACTTGACTGGATCCATCTTTGAGATCAATAAGGTAGTATGAGTAAACATATATTGTCTTAATCGGCGAGTAACCCACGCTAAAGCACATCAAGTTTTCTCGAGTAGTGAATAACGTTGTTCACAGTCGGTAAACTTTTTGCGTAGGTAGTATATTGCATACTCTTTTTGACCAGACTCGTCATGCTGGCCCAACACACACCCCATTGACTCTTCTAATACTGTCAGGTACATTATTAGAGGCCTTCCTTCGATTGGAGGCATGAGAATTGGAGGTTCTTGCAGATACTCTTTGATCTTGTCAAAAGCTCTTTGGCAATTATCGTTCCACATGACTGTTTGTTCTTTTCTTAACAGATTGAACAAAGTTTCGCAGGTTGTAGTGAGATGAGATATGAACCTTGAGACATAATTCAATCTACCTAAGAACCCTCGAACTTCTTTCTCAGTCCTAGGTGCAGGCATTTCCTGAATAGCTTTGACTTTATCGGGATCAACCTCAATTCCTTTTTCACTTATAATAAAACCAGTAGCTTACTAGAATGTACCCCAAATGTGCATTTGTTGGGGTTCAACCTTAACCGATACTTTCTCAGACGCTTGAAAAGTTTCAATAGGTTTACCAAATGCTCTTCCTCTGTTTGGGACTTGGCAATCATATCATCCACATAACACTCGATTTCCTTATGGATCATATCGTGGAATAATGTTACCATAGCCCGTTGATATGTTGCACCGGCGTTCTTCAGACCAAACGACATTACCTTGTAGCAGAATGTGCCCCAAGGTGTGATGAAAGTTGTCTCCTCCATGTCTTCAGGCGACATCTTAATCTGATTGTATCCGAAGAATCCGTTCATAAAGGAAAATACCGAGAACTGAGCTGTGTTGTCTACCAATACATCAATGTGAGGTAATGGGAAGTCATATTTCGGGCTTGCTCTGTTCAAATCCCGGTAATCGACACACATACACACCTTTCCATCTTTCTTAGGTACAGGTACAATGTTAGGAATCCATGGCGGGTAACTAGTTACAACGAGAAAACCGGCGTCCCACTGCTTTTGTACTTCTTCTTTAATTTTCATGGCCATATCTGGGCGAGTGCGACATAACTTCTGTTTGACTGACGGACAGTCTTTTTTTAGTGGCAACCTGTGCATGACAATATCCGTATCCAGACCTGACATATCTTGATAGGACCAAGAAAATACGTCAACATATTCCCGAAGCATACTGATGAGTTGTTCTTTCACTGGAGCTTGCAGAGTAGCCCCGATCTTCACTTCCTTTACATCTTCCTTGGTACCAAGATTGACAGTTTCAACCTCCTCCTGATGAGGAGCAATCACTTTTTCCTCTTGTCTCAACAACCTGGCCAACTCTTTAGGAAAATCATAGTCTTCATCAACCCCTTCATCTGCTTGATTAATCGGATTGTCGAAGTCATACGAGGTCATAACAGTGTCGTTGTCGGTGCAATCTGGAGGGTTATCTCTGCAAGGGTTATGATTTGTTCATTTTAGTGATTGATTTTATTTTATTTAGAAAAAAGTGTGGATGGAGTTATTATTGAAAAACATTGCCATTTATTGTTTTGTGCGAAAATAACAAAAATGAAAAGACAGTGAGCGAAAAAGATCATTTGCAAAAGATGTACATTTGTTTATTAATCATTCATTTGCACAAAATACAAATATGGCCCTATTACAAAATGAGTCCTGACACCTTGGGCAAGATGCAGGACTTGATGCATGCTTAAACAGGAAATAATAATTACTCTGCAGAAGCAATCCTTATAATTTCCTGGGAAGACCAGTTGAGGACTTACTGTCCTGGGACCCTTGGAAGAATCCAACTTTCCAGGTTGAAGTCACTTTCAGCCTCGTCTTCCACATTGTTGATAGCATCCGAGGTCAGCATTCCCCCACTGATAAACTTGGGAGCTTTAGCAGCCCCCTCTTGGACCTGTCGGGATGGTTTGTAACCCAACCCGAACTTGTCTTCCTTTACCTGAACTTGCAGCAGCTTGCCCCAACCTTGGGGATTCCCGTCTTCAACAACCTTCCGAGCTTTCTTATAAGAGGAGATTGAAGTACCAGACACTTCAACTGTTGCTTCATTGACATTGAGGGCCTCAAACCCTTGGCTCATTTTCTCATGGATTTCTCCGTCCATCACAATATACTTGTAAGTAGCTAGATGACTGACGAAGATATCTTCCTCCCCACAGATTGTGATAACTTGGCCCTCCCATTCGTATTTTAACTTCTGGTGAAGGGTCGACGTTACAGCGCCAGCGGCATGAATCCATGACCGACCCAACAAACAACTATAGGCAGGCTGAATGTCCATCACATAGAAGATAGTTTTGAATATCTGTAGGCCAATCAGCACAGGTAGCTCAATTTCCCCGAGAACCGATCTTTTAGAACCGTCAAAGGCTCTTACTACCAAGTTACTTGGACGCAGTGCTAGACCATCATATTCCATCTTGACCAAGGATTTCTTTGGAAGAACATTGAGAGAAGACCCAATGTCAACCAAGACATGAGAGATAACAACACCTTTACACTCCAAGGTGATATGCAAAGCCTTATTATGTTTACGGCCCTCCATAGTTAGATCAGCATCGGTGAACCCTAGTCCATGACTATTATTGACATTAGAAACCACCGTTTCCAGCTAATTAACTGTAATCTCTTCTGGCACGTAAGTTGCGTGCAAGACTTTGAGAAGTGCATTCCTGTGAGCTTCGGAACACATTAGCAGTAATAGAATAGAGATTTTGGAGGGTGTCTGATGGAGCTGGTCCACAACCTTATAGTCACTCTTCTTGATTATTCTCATGAACTCGTCTACATCCTGGTCAAAGGATGTCTTCTAAGCTTCCTTGGCAATAGTTTCTTCATGCACTATACTCTTTCCCTTAGCCTTGGCAGCAGCTTCTGCTTCAGCATTAGTTCTCGGTAATTGTGAGGCAAAGAGACGTTCGCTTCGAGTGAAGCCTCCGCCTCCCCCCACATTATTAATCTATGGTGTAGAAGTGTCAAGAGTGACTTTCTTTCCGTTGCAATATAAATCTGAGCCATAGTGCCAAGGCACGACACTGCTGCTATCATATGGAACTGGTCCTGGTACCGTGATATTAACCGGACTGATTGCTGCTGAAGAAGGAGTGGAGACAGTCTGAGGTTCATAATAAATTATGACAGGAGGTCCGACCGGAGATGGTGCTGGTGATGAAGGTTGCTGATGTTGATTGAGATGTTGATGTGAGTTGTTGAAAGAATCTGGAACGTGGATTGTTGCCGGATCATAGTAAATGGTAATTGTGGAAACGTCCTCATTGATGGCTGATGTTGTTGTAGAAGAATATGTTGAACTGATGTCCGTTGAAGTTGAAGAAGGGATGGTCGTTGATGTTGTAGAAGAATCTGTTGGAATGATTGTTGTTGAAGTGGTAGGAGTGATACTTGTTACATCTGATGGAATGACATGTGCTGGTGTTGTAGGAGGAATGGTTGTTGATGTTGTAGGAGCTAGAACCATTGAAGTGATTTGTAAAGTGCCTTCCTTGATAAGATTGTTGATAACGATCTTCAAATTTGCACAACCATTGATAGAAGTCTTGCAAGCTTCGCAATGGGCCTCACAACCCGGGAACACTTGGCATTTCAAAAGCTGGGCTTTAACCTCGGCCAGAAGTGTTTGAATACTTGCAACACTATCAATTTGGTTCATTGGCTGATCCTCCTCAATGGCATTTATCCTAGGCCCACCATGGCTAGGCATAGGATTCTTGGTAACACTTGGAGGGGGTGCAAAGTTGACTGCCTTACAATTAATCAAATCCTGAACCTTCATGTGTAAGGTTCTGCACTTCTCTATTGTATGTCCAGGTGCAATGGAGTGGAAGGCACATCTGGAATTAACATCATAGTTTCTTGGAAGTTTATGGGGATCTGGTGGGGCCAGAGTCCTCAATTCAATCAGATTGAGCTTTAATAGTTGTGGAAGTAAGGCAGCATAGGGTATCAGAATGGGATCGATAACCCTGTTGATTTGTGAAGTCCTTTGTTGAAATGGACATTGTTGTTGATTGTTATTGTTGTAAGATCTCTGTTGAGGAAATTGTTGCTGTGGTGGGAAGCGTTTTGGTTGTGGAGGATATTGTTGTTGAGGTGCTGGAGCTGGAATGGTGACATCAGCCACTGATCTTGGCATGTATTGAGGCCTGCCTCTGCCCATGTGCACTGAGTTGGTCTCACCTGTCCTGCGAGGTCCTGAGAAAGGTTTCCTTGTATTGCTGGAACTAGCTACATTATCTGAAATTTTTCCCATTGTCGCTCCCGAAGATTTGCATCCCGGTACAAGCGCGAACGGTCGGCGATAGGAGGAATGAAGGTGAAGTGAATAAAGTTGCCAACTAGGCATTTTTATCCCGAAGGAAAGGTAATGCTGCATAAACCTAAGAAAAGATGGATAAGACGATCGCGAACCAGAGAAACTAAGAAAGGGGGTTGGTTACAACCTGGGAAGGTATTAGCACCCAGATTGTCCGTCGTACTCGACGGGATCCACGCTTGAAAGTTTGTGCTTAAAGGGGTAGGTGTCAGTGCTATCTATGTTCAAAAGCTGGAAAAGAATGTACAAGTGTCAGTGTAAGAAAGTGAAGTGAAGTGCTCAGGAATGAGGCTTAAAAGAATAATGCTGGAAGAGGGGGGAAGAAACAGAGACTTTTGTTCGATAACAGTTAAGTTATGCCTACGTATCCTCTCGTGCAATGAGGAAGTCAGAATACCGTAGTTCGACTCAAAGAGACTGAAAGATGAATTAACTGATGAATTTCTTGCTTGTCTATGCTCAAGTGTACGACCTGTCTGGCTCAGGTGCTAGCTGTCTTGCATTAGACGGAAGAAGCGAGTTCTCGTTTGTGAGTGAATGAGGTGAGAGAAGAATCCCGGAGGAGACGATTATTGTTTGTTTTTGGTGTTTTCAATCTTTTATTTCTTTTTTTGTTTGTCATAAGTCAATGAGCTTAAGCCTAAACCAAGGGTTAGTAAACTCATCACATCCTCCCTTTGATTAGAGGTAATGAAAATACCTTAAGTATGAAGTAAGCACCTCAAACTTAATTACCATGATGTAAGATTAAGATCATTAACCCACTTGTGATTATTTTAGATGTTTTTGGTATTTTGTTTAGTGTTAAGTAATGAGTTTAAGCCATAATCAAGGATTTAATGGACTCATTACACCATCCTAATAGAAGGATAATAGATGAGAACATTTAAGCTGAGGAAGACACCTCAACTTAATTCATGATTAGGGATTAACCTCATGACAAAACAAAACCTTTATTAAAGTGGATTTTAGTTAATGGTAAGGTTAAGAAGTGGATTTTATGGTTTGTAAGACAACTTGAGGGGGACTTGTCCATTAAGACTAGGGTTATTCCTTCTTAACCAATTAAGGAAGAATTAGAACCCTGGTGCAAGGCCCAAGTTACAAGCTATTGTCTTAGTGAATATTAAGATGGATTTATTAAGAGATTTAAACACATTAAGGGTTTAACACTTAGGATTAAAGTTATACACTCCATCCTAAGAGAAGGATGCAAGCATAATCTTAATCACAAAGCCTTAAAACCTTAAAGGTTTAGTCTCTGATTATGAGATGAGAAGAGAGACACAAAAGAAGACACAAAGGTAAAACTAATGGGGGACTAATCAAAACCCTAATATTATCATGCTCAGATGTTCCTATGGTTTGTAAGGCTTAAGAGAAAATATCTTCAAGACCACCAATGGAAGAAGCAGATGAAAGGAGGAGAAGCAGAAGAAACAAGTTAACTTACTTCACTTAAGAAGATAAGTTACTTGAAGAAAGAAAGTGAAAGGATGAACGTGAATGAGCAAGCTCACTCTAAAGCAAAAGCAAAATGCAGCAATGAATGCAAAAGAAGAAAGAGGAGAGAAATGAGAAGTGAGGCAAATTCACTTCTCAAATTACTTACCACCTGAAATGGTTAGCATAAAGGAATGAAATGAAATGAGAATGAAACAAATGCAAAGATGCAAACCAAAACCATAAGCATGAACATGATGTAAATGATGCTAAAATATGATGCAAAGACATACCAAATGCCATGGATGATCATACAAGAGAATAGAATGCAAATGAAGCATGTAGGAAGCATGAAAGCACATGAAAGTTCATGGAATGAAATGAATGCATAACATGGAAAATGGATGAAGAAATGATCAAGCATGGTTCTAATGTGTCCTATGTTGTCTTAGATGTCATGTGAATTCATGAAATGTCATGGAAAGTTCTTGAATGAATGCATATGCAAGGTGTATGTGAATGAACATGAGAAATTAGGGTTTTCATGCAACATGAGATGCAAAATTCAAAAACAGAAGCAAATCATAAGATAAAAAAATGAAAATGCACTCAAAGGAACCCTAACCCCATATGATATCACACCCCTAAGGAGAAGACCTAACTCTTAACCTAAATAAAGTTATGATTTTTCTAAGTTATCTAGGGTTTTAAGGCACCTAAAGGGGAAAAATGCAAATCAAATAAAAAATGCAAGATAAATTCATGACAAAATTATGCTAGATACTACATGCTATATGAAGATCAATTCAAAAAGAATCAATGTCATACCATTCATGGTTAGGCAGAAAAGAATTCTTGAAGTTAGGGTTCAAAAATAGGATTTTTATGAACCCTAAATTCAAGAGAAAATGTCAAAGATGATTCAAATCTAAAAAGAAATTTGTATGAATGGCATGACAATGTTTCTAAATGTCCTAAGATGCAATGTTATTTTTTTTGGGATTTTTAGAAACCTAAATGATATTTTAATTAATTAATTTCCATTAATTAATTAAATTAAACATTTAAATATTTTAAAAATTATTTTTTAATGCAAAAAATAAAAATAAAAATTTTTTCTGGTTGACAAAAAAATTTGAAATGGAAATGCAAAAGGAAAATATTTTTGGAATTTTTTAACTATTTTTTATAAATTGTGCAAAATAAATGAGAAAAAATGAATTAAAAATGAATTAAAACAGAAGTAATCCAATCTGATGGTTTAGATTTAAACTGGGGATTTTTGGTTTGACCTTGCGCGCAATCTAATGGCTGAAATTCAAATTCAGTTAAACTTAATTAATTAATAAATTAATCCAGATTTAAAGTTAATGAAATGATCCTGATCGTCTATCACACGCGGGAAACTAAGATCAAACGACCTACGTTCAAACTTTGCCCTAACCCTAATTAAACAACTTAATGATTTTCAGGTGGCCGGAGAAGACCTCCGATCATCTTCTCCGGCCAGCTCCTCCCTGAGCAAACCCAAAACCTCACCCCTAGGTCATTTCTGGAGCTCTAAAGCTCCAGATTAACCCCTCCCACCTTCCTAAACACAAATCCAACCTGAAAACAGATTTATCATGGCTCATAATCAAGATTCGAAGGAAAACTCAAAAATGGAAAAACTTTCAGAACACGCATACAAGCTCATTTCTCAACCATTCTCAAAAGTAAACATATCATGGTAATCAGCAAAGCATGAAGAAAAATCTAAGAACTTAAAATGGCATTTCTGGAAAAACGTTTGAAGAGGTTACCTGAGCTTGAGCTTCCTCAGTTTGGAGCTTCTGGGCCTCCTCTCTTGTGCAAGCTGACTCCAATGACCTTCCTGGTGAAGCTTTGATGCTTTGAGGAAGTTTTTAATGGCTGGTTTGAGATTTTTCACTCTTGCTGGTCAGAAATCGTGTTTTGATTGTGGGGATTTTTTTTGCTGTTTTAATGGTTGCTTTGTGTTCTATAGGTGGTTTTGAGATGAATGGTGAAAGAAGTTTGAAGATTGAGTGAGTGTGCTGTGAGTTTCGAAGGAATTTGCAAAATGGAGAGATTTTGGGAACTTGAGGATTCTGAGGTTTTAGCTTGCAATGTTATGTGTTATGGCTTGTGTGTGATCCACATAACAAGTAGTGATAGGCCAGAGAGTGGGTGGTGGACTATGGTGATTGGTATGGGGAAAGTTGCAAAAAGTCACCAACTTATGTACTTGAGGTAAGGGCATTCTTGCAGCTGGCTTTTTGGCTTGTCTTGGTGCAGCTGAGATCAAAAAGGTCCATAGAATCCATTTTGAGGCAATTCAACAAGTTTATGAAATGTTCTATGTCATTTTGCAATTTTGAGAAAGTTTGGCCCCTTTGTAATTTCTCCATGGGCAAGGCATCAAAACTTGAGATTCTTTGGGCAATTCTGAGTTTTAGACAATGCACAATGTTTGTATGATGCTTAGAAGTGTGTTTGAAGTCACAAAATAACTCGGCAAGTGGTTTTGCAAAAATCCCTCTTTGGTGCATTCTTGAAAATTATGTGATTTTTGCCAACTTTGACAAGCCATAACTTGAGTTCCATAATGAATTAGGACTTGTTCTTGTACTTTTTGAAAAGGGAATGATCCAATCTACAACTTTCATGACCAACAATTTTTCATTTGAAGCATTTTTGGTTGAGAAAGTGGAGGTTGAAAAACTTTCCCAAAATGGAAAGTTTACATTACAAGTCATTTCCATTTTTGGCAACTTTTGGTTTAGCTCACTTTTCTTCAATTTTGTGAACTTCCAAGCACTTCAATGATCAAATAAAGATCATATAACTTCAATTTGATGAAAAATCCACTTTGGTTCCATTGATGGGGGCCTTAGATGCCCTAATTTTGCTCTGACTTGCTCAAGAAGTTACCCAATGAACAGATGACTTCCACAATGAATTTCTTCATAAAACTTGGTACACATGACCCTTATAACATATTGAGACACTTAGAAACAAGAATGACCAAAAAAGTTGGAGTTATGGCCTCTGAAACCAAAACCCTAATTTCAGGTCATATGTGTAGTGAAACCCTAGCTCTGCTTCCATGCTTTCCAAGTTCTTGTGATTTTTTGACTTCCTTGATCTTTGAGGGATGTAATATGATGGTAGAATAAACATGGACCCTCTTGGAGTGGTTGGAGACCTTTGGAGTGGCTCAGATGAATCTTGGATTGCTCAGATCACAAACCCTAGATGCATATGAACTTGAACTAATGCAGTGAAACAAAAATGCAAAGATGAAAGATCATAAGCCATGGTGTGAACGTATTGAGGGAAAATTTGGGGTGTTTACAGCTGCCCCTATTCAAACATGAGTTAGCTATGCAGGATGTAAGCGACGGGCTTAACAGACAAACAAGATAACTTGTGGTTGAATACCAAAGACAGTCCAAAATTTGCACTCACTGGGGAGAAGAAGAAAAGGGATATAAATTGTAAAATAAAGTATAGTATGATTATCAAAATGTAGGAGATGGAGGACGACCATCGAGCAGATGATGACTGCTGGGGATAAAGCGATGACGGAGACGACCGACATGCTGGGGAAATAAAGAAGTCATGATGGGGACGGCCATCGGGTAAGATTCTATGGGGATTAAAGGTAAAGGCAATGATGGGGACGTCCATCCGGTTTACAAAGTAAAGGTAAACAACGATGGGGACGGCCATCGATTCAAAGAATAAATGAAATATTGATGAGGGACGGTCATCAAAGGTGAAGGACGATCACCTAGCAGGGGACAACTGCTCTTTACCACGACATAGGACGAATGTCAGATAGAAAAAGTCGACGATAGGGACGGCCATCAGATAAGCATGATGAAGGACGATCATCAAGAGGTGAAGGACGATCACCTAACAGGGTACGGCTGCTCTCGGGGTTTATCATGACATAGGACGAATGTCAGATAATAAGATCAACGATGGGGACGGCCATCGGATAAAATGATGAAGGAAGATCATCAAAGAGGTGAAGGACGATCACCCAGCAGGGGACGACTACTCTTTATCACGACATAGGACGAATGTCGGATGGAAAAAGGGTCCACTAATGGGGACTCCGTTGGGGAAGGGGATGAGGGACGATCATCCAAAGGTGAAGGATGATTACCTGGCAGGGGACGGCTGCCGAAAGTATCACGACATAGGACGAATGTCGAATAAAAGAAAGTTGTTCTGCTGGGGAATGGTAAACACGGACGAGTGCTTACGCTTCAAGAAATAAAAGGTATAAGTGTTTTGACGCTGTGTATAGATTAAAGAGGCGGACGAGCATCCTTAAGAATATGATACAGACGAGTATTGGTAGAAACAAACGCTGACGCGTGTTCTGAGATGATGATACGGACGAGTACCAACTGGTTAACAAAGAACACAGACGAGTGTCGAATCTGTGGGGAATAAACGTATATAAGATACAGACGAGTATTTGTATAAGTATGAATGAGTATTGTGAAATATGAGCAAGACACGGACGAGTGTTTCAACTTGCTGGGGAAAAGTGTGACACGGACGAGTGTCATAAGAGAAAGTGTATAAGTTATGAAATTATGAATGTAAAAAGGTATTCTGGCAACTTGTGGGGAGCGGTGACATGGACGGGTGTCAAAGGAGTGTATAGATATATATGCAGGGGATGATATGAGATGACACGGACGAGTGTCGAGGAGAGTATATATGAACATGTATTTGTGTTAGAGAGTGCAAAGGGGACACTTTAGCTTTCTGTTGGGGAAATAATGAGATGACACGGACGAGTGTCGAGAAGAACATGTTATGGACAAGTATCTGTTTGTAGAAAGTATTCTGGCGACTTTACTGGGGAAAGGTGACATGGACGAGTGTCAAAAGGGACATGTATAAGTATTTGAGAGTGTAAAGGGGACGCTTTGGCTTTTATGTGCAAGGGATGTATTTTGTATATTGCTGATGAGGTGTTGTTGGTATATACAGGTGACTGGCTCGAACCTGACTTGTGATCATGCAAAATGCTTGATTTTTGCCGTAATGCTCCGTATTAGACGGAATGCTACGCTTTTGTGGGGGAAATATGATGTAAATGCTATGATTATGCAAAATAAACCGATTCGGGATTCAAATCCCGCTGAAAATCTCTGGCTGATCTGCTTGAAGTGATATCCCAGCTGGGAATGAGATCATTGGTAGACCTGATAAAACATATGGTTCTGCTTGGGGGACTAGATCACTGAGAGATCTATCCGGTAAGGAGATATCCCAGCTGGGGATGAAGAAGCTTCTGTCACTTTGTTGTGTGAGAGCTTCAGGCATTGCTCTTCTGGATAGAGTCCGGGAGAGGCTGGAACTCTGTGGGGAGATGGTTTCCTGTCTTTGCTGAGGATGAGAGATCTGGCGCTCTGGGGGAAAAGATTCCTCTATCTTTGCTGAGGATGAGATATTTGGTACTCTGTTGGGGAGAGAAAAGATCACTGAACGATCTTCCTAGAGGACTTTGTGAGGATCCTGCTGAGGATGAGGAGACTTGACAACTCAGCTGGGGAAATGAGCATTTTCTAATGCTGCTTGAAGAAGATGTGCTGGGGAAATGATGCTTGGCAACTTCGCTGGGGAAAAATATTCCAGGTACTGTTAGGGGAGGAAGTATGTTTGGCATGTCCCATGTCGCGTATTGAATACCTGCAATCTTGTTAAGACAAAGAAACGCACAAGTGTCCCGAGGCATCCCTTACCGGATTCCATCATAGGAGTTAGATATTCTTGGAAGTAAATACATTTCCTGCAAGCATGTAATTAGAAAGGCACATCTGTTTTCATGCAAGTATTATATCATGGATATTTGACATTTTGCAAACGAAACAAAAATGCACGAGACGAGGTGTAACTGAAAACTCTGATTTTATTAATCTGGGTGCCCTGAATTGGCAAATACAGTCAAAGAAACAAATCCCCTGGAATGAAGGTATTGTTATAAATTGAAAAAAGTACAAGTGCTGGCAATGTTGACGACGCTTCAGTGAGCTTCCCTTTGCTATGACCCGTATGACCTTGACGTTCTTCTTATCTTGCTTTCTGAAGAAGGTTGATTCTGACCGATGCTTTAACCTTTCGAAGCTTGCCGTGTTGTTGAGATACAGACGAATTCAGAATACAGTTGTTCGCTTATTCCCTTGTTTTGCGTGGATCGCCCTTTCGGGTTTTCAATCCACCGGGATACCCATTTTTGCCTGAGTTTTCCAATGCAGCTCTTCAACTCAGCGGGTGTACATTTTTTCCCCCTTATATTTTCCCGAGTCTTTTATTCTGTTTTTGACTGCCGGGATGCCCTATTTTTTCTTGGACTTACATTCTGTTTTTATGTCCAGCGGGTCATTTTATACGAAGTATTTTTTAATTGCATCTGAATTCACAGGGGATAAGAAATCTTCACCATCCATAGTAGTGAGCATCAGTGCTCCACCAGAGAAAAATTTCTTTACTATGAACGGACCATCGTAATTTGGAGTCCACTTGCCCCTGTGGTATGTATGAGGAGGAAGGAGTCTTTTCAGCACAAGATCTCCTACTTGGTATTCCCGAAGCCTGACTTTCTGACCGAAGGCTTTCTTCATCCTTTTCTGATATAGCTGCCCATGACAGATGGCAGCTAACCTCTTTTCTTCAATCAGATTCAATTCATTGTACCTAGAACGAACCCATTCTGCTTCATTCAGCTTGATATCCATCAGTACCCGTAAGGAGGGTAATTCAACTTCAATAGGTAGGACTGCCTCCATACCATACACAAGCTGATATGGTGTTGCCCTAGTGGATGTTTTGATTGAGGTACGATACCCATGCAAGGAAAATGGTAGCATCTCATGCCATTCTTTATAAGTAACCACCATCTCTTGCACAATCTTCTTAATGTTCTTGTTAGCTGCCTCAACAACGCCATTCATCTTTGGCCTGTAAGGAGAAGAGTTGTGATGTTGGATCTTGAAGTCCCGACACAGTTCTGCCATCATTTTATTGTTCAAATTGGAACCATTGTCAGTAATGATTCGCTCGGGTACCCCATACCGACAAATGATGTCTCTTTTCAGGAATCGGGCTACCACTTGTCTAGTGACGTTGGCATACGAAGTTGCTTCAACCCACTTGGTGAAATAATCAATGGCTACCAGGATGAATCTGTGGCCATTTGAAGCGGTCGGTTCGATCTTTCCAATCATGTCAATGCCCCACGTGGCAAAGGGCCAAGGTGAAGACATTACATTCAAAGGATTCGGAGGTACATGCACTTTGTCTGCGTAGATCTGGCATTTGTGGCACTTTCTGGCATAAGCACAACAGTCTGCATCCATTGTGATCCAGTAGTAGCCTGATCGTAACAACTTCTCAGCCATTGCATGTCCTCCAGCATGGGTACCGAAGGATCCTTCATGCACCTCATGCATCAACAATTCTGCTTCTTTCTTATCAACACATCTGAGAAGGACCATGTCAAAGTTTCTCTTGTATAATGAACCATCAACATTCAGGAAGAAACTACCAGCCAACCTTCTTAATGTCTTCTTATCATTGGATAATGCCCCAGGTCGGTATGTTTGATCCTCTAAGAAGCTTTTGATGTCATGGAACCAAGGCTTATCATCTTTAGCAATGTCCACGGAGAATACGTATGCTGTTCGATCAAGTCTGGATATTGGAATCCGAGGCACGAAATTGGCAGTTTGAACCTTGATCATGGAGGAAATGGTAGCTAAAGCATCTGCAAACTGATTTTCTTCTCGAGGGATGTACTCAAGTTTGACTGTTGTGAAGAAAGTCAACAATCTCCTCGTGTAGTCACGATATGAAATCATATTCTCTTAGTGGATGTACCATTTGTCGTTGGTCTGATTGATTACCAAAGCTGAATCCCCGAATACAGTTAAAGTCTTGATCCTGAGGTTAATGGCTTCCTCAAGACCCATGATACAGGCTTCGTATTCAGCTTCGTTGTTAGTGCAGTTAAAGGTGAGTTTTGCCGAGAAAGGCATGTGAACTCCTTTAGGTGTAATGAGCACTGCACCAACTCCACGACCATTCATATTGATAGCCCCATCAAACATCATTGTCCATTCTTCTTCTGGGTCAGGCCCTTCAGTGTGAACAGGCTTTTCATGATCTTTTGCTTTCAGGAACATGATATCTTTATCAGGGAAGTCAAATATCATTGGTTGGTAATCGTCAATGGGTTGCTCAGCCAGATAGTCAGACAGTACACTGCCTTTGATGGCTTTTTGAGATGTATACTGAATGTCATACTCTGTCAGGATCATTCTCCATCTAGCAAACCTTCTGGTAAGTGCTGGCTTCTCAAATATGTACTTGACTGGATCCATCTTTGAGATCAACAAGGTAGCGTGGGTCAACATATACTGCCTTAGTCGGCAAGCAGCCCACACTAAAGCACATCAAGTTTTCTCGAGCAGTGAATAACGTTGTTCACAGTCGGTAAACTTTTTGCTTAGGTAGTATATTACATACTCTTTTCGATCAGACTCGTCATGCTGGCCCATCACACACCCCATTGATCCTTCTAATACTGTCAGGTACATTATTAGAGGTCTTCCTTCAACTGGAGGCATAAGGATTGGAGGTTCTTGTAAGTACTCCTTGATTTTGTCAAAAGCCTTCTGGCAGTCTTCATTCCACCTGACCGTTTGTTCTTTTCTTAACAATTTGAATAGGGGCTCACAGGTTGCAGTGAGGTGAGATATGAACCTTGAAATGTAGTTCAATCTACCTAAGAACCCCCGAACTTCTTTCTCAGTCCTAGGTGCAGGCATCTCTTGAATGGCTTTGACTTTGTCAGGATCAAGTTCAATTCCATTTTCACTTACGATGAATCCTAGCAGCTTACCAGAACGTACCCTGAATGTGCACTTGTTGGGGTTTAACTTCAGCTGATACTTTCTCAGACGCTTGAACAACTTCAACAGATTTATCAGATGGTCTTCTTCAGTGAGGGACTTATCAATCATGTCATCCACGTAGCATTCAATTTCTTTGTGGATCATGTCGTGGAATAAGGTTACCATAGCCCGTTGATAAGTTGCACCAGCATTCTTCAATCCAAATGGAATTACCTTGTAACAGAAAGTGCCCCAAGGTGTGATGAAGGTAGTCTTCTCCATGTCTTCGGGTGACATCCTGATCTGATTATATCCTGAAAATCCATCCATGAAGGAAAACACCGAGAACTGAGCTGTGTTGTCGACCAATACATCAATGTGAGGTAATGGGAAATAATCCTTCGGGCTAGCTCTGTTCAGATCCCAGTAATCCACACACATCGTTACTTTGCCATCTTTCTTAGGTACTGGTACAATATTAGCAACCCACGGCGGGTAACTAGTTACAACAAGGAAACCGGTGTCCCACTGTTTTTGTACTTCTTCTTTAATCTTCATGGTCATATCCGGACGAGTACGGCGTAGCTTCTGCTTCACTGGAGGACAATCTTCTTTCAAAGGCAGCTTGTGCATGACAATGTCAGTGTCCAAACCTGGCATGTCTTAATAGGACCAAGCAAAAACATCAACGTACTCTCGAAGCATGTCAATAAGTTGTTCCTTCACTGAATCTTGCAGACGGGCTCCGATCTTCACTTCTTTCAAGTCTTCTTCGGTACCAAGATTAACTGTCTCAACCTCCTCCTGATGAGGAGTGATCACTTTCTCTTCTTGCCTTAAAAACCTTGCTAACTCTTCAGATAAGTCACAGTCTTCTTCAACCCCTTCATCAGCTTGATTAATCGGATTGTCGAAGTCATACAAGGTCATATCAGTGTTGTTGTTGGTGCAATCTGGAGGATAATCTCTGCAAGGGTTGAGATTGGTTCGTTTTAGTGATCAGTTTTATCTTGTTTAGAAAAGTGAAAATGAAGTTATTTATTTTGAAAACATTTCCATTTTATTGTTTTGTACAAAAGTGAAAAATGAAAAGACAGTGAGCGAAAAAGAAACTCGTTTGAAAAAGATGTCCTGATATTCATAGATTAATCATTTGCACAAAATACAATATGACCCTATTACAAAATGAGTCCTGACACCTTGGGCAAGATGCAGGACTTGATACATGCTAAAAGGAGAGGAAATAATAATTACTCTGCAGGAGTAACCCTTATAATTTCCTGGGAAGACCAGTTAAAGACTTGGTTCCCCGGGATCCTTGGACGTATCCAGTTCTCCAGGTTGCGGTCGCTTTCTTCCTCGTCTTCCAGATTGTTCACAGCATCTGGGGTGAGCATCCCTCCACTGACAAATTATGGCTCCTTGGCAGCCTCTGATTGATCTTGTCGGATTGGTCTGTAACCCAACCTGAATCTGTCTTCTTTTTTCTCCACCGGCAACAGTTTGCCCTAGCCTCTGGCGTTACCCTCTTCAACAACCTTCCGGGCTTGCTGATATGAAGCGATAGAAGTTCCAGACACAACAGTTGCTTCATTGACGTTACGGGCCTCAAACCCCTGGCTCAGAGTCTCGTGGATCTCCCCATCCATCTCAATGTACTTATAAGTAGCCAGTTGGCTAACGAAAATGTCTTCCTCCCCGCAGATTGTGATGATCTGGCCTTCCCACTTGTATTTTAATTTCTGGTGAAAGGTAGATGTAACAGCGCCAGCGGCGTGAATCCAGGGTCTACCCAACAAACAGCTGTAGGCCGGCTGAATGTCCATCACGAAGAAATTAGTTTTAAAGACTTGTGGGCCAATCACCACAGGTAATTCAATCTCTCCAAGCACTGATCTCTTAGAGCCATCAAACGCTCTTACCACCAAGTTACTTGGATGCAATGCCAAATCATCATATTCCAGCTTCACCAAGGCTTTCTTTGGGAGGACATTGAGCGAGGACCCAGTGTCTACCAGCACATGAGAAAGAACAACACCTTTGCACTCTAAGGTGATGTGTAAAGCCTTGTTATGATTGCGTCCCTCCATCGTTAAATCAACATCTGTGAAGCCTAGTCCATGACTAGTGTTAACATTTGCAACCACTGTTTCCAGTTGATTAACCGTGATCTCTTCCGGCACGTAGGCTGCATGCAGGACCCTCAAAAGTGCATTCCTATGGGCTTCGGAACACATTAACAATGACAAGATGAAGATTTTGGAGGGCGTCTGATGAAGTTAGTCCACCACTTTGTAATCACTCTTTTTGATTATTCTCATAAACTCATCCACCTCTTGGTCAAAAGACATCTTCGGAGTTTCTTTAATAGCTGGCTCTTTGAGTACCACACTCTTCCCTTTTTCTTTAACAACAGCCTCTGCTTCAGCGTTGGGTCTCGGTATTTGTGAAGCAAAAAGGCGTCCGCTTCTGGTGAAGCCTTCGCCTCCCCCAACATTGTCAACTTGTGGTAAAGAGGTTGATGAATCTAGAGTGATATTCTTTCCGTCGCAGTAGAGATTAGAGTCGTAGTGCCAAGGTATGACATTACTGCTTTCATAAGGAACGGGTCGAGGTACCGTAATGGTGACTAGACTGATTGCTGCTGCGGAAGGAACTGTGATGGTATGCGGGTCGTAATAGATTGTGACTGGAGATCTGACAGTAGGTGTTGCAGTTTGTTGTTGAAAATTGTTGTTGGGATGAACAGTTGCCGGGTCATAATAGATTGTGACCGTTGAGACATCTTCGTTAGTGTTTGTTGGCGTTGTAGGCGATTTTGTTGATAAGAGGGGTGTTGACGTTGTAGAAGTAAGCGTAGCTGAACTTTGGTTTGTTGAAATAATGGATGGAGTGATTGCTGGAGTTGTGGATGAATCAGTAGTAACAATGGTTGTTGCAGTTGTAGGAGGATCTTTTGTTGCTGAAGAAAGAGTTGTTGATGTTGTAGACACCGTTGTGGTAATTTGCAAAATTCCATCTCTGATAAGGCCATCTATGCCAAGCCTTAGCTTCTCACAACCATTAATAGCATTCTTGCAAGATTCGCAGCAGGCCTCACAACCTAGGAACACCTGGCATCTTAAGAGTTGAGCTTTGACTTCTGCCAGCGGCGTTTGAATATGTGCAACACTATCAATCAGTGCAGATGGTTGATCCTCCTCTATGGCATTAATCTTGGGCCCATCATGACTAGGCATAGGATTTTTGGTAACATTTGGAGGAGGTGCGAAGTTGAGAGCTTTGGAATCGACCAGATCCTGAACCTTCATTTGCAAGGCTATACACTTCTCAGTATTGTGACCAGGTGCGTTGGAATGAAAGGCACACCTAGCATTGGTATCATAATTCTTCGGGAGGTTGAGAGGATCTGGTGTAGCCAACGTCCTTAACTCAACCAGGTTGAACTTCAGGAGTTGTGGCAGTAGGGTGGCATATGGCATAGGAATGGGGTCAATCACCCTATTTGCTTGAGATGGCCTCTGTTGAAAGGGGCGTTACTGTTGGTTGTTGTTGTTATTGTTTCATGATCTTTGTTGCGGAAAGTGCGGTTGTTGCTGATAGTGTTGTTGTTGTTGAGGAAAAAGTGGCTGTTGTGGAGCTGGAGCCGGGATAGTAACGGTTGCTACTGATCTGTGAGAGTATTGGGGTATGCCCCTGCCTGCATGAATAGCATTTGTTTCACCCGTCCTTCAGGGTCCTAGAAAAGGTTTTCTTGTATTGTTGGAGGAACTTGCACCATTGTCATAGATTTTGCCTATCTTCAGAAGACTCTTTATTCTCTCCCCAGCTATGACTACATTAGCAAAGCTAGTGGAGGAGAATGCAGCAAGTCGGTCGATATAAGTTCCCTGCAAGGTATTCAAAAACATGTCTTCCATTTCCCGTTCAGACATGGGTGGCTGGACAGTAGCAGACAGCTGTCTCCACCTCTGAGCATAATCCCATAAGCTTTCCCTTGAAGACTGAGACATGCCCATTAGAAGGTTTCTATTGGGAGCCATGTCTTGATTGTACTGGTATTGACGGATGAAGGCTTCGGCCAAGTCTTTCCAACATCTTATAGTGGCACTGGTCAGATGCGAATACCATTCTCTTGATGCTCCAGTCAGGTTGTCCTCAAAATAGAACATCCATAATTTCTCGTCCATGGTATAAGCTTTGAGTCTCCCCAAGAAAGACTGCAGATGAGTACGCGGGCAGGAGGTACCATTATATCTTTCAAAGCACGGGGCTTTGAACTTGTGAGGAATTCTCACCCCATCCACCAGCCCCATGTCCATTACATCAAAACCTAGGGAATTCTGGGATTCAAGAGACCTCAGTTTCTCAGCAATCTCATCCAGCCTTCGGTCGTAAACTTCATCCCCAGCTCCAATAACTGTGAACTTCTCTTTTTGAGGATCCTCTTGCAAGATCCTGCCTCCAGCAGTGTTACCTTGACTATTCCTTATGACATTAACATCTGGGTTTAGATGAGGCCCAAACTCTGGTGGATCAATGTGAGGCTGCCCGCGATCATTGTTACTGGTACCTCCTGTACCTGGATGGTGTTCATCAGGAGTTTGTCTTTCCACCAACTGCCTTAGCCTTTCCTGGCTATGAGCTAAGCCAGTCATCACAGCCATGAATTGGTTCATTTTATTCCTCATCTCAACCCTTTCATTTTCCATTTGGGTCCTTAATTCATTCAAGTCTTGTATTACTTGATCCATCTGAATTCCCGGAAGGTTGTTTCTCGTCGAGTACTGGTGTATTCTGTTGACAGGGAACACTCTTCTGCGAGCAATGTTTCCTGAAACCACAACAAAGTGAGAAACAACAATAAAACAAAAACCTACAAAACAAAGAAAATGTTAGTATGCAATGCAATATGCTTATTTGTCTTCCAAGGGTATCCGGTTTGGTTATTTGTTTTTGACCTTTCCAGACATCGAGGAAATGCTGATGATGTTGAGAGATAAAGCCCACTAAAATAAAACAAACTGATATATTACAAAGGATGAAAATACATAGTTTGTTTACAATACATGACCATGGTGGGTCAAAATACAACAACAAAAGAAAAGTACAACAAAAGAAAGAAGAAATACAAGCAAAAGGATCAGACATCCAATCCAAAGTCATCCTCCCTGACTTCCTTCAGGAGGGCCTCAGTCACTGGCCCCACTGGGTGTTCTGTGATAGTCCTGATGAGGAGGTTCTTGGTAGCAATGGCACTGGTTAGCTTCTTATGCTTATCCTGATCCTTTGACCTCTTCAACCCCGCCTGAAGTTTCAATTCAGATATCTCCTTCTGAGCTGCCAACAAAGCCTCCTGATGCTTCTTCTCACTAGCCTCCAGCTGCTCTATCTTAGCCTGAGTCCTTTGGTCTTCTTGTGCACGGACTTCAATGATCCTGATCCACCTAGCCTGGCTCTCCTCCAGATAATGCTCTGCCCTAGCCTTCTGAGTCTTTGCCTCCTTGCAAGCATTCTTCAGAACTAACTCCCATGCTCTTGCCTTCCTGATGTAGTCATCTGTCTTTTCAATTTTGGTCAGATGCTCAATCCTGAGTCTTTCCAATCTCTCATTATCCAGACGACTGTCATTTATCTCCCAAAGAGTCTTCTTCAAGGCTTCAGCTAGCTGAGTGTTCCTCTCTTTCAGCTTTTCAAACTCTTCCATGCTGACAGTTGCTGCAGGTTGCGCTGTAGAAGGTCCAGGTGTATCTTCCAAGGTGAAAGGCATCCGGGTGATCAGAGCTCTGGTACGGGACTAATCAGAATATTGTGCTGAAGCAATTTTGTTTCACTTTCCAAGGATGGCTGTCCCTTTAGTCTGAATGTTGTCCCAAGCCCAGGCAGCTTGTCTGACAACAACATAGTTGGGTTGGATTTCACAGTAAAGAGTTTCAGCCAAATCTTGTCCTCTGGGAGGATGAACCAAAGCATATCCCAATTGTCTCTTAAACAGTAAAGGGTTGTAGTTGATGCAACCATTCACTCCTATCAAAGGTACATTAGGATACTGCCCACAGCTGGTAATGATGTCCTTGCCTTCGGTGCTCTGAGTGCACCATCTGATGTCATCTGATGTCAAGGCAATGAACCTCTTAGCCCAATTCTTCTACTGATGGGGGTTCAAGAAAGTATCTGATTTTGGCAAGTGTCTGAGCAGCCAAGAGTAGTACAAAGGAGCAAAGCATCTGACCAGTTTTCCTCTTTGCTTTTCATTCCTCTGATGGGCTGAGTAGTAGAAGTCTCCTAGCAATGTAGGCAATGGGTTCCTCAGAAAGAACAAGTGGATGGCATTCTTACTCACAAACTTAGGCTCATCTTCAAACAATATAACCCCATATATACTGAGGGCTAAAAGTGCACAGACAGCCTTCCATTCCCCTACTGCAGCCTTCAGGGTAGCCTGAGAGATCAAGAAGTCTAGGTGGAGGCCTGGAACTCCAGCCTTGGTTGTCATGTTCTGCTCAATGAGGGCAGACTCCAAATGCAATGCCCTGGATATGTCTTCATTTCTGGGAACAGTCATCTCTGGGTTGAAAGGAATCCCTCTCCTGATAGGAACTCCAATCAACAAGGAAAACTCTTCTAGCAAAGGTCCCATCTAGAAATTAGGAAATGTGAAACACCTGAGTGGAGGATTATAGAACTGCAAGCAAGTATGGATCATGCTCCTCTGAGATGCATCTAAATCCATGACCATGTCTAATATGCCCCCATAGTGCTCTCTAAATAGTGGGATATGGTCAGGTGTAATGAAGGACTTGACCTGCCTGATGCCAGTCAAGGTGGGCTCAAAGAAGTGGTAAGAGATGTTGCTCTTTCTTGAAGTGTCCATGGGTGCTGGTGAAGAAGCTGAGAACAACTGTTGACGAAGGTCACTGACTGAGAAGCTGGAGGTGAATCTCTGATGAAGACAAGCTGGAGGAGAACCACTGATAAACTGATGGAGATTGCTGGAGAAGAAAACTGAAGCAGTCTGAGTAGCAGAAGGGGTCAAAACCAAACCAAATATGAAGATGGATACCCTATAAAACAAATAGGAAAATGTTAAATGATGCAGAAATGATGTATGCAAATGATATGTAAAGGGTTTGTGATCAAGATCTGGATCTGAATATCTGCCTTGGTAAAAGTCCATGTATGTTCAAAGGTCCGGATGGAGGCTTAGAAATCCAGTAACCGGGTGGGGGACTCAAATAAAGAGTCACAAGTCCAGGGTAATCACAAGAACTGTCCAAAGTGACGCATTCTTAAAACAAAACAGTAACAGGGTATGATGTGTGTCGCTCCCACCAAAAATGACACCCGGGTCAGAAGGGGTACAGACGCGAACGGTCGGCGAAAGGAGAGAGAACACACGAGGGTGAACTCAGAAAACAAGAGTCGCCAGCTAGGCATTTTTATCCCGGAGGAAAGGTAATTCTGCATAGACCTAGAAAGATACGGATAAGACGGTCGCGAACCAGAGAGACTGAGAAAGGGGGCTGGTTACAACCTGGGAAGGTATTAGCACCCAGATTGTCCGTCGTACTCGACGGGATCCACGCTCAAAAGATTTGTGTTTTTTAAAGGGGTAGTGTCAGTGCAATTTGTGTATCAAAGCTGGAAAAGAATGCAAGTGTCAGTGTAAAAGAAAGTGAAGTGTAATATGTACAGTGTCAGGGTAAGAAATGAATGGAATGCTCAAGATCATGAGGCTTAAAGAATAATGCTGAAAGGAGGGGGAATATACAGAGACTTTTGTTCGATAACTGTTAAGTTATGCCTACGTATCCTCTCGTGCAATGAGGAAGTCAGAACACCGTAGTTCGACTCAAAGAGACTGAAAGATGAATTGACTTGTGAACTGCTTGCTTGTCTATGCTCAAGTGTGTGACCTGTCTGGCTCAGGTGCAAACTGTCTTGCATTAGACGGAAGAAGCAAGTTCTCGTTTATGAGTGAATGAGATGAGAAAAGAATCCCGTAGGAGACGATTATTGTTTGTTTTTGTGTTTTCAGTCTTTTATTTCTTTTGGAAATGTGTCATAAGTTAATGAGCTTAAGTCTAAGTCAATGGGTTAGTAAACTCATCACATCTTCCCTCTGATTAGGGGTAATGAGAATACCTTAAGTGTGAAGTCAGCATCTCACACTTAATCACCATGATATAGGATTAAGATCATTAACCTACTTGTGATTATTTAAATGTTTTTTTGTTGTTTTTGTTTAGTGTTAAGTAATGAGATTAAGCCATAATCAAGGATTTAATGGACTCATTACACCATCCTAATAGAAGGATAATAGATGAGAACATTTAAGCTGAGGAAAACTCCTCAACTTAATCCATGATTAGGGATTAACCTCATGACAACAGAGCCTTTATTAAGTGGATTTTAGTTGATGGTAAGATTAAGAAGTGAATTTTATGGTTTGTAAGACAACTTGAGGGGGACTTGTCCATTAACACTAGAGTTAGTCCTTCTTAACCAATTAAGGAAGAATTAGAACCCTAATGCAAGGCCCAAGTTACAAGCTTGATGTCTTGATGATTATTAGATGGATTGATTAAAGGGTTTAAACACATTAAGGGTTTAACACTTAGGATTAAAGTTATACACTCCATCCTAATAGAAGGATGCAGGCATAAGCTTAATCACAAAGCCTTAAAGCCTTTAGGGTTTAGTCCTTGATTATGAGATGAGAGGAGAAGACTCAAAGATGACACAAAGGTAAAAGCTAAATGGGGGACTAAACAAAACCCTAATTCTGATCATGCTTGGAGGTCCTAGGGTTTATGAGGCTTAAGAAAGAAATCTTCAAAGAACCACCAAGGAGAGAAGCAGGTGAAAGGAGGAAGGAGCAGAGAGAAACAAAACAACTTGCTTCACTTAAGAAGACAAGTTGCTTGAAGAAAGAAAGGAATATGAACAAGAATGAGCAAGCTTAATCCAATACACATATAAAAATGCAGCAAGGGAAGTGTGAAAGAGATGAAAAGAGAACATGAGAAGTGAAGGCAAATTCACTTCTCAAACAACTTACCACCTAAAAAGTTAGTGAAAGAAAATGAAATGCAATGCAAATGAGATGCAATGACATGATGCAAACCAAAACCAGAAGCATTAGTATGATGTTAATGATGCTAAGAGATGATGCAAACATGAGGCAAGGCATGAGAATGATCATACAAACACATGGATACAAGAGAAGCATGCTTTGAACCATGAATATTCATGAAAAGTTATGAAATGCAAATGACACACAACATGGCAAATGGATGATACAATGATCAAACATGATTCTAATATGTCCTAAGATGTATCATGAATCAAATGAATGCACAAAATGTCATGGAAAGTCAATGAATGCAAGAAAATGAGAAATGGATGCAAAGGCAGGCATAAATTAGGGTTTATGATTAACACACAAAGCAAAATCCAAAACCAGAAGCAAGAGACATGATAAAAATTTGAAAATTCAATCAAAGATATTCTAAGCCTATACAAACTCACTTCCCAAAGGAGAGGACCCAACTCTTAACCTATTGAAAGTTATGAATTTCCTAAGATTGCTAGGGTTTTAAGGTACCTCATCAAGAAAAATGCTAAACAAAATGAAAATGCAAGATCAAATCAAGCCAATTTTATCCTATAAACTACATGCTGAACAAGAGACAATGCAAAAAGAATCATCATCCAACTCTCAATGGTTAGGCAGAAAATAATTTTCAAAGTTTGAACCAAAATATTACCTCAAAATGAATTTAATTCCATTGAAAATTATCAAAAGGTATCAAGAACAAAAAAGAAATTTGGTTTGAGAGTTGGATAATGTTTCTAAATGTTTCTAAATGCAATGTGATTTTTTTTGTAATTTTTAAATACCTAAATGTAATTTTAATTAATTAATTCTCATTAATTAATTAAAAATAAACATTTAAATGATTTAAAAATAATTTTTAATGTAAAAAATAAAATAAAAATCATTTTCTGATTGAGAAAAATATTTGAAACAAAAATGCAAAAGGAAATATTTTTGGGATTTTTCTAACTATTTTAAAATAAATATGAAAGAAAATGCAAGAAAAATGAAATTAAAATTGATTTTAATGGGAAGTCAACAGATCCAGTGGCTGATATTCAAACTGAACGCGCGGGAGTTGACTGGCGCGCTATCCTACGGCTGGCGTTTGAACAGACTGGATTAATATAAAAACCTGATTAATTAACTAATGACGTGGATTAGGGTTTTAATGAAACAATCCAGGCCATCAAAACGCGCAGGAGTCAAACAAAGTCAACCAAATCTACGCTCCACATTCAAACTCCCATTAATGACGTAATTAGGGCTTAATGACTCTCAGGTGGCCGGAAATGACCTCCGATCATCTTCTCCGGCCACATGTCTCCCTGAAAATTGCTAGCTCACTCCCCAGGTCCCTAAAACCTAATCTCTCTGCCCAGAATCCATCCCCAAACATCATAGAGCAAGAATCAACAATCAAAACACATTTATTTTTCATATCAAAGCTGAATCGAAGCAAAATGCATTTAGGTCAAAAAAGTTTCAGAAGCTTCATACATACTCAATACTCAATCATTTTCGAAACAAAACATATCAACATGATCAGTGAAGCATAGAGAATCATTTAGGAACTTAAAAGCAAGTTTCTGGAAAAAAAGTTCTTGAGCTCACCTGAACTGGAACTTTGATCTTTGGAACTTTTTGGCTGCCCCTTTTATCCAAAACGCCTCTAATGGACCTCCTGAGAAGCTTGCAATGCTTGGTTGGAATTTCTTTTGGCTGGTTTGAGAGATTGAGTGAGTTCTGTTCGGAGAGGGGAGGAAATCGTGTTTTGATTTCAGGGAGTTTTAGGGCAAGGTGAAGGGCCAGGGGTGATCAATGGAACATGCTGAGATGTTCTATGAAGTTTGTTCTTGTGTTTGAAGGTTGTGTTGTGTGATTCGAAGCAAAATGCATAAGAGGTGAATTTCTTGAACTATGGCTTGGAGTGTGTTTCAGCATGAGTTGTTGTGTGTTATGGCTTGTCTTTGGTCCACTTATCACTCATGGATAGGTCTGTGGAGTGGTTGTGCCCTATTGTGATTGGTATGGGTCTTTTGCAAAAAAGTCAAGCTTTGTGTAAGAGAGGTATGGGCCAATAGTTAGCCAAGGACAAGAGGGGTGTCTTGCGCAGCAAGAAGTGTGGAGAGCCCTAGGATCAGTTTTGAAGCCAGCCAGCAAATGGATTAGGGTTTGAAGGATGTTTTGCAACTTTGTTCCACTTTGCCCCTTTTGAAATTTCATGATCCACAAGTCATGAAAATGAGTAAAATTTTGATGCAATCTGATCTTTAGGCCTTGGTTCATGTTTGTACAAAGGTTAGAAGTCCATTTGAAAGCTCAATTTGTCTTGGCAAGTGGTTTTGCAACTTTGCCTCTTTGGTAGAAAACTTGAAATTATGTGATTTTTCCAAACTTTGACAAGCCATAACTTTTGATACAAAATGAATTAGAATGAGTTCTTGTACTTTTTGAAAAGGGAAAGATCCATTATACAACTTTCATGACCAAAGTTTTCTCATTTGATGCATTTTTGAATCAAAAAGCAAGGGTTGAAAAAGTTTCCCAAAATGGCAAGTTTTCATTACAAGTCATTTTTCCCAAAAAATCAACTTTGCAAATGGCTTGAAATTCTTCAATTTTGTGAACTTCTAACATCTTCTATGATCAAATAAAGATCATACACATTCAAAATGATGAAGAACACCCTTTGGTTGGGTCATTGGGGGCCTCAGATGCCCTGATTTCACACTGACTTGCTCAAGAAGTCAACTCTTGATCAGATGACTTCCCCATGGAATTTCTTCATGAAAATTGATATGCATGATCCCTATACCATATAGAGACCAATAGAAACAAGAATGACCAAAAAAATTGGAGTCATGGCCTTTGAAACCAAAACCCTAATTCTAGGTCATCTGTGCAGTTAAACCTGGCTCTGCTTCCATGCCATTCTCAGTTCTTGTGATTCTTTGATTTCCTTGAATTTGTGGGGATACAATATGATGCTTGAACATATATGGACCCCTTTGAAGTGATTGATGACCTTTGGAGTGGCTCAAATGGCTCTTGGATTGCTCAGATCACAAACCCTAGATGCAGATGACTTAGAATCAATGCAGTGAATCAAAAAATGCAATATGGGATGTCATGATTGAACTTATGCATATGAAGATATCACAAGCCATGGTGTGAATGGGTGAGGGAAAATTTGGGGTGTTTACAGCTGCCCCTATTCAAGCATGAGTTAGCTGTGCAGGTTGTAAGCAACGGCTTAACAGGCGAACAAGATAACTTGTGGTTGAATACCAAAGAAAGTCCAAAATTTGCACTCACAGAATGAAGAAGAAAAGGGATATAGATTGTAAAAAAGAAAATAAAGTATAATTATAAAGTGCGCGTGACGGAGGACGACCGTCGAGCAGAGGACAACTGTTGGGGATGAAGCAATGACGGGGACGGCCGACATGCTGGGAAGAATGCGGGAAATCAAGCAATGACGGGGACGGCCGACAAGCTGGGGATATAAGAGATTATGATGGGGACGACCATCAGGTAAAGATATAAGACTCTCTGGGGATTATAGGTAAATGAAATAAATGATGAGGTACGGTCATCAAAGGTGAAGGACGATCACCTAGCAGGGGACGGCTGCTCTGTTGGGGATAAGATGAGGGACGGTCATCTAAGGTGAAGGACGATCACCTGGCAGGGTACGGCTGCCGAAAAGATCACGACATAGGACGAATGTCGGATAGAAAGGTCGACGATGGGGACGGCCATCGGATAAGCATGATGAAGGACGATCATCAAGAGGTGAAGGATGATCACCTAGCAGGGTACGGCTGCTCTCGGGGTTTATCCTGACACAGGACGAATGTCAGATAACAAGATCAACGATGGGGACGGCCATCGGATAAAATGATGAAGGATGATCATCAAAGGGGTGAAGGACGATCACCTGGCAGGGTACGGCTGCCGAAAAATGTCACGACATAGGACGAATGTCGGACAGGAGAGGGTTCCAATAATGGAGACTCCGTTGGGGAAAGGATGAGGGACGGTCATCCAAAGGTGAAGGACGATCACCTGGCAGGGTACAGCTGCCAAAAAGGTATCATGACATAGGACGAATGTCAGATAGAAAGGAAATAGTTTAACAAGTTTTGTTGGGGACCTTGCTGGGGAATAGTAAACACGGACGAGTGTTTACATCCAAGAAATGAAAGGTATAAGTGTTCGGGTATTGTATGGATTTAAAGATGCGAACGAGCATCCTTAAGACCGTGATACGGATGAGTATCAGGTAGAAACAAACACTGACACATGTTCAGAGATGATACGGACGAGTATCAACTGGTTAACAAAGAACACAGACGAGCATCGATTCTGCGGGGACTCTTCTGGGGAATAGTAGACACAGACGAGTGTCTAAATTTTAAGAAGGCATAAGTGTCTGACACGGTGTATAGATTAAAGATGCGTACGAGCATCCTTAAGACTATGATACGGACGAGTATCAGGTAGAAACAAACGCTTGACGCATGTTCAGAGATGATGATACGGACGGGTACCAACTGGTTAACAAAGAACACGGACGAGTGTCGAATCTGAGGGGATATAAGTGGTGTATAGAAGATACGAACGAGTATCTGTATGAGTAAAACAGGAGTAACACGTATGAGTGGCGTATAGACGGGTATTTAACTTGCTGGGGAGAGTGACACGGACGAGTGTCAAGAAAGGGAAAAGTGTAATATAAACAAATGTATGTGCACCAAGGAAGTTGTGTATAAGTATCTGTGAGTGCAAAGGGGACACCTTGGCTTTCTATTGGGGATATGACACGGACGGGTGTCAGGGAGTATCTGTATCTTTAGGGAAAATGTCTTGGCTCTCTGCCGGGGAATCTGGGGAGTTTTCTGTATATCGTTGATGGATTGTCAGTATTCACAAGTGTTCAGTTCGACACATGGCTTATGATTATGCAATATGTTTGATTTTTGCCGTAATGCTCCGTATTAGACGGAATGCTATGCTATGTGGGGAGAATATGATGTGAATGCTATGATTTATGCAAAGATACCGATCCGGGATTCGGATCCCACTGCTGCGAAGATCTCTGGTTGATCCGCTTGAAGTGGACATCCCAGCTGGGGATGAGATCACTGGTAGGTCTGTCATGTATGACTTTGCTTGGGGAATAGGTCATTGATAAACCTATCTCATTAATGGGGGACCCAGCTGGGGTTTGTAGAAGCTTTCTTCACTTTGTTGTGATTCCTTCGCGCGTTGCTCTTCTGGGTAGAGGTTGACACTATGTGGGGAGATGGTTCCCTGGCTTTTGTACTTGGCTGAGGAGGAATAATGGATGGCAACTCAGCTGGGGAGAAAATACCTCCGGTGCTAAGACTGAGTAGATAATGATTTGCCAGTTTGCTGGGGTGAAGCTTGCATGCCCCATGTTGTGCTTCGAATACCTGCAATCCTGAAAAGACAGAGAAACGCACAAGTAATCCCGAGGTATCCCTTACCGGATTCCATCGTAGGAGTTTAGACAATCCCGGGAGTAAGTATATTTCCTGCAAGCACGTATTCTTTTAGAAGAGAAACATCTGTATTTATGAAACCAGGATCTTTAAAGACATCGGACATCCTTGCAAATGAAAATAAAATGTACGAAACATGACTGCAAATCTGATTTTATTAATTCATGTGCCCTGAATTAGCAAGATACAGTCAAAGAAACAGATCCCCTGAAATGAGGAGATCGTTACAAATTGAGAAACAAAAAGATGTTGGCAATGTTGATGACGCTTCAAGGAGCTTCCCCTTTTGCTATGACTCGTATGACTTTTGACGTTCTTCTCGTCTTGCTTTCTGAAGAAGGCTGATTCTGAAAGAAGCTTGATCCTTTCGAAGCTTTCCAAGTTGCAAGTGATTCAGACGAATTCAAAATGCAGTTGTTCGCTCATTCCCTTATTTTGCATGGATTGCCCTTTCGGGTTTTCAATCCATCGGGATACCCTTTTTTGCCTGAGTTGTCCTAGGCGGCTTTTCAACTCAGCGGGTGTACATTTTATTTATTTATTTATTTCCCTTATTTTGCTCGAGTCTTTTATTCTGTTTTTGACTCGCCGGGATGCCCTATTTTTGCCGGGACTTACATTCTGTTTTTATGTCCAGCGGGTCATTTTATGCGAAGTATTTTTTAACTGCATCTGAATTCACAGGGGACGGGAAGTCTTCACCATCCATAGTGCTGAGCATCAGTGCTCCACCTGAGAAAACTTTCTTTACTACGAATGGCCCTTCATAGTTCGGAGTCCACTTGCCCCTGTGGTCTGTATGAGGAGGGAGGAGTCTCTTCAGCACAAGATCTCCTACTTGGTACTCTCGGAGTCTGACTTTCTGATCGAAGGCTTTCTTCATTTTTTTCTGATATAACTGTCCATGACAGATCGCAGCTAATCTTTTCTCTTCAATCAGATTCAGTTGTTCGTATCGGGACCGGACCCATTCTGCCTCATTCAGCTTAACAACCATCAGTACCCGCAGGGAGGGTAATTCGACTTCAACAGGTAGGACTGCCTCCATACCATACACAAGCTGATACGGTGTTGCCCCAGTAGACGTTCTGATTGACGTACGGTACCCATGCAAGGCAAATGGTAGCATTTCATGCCAATCTTTATAGGTAACTACCATCTTTTGCACAATCTTCTTGATATTCTTGTTAGCTGCCTCGACAGCGCCATTCATCTTTGGCCTGTAAGGAGAAGAATTGTGGTGTTGGATCTTGAAGTCCCGGCATAGCTCTGCCATCATTTTGTTGTTTAAATTGGAACCATTATCAGTAATGATTCGCTCGGGAACTCCATATCGACAGATGTTGTCTCTCTTCAGAAATCGGGCTACCATTTGCCTTGTAACATTTGCATAGGAAGCTGCTTCAACCCACTTGGTAAAATAGTCAATGGCTACTAGGATGAATCTGTGGCCATTTGAAGCAGTCGGTTCAATCTTGCCAATCATATCAATGCCCCACATAGCAAAAGGCCAGGGTGAAGACATCACATTCAGAGGATTGGGAGGCACATGCATTTTATCCGCGTAAATCTGGCATTTATGACATTTTCTGGCATAGGCACAATAGTCGGCGTCCATTGTGATCCAGTAATAGCCTGATCTTAGCAACTTTTTAGCCATTGCATGTCCTCCAGCATGGGTACCAAAGGATCCTTCGTGCACCTCGTGCATCAACAAGTCTGCTTCTGTTCTATCAACGCACCGGAGAAGTACCATATCAAAGTTTCTCTTGTACAGGGAACCATCAGTGTTCAGGAAGAAACTACCAGCAAGCCTTCTTAAAGTCTTCTTATCATTGGAAGAAGCCCCAGGTGGGTATGTTTGATCCTCCAAGAAGCACTTAATGTCATGGAACCAAGGCTTATTATCCTTAACAACGTCTGCTGCAAATACATATGCTGGTCTGTCGAGTCTGGATACTGAGATTCGAGGCACAAAGTTGGCAGCTTGAACTTTGATCATGGATGAAATAGTAGCCAGAGCATCTGCAAACTGATTCTCGTCCCGAGGGATATACTCAAGCTTGACCGTTGTAAAGAAAGTCAATAACCTCCTTGTATAATCCCTGTAAGGTATCAAATGATCCTGGTGCGTGTACCATTTGCAGTTGGTTTGATTAATCACCAGAGCTGAATCTCCGAACACAGTCAAAGTCTTGATCCTGAGGTCAATGGCTTCCTCAAGGCCCATAATGCAAGCTTCGTATTCAGCTTCGTTGTTAGTGCAGTTGAAAGCGAGTTTTGCCGAGAAAGGCATGTGAACTCCCTTAGGTGTAATGAGTACCGCACCAACACCACGACCATTCATATTAACAGCCCCATCAAACATCATAGTCCATTCTTCTTCTGGGTCAGGCCCTTCGGTGTGAACAAGCTCTTCGTGATCTTTTGCTTTTATGAACATGATGTCTTCATCAGGGAAGTCAAACCTCATAGGCTGGTAATCATCAATGGGTTGCTCAGCAAGATAATCAGACAATACACTGCCCTTGATGCCTTTCTGAGATGTGTACTGGATGTCGTATTCTGTGAGAATCATTTGCCATCTTGCAACCCGCCCGGTAAGTGCTGGCTTCTCAAAAATGTACTTAACTGGGTCCATCTTTGAGATCAATAAAGTAGTGTGGGTCAACATATACTGTCTCAGTCGGCGAGCAGCCCACGCTAAAGCACAACAAGTTTTCTCGAGCAGTGAATAACGTTGTTCACAGTCGGTAAACTTTTTGCTTAGGTAGTAAATTGCATACTCTTTTCGACCAGACTCGTCATGCTGGCCCAACACACACCCCATTGACTCTTCTAATACTGTCAAGTACATGATTAGAGGTCTTCCTTCAACTGGAGGCATAAGGATAGGAGGTTCTTGCAAGTATTCCTTGATTTTGTCAAAAGCCCTTTGGCAGTCTTCGTTCCACCTGACCGTTTGCTCTTTTCTCAATAGCTTGAACAAGGGTTCACAAGTTGCTGTAAGGTGAGATATGAACCTTGAAATGTAGTTCAATCTACCTAGAAACCCTCGAACTTCTTTTTTCTGTCTTCGGTGCAGGCATTTCTTGAATGGCTTTAACTTTATCAGGGTCAACTTCAATCCCTTTTTCACTTACAATAAATCCCAGCAGTTTACCGGAACGCACCCCGAATGTGCACTTGTTGGGGTTCAACTTCAGTTGGTACTTCCTCAGACGCCTGAATAACTTCAGCAGATTTACCAGGTGGTCTTCTTCTGTGTGGGATTTGGCAATCATGTAATCCACATAACATTCGATTTCTTTATGGATCATGTCGTGAAATAGTGTGACCATAGCCCGTTGATAGGTTGCACCAGCATTCTTCAGTCCGAATGGCATCACCTTGTAACAGAACGTGCCCCAGGGTGTGATGAAAGTTGTCTTCTCCATGTCTTCAGGTGACATTTTGATCTGATTGTATCCTGAGAATCCGTCCATGAAGGAGAATACCGAGAACTGAGCCGTATTATCCACCAATACATCAATGTGAGGTAATGGGAAATCATCTTTTGGGCTGGCTCTGTTCAGATCCCGGTAGTCCACACACATCCTCACTTTGCCGTCTTTCTTAGGCACAGGTACAATATTAGTAACCCACGGCGGATAGCTAGTTACAGCAAGGAATCCGGCGTCCCACTGCTTTTGCACCTCTTCTTTTATCTTCATTGCCATATCTGGGCGAGTCCGGCGCAGCTTCTGTTTAACCGGCGGGCAGTCTTCCTTTAATGGCAGCTTGTGCATGACAATATCGGTGTCCAACCCTGGCATATCCTGATAAGACCAAGCAAACACATCCACATACTCTCGAAGCATATCAATCAGTTGCTCTTTCACTGAATCTTGTAGGCAGGCCCCGATCTTAACTTCTTTCACATCTTCTTCCGTACCAAGATTAACCGTTTCGACCTCCTCCTGATGAGGAGTGATAACCTTCTCCTCTTGCCTTAACAGCCTGGCTAGTTCTTCAGGAAGCTCATAATCTTCTTCAACCCCTTCATTAGCTTGATTGATTGGATTGTCAAAGTCATACGGAGCCATAGCAGTGTTGTTGTCGGTGCAGTCTGAAAGGCACTCTCTACAAGGGTTTAGATTGTTCATTTTAGTGATTGATTTTAATCTTGTTTAGAAAAAAAGTGAAATGAAGTTTATCATTTTGGAAAACATTGCCATTTTATTTTTTGTACAAAAAGAAAAGTGAAAAACAGTGAGCGGAAAAGGAAAAGATTCATTTGCAAAAGATGTCCGATATTCATTGATTGATCTGTTTGCACAAAATTACAAGATGGCCCGATTACAAAATGAGTCTTGTCATCTTGGGCAAGATGCAAGACTTGATGCATGCTTAAAAATACAGGAAATAATAATTACTCTGCAGGAGTAACCCTTATAATTTCCTGGGAAGACCAGTTAAGGACTTGGCTCCCCGGGATCCTTGGACGTATCCAGCTCTCCAGGTTGCGGTCGCTTTCATCCTCGTCTTCCAAGCTGTTCACTGCATCGGGGGTGAGCATTCCCCCGCTAAAAAAACTGGGCTTCTTGGCAGCCTTTGATTGATCTTGTTGAGTTGGTTTGTAACCCAACCCAAATCTGTCCTCCTTCTTCTCTACGGGCAGCAGCTTGCCCCAGCCTTGGGCAGTCCCCTCTTCAATAACCTTCCTGGCTTGCTGATAAGATGTCATGGAGGTCCCCAATACAACAGATGCTTCATTAATGTTCAGGGCCTCAAATCCCTGGCTCATAGTTTCATGGATTTCTCAATCCATCTCAATATACTTATACGTAGCCAGATGGCTAACAAAGATATCTTCTTCACCACAGATGGTGATGATCTGGCCTTCCCACTCGAATTTCAGCTTCTGGTGAAGGGTAGACGTAACAGCGCCAGCGGCATGAATCCAAGGTCTACCCAACAAACAGCTGTAGGCCGGCTGAATGTCCATCACATAGAAGGTAATTTTAAAAGTCTGCGGGCCAATCATCACAGGCAGATCAATCTCTCCGAGCACTGATCTCTTAGAGCCATCAAATGCTCTCACCACCAGATTACTTGGACGCAATGCCAAGCCATCGTACTCCAGCTTCACCAAGGCTTTCTTTGGTAGAACATTGAGTGAAGACCCAGTGTCCACCAGTACATGGGATAGAACAGCACCCTTGCATTCTAGAGTGATGTGTAAAGCCTTGTTGTGGTTACATCCCTCAGTTGTTAAATCAGCATTGGTAAAACCCAGTCCATGACTGGTGTTGACATTTGCCACCACAGTTTCTAGCTGATTAACGGTGATCTCCTCTGGCACGTATGCTGCGTGCAGGACTTTCAGTAATGCATTCCTATGAGCTTCAGAACACATCAACAGGGATAATATGGAGATCTTTGAGGGAGTTTGGTGAAGCTGATCCACCACTTTGTAATCACTTCTTTTTATAATCCTCATAAAATCGTCTACATCTTGTTCAAAAGATGACTTCTGAGTTTCTCTGACAATTGGCTCTTCAGGCACCACACTCTTTCCTTTTGCTTTGGCAGCAGCTTCTGCTTCAACATTAGGTCTTTGCAATTGTGAGGCAAAAAGGCGTCTGCTTCTGGTGAAGCCTCCGCCTCCCCCAACATTATCAATCTGTGGAGAAGAGGTTGAAGAATCCAAAGTGATTTTCTCTCCGTTGCAGTAGAGATCAGAGCCATAATGCCAAGGTATGGCATTACTGCTTTCATATGGAACTGGTCCAGGCACCGTGACGGTAACTGGACTGACTGCTACAGAGGAGGGTACTGAGATGGTGTGTGGATCGTAGTAAATGGTGACTGGTGACCTGGCAGGAGGTGCCACTGTTTGTTGTTGAAAGTTGTTGTTTGGAGGAACACTTGACGGATCATAGTAAATAGTGACTGCTGAGATATCTTCATTAATTGCTGTTAGCGTTGTAGAAGATCTTGCTGAATAAATGGATGTTGATGTTGTAGAAGAGATGGTTGTTGACATCTGGTTTGTTGAAGTGATGGATGAAGCCATTGTTGATGATATTGATGAATTGGTCGGAATGATTGTTGTTGCAGTTGTAGAAGAGTCAGAAATTGTTGTCAAAGGGATTGCTGGATTTGTAGGCGCCGTTGTTGTGATCTGAAGTATACCACTTTTGATAAGACCATCTATGCCGCTTCTCAAATTATCACACCCGTTGACCGAAATGTTGCAGTACCCACAACCGAGCTCACACCCGGGGAACATCTGGCATTCTAGGAGCTGAGCTTTGATTTCTACCAGAGGTGTTCGAATCTGCCCAACACTGGTGATTAAGAAAGATGGCTTGTCTTCCTCAATGGCATTAATTCTTGGTCCTCCATGATTGGGCATGGGATTCTTGTTGACATTTGGCGGGGGTGCAAAGTTGAGGGCTTTAGAATCCACCAGGTCTTGTACCTTCATTTGCAAAGCCCTGCATTTTTCCGTATTGTGGCCAGGTGCATTGGAATGGAAAGCACATCTGGCGTTGACATCATAATTTCTTGGAAGATTGGAGGGATCTGGTGGTGCCAATGTCCTTAATTCAACCAAGTTGAGTTTCAGGAGTTGTGGCAATAAAGCGGCATAAGGCATAGGGATTGGGTCAATCACCCTATTGACCTGTGATGGTCTTTGCTGAAAAGGTCTTTGCTGCTGATTGTTGTTACTGTTGTTGTAGGTTCTTTGTGGCGGATACTGAACTTGCTGTTGATAGTGTGTTTGTTGTGGTGGTTGATATGCTGGTTGCTGAGGAATCAGAGCAGGAATGGTGACAGCTGCTACTGATCTGTGGACATACTGAGGTCTGCCCCTGCTGGTATGAATGGCATTTGCCTCACCAGCTCTTCTAGGTCCCACAAAAGGCTTCCTGGAGTTTCTAGACGAACTTGCACCATTATCAGAAATTTTACCCATCTTCAGAAGGCTCTCAATTCTTTCTCCAGCTATAACCACGTCAGCGAAGCTGGTGGAAGAAAAGGCAGCTAGCCTATCAATATATGTTCCCTGCAGAGTATTCATAAACATGTCGGCCATTTCTCTTTCCGACATGGGTGGCTGGACAGCAGCAGCAAGCTGTCTCCACCTCTGGGCATATTCCCTGAAGCTTTCTCTGGAGGATTGAGACATTCCCATCAAAAGGGTCTTGTTAGGAGCCATGTCCAGATTGTATTGGTACTGCCTGATGAAGGCCTCAGCTAGGTCCTTCCAACATCTGATTGTAGCTTTGGTCAAGTGTGAGTACCACTCCCTGGAAGCCCCGGTCAAACTGTCTTCAAAATAAAACATCCACAGTTTTTCATCCATAGTGTATGCCTTAAGTCTCCCCAGGAAGGACTGTAAGTGAGTTCGTGGACAGGAAGTTCCATTGTACTTCTCGAAGCACGGGGGTTTAAACTTATGAGGGATTCTTACCCCATCCACTAACCCCATATCCATGACATCAAAACCCAGGGAATTTTGAGACTCCAGAGATCTCAACTTCTCAGCAATTTCATCAAACCTCCAATCATAGACTTCATCACCAGCTCCCATGACAGTGAATTGCTCCTCTTGGGGATCTTCTTGCAAGATTCTCCCCCCAGTAGTATTTCCTTGCACATTAGTAGGGATGTTGACTTCTGGATGTAGATGAGGCCCATATACCGGTGGATTAGCATGAGGCTGACCTCTCTCATTGTTACTTGTTCCTCCAGTTCCCATATGAGGTTCTTCCGGGGTTTGTCTTTCTACCAATGCCCTCAATCTTTCTTGACTTTGGGCCAAGCCATTCATTACTTCCATGAATTGGGTCATTTGGTTTCTCATCTCCAGCCTTTCATTAGCCATCTGGGTTCTGGCCTCTGTCAGATCTTGCTGTACTTGGTCCATTTGGATACCAGGAAGATTGTTGCGAGTAGGATACCTGTGCGGACGGTTGAGAGGGAACACCCGACGGCGAGCAATAATTCCTGAACCACAACAGAGTTAGTAACAAACAAAACAAAATCCTACAAAACAAAGCAAGAGTTAGTATGCAATGCAGTATGCTTATTTATTTTCCAAGGTATCCGGCTTGGCTCTTGGTTTTGACCTTTCCAGACCCTGAGGAAGATGCTTTGATGTTGCTTCGAGAAAAGAAACTTAAATGAAACAAACGGACAAATACATTACAAATGGTGGATCATACATAGTTTGTTTTTACAACATACGCCCTTGAAAGGGTCAAAATACAACATAAAAAGAAAAGTACATGAAATGGAAATAACAACAAGCAAAGAAGTCAAACATCTAATCCAAACTCATCCTCCTTAACCTCCTTCAGAAGTGCTTCAGTTACAGGACCAGCCGGATGCTCTGTAATGTTTCTGATAAGAAGGTTTCTAGTGGCAATAGCAGTGGTCAGCTTTTTGTGCCGGTTTTGGTCTTTTGACCTCTTCACACCAGCCTTAAGCTTCAACTCTGAGATCTCCTTCTAGGCTGCTAGCAGAGCCTCCTGTTGTTTCTTTTCATTGGCCTCCAACTGCTCAATCCTGTCCTGAGTTCTCTTATCTTCTTGAGTGCGAGCTTCAGTGATTCTGACCCACCTAGCTTGACTTTCTTTCAGATAGAGATCAGTCCTAGCCTTCTGAAACTGGGCCTCTTTACAGGCATTCTTCAAGATCTGCTCTCCAGCTCTTGATTTCTTGATGTAGTCTTCTGCTTTCTCAATCCTGGCTAGATGCTCCACCTTAAGATTTTCCAACCTCTCAATGTCTAGACGGCCATCACTCCTCTCCCAGAGGTTTTTCTTTAGAGCTTGAGACAGATTCTCATTCCTCTCCTTCAGTTTCTCAAATTCTTCCAGGCTGACAGTGGCTGGAGGTGGTGCTATGGATGGTCCAGGTGCATCCTCAATGGTGAAAGGCATCCCAGAAATTTGATCCCTAGCATGAGACCATTCATAATACTGAGCTGAAGCCACATTGTTGCATCTCCCAAGAATGGCCATCCCTTTGGTCTGGATGTTGTCCCAAGCCCAGGATGCTTGCCTGACAACAACTAGATTAGGTTTTATCTCACAATACAGGGTTTCAGCCAAGTCTTGTACTCTAGGAGGGTGAACCAAAGCATAGCCCAATTGTCTCTTAAATAGCAAAGGATTGTAGTTGATGCAACCCTTTACTCCTATTAGAGGTACATTGGGGAACTGTCCACAGCTAGTAATTATGTCCCTGCCTTTGGTGCTCTGGGTACACCATCTGATGTCATCTGAAGTCAAAGCAATAAGTCTCCTAGCCCAATTCTTCTGTTGGTGAGGATTCAGGAATTCTTCTGTTGGTGAGGATTCAGGAAGGCATCAGTCTTGGGTAAGTGTTTGAGCAGCCAGGTATGGAATAGAGGAGCACAGCATCTCACCAACCTCCCTCTTTGCTTCTCATTTCTTTGGTGAACAGAATAATAGAAATCTCCCAGCAATGTGGGCACTGGATTCCTCAGTAGGAAAAGATGAATGGCATTCTTGCTGATAAACTTGGGCTCATCTGCAAATAATATAACCCCATAAATACTGAGGGCTAACAATGCACAAACTGCCCTCCATTCTCCCAAAGAGGCCTTCAGGATGGCCTGAGAAGTCAGAAAGTCTAAGTGCAAACCAGGGATCCCAGCCTTTGTTGTCATGTTCTGCTCAATCAAAATAGGCTCCAGGTACAGTGCTTTTGCCACTTCTTCATTGCTGGGAGAAGCCATCTCTGGGTTGAAGGGGACACCACCCCTGACAGGTACTCCAATCAATGATGAGAACTTTTCCAGCAAAGGTCCTAGCTGAAAGTTCTGGAAAGTGAAGCATCTCAAAGGAGGGTCATAAAACTGTAGGCAAGTGTGGATCAAACTCCTCTGAGAAGGGTCTAGGTCCATAACCATATCAAGGATGCCTCCATAATGCTCTCTGAATAATGGGATGTGGTCTGGAGTGATAAGTCCCTGGACCTGCCTGATGCCAGTCAGCACAGGCTCAAAGAAATGGTATGAAATGTTGCTCTTCTTGGGTGTCATGACTGCTGATGAAGAGCTGAAACAAATGCTGATGATGAGGACTGATACTGGTGATGAGCCACTGATAGGATGAGGCTGGTGATGAAAGCAACTGAAGCAGACACCTGATGAAGATAGCTGAAGCAGATACTGATGAAGAGAGGTCTATGCAGATGAAGGGGTCAAAACCAAGCCAAATGGAATGTGGATACCCTGAAAAACAAATAAACAAATGTTAAATGATGCAATGATGATGTATGCAAATGATATGCAAGGGTTTGTGATCAAGTTGGATCTGATTATTGCCTTGATATAAGTCCATGTATGTCTAAGAAGTCCAGATGGAGGTTCAGAAGTCCAGTAACCAAGGTAGGGGACTCAAATAAAGAGTCACATGTCCATGGTTCAAATTACAAGAACTGTCCCAAAATGTGGTACTCTTAATCAAAACAAAGTATCAGGGTATGTTGTGGTCAAGGGTACCTGCAAACCTGTAAACAGCCCGACCCCCCTCACAGGTGGTGTTCTAAAACAAGGATCCTTAGACTTGGATCAGTTATGAGAAGTGTAAACACTTCTAACCCGGAGGTACAGTGTTTACAATAACCATAAAAGATCCTCCTCTAATTCACCTCAGTTTCTGAAGGTCATAGTAAAGGTCATCCAGACTTAGTAGGCTTCCCAGATAGCCCTAGCACTACGGGAGATCTGTAGCACAGAGTTCTCAAGAAGAAACCCATATCTGAACTGTGTTTCATATTCCCGCACCAGACCGAAATGGAATGGGAAAGAACATGAACCACTCTAGCCTAGGTGTCACTCAGGTCCCAGGTATAGGACCTAAAACTCTCAGTAGAACCCCACCCACCAAGACAAAAACCAGATCCAGCCAGATGACAATATGACAGTATGATGTATAAAGCTGAAGAAAGCAATAAATAACTGTACTTAAAGCAGTAAATAAAACAAATATACAAACACAAATAACATATAACACCCCAGTAAACACAAATCAAACAAGCGCTAGGAAGAACCCACAAAAAGAACCAGAAGCCCTGGTTACAGTATAAGGTTCCCCAGCAGAGTCGCCAAGCTCTCGCTCCCACCAAAAATGACACCCGGGTCAGAAGGGGTACAGACGCGAACGGTCGGCGAAAGGAGAGCGAACACACGAGGGTGAACTCAGAAGACAAGAGTCGCCAGCTAGGCATTTTTATCCCGGAGGAAAGGTGATGCTGCATAGACCTAGAAAGATATGGATAAGACGGTCGCGAACCAGAGAGACTGAGAAAGGGGGCTGGTTACAACCTGGGAAGGTATTAGCACCCAGATTGTCCATCGTACTCGACGGGATCCACGCTCAAAATATTTGTGTTTTTTAAAGGGGTAGTGTCAGTGCAATTTGTGTATCAAAGCTGGAAAAGAATGCAAGTGTCAGTGTAAAAGAAAGTGAAGTGTAATATGTACAGTGTCAGGGTAAGAAATGAATGGAATGCTCAAGATCATGAGGCTTAAAGAATAATTCTGAAAGAAGGGGGAATATACAGAGACTTTTGTTCAATAACTGTTAAGTTATGCCTACGTATCCTCTCGTGCAATGAGGAAGTCAGAACACCGTAGTTCGACTCAAAGAGACTGAAAGATGAATTGACTTGTGAACTGCTTGCTTGTCTATGCTCAAGTGTGTGACCTGTCTGGCTCAGGTGCAAACTGTCTTGCATTAGACGGAAGAAGCAAGTTCTCGTTTATAAGTGAATGAGATGAGAAAAGAATCCCGTAGGAGACGATTATTGTTTGTTTTTGTGTTTTCAGTCTTTTATTGCTTTTGGAAATGTGTCATAAGTTAATGAGCTTAAGTCTAAATTAATGGGTTAGTAAACTCATCACATCTTCCCTCTGATTAGGGGTAATGAGAATACCTTAAGTGTGAAGTCAGCATCTCACACTTAATCACCATGATATAGGATTAAGATCATTAACCTACTTGTGATTATTTAAATGTTTTTTTGTTGTTTTTGTTTAGTGTTAAGTAATGAGATTAAGCCATAATCAAGGATTTAATGGACTCATTACACCATCCTAATAGAAGGATAATAGATGAGAACATTTAAGCTGAGGAAAACTCCTCAACTTAATCCATGATTAGGGATTAACCTCATGACAAAACAGAGCCTTTATTAAGTGGATTTTAGTTGATGGTAAGATTAAGAAGTGAATTTTATGGTTTGTAAGACAACTTGAGGGGGACTTGTCCATTAACACTAGAGTTAGTCCTTCTTAACCAATTAAGGAAGAATTAGAACCCTAATGCAAGGCCCAAGTTACAAGCTTGATGTCTTGATGATTATTAGATGGATTGATTAAAGGGTTTAAACACATTAAGGGTTTAACACTTAGGATTAAAGTTATACACTCCATCCTAATAGAAGGATGCAGGCATAAGCTTAATCACAAAGCCTTAAAGCCTTTAGGGTTTAGTCCTTGATTATGAGATGAGAGGAGAAGACTCAAAGATGACACAAAGGTAAAAGCTAAATGGGGGACTAAACAAAACCCTAATTCTGATCATGCTTGGAGGTCCTAGGGTTTATGCGGCTTAAGAAAGAAATCTTCAAAGAACCACCAAGGAGAGAAGCAGGTGAAAGGAGGAAGGAGCAGAGAGAAACAAAACAACTTGCTTCACTTAAGAAGACAAGTTACTTGAAGAAAGAAAGAAATATGAACAAGAATGAGCAAGCTCAATCCAATACACATATAAAAATGCAGCAAGGGAAGTGTGAAAGAGATGAAAAGAGAACATGAGAAGTGAAGGCAAATTCACTTCTCAAACAACTTACCACCTGAAAAGTTAGTGAAAGAAAATGAAATGCAATGCAAATGAGATGCAATGACATGATGCAAACCAAAACCAGAAGCATGAGTATGATGTTAATGATGCTAAGAGATGATGCAAACATGAGGCAAGGCATGAGAATGATCATACAAACACATGGATGCAAGAGAAGCATGCTTTGAACCATGAATATTCATGAAAAGTTATAAAATGCAAATGACACACAACATGGAAAATGGATGATGCAATGATCAAACATGATTCTAATATGTCCTAAGATGTATCATGAATCAAATGAATGCACAAAATGTCATGGCAAGTCAATGAATGCAAGCAAATGAGAAATGGATGCAAAGGCAGGCATAAATTAGGGTTTATGATTAACACACAAAGCAAAATCCAAAACAAGAAGCAAGAGACATGATAAAAATTTGAAAATGCAATCAAAGATACTCTAAGCCTATACAAAATCACTGCCCAAAGGAGAGGACCCAACTCTTAACCTATTGAAAGTTATGAATTTCCTAAGATTGCTAGGGTTTTAAGGTACCTCATCAAGAAAAATGCTAAACAAAATGAAAATGCAAGACCAAATCAAGCCAATTTTATCCTATAAACTACATGCTGAACAAGAGACAATGCAAAAAGAATCATCATCCAACTCTCAATGGTTAGGCAGAAAAGAATTTTCAAAGTTTGAACCAAAATATTACCTCAAAATGAATTTAATTCCATTGAAAATTATCAAAAGGTATCAATAACAAAAAATAAATTTGGTTTGAGAGTTGGATAATGTTTCTAAATGTTTCTAAATGCAATGTGATTTTTTTTGTAATTTTTAAATACCTAAATGTAATTTTAATTAATTAATTCTTATTAATTAATTAAAAATAAACATTTAAATGATTTAAAAATAATTTTTAATGTAAAAAATAAAATAAAAATCATTTTCTGATTGAGAAAAATATTTGAAACAAAAATGCAAAAGGAAATATTTTAGGGATTTTTCTAACTATTTTAAAATAAATATGAAAGAAAATGCAAGAAAAATGAAATTAAAATTGATTTTAATGGGAAGTCAACAAATCCAGTGGCTGATATTCAAACTGAACGCGCGGGAGTTGACTGACGCGCTATCCTACGGCTGGCGTTTGAACTGACTGGATTAATATAAAAACCTGATTAATTAACTAATGACGTGTATTAGGGTTTTAATGAAATAATCCAGGCCATCAAAACGCGCGGGAGTCAAACAAAGTCAACCAAATCTACGCTCCACATTCAAACTCCCATTAATGACGTAATTAGGGCTTAATGACTCTCAGGTGGCCGGAAATGACCTCCGGTCATCTTCTCCGGCCACATGTCTCCCTGAAAATTGCTAGCTCACTCCCCAGGTCCCTAAAACCTAATCTCTCTGCCCAGAATCCATCCCCAAACATAATAGAGCAAGAATCAACAATCAAAACACATTTATTTTTCATATCAAAGCTGAATCGAAGCAAAATGCATTTAGGTCAAAAACGTTTCAGAAGCTTCATACATACTCAATACTCAATCATTTTCGAAACAAAACATATCAACATGATCAGTGAAGCACATAGAATCATTTAGGAACTTAAAAGCATGTTTCTGGAAAAAAAGTTCTTGAGCTCACCTGAACTGGAACTTTGATCTTTGGAACTTTCTGACTGCCCCTTTTATCCAAAACGCCTCTAATGGACCTCCTGAGAAGCTTGCAATGCTTGGTTGGAATTTCTTTTGGCTGGTTTGAGAGATTGAGTGAGTTCTATTCAGAGAGGGGAGGAAATTGTGTTTTGATTTCAGGGAGTTTTAGGGCAAGGTGAAGGGCCAGGGGTGATCAATGGAACATGCTGAGATGTTCTATGAAGTTTGTTCTTGTGTTTGAAGGCTGTGTTGTGTGATTCGAAGCAAAATGCATAAGAGGTGAATTTCTTGAACTATGGCTTGGAGTGTGTTTCAGCATGAGTTGTTGTGTGTTATGGCTTGTCTTTGGTCCACTTATCACTCATGGATAGGTCTGTGGAGTGGTTGTGCCCTATTGTGATTGGTATGGGTCTTTTGCAAAAAAGTCAAGCTTTGTGTAAGAGAGGTATGGGCCAATAGTTATCCAAGGACAAGAGGGGTGTCCTGCGCAGCAAGAAGTGTGGAGAGCCCTAGGATCAGTTTTGAAGCCATCCAGCAAATGGATTAGGGTTTGAAGGATGTTTTGCAACTTTGTTCCACTTTGCCCCTTTTGAAATTTCTTGATCCACAAGTCATGAAAATGAGTAAACTTTTGATGCAATCTGATCTTTAGGCCTTGGTTCATGTTTGTACAAAGGTTAGAAGTCCATTTGAAAGCTCAATTTGTCTTGGCAAGTGGTTTTGCAACTTTGCCTCTTTTGTAGAAAACTTGAAATTATGTGATTTTTCCCAACTTTGACAAGCCATAACTTTTGATCCAAAATGAATTAGAATGAGTTCTTGTACTTTTTGAAAAGGGAAAGATCCATTCTACAACTTTCATGACCAAAGTTTTCTCATTTGAGGCATTTTTGAATCAAAAAGCAAGGGTTGAAAAAGTTTCCCAAAATGGCAAGTTTTCATTACAAGTCATTTTTCCCAAAAAATCAACTTTGCAAATGGCTTGAAATTCTTCAATTTTGTGAACTTCTAACATCTTCTATGATCAAATAAAGATCATACACATTCAAAATGATGAAGAACACCCTTTGGTTGGGTCATTGGGGGCCTCAGATGCCCTGATTTCACACTGACTTGCTCAAGAAGTCAACTCTTGATCAGATGACTTCCCCATGGAATTTCTTCATGAAAATTGATACGAATGATCCCTATACCATATAGAGACCAATAGAAACAAGAATGACCAAAAAAATTGGAGTCATGGCCTTTGAAACCAAAACCCTAATTCTAGGTCATCTGTGCAGTTAAACCTGGCTCTGCTTCTATGCCATTCTCAGTTCTTGTGATTCTTTGATTTCCTTGACTTTTTGGGGATACAATATGATGATTGAACATACATGGACCCCTTTGAAGTGATTGATGACCTTTGGAGTGGCTCAAATGGCTCTTGGATTGCTCAGATCACAAACCCTAGATGCAGATGACTTAGAATCAATGCAGTGAATCAAATAATGCAATATGGGATGTCATGATTGAACTTATGCATATGAAGATATCACAAGCCATGGTGTGAATGGGTGAGGGCAAATTTGGGGTGTTTACAATGTGGCCAAGGGTTCCTGCAAACCTGTAAACAACCCAACCCCCTCACATGTAATGTTCTAGAACAAGGATCCTCAGGCTTGGATCAGTTATGAGAAGTGTAAACACTTCTAACCCGGAGGTACAGTGTTTACAATATTCATAAAAGATCCTCCTCTAATTCACCTCATATTCTGAAGGTCATAATAAAGGTCATCCAGACTTAGCAGGCTTCCCAGATAGCCCTAGCACTACAGGAAATCTGTAGCACAGAGTTCTCAAGAAGAAACCCATATTTGAACCGTGTTTCATATTCCTGCACCAGACCGAAATGGAATGGGAAAGAATATGAAGCCACTCTAGCCTAGTTGTCTGTCGCTCCCACCAAATGAGGCTTAGGTCAAATGGGGTACAGACGCGAACGGTCGGCGAAAGGAGAGAACACACAAGGGTGAACTGAAAAGAAAAGAGTCTCCAGCTAGGCATTTTTATCCCGAAGGAAAGGTAATGCTGCATAAACCTAAGAAAAGATGGATAAGACGGTTGCGAACCAGAGAAACTGAGAAAGGGGGTTGGTTACAACCTGGGAAGGTATTAGCACCCAGATTGTTCGTCGTACTCGACGGGATCCACGCTTGAAAGATTTGTGCTTAAAGGGGTAGTGTCAGTGCTATATGTGTATCAAAGCTGGAAAGAATGCAAGTGTCAGTGCTAGAAGAAAGTGAAGTGAAATATGTGAGGTGTCAGTGTAAGAACAGGAGTGCAAAGCTCAAGCATTTGAGGCTAAAAGAATAATGCTGAAAGAGGGGGGATATACAGAGACTTTTGTTCGATAACTGTTAAGTTATGCCTACGTATCCTCTCGTGCAATGAGGAAGTCAGAACACCGTAGTTCGACTCAAAGAGACTGAAAGGTAAATTGACTTGTGAACTGCTTACTTTTCTATGCTCAAGTGTATGACCTGTCTGGCTCAGGTGCAAACTGTCTTGCATTAGACAGAAGAAGCAAGTTCTCGTTTGTGAGTGAAGATGATGAGAAAAGAATCCCGAAGGAGACGATTATTGCTTGTTTTGTGTTTTCAATCTTTTATTTCTTTTTGTGTTTGTCATAGGAAAATGAGCTTAAGCCTAAACCAAGGGTTAGTAAACTCATCACATCTTCCCTCTGATTAGGGGTAATGAGAATACCTTAAGTATGAAGTAAACACCTCACACTTAGTCACCATGATGTAGGATTAAGATCATTAACCTACTTGCATTTATTTAGATGTTTTTTAGAGTTTTTGTTTAGTGTTAAGTAATGAGTTTAAGCCATAATCAGGGATTTAATGGACCCATTACACCATCCTAATAGAAGGATAATAGATGAGAACATTTAAGCTGAGGAAGGCTCCTCAACTTAATCCATGATTAGGGATTAACCTCATGACAAAACAAAGCCTTTATTAAAGTGGATTTTAGTTAATGGTAAGATTAAGAAGTGGATTTTAAGGTTTGTAAGACAACTTGACGGGGACTTGTCCATTAACACTAGGGTTAGTCCTTCTTAACCATTTAAGGAAGAATTAGAACCCTAATGCAAGGCCCAAGTTACAAGCTATTGTCTTAGTGATTATTAAGATGAATTGATTAAGAGATTTAAACACATTAAGGGTTTAACACTTAGGATTAAAGTTATACACTCCATCCTAAGAGAAGGATGCAGGCATAATCTTAATCACAAAGCCTTGAAACCTTAAAGGTTTTAGTCTCTGATTATGAGATGAGAGGAGAGACAAAAAAGAAGACACAAAGGTAAAACTAATGGGGACTAATCAAAACCTAATTGTTATCATGCTTGGGTATTCCTAAGGTTTATGAGGCTTGCAAGAAGTCTTCAAGAGAAAAGCCACTAAGGAAGAAGCAGATGAAAGGAGATTAAGCAGAAAGAAGCAAGACAACTTACTTCACTTAAGAAGATAAGTTGCTTAAAGAAAGAAGGAGGAGAAGGAACATGAATGAGCAAGCTCACTCTAATACAAAAGTAAAATGCAGCAATGAATGCATAAGGGAGATGAGAAGAGATTGTGAGAAGTGAAGGCAAATTCACTTCTCAAATACTTACCACATGAAAAGTTAGTAATAAACAAATGAAAAGAAATGAAAATGAGATGAAATGCTAAGATTAAAACCAAAACCAGAAGCATAAACATGATGTTAATGAGGTTAAGAGATAATGCAAACACAAGACAAGAGTTGTGGATGATCATACAAGGATGAAGATGCAAATGAAGCATGTTTTGAACCATAAGAGTTCATGAAAGTTTATGAAATGAAATGAATGCACAACATGGCAAATGAATGATGCAATGATCAAACATGATTCTAATATATCCTAAGATGTCTTATATGTCATGTGGATGCACAAAATGCCATAGCAAGTTATGTATGCAAGCTTATGCAAGATGGATGCAAATGAGATGCAAAATTAAGGTTTAAACATGACATGCAATACAAAAATCAAAATCAGAAGCAAATTACATGACAAAAAATTGAAAATGGGATCAAAGGTACCCTAACCCTACAAAAGTTCACTGCCCAAAGCAGGAGACCTAAATCTTAACCTAATGGAAGTTATGATTTTCTCAAGTTGGCTAGGGTTTTAAGGTACCTTACAATGAAAAATGCAAACCAATTTGAAAATGAGAGATAAATTCAAACCAATTTTACCCTAGAAACTACATGACATGAGGAATGCAATGCAAAAAGAACCATCATCAAACTCTTCAAGGTTAGGCAGAATGAATTTTTCTAAGTTAGGACAAAAATATTGCCTTTTAAGAACCTTAATTCCAAAGAAAAATGTCACAATATGTCAAAAACCAAAAAGAAATTTGTTTGAAGAGTTTGATAATGTTTCTAAATGTATCAAAATGCAATGTGATTTTTTTTGTGATTTTTAGAAATTTAAATTCTATTTTAATTAATTAATTCTCATTAACTAATTAAAATAAACATTTAAATATTTTTTAAAATACGAAAATTATACAAAAAATAAAATAAAAATTATTTTCAGAAAGAGAAAAATATTTTAAGGTATGATGCAAAAAATGAGATTTTTTAGAAATGATTTGCTATTTTAAATAAAATGTGCAAGAAAAATGAAAAAAAATGAAAAAAAAATTGAATTAAGAGGAAAGTAATCAGATCCAAAGGCTGTGGTTCAAACCAGGGAGGCGGGAGTTGACTTGGCGCGGGTTTGGAAGGCTAGGATTGGTTCTGATTAAATTCAAACTAAACCTAATTAATTACTCTAATTAATTGAGATTAGGGTTAAATGACAAATCCTGGCCATTGAGGACGCGCGCGAAAAACAAATCCAACGCACCAAATTCAAACTGAGCTAAACACGTGATTAAGCCCTAATTGAACCCTAATCCTTTTCAGGTGACCGGAACAGTGTTCCGGTCATCTTCTCCGGCGAACCCAAACCCTAGATTCTTCCCTAAGCCTCTATTCCTCAAATTTCTTGCTCGGAAATGATCCCCCAATCATCCTAAACCTAAACCCTCAATCAAAAAACATTTATTTCACCTCATGAACAAGAATCGAACCAAAACGTGAAACGGGCAGAAATTTCAGAGCTCACATACATGATGGTTTCTCTATCATTTTCAATAATAATCATATCCCCATGACCTGGGGAACTCAAGGAATCATAAAAGAACTTAAAAACAAGCTTCTGAGAAAAAAGTTCATGAGCTATACCTGAGGTTGAACTTTCTGGTTCTGAGGTTTCTGGCCTTTCCTTTGCTGCAAATCCACCTCTTTGAACCCCCTGATGATGAAATGAAGCTTAGAATGAGTTTGTAAGGCCTGGTTTGAAGGTTTTGGTTCTGGTGTAGCAGATTTGAAGAGTTGAGTATGTGGTGTTTCAGGCTGTTTCAGTGCTTGGTTCTTGATCCATGGGTGATATATGACTTATTGGTGAAGAAAAGTTTGAGGTTTGATGGTTGTGGGCAGAGTTTCGAAGAGGTGAAGAAATTTGCAGTTTTTCTCAATCCTTGCTTATGGGAGGCTGCTGGCTTGTATGAGTGTGTCTTTCAAGTCCTTGAGGTCCACATATGAGGTTCTGATTGGGCAGAGGGTTGGTAATGGCACAGTTTGATTGGTATGGGCAAAATGCAAGAAAGTCATGACTTTGTGTACTTGAGGTATGGCTCGGGTCAGAGGGAGATTAGGGGCATGGCTGGGCTCAACATGGATCAAGGAATGCCCTTAGATTGCTTTTGTGCAGCTGTAATGGCTAGGGCAAGTGGTAGCATAGCTCTTGCAATTTTCCCTCTTTGGAAATCTTTGTGAATCAAGGCCAAGAAACTTATAAACTCTTGGGCAAGTTGCAGCCAAATGGGCCATATGAAGTTGTCATGATGTCTTGAGATCACTTAACAACTAATTCAAGCATTAAAAGTTCCTTTTGCAAAAATTCCATTTTTGAAGATTCATGAGAAATGCCTTATGTGACTTGTAATTCAAGGCATGAAAAATGGGAAATCTCTTAGGCAATTCTGAATTATGGACCATGAATGATGGTTGTGTGATGGTTAGAAGTTAATTAGAGGTCACATTTGGCTTTGGCAAGTGTTTTTGCAAGTTTCCTCTTTGGCACAAAAGTGAAAATTAAGTGATTTTTCCCAACTTTGCAAAGCCATAACTTGAGTTCTATAATGAATTAGATCTAGTTCTTGTACTTTTTGAAAATGGGAGGATCCAATCTACAACTTTCATGACCAAGAATTTTTCATTTGGAGCATTTTTGAATCAAAAAGAGGAGGTTGAAAAACTTTCCCAAAATGGCAATTTTGCATTACAAGTCACTTTCCCAAAATGGCAACTTTGCAAATGGCTTGAAATTCTTCAATTTTGTGAACTTATAACATCTTCTAAGATCAAATAAAGATCATACACATCCAAAATGATGAAGAAAATCCTTTGGTTGGATGATTGGGGGGCCTCAGATGCCCTGATTTTGCACTGACTTGCTCAAGAAGTCATCTTTTGATCAGATGCCTTCCCCATTGAATTTCTTCATGAAAATGGGTGTGCATGATTATCATATCATATAGAGATCAATAGAAATAAGAATGACCAAAATATTTGGAGTTATGGCCTCTGAAACCAAAACCCTAATTTTAGGTCATCTGTGCAGTTAAACCTGGCTCTGCTTCCATGCCTTTCTCAGTTCTTGTGATTTTATGACTTCTTTGATCTTGGGAGGATATAATATGATGCTTGAACATACATGGACCCTCTTGAGATGATTGGAGACCTTTGGAGTGGCTCAGATGGGTCAGGGATTGCTCAGATCACAAACCCTAGATGCAGATGATCTTGAACCAATGCAATGAAGAAATGCAATATGAGATGCTATTGTAGAAGCAAGCTTCAATCAAAAGTTTTGATGATGTCAACACTTGATTGCAAAAAGACAAGCCTTTCAAAGTTTCACAAAGATCAAGTCAAGATTTTAATCAAGACAAGCACTCATGGAAATGAATTTTCAAGAATTGGACACAAAGATGGTATATCATAATCTACCTCTCTAAATAACTTTTACAAGTGTTCAATTGCATAAAATATTTTTACATGCTGCATTAAATTTTTTTGAAAATAATTGGTTTTGGTATAACATTTTTTTATTAAGTATTTTTGGAAATTTCTTCAGTGTTAACCGATTAACCATATAGGTTAACCGGTTAACGCCCTAAAATTTTGAATATTCTGGGCCAACGTACATGTGTTAACCGATTAACCATATGGGTTAACCGATTAACACTGGACGTTTTCTGAAAAATTATTTATTTTAAATATCAAATGATTTTCAAATGTTATATCTTTTCAACCATTTATTGGCACTTTGTTATACCTTTCTGAAATGGTGTTATACATCATATAAATTCAGAAACTTTCAAATTTCAAAGTACCTCCTACACTTTCTACATTTTCAAGATCATCAAAAAGAATCAAATTCACTTTTCTACAAATATTTTTCAAAGTGTTCATCTTGTTCATATTTTCATATTCTACATTGAACACTTGTATTAATTTTAGAAGTGGATTGTGATCAAAAGGAGAAGATCAATATTATTATTGATATCACAAAATTACTCACAAAAATAGTTCTTTATGTTATTTGGAATTGACTTGTAATCCAGGATTGTTGGATACAAGGGTGAAAGTGTTTACAAGAGGATTGTTCTTGTACACTTGTTATGATTGATAGTAGTCCTCACCGGTTGATGGTGTGTTAGGGTGTACTGATCAAAACAATAGTGAAAATCTCTTTCGTGTGAAAGGGGAGTGGAGTACCCTCGGAATGTGGGGGGAACCACTATAAATCCTGGTGTTCATCGTCTCTTTATTTTTACCGCTTTCATAACCATAAACACCAACCAAAATATTTAAGAATCAGAAAAACCGGAAAAAGATTTCAAGTCCTAATTCACCCCCCCTCTTAGGCATTCTCTGAACTTACAATTGGCATCAGAGCGGGTTAAGGTAACCTGTTCCTATCGATCCTATGGCTTCCGCTAGTACTAACCCGGTTTTTAAGGATGGTGGAAGTAGCAATAAGCCACCACTCTTTTCTGGAGAATACTTTGATTTTTGGAAACTCCGTATGAAAGCACATTTGGAGGCTCAAGGAGAAGGCATATGGGAAACCGTTGAAGATGGTCCACATATTCCGATGAATGTTATCAATGGCGTTGGAACCGCGAAGTTGAAAAACACTTTTGATGAAGATGATAAGAAAAGGATTCTAAATGAGAAAAAGGCAATCAACATACTCCAAAGCGCTCTTAGTATGGATGAGTTCTTTCGCATATCTCAATGTAAATCGGCAAAGGAAATTTGGGACACCTTGGTAGAAACACATGAAGGAACCACCGAAGTAAAGAGATCAAGGCTAAACACCCTAAGTCAAGAATACGAAATGTTCCGAATGCAGCCCGGAGAATCCATTGTAGAAATGCAAAAGAGATTTGTTCATCTTACAAATCATTTGATTGCTCTTGGAAAAACATTTACAAATGATGATCTCAATCTTAAAGTCCTAAGATCCTTAACAAGAGAATGGCAACCGAAAGTGACGGCTATTTCCGAGAAAAAGAGTCTCTCAACGATGACATCCGCATCCTTGTTTGGAAAACTCCAAGAACATGAATTGGAACTTGGAAGGTTAGAAAGACATGAGAATCAAGAGAAGAAGTCTAAAGGAATTGCCTTGAAAGTCGAAACCAAACAAAATAAAGATGAGGACACATCGGAAGATGAAGACTTCGTGCTACTTGTGAAAAAACTCGGTAAGTTGTTTAAAAATGATAAATCTCTTTTTACTAAAAAGTTTAGACATTTCAGAAAAAGAGAAGGATCCACACCAAGTCAAGATGTTACATGCTATGAATGTGGGAAGCAAGGACATATCAAACCGGATTGTCCAAAGCTTCAAAAGAAAGGAGGATTCAAAGGCAAGAAGGACTACAAAAACAAGAAGGCATATGTTGCTTGGGAAGACAATGAAATAAGTTCATCATCGGAATCGGAAAATGAAGAACGTGCAAATATGGCTTTAATGGCTTCTCACCAATCCGATGAAGAAAATGAGGTTAGTAGTAATTTTTCTGTTTATGATAATGATGTGCAAGAAGTTATTGATGAACTTCTAAAAAAGTGCAAGACTTTGTACAAAGACATCTCATCACAAAAGAAAAAAATTTTACTTTTAGAAAAACAAAATTCTGATTTCATGAAAAATATTGAAGAACAAAAAGTGATGGATGAAAAACAAAGTCTTGTATGCAAGAATTGTGAATCTTTGTCTTTTCAAATTGTTCAACTTAAAAGAGTTTTGGAAAGATACGAAAAGGGTCAAATTGGCTTGGAAGAAATTCTTAAACATCAAAGGTATCCTAATGATAAAAGTGGATTAGGATATTCAAAATTTTCAAAACCAAGTACCAATAAGACCATTTTCGTAAAAGCAAGTGAACAAATTGTTAAAGAAGAGATAAACACTTCTAAAATTCAGCATCAACATCATAAGAAGAAAATTGCTAAAACTTATGTTCCTAGATATAAAAGTAATTTTCAACCTACTTGCTTTTATTGTGGAATCAAAGGGCACACACCTAATGCATGTTATGTTCGTAATATTGGAGTTGCAAAAGGGCATTATGTGTGGGTTGAAAAAGGCACTAACTATCAAGGACCCAAAGCAACTTGGGTACCTAACACTACCTAATTTTGTTTTGTAGGAATGCTTGAAGACAACCACAAACCAATGGTATCTTGACAGTGGTTGTTCAAAGCATATGACGGGAGATGTAAACAAATTTTCAAATCTAAAGCTTAAGGCCAAGGGTTATGTTACTTATGGTGACAATAACAAAGGAAAGATTCTTGGCTTTGGCACCATTGGTTCACCACCTTTTACAACTATAGAAGATGTACTCTATGTCGAAGGACTCAAGCACAATCTTCTTAGCATTAGCCAACTTTGTGACAAAGGATTCAAGATCAACTTCAATAAAGATGAATGCTTGATTATAGACGAAGTCACTCATGAGGTTATGTTAAAAGGTAATAGAATCAATAATATTTTTATGATTTCTCTTGACAATGTTTCTTTGAAGGTAAATTGCCTTATGGCAAACAACAATGAGGCATGGTTATGGCATAAAAGATTTGCTCACATTCACATGGAGCATCTAAACAAATTAATAAAACATGATCTGGTTGTTGGGCTTCCGAAGATAAAATTCATCAAGGATAAATTGTGTGATGCATGTCAAAAGGGAAAACAGACCAAGACAACTTTCAAATCCAAGCAAGTGATCTCTACATCAAGACCACTGCAATTGTTACACATGGATCTGTTTGGTCCATCCAGAACAAAGAGCTTTGGAGGTAGTATTTATGCTTTAGTAATTGTTGATGATTTTTCTCGATATACCTGGACAATGTTTTTAGTGCAGAAAAATGATGCTTTTAAAGCATTCAAAAAGTATGCAAAACAAATTCAAAATGAGAAGTCACTCACTATAGCCTCCATAAGAAGCGACCATGGTGGAGAATTTCAGAATTCAGATTTTGAGGAATTTTGCGAAGAACATGGAATTTCTCATAATTTTTCCGCACCAAGAACTCCTCAACAAAACGGCGTCGTAGAACGGAAAAATCGCTCACTAGTGGAACTTGCCAGAACAATGCTCAGTGATACAAATCTTCCAAAATATTTCTGGGCAGAAGCAGTAAGCACGGCATGTTTCGTAAGTAACCGCGTAAACATTCGACCGTTACTCAAAAAGACTCCATATGAGTTGTTCAAGGGAAGGAAGCCAAATATATCATTCTTTCACATATTTGGTTGCAAGTGCTTTGTTCTCAACAACAACAAGGACAATCTCGGTAAGTTTGATGAAAAGTCCGACGAAGGTATATTTCTTGGTTATTCTCTTTCTAGTAAAGCATTTAGAATTTTTAATAAAAGAACTCTTACTATTGAAGAATCTATTCATGTATCTTTTGATGAGACTAACCCCTCGAAAGAGGATAATATTACTTTGGATGATGATGATGACTTTATAGATACTCCACAAAATGAGGAAAATATTTCAAATGATCAAACATTATTACAAGAAGATGTTACTCAAGAAAATCAAGATCTTCCGAAAGAATGGAGAACTCACAGAGACCATCCAATTGACAGAGTTATTGGTGATATTAGTCAAGGCGTTGCAACTCGACTAAATTTGAAGGATGCTTGCCTCAATATGGCCTTTGTATCACAAATTGAACCATCAAAGATCGATGAAGCATTAGGCGATGACCAATGGATTGTAGCAATGCAAGAAGAACTAAATCAATTCGAAAGGAATCAAGTTTGGACTCTCGTACCAAGACCAGATAATAAGCACATAATAGGGAACCATCTCTCAAAATGAAATCCGCAACCAATGAAATAAATGAAACCAACATTGTGAAGAACACCGGCATCCTCCGAGCGGCTGATGGTACTTATCGGTATGCTGATGAAGGCCCTGCTCAACCCGCCTATCCCATTCCAGAAGGAGGTATCTCTAATGAATTTCTCTATACCACAATGATGAATCAACATAGGGAATCAATGAACATGCATAGAGAGACCTCTAGAGCGATTGCCTCCCTTCGGAGCCTTATGCTTAATCCTTCCCATTCCCATTCCCATTCTAATACACGGGTTGTTGAAGAGGAAATTGAAGAATTGGAAAGTGATGAAGACGAAGGAAACGAGGATGATGCGGATATGGAGGACGAGGACCTTTGAGATTATGATGCTGCTGCTTTTATGTTATTTTTATTGAATTCTAGTTTTTAGTTTCTTTGCACTATGGTTTATGTATTAAGAACATTTCTTGCTTTGCTGCATTTTATTTGTTTTTCCTTATAATATGTGTTCTTGCAATGTATGTTTATTATATGCTGCTGCATTTTATGTTGGCTCTTTGAAAGCTCTTCCTTTTTGCTGATGTCAAAGGGGGAGAAGAGCTTGGTTCTGTTTTTTTCTCTATGTGTGCAGATGTTTGAAAGTCTCTCAAGATAGGGGGAGTTGCTAAACATAGGGGGAGCATCACATATCAAGAACCAAGAAGTATTGCACAACAATTTTCAATTGCCATCATCAAAAAGGGGGAGAATGTAGAAGCAAGCTTCAATCAAAAGTTTTGATGATGTCAACACTTGATTGCAAAAAGACAAGCCTTTCAAAGTTTCACAAAGATCAAGTCAAGATTTTAATCAAGACAAGCACTCATGGAAATGAATTTTCAAGAATTGGACACAAAGATGGTATATCATAATCTACCTCTCTAAATAACTTTTACAAGTGTTCAATTGCATAAAATATTTTTACATGCTGCATTAAATTTTTTTGAAAATAATTGGTTTTGGTATAACATTTTTTTATTAAGTATTTTTGGAAATTTCTTCAGTGTTAACCGATTAACCATATAGGTTAACCGGTTAACGCCCTAAAATTTTGAATATTCTGGGCCAACGTACATGTGTTAACCGATTAACCATATGGGTTAACCGATTAACACTGGACGTTTTCTGAAAAATTATTTATTTTAAATATCAAATGATTTTCAAATGTTATATCTTTTCAACCATTTATTGGCACTTTGTTATACCTTTCTGAAATGGTGTTATACATCATATAAATTCAGAAACTTTCAAATTTCAAAGTACCTCCTACACTTTCTACATTTTCAAGATCATCAAAAAGAATCAAATTCACTTTTCTACAAATATTTTTCAAAGTGTTCATCTTGTTCATATTTTCATATTCTACATTGAACACTTGTATTAATTTTAGAAGTGGATTGTGATCAAAAGGAGAAGATCAATATTATTATTGATATCACAAAATTACTCACAAAAATAGTTCTTTATGTTATTTGGAATTGACTTGTAATCCAGGATTGTTGGATACAAGGGTGAAAGTGTTTACAAGAGGATTGTTCTTGTACACTTGTTATGATTGATAGTAGTCCTCACCGGTTGATGGTGTGTTAGGGTGTACTGATCAAAACAATAGTGAAAATCTCTTTCGTGTGAAAGGGGAGTGGAGTACCCTCGGAATGTGGGGGGAACCACTATAAATCCTGGTGTTCATCGTCTCTTTATTTTTACCGCTTTCATAACCATAAACACCAACCAAAATATTTAAGAATCAGAAAAACCGGAAAAAGATTTCAAGTCCTAATTCACCCCCCCTCTTAGGCATTCTCTGAACTTACAGCTATGAGTGAATCTATGCAAATGAAAAGATCACAAGCCATGGTGAAATGAGTGAGGGAAATTTTGGGGTGTTTACAGCTGCCCCTATTCAAACAGGAGTTAGTTGTGCAGGATGTAAGCAGCGGCTTAACAAGCAAACAAGATAACTTGTGGTTGAATATCAAAGACAGTCCAAAATTTGCACTCACTGAATAAAGAAGAAAAGGGATATAGATTGCAAAAGAAAATACAATATGATTATAAAGTGCCGGTGACGGAGGACGACCGTCGAGCAGAGGACGACTGCTGGGGATAAAGCAATGACGGGGATGACCGACATGCTGGGGAAATAAAGGATCATGATAGGGACGGCCATCAAGCAACGAAATAAGACTCTCTGGGGTTTAAAGGTAAAGGCAGTGATGGGGACGACCATCAGGTTAAGCACGTAAATGAAATAAATGATGAGGTACAGTCATCAAAGGTGAAGGACGATCACCTAGTAGGGGACGGCTGCTCTATTGGGGAGGAAGATGAGGGACGGTCATCCAAGGTGAAGGACGATCACCCGACAAGGTACGGTTGCCAAAAGTATCACGACATAGGACGAATGCCGGATAAAAGAGGTCGACGATGGGGACGGCCATTGGATAAAATGATGAAGGACGATCATCAAGAGGTGAAGGACGATCACCTAGCACGGTTTATCGTGGCATAGGACGAATGTCAGATAACAGAATCAACGATGGGGACGACCATCGGATAAGAGTGATGAAGGACGATCATCAAAAGGGTGAAGGACGATAACCTAGCAGGGGACGGCTGCTAAAATATCACGACATATGACGAATGTCAGATAGGGAAGGGTTCCAATAATGGAGACTCCGCTGGGGATGATGAAGGACGATCATCAAAAGGTGAAGGACGATCACCTGGCAGGGTACGACTTCCGGAAGTATCATGACACAGGACGAATGTCAGATAGAAAAGAAATTTGCTTTTTACTAGCGATTTGTTGAGAACTCTTCTGGAGAATGGTAGACACAGACGAGTGTCTAAATGTAAGAAAGAAAGGGTATAAGTGTTTGACGCTGTGTGTAGGTTAAAGATGCGGACGAGCATCCTTAAGACTTTGATACAGACGAGTATTGGTAGAAACAAATGTTGACGCATGATCAGAGATGCTGATGCGGACGAGTATCAACTGGTTAACAAAGAACACGGACGAGTGTCGAATATGAGAAAGATAAGTGGTGTATACAAGATACGGACGAGTATCTGAAATAAGTAAACATGAGTGAGACATATACGAGTGTTCAACTTGCTGGGGAGAGCATGACACGTACGAGTGTCAAAAGAAGTGTATTGTAAACAAGTATTTGGTTTTCAAAGTGTTTAGGCAACTATGCTGGGGATAGGTGACACGGACGGGTGTCAGGAGAGTGTGCAGGTATATGTAAATATGTATTTGTGGGTGCAAAGGGGATGCTTTGGCTTTCTGCTGGGAATATGGCACAGACGAGTGTCCAGAGGTATCTTGTTATGTATAAGTATCTGCTTGTAGAAAATATTATGGTGACTTTCTGGGGAATGATGACACGGACGAGTGCCAAAAGGAGCATGTATCTGTGTTTTTGGGAATGTAAAGAAAATGCTCTGATATTCTGCCGGGGAATTTTGGGAGGTATTCTATACGCTGTTGGTGGTATGTCAATATTCACAGGTGACTGATTCAAACATGGCTTGTGATTATGCAATATGTTTGATTTTTACCGTAATGCTCCGTATTAGACGGAATGCCACGCTCTGAGGGGAGAGTATGATGCGAATGTTATGATTATGCAAAGATACCGATCTGGGATTCGGATCCCGCTGCTTGGAGATCTCTGACTGATTTTCTTGAAAGAATATCCCAGCTGGGCATGAGATCCTTGGTAGATCTGATATATGATTCTTCTTGGGAAAATAAATTACTGATAGACCTATCTTGGTAATGAGGAGCCCAACTGGGGTCTGGTGGAAACTTCCGTCACTTTGTTGTGAGATCTTCAGCCATTGCTCTTCCGGATAGAGGTTGAAACTTTGTGGGGAGATGATTCTCTGCCTTTGCACTTGGCTGGGGAGGAACGGTCACTGAACTACCTTCCTAGAGATTTCTGTGGAGATCTTGCTGAGGATGTTGTACTTAGCTGGGACAAGAGCCCTTTCTGATGTTGTTCTGATGGGGAGAAGCTTTCATGCCCCATGTTGCGTTTTGAATACCTGCAATCATGTTATGACAAAGAAACGCACAAGTACCCCGAGGCATCCCTTACTGGATCCCCTCATAAGAGTTTAGACACTCCCGGGAGCAAATATATTTCCTGTAAGCATGTAATTTTAGAAAAGATGCATCTGTATTTATGCAACCATTATATTAAGGATATCGGATATTTTTGCAAATGAAAATAAAATGTACGAGACGAAACATGATTGAAAATCTGATTTTATTGATTGGTGTGCCCTGAATTGGCAAGTACAGTCAAAGAAACAAATCCCCTGAAATGAGGAGATTGTTACAAATTGCGAAACAAAAAGGTGCTGGCAATGTTGATGACGCTTCAGTGTGCTTCCCTTTTGCTATGATTCGTATGACATTGACGTTCTTCTCATCTTGCTTTTGAAGAAGGCTGATTCTGACCGATGCTTGAATCCTTCGACGCTTGCCACGTCGCAAGTGATACAGACGAATTTAGAATGTAGTTGTTCGCTTATTCCCTGATTTTACGTGGATCACCCTTTTCGGGTTTTCAATCCACCGGGATACCCATTTTTGCCTGAGCTGTCCAATGCGGCTTTTCAACTCAGCGGGTGTACATTTTTTTATTTATTTTCCCTTATTTTTTCCTGAGTCTTTTATTCTGTTTTTGACTCGCCGGGATGCCCTATTTTTGCCTGGACTTACATTCTGTTTTTATGTCCAGCGGGTCATTTTTATACGAAGTATTTTTTAACTGCATCTGAATTCACAGGGGACGGGAAGTCTTCACCATCCATAGTACTGAGCATCAGTGTTCCACCAGAAAAAACTTTCTTTACTATGAACGGACCATCGTAATTCGGAGTCCACTTGCCCCGGTGGTCTGTATGAGGAGGAAGGAGTCTTTTCAGCACAAGATCTCCTACTTGGTACTCTCGAAGCCTGATTTTCTGATCGAAGGCTTTCTTCATTCTTTTCTGATACAGCTGCCCATGACAGATTGCAGCTAATCTCTTCTCTTCAATCAGATTCAGTTGTTCGTATCGGGATCAGACCCATTCCGCTTCGTTTAGCTTAACATCCATCATTACCCGCAAGGAGGGTAATTCAAGTTCGACAGGTAGGACTGCCTCCATACCATACACAAGCTGATACGGTGTCACCCCTGTGGATGTTCTAATTGATGTACGGTACCCATGCAAGGCAAATGGTAACATTTCATGCCAGTCTTTGTATGTGACCACCATCTTCTGCACAATCTTCTTAATATTCTTGTTAGCTGCCTCAACAACGCCATTCATCTTTGGCCTGTAAGGAGAAGAATTGTGGTGTTGGATCTTGAAGTCCCGACACAGTTCTGTCATCATTTTATTGTTTAAGTTGGAACCATTATCCGTAATGATTCGCTCGGGCACTCCATACCGACAGATGATGTCTCTCTTCAGGAATCGGGCTACCACTTGCCTGGTGACATTGGCATAGGGAGCTGCTTCAACCCACTTAGTGAAATAATCAATGGTTACCAGGATGAATCTGTGGCCATTTGAAGCAGTCGGTTCGATCTTGCCAATCATATTAATGCCCCACATGGCAAAAGGCCAAGGTGAAGACATCACATTCAAAGGATTTGGAGGCACATGCACTTTATCCGCATAAATCTGACATTTATGGCATTTTCTGGCATAAGCACAACAGTCTGCATCCATTGTGATCCAGTAGTAACCAGATCTTAACAACTTTCTAGCCATAGCATGCCCTCCAGCATGGGTACCAAAAGATCCCTCGTGCACCTCGTGCATTAACAAGTCCGCTTCTGCCTTATCAACACATCTAAGAAGTACCATATCAAAGTTCCTCTTATACAGGGAGCCATCAGCATTCAGGAAGAAACCACCAGCAAGCCTTCTTAATGTCTTCTTATCATTGGAAGATGCCCCAGGTGGGTATGTTTGATCCTCCAAGAAGCATTTGATGTCGTGAAACCAAGGTTTATCATCTTTAGCAAGGTCTACTGAGAATACGTATGCTGGTCTGTCAAGTCTGGATACTGATATTCGAGGCACAAAGTTGGCAGTTTGAACTTTGATCATGGATGAAATGGTAGCTAGAGCATCTACAAACTGATTTTCATCTCGAGGGATATACTCAAGTTTGACTGTTGTGAAGAAAGTCAACAACCTCCTTGTATAATCCCGATAAGGTATCAGATGATCTTGGTGGGTGTACCATTTGCCGTTGGTTTGATTGATTACCAGAGCTGAATCTCCGAACACAGTCAAACTCTTGATCCTGAGGTCAATGGCTTCCTCAAGACCCATAATACAAGCTTCGTATTCAGCTTCGTTGTTAGTGCAGTTAAAAGTGAGTTTTGCCGAGAAAGGCATGTGAACTCCTTTAGGTGTGATGAGTACTGCACCAACACCACGACCATTCATATTAACAGCCCCATCAAACATCATAGTCCATTCTTCTTCTGGATCAGGCCCTTTAGTGTGAATAGGCTCTTCATGGTCTTTTGCTTTTATGAACATGATGTCTTCATCAGGGAAGTCAAATCTCATAGGCTGGTAATCATCAATGGGTTGCTCAGCAAGATAATCCGACAATACACTGCCTTTGATGGCTTTCTGAGATGTGTACTGGATATCATATTCCGTGAGAATCATTTGCCATCTTGCAACCCGTCCGGTAAGTGCTGGCTTCTCAAAAATGTACTTAACTGGGTCCATCTTTGAAATCAACAAGGTAGTGTGGGTTAACATATATTGCCTTAGTTGGCGAGCAGCCCACGCTAAAGCACAACAAGTTTTCTCGAGCAGTGAATAACGTTGTTCACACTCGGTAAACTTTTTGCTTAGGTAGTATATTGCATACTCTTTTCGACCAGACTCGTCATGCTGGCCCAACACACACCCCATCGACTCTTCTAATACTGTTAAGTACATGATCAGAGGTCTTCCTTCAACTGGAGGCATCAAGATTGGAGGCTCTTGTAAGTATTCCTTGACTTTGTCAAAAGCCTTCTGGCAGTCTTCGTTCCACCTGACCGTTTGTTCTTTTCTCAACAACTTGAACAAGGGTTCACAGGTTGCAGTAAGGTGAGATATAAACCGTGAAATGTAGTTCAATCTACCTAAGAACCCCCGAACTTCTTTTTCTGTCTTCGGTGCAGGCATTTCTTGAATGGCTTTAACTTTGTCAGGGTCAACTTCAATTCCCTTCTCACTTACTATAAAACCCAACAGCTTACCAGATCGCACCCCGAATGTGCACTTGTTGGGGTTTAACTTCAGTTGGTATTTCCTCAGACGCTTGAATAGCTTCAACAGATTCACCAGGTGGTCTTCTTCTGTGAGGGACTTGGCAATCATGTCATCCACATAACATTCAATTTCTTTATGGATCATGTCATGGAATAATGTTACCATAGCCCGTTGATAAGTGGCACCAGCATTCTTCAATCCAAATGGCATCACCTTATAACAGAATGTGCCCCAGGGTGTGATGAAAGTGGTCTTCTCCATGTCTTCAGGTGACATTTTGATCTGATTATATCCTGAAAATCCGTCCATGAAGGAGAACACCGAGAACTGAGTCGTATTATCAACCAATACATCAATGTGAGGTAATGGGAAGTCATATTTCGGGCTAGCTCTGTTCAGGTCCCGGTAATCCACACACATCCTCACCTTGCCATCTTTCTTAGGCACAGGTACAATATTAGTAACCCATGGCGGATAACTAGTCACAGCAAGGAAACCGGCGTCCCACTATTTTTGTACCTCTTCCTTTATCTTCATTGCCATATCTGGGCGAGTACGGCGCAACTTCTGTTTTACTGGCGGACAATCTTCTCTCAAAGGCAGCTTGTGCATGACAATGTCGGTGTCCAACCCTGGCATATCCTGATAAGACCAAGCAAAAACATCCACATACTCCCGAAGCATGTCAACCAGTTGTTCCTTTACCGAATCTTGCAGATAGGCCCCGATCTTAACTTCTTTCAAGTCTTCTTCTGTACCAAGATTAACCGTTTCGACCTCCTCCTGATGGGGAGTAATAACTTTCTCCTCTTGTCTCAAAAACCTGGCTAGCTCTTCAGGTAGCTCATAATCTTCTCCAACCCCTTCATCAGCTTGATTAATCGGATTGTCAAAGTCATACGAAGTCATAGCAGTGTCGTTGTCGGTGCAGTCTGGAGGGCACTCTCTGCAAGGGTTTAGATTTGTTCGTTTTAGTGATCAATTTTATCTTGTTTAAGAAAAGTGAAAATGAAGTTGTCATTTTGAAAAACATTGCCATTTTATTTTTGTACAAAAAATGAAAAATGAAAAACAGTGAGCGGAAAAGAAAAGACTCATTTGCAAAAGATGTCCTGATATTCATTAATTGATCTTTGCACAAAATACAAGATGGCCCGATTACAAAATAAGCCCTGACATCTTGGGCAAGATGCAGGACTTGATGCATGCTTTAAAAACAGGAAATAATAATTACTCTGCAGGAGTAACTCTTATAATTTCCTGGGAAGACCAGTTTGAGACACGGTTCCCCGGGATCCTTGGACGTATCCAGCTTTCCAGGTTGCGCTCGTCTTCTGACTCATCTTCCAAGCTATTCACAGCATCCGGGGTGAGCATCCCCCCACTGACAAACTTGGGCTCCTTTGCAGCCTCTGATTGATCTTGTCGAATTGGTCTGTAACCCAACCCGAACCGGTCTTCTTTCTTCTCTACGGGCAGTAACTTGCCCCAGCCTTGGGCGGTACCTTCCTCAACAACCTTTCGGGCTTGTTGATATGATGTGATGGAGGTCCCCAGCACAGCAGATGTTTCATTAATATTAAGGGCTTCAAACCCTTGGCTCATGGTCTCATGGATCTCCCCATCCATTTCAATGTATTTGAAAGTAGCCAGCTGGCTAACAAAAATATCCTCCTCCCCACAAATAGTAATGACTTGGCTTTCCCACTCGAATTTTAACTTCTGGTGAAGGGTTGATGTAACGGCGCCAGCGGCGTGTATCCATGGTCTACCCAATAGACAGTTGTAGGCAGGCTGTATATCCATCACAAAGAAGGTCGTTTTGAAATCCTGTGGGCCAATCATTATTGATAATTCTATCTCTCCCAGAACTGATCTTTTAGAACCGTCAAAGGCTCTTACTACCAAGTTACTTAGGCGTAGTGCCAATCCATCATACTCCAGCTTCACAAGGGCTTTCTTGGGTAGGACATTGAGGGATGACCCTGTGTCCACCAATACGTGAGAAAGAACTGCACCCTTACACTCCAAGGTAATGTGCAAAGCCTTGTTGTGATTGTGACCTTCCACTTTCAGATCAGTGTTGGTAAATCCTAGTCCATGGCTAGCGTTGACATTTCCAACCACGGCCTCTAACTGATTGACGGTAATCTCCTCCGGCATATAAGCTACGTGCAGGACCTTTAATAGTGCATTCCGATGAGCCTCGAAGCACATTAGCAACGATAGTATGGAGATTTTGGAAGGTGTTTGGTGAAGTTGGTCTACCACCTTGTAATCGCTTTTCTTTATGATTCTCATGAATTCATCAACCTCTTGATCAAAAGGAGTCTTCAAAGCTTCTTTGACAACTTGTTCTTCTTGCACCATGCTCTTCCCTTTTGCCTTAGCAGCAGCTTCTGCTTCAGCAACGGGTCTTGGAATTTGCGAGGCAAAGAGACGTCCGCTTCTAGTGAAGCCTCCGCCTTCCCCCACATTGTCTATCTGAGGTGAAGAAGTTGATGATTCCAAAGTGATCTTCTGCCCCTCGCAGTATAAATCTGAGCCATAATGCCATGGGATGGCATTATTGCTTTCGTAAGGAACTGGCCCAGGCACTGTGATAGTGACTGGACTGATAGCAGCTGCAGAGGGGACCACAATGGTGTGTGGATCATAGTATATGGTAACCGGTGCTTTGACAGGAGTAGCATTTTGTTGTGAATTGTTGGTAGGAACATTTGCAGGATCGTAGTATATTGTAACCATTGAGCACTTTCATTAACTGTTGCTGATGTTGTAGAAGGTACCGTTGACTGAATGGGTGTTGCAGTTGTAGTAGGGATAGTAACTGAACTTGCATCCGTTGAAGTGATTGGTTGAGCAGTTGTTGGAGTTGTAGTAGAATTCGTTGGAACAATGGTTGCTGACGTTGTAGGAGTATCTGGGATTGTTGATGAAAGAATTGTTGGAGTTGTAGGCGCTGTTGTCGTAATCTGAAGGATACCATCCTTAATAAGACCATCTATGCCGTTTCTCAGCCTTTCACACCCATTGACTGCAATATTGCAATACCCACAGCCGAGCTCACACCCGGGGAACATTTGGCATTCTAAAAGCTGAGCTTTGATTTCAACCAAAGGTGTTCGAATTTGTGCAACACTGGTGATTAAGGTGGATGGTTTGCCTTCCTCAATAGCATTAATCCTATGCCTGTTGTGACTAGGCATTGGATTCCTTGTGACATTCGGAGGAGGTGCAAAGTTTAGAGCTTTTGAGTCCACCAGATCTTGGACTTTCATCTGCAGGGCCCTGCATTTTTCGGTATTATGTCCCGGTGCGTTCGAATGAAATGCACACCTGGCATTTGTATCATAATTCTTTGGCATATTGGAGGGATCTGGAGGTGCCAATGTCCTTAATTCAACTAGGTTGAGTTTCAGGAGTTGTGGCAAGAGTGCAGCATATGGCATTGGGATTGGGTCAATCACCCTGTTTGCCTGTGATGGTCTTTGTTGGAAAGGACGCTGTTGCTGATTGTTGTTGTTGTTGTAGGTTCTCTGTTGCGGATAATGAACTTGTTGTTGATACTGTGGTTGTTGTTGTTGAGGATATGCTGATTGTTGAGGAATCGGAGCTGGAATGGTAACTGCTGCTACTGACCGGTGTACATACTGAGGCCTGCCCCTGCTTGCATGAATGGAATTTGTTTCACCGGCTCTTCGGGGTCCCACAAAAGGCTTTCTGGATGAACTTGCACCACTGTCGGAAATTTTGCCCATTTTTAATAGACTTTCAATCCTTTCACCATCTATGACGACATCAGCAAAGCTGGTAGAGGAGAAGGCAGCCAATCTATCAATATAGGTCCCTTGCAATGTATTCATGAACATGTCATCCATTTCCCTCTCTGACATGGGTGGTTGGACAGCAGCAGCAAGCTGTCTCCGCCTTTGGGCATATTCCCTGAAGCTCTCTCTGGAAGACTGAGACATGCCCATTAGAAGAGTTCTATTGGGAGCCATGTCCAGGTTGTACTGATATTGTCTGATAAAAGCTTCAGCTAAGTCCTTCCAGCATCTAATGGTAGCTCTGGTCAGGTGTGAATACCACTCTCTTGAAGCCCCAGTCAGACTGTCCTCAAAGTAGAACATCCACAACTTTGCATCCATAGTATATGCTTTGAGTCTTCCCAGGAAAGACTGCAGGTGAGTGCATGGACAAGAGGTACCATTGTATTTTTCAAAGCATGGAGGTTTGAACTTGTGGGGAATTCTCACCCCATCCACTAGCCCCATATCCATCACATCGAAGCCCAAAGAATTCTGAGACTCCAAAGATCTTAATTTCTCAGCAATTTCGTCCAATCTCCGGTCATATACCTCATCTCCAGCCCCCATAACAGTAAACTGTTCTTCTAGGGGATCTTCTTGCAAGATTCTTCCCCCAGCAGTATTACCTTGCACATTTCTTGGGATGTTAACCTCCGGATCCAGATGAGGCCCAAATACTGGTGGGTCAATACGAGGCTGGCCTCGTTCATTGTTACTAGTTCCTCCTGTTCCAAGGTGAGGCTCCTCAGGAGTTTGTCTCTCCATCAACTCTCTTAACCTCTTCTGACTCTGGGCTAGGCCAGTCATTACTGCCATGAACTGAGACATCTGATTTCTCATCTCCAACCTCTCATTGGTCATCTGATTTCTGACCTCAGTTAGATCCTGTTGTACTTGTTCCATTTGAATACCGGGAAGGTTGTTGCGAGTCGGGTACCGGTGCGTGCGGTTGACAGGGAACACTCGGCGACGAGCAATGTTTCCTGAAGTCACAACAAAGTTAGAAACAATAATAATAAAACCTACAAAACAAAACAAAGTTAGTATGCAATGCAATATGCTTATTTGTTTTCCAAGGTATCCGGTTTGGTTCTTGGTTTTGACCTTTCCAGACCTCGAGGAAGATGCTTGATGTTGTTGAGAGACAACCCAAATGAAAACAAACTAAAATATATTACAAATGATGAAAAATACATAGTTTGTTTTACAACACCTGCCCATGGAGGGTCAAAATACAATAAAAGGAAAAGTACATCAAATGGAAATAACAACAAACAAACAATCAGACATCCAGTCCAAACTCATCCTCTCTGACCTCCTTCAGGAGTGCCTCAGTCACTGGACCAGCTGGGTGCTCTGTAATGGTCCTAATGAGGAGGTTCCTGGTAGCAATGGCAGTGGTCAGTTTCTTATGCCTGTCCTGGTCCTTTGATCTCTTCAATCCTACTCTAAGCTTCAACTCTGAAATCTCCTTCTGGGCTGCCAGCAAAGCTTCCTGCCGCTTCTTCTCATTGGCCTCTAGCTGTTCAATCTTAGCTTGAGTCTTTTGGTCTTCTTGTGTACGGGCTTCGGTGATCCTGACCCACCTAGCCTGACTTTCTTGCAGATAGTGCTCAGCCCTAGCTTTCTGAATTTTGGCCTCTTTGCAGGCATTCTTCAATATTTGTTCCCCAGCTCTTGCTTTCCTGATATAGTCCTCTGTCTTCTCAATTTTGGTGAGATGCTCCACCTTAAGCTTCTCCAACCTCTCAATATACAGACGACCATCACTCCTTTCCCAAAGAGTCTTCTTTAAAGCTTGAGATAGGTTCTCATTTCTTTCCTTTAGCTTCTCAAATTCTTCTAGGCTGACAGTTGCTGTAGGTTGTACTGTAGAGGGTCCAGGTATGTCTTCCAAGATAAAAGGCATTCCAGTCATTTGAGCTCTAGTACGGGACCAATCATAATATTGAGCTGAAGCAACATTATTACACCTTCCAAGAATAGCCATCCCTTTTGTCTGGATGTTGTCCCAAGCCCAGGATGCTTGTCTGACAGCAGCTGAATTAGGTTCCACTTCACAATACAAGGTCTCAGCTAAATCTTGCCCTCTGGGAGGGTGAACCAAAGCATAGCCCAGTTGTCTCTTAAACAGCAAAGGATTGTAATTGATGCAACCCTTTACTCCTATCAGAGGCACATTTGGGTATTGTCCACAACTGGTGATAATGTCTTTGCCTTTGGTGCTCTGGGTGCACCATCTAATATCATCTGAAGTCAAGGCAATGAACCTCTTGGCCCAGTTCTTCTGTTGGTGGGGATTCAGGAAGGCATCTGACCTTGGCAGGTGTTTGAGCAGCCAGGTGTGAAACAAAGGAGCACAACATCTCACTAACTTCCCTCTTTGTTTCTCATTCCTCTGATGAATGGAGTTATAGAAGTCCCCTAGCAATGTGGGAACTGGGTTCTTCAGAAGAAACAAATGGATGGCATTCTTGCTGACAAATTTGGGCTCATCTGCAAATAGTATAGCCCCATATATGTTGAGGGCTAACAATGCACAGACCGCCCTCCACTCTCCCAATGAAGCCTTCAGGATGGCCTGAGAAATCAAGAAGTCCAAATGCAAACCAAGGATCCCAGCTTTTGTTGTCATACTTTGCTCAATCAAGGCAGGCTCCAGGTATAATGCCTTTGCTATTTCTTCATTTCTGGGAGCTGGCATTTCTGGGTTGAAAGGAATTCCACCCTTGATAGATACTCCAAGCAATGAAGAGAACTCTTCCAGCAGAGGCCCTAATTGAAAGTCTAGGAATGTGAAACATCTCAAAGGAGGGTCATAAAACTGCAAGCATGTGTGGATCATGCTTCTCTGAGAAGGGTCAAGGTCCATAACCATGTCCAGGATACCTCCATAATGCTCCCTGAACAGTGGGATGTGATCTGGTGTGATAAGTGACTGGAACTGCCTGATACCAGTCAACACAGGCTCAAAGAAATGGTAGGATATGTTGCTCTTCCTGGGAGTAGTCATGAGTGTTGCTGGAGAACTGAAGATAAATGCTAATGAAGGTCAAGACTGATACTGGAGATGAGCCACTGATAGGCTGATACTGGTGATGATGAAGATAGCTGAAGCAGAGGTCTATGCAAAAGAAGGGGTCAAAACCAAACCAGATATGATATGGATACCCTGAAAAGCAAATAAACAAATGTTAAATGATGCAATGATGAATATGCAAATGATATGCAAGGGTTTGTGATCAAGCTGGATCTGATTATCTGTCTTGATATAAGGCCCATGTATGTTCAAAAAGTCCAGATGAAGGCTTGGAAATCCAGTAACTAAGGTGGGGGACTCAAATAAAGAGTCTCATGTCCAGGGTTTAATCACAAGAACTGTCCAAAATGAGGTACTCTTAAACAAGATAGTAATAGGGTATGATGTGGCTAAAGGGTACCTGCAAACCTGTAAACAGCCCAACCCCCTCACAGGTAGTGTTCTAAAACAAGGATCCTCAAACTTGGATCAGTTATGAGAAGTGTAAACACTTCTAACCCGGAGGTACAGTGTTTACAATAACCATAAAAGATCCTCCTCTAATTCACCTCAGTTTCTGAAGGTCATAATAAAGGTCATCCAGACTTAGCACGCTTCCCAGATAGCCCTAGCACTACAGGAAATCTGTAGCACAGAGTTCTCAAGAAGAAACCCACATCTGAACCGTGTTTCATATTCCCGCACCAGACCGAAATGGAATGGGAAAGAACATGAAACACTCTAGCCTAGGTGTCACTCAGGTCCCAGGTATGGGACCTTAAACTCTCAATGGAACCCCACCCACCAAAACAGCAAACCAGATCCAGCAATGCTAATGACAGTATGAAATATGTAAAACTGTAAAGAAAGCAATAAATAAAGTTGTACATAAAGCAGTAAATAAAGCAAAATAAATAAACACACATAACACATAACACCCCAGTAAACACAAATCAAACAAGCGCTAGGAGGAACCCACAAAAAGAACCAGAAGCCCTGGTTGCAATATAAGGATCCCCAGCAGAGTCGCCAAGCTGTCGCTCCCACCAAATGAGGCTTAGGTCAAATGGGGTACAGACACGAACGGTCGGAGAAAGGAGAGAACACACAAGGGTGAACTGAAAAGAAAAGAGTCGCCAGCTAGGCATTTTTATCCCTAAGGAAAGGTAATGCTGCATAAATCTAAGAAAAGATGGATAAGACGGTTGCGAACCAGAGAAACTGAGAAAGGGGGTTGGTTACAACCTGGGAAGGTATAGCACCCAGATTGTCCGTCGTACTCGACGGGATCCACGCTTGAAAGATTTGTGCTTAAAGGGGTAGTGTCAGTGCTATCTGTGTATCAAAGCTGGAAAGAATGCAAGTGTCAGTGCTAGAAGAAAGTGAAGTGAAATATGTGAGGTGTCAGTGTAAGAACAGGAGTGCAAAGCTCAAGCACATGAGGCTAAAAGAATAATTCTGAAAGAGGGGGGATATACAGAGACTTTTGTTCGATAACTGTTAAGTTATGCCTACGTATCCTCTCGTGCAATGAGGAAGTCAGAACACCGTAGTTCGACTCAAAGAGACTGAAAGGTAAATTGACTTGTGAACTGCTTACTTGTCTATGCTCAAGTGTATGACCTGTCTGGCTCAGGTGCAAACTGTCTTGCATTAGACAGAAGAAGCAAGTTCTCGTTTGTGAGTGAAGATGATGAGAAAAGAATCCCGGAGGAGACGATTATTGCTTGTTTTTGTGTTTTCAATCTTTTATTGCTTTTTGTGTTTGTCATAGGAAAATGAGCTTAAGCCTAAACCAAGGGTTAGTAAACTCATCACATCTTCCCTCTGATTAGGGGTAATGAGAATACCTTAAGTATGAAGTAAACACCTCACACTTAGTCACCATGATGTAGGATTAAGATCATTAACCTACTTGCATTTATTTAGATGTTTTTTGGAGTTTTTGTTTAGTGTTAAGTAATGAGTTTAAGCCATAATCAGGGATTTAATGGACCCATTACACCATCCTAATAGAAGGATAATAGATGAGAACATTTAAGCTGAGGAAGGCTCCTCAACTTAATCCATGATTAGGGATTAACCTCATGACAAAACAAAGCCTTTATTAAAGTGGATTTTAGTTAATTGTAAGATTAAGAAGTGGATTTTATGGTTTGTAAGACAACTTGAGGGGGACTTGTCCATTAACACTAGGGTTAGTCCTTGTACTTTTTGAAAATGGGAGGATCCAATCTACAACTTTCATGACCAAGAATTTTTCATTTGGAGCATTTTTGAATCAAAAAGAGGAGGTTGAAAAACTTTCCCAAAATGGCAATTTTGCATTACAAGTCACTTTCCCAAAATGGCAACTTTGCAAATGGCTTGAAATTCTTCAATTTTGTGAACTTCTAACATCTTCTAAGATCAAATAAAGATCATACACATCCAAAATGATGAAGAAAATCCTTTGGTTGGATGATTGGGGGGCCTCAGATGCCCTGATTTTGCACTGACTTGCTCAAGAAGTCATCTTTTGATCAGATGCCTTCCCCATTGAATTTCTTCATGAAAATGGGTGTGCATGATTCTCATATCATATAGAGACCAATAGAAACAAGAATGACCAAAAAATTTGGAGTTATGGCCTCTGAAACCAAAACCCTAATTTTAGGTCATTTGTGCAGTTAAACCTGGCTCTGCTTCCATGCCTTTCTCAGTTCTTGTGATTTTCTGACTTATTTGATCTTGGGAGGATATAATATGATTCTTGAACATACATGGACCCTCTTGAGATGATTGGAGACATTTGGAGTGGCTCAGATGGCTCAGGGATTGCTCAGATCACAAACCCTAGATGCAGATGATCTTGAACCAATGCAATGAAGAAATGCAATATGAGATGCTATGAGTGAATCTATGCAAATGAAAAGATCACAAGCCATGGTGAAATGAGTGAGGGAAAATTTGGGGTGTTGACAGTGTCACTCAAGTCCCAGGTATAGGACCTTAATCACTCAATGAAACCCCACCCATCAAAAGAGAAGCAGATCCAGCAATGATAATGACAATATGAAAATGCATAAAAACTGTAAAGGAAAGCATTAAATAAAGTTGTACATAAAGCAATAAATAAAGCAAATAAATAAGCACAAGTAGCACATAACACCCCTGTAAACACAAATCAAACAAGCGCTAGGAGGAACCCACAAAAAGAACCAGAAGCCCTGGTTGCAATATAAGGTCTCCCCAGCAGAGTCCCCAAGCTGTCGCTCCCAAAGATTTGCATCCCGGTACAAGCGCGAATGGTCGGCGAGAGGAGGAATGAAGGTGAAGTGAATAGAGTCGCCAACTAGGCATTTTTATCCCGAAGGAAAGGTAATGCTGCATAAACCTAAGAAAAGATGGATAAGACGGTCGCGAACCAGAGAAACTGAGAAAGGGGGTTGGTTACAACCTGGGAAGGTATTAGCACCCAGATTGTCTGTCGTACTCGACGGGATCCACGCTTGAAAGTTTGTGCTTAAAGGGGTAGGTGTCAGTGCTATCTGTGTGCAAAAGCTGGAAAAGAATGTACAAGTGTCAGTATAAGAAAGTGAAGTGAAGTGCTCAGGAATGAGGCTTAAAAGAATAATGCTGGAAGAGGGGGGAAGAAACAGAGACTTTTGTTCGATAACAGTTAAGTTATGCATACGTATCCTCTCGTGCAATGAGGAAGTCAGAACACCGTAGTTTGACTCAAAGAGACTGAAAGATGAATTGACTGATGAACTGCTTGCTTGTCTATGCTCAAGTGTACGACCTGTCTAGCTCAGGTGCTAGCTATCTTGCATTAGACGGAAGAAGCGAGTTCTCGTTTGTGAGTGAATGAGGTGAGATAAGAATCCCGGAGGAGACGATTATTGTTTATTTTTGGTGTTTTCAATCTTTTATTGCTTTTTGTGTTTGTCATAAGTCAATGAGCTTAAGCCTAAACCAAGGGTTAGTAAACTCATCACATCCTCCCTTTGATTAGGGGTAATGAGAATAGCTTAAGTATGAAGTAAGCACCTCAAACTTAATTACCATGATGTAGGATTAAGATCATTAACCTACTTGTGATTATTTTAGATGTTTTTGGTATTTTGTTTAGTGTTAAGTAATGAGTTTAAGCCATAATCAAGGATTTAATGGACTCATTACACCATCCTAATAGAAGGATAATATATGAGAACATTTAAGCTGAGGAAGACACCTCACTTTAATCCATGATTAGGGATTAACCTCATGACAAAAAAAAACTTTATTAAAGTGGATTTAAGTTAATGGTAAGGTTAAGAACGGGATTTTATGGTTTGTAAGACAACTTGAGGGGGACTTGTCCATTAACACTAGGGTTAGTCCTTCTTAACCAATTAAGGAAGAATTAGAACCCTAATGCAAGGCCCAAGTTACAAGCTATTGTCTTAGTGATTATTAAGATGGATTGATTAAGATATTTAAACACATTAAGGGTTTAACACTTAGGATTAAAGTTATACACTTCATCCTAAGAGAAGGATGCAGGCATAATCTTAATCACAAAGCCTTAAAACCTTAAAGGTTTAGTCTCTGATTATGAGATGAGAAGAGAGACACAAAAGAAGACACAAAGGTAAAACTAATGGGGGACTAATCAAAACCCTAAGATTATCATGCTCGAATGTTCCTATGGTTTGTAAGGCTTAAGAGAAAAGATCTTCAAGACCACCAATGGAAGAAGCAGATGAAAGGAGGAGAAGCAGAAGAAACAAGTTAACTTACTTCACTTAAGAAGATAAGTTACTTGAAGAAAGAAAGTGAAAGGATGAACATGAATGAGCAAGCTCACTCTAAATCAAAATCAAAATTCAGCAATGAATGCAAAAGAAGAAAGAGGAGAGAAATGAGAAGTGAAGGCAAATTCACTTCTCAAATTACTTACCACCTGAAATGGTTAGCATAAAGGAATGAAATGAAATGAGAATGAAACAAATGCAAAGATGAAAACCAAAACTAGAAGCATGAACATGATGTATATGATGCTAAAAGATGATGCAAAGACATACCAAATGCCATGGATGATTATACAAGAGATGAGAATGCAAATGAAGCATGTAGGAAGCATGAAAGCACATGAAAGTTCATGGAATGAAATGAATGCATAACATGGAAAATGGATGAAGAAATGATCAAGCATGGTTCTAATGTGTCCTATGATGTTTTAGATGTCATGTGAATGCATGCAATGTCATGGAAAGTTCTTGAATGAATGCATATGCAAGGTGTATGTGAATGAACATGAAAAATTAGGGTTTTCATGCAACATGAGATGCAAAAGTCAAAAACAGAAGAAAATCATAAGATAAAAAAATGCAAATGCACTCAAAGGAACCCTAACCCCATATAATATCACACCTCAAAGGAGAATACCTAACTCTTAACCTAATGAAAGTTATGATTTGTCTAAGTTATCTAGGGTTTTAAGGCACCTAAAGGGGAAAATTGTAAATCAAATAAAAAATGCAAGATAAATTCATGACAAAATTATGCTAGATACTACATGCTATAGGAATATCAATGCAAAAAGAATCAATGCCATACCATTCATGGTTAGGTAGAAAAGAATTCTTGAAGTTAGGGTTCAAAAATAGGATTTTTATGAACCCCAAATTCAAGAAAAATGTCAAAGATGATTCAAAACTAAAAAGAAATTTGTATGAATGGTATGACAATGTTTCTAAATGTCCTAAGATACAATGTGATTTTTTTTTGGGATTTTTAGAAACCTAAATGATATTTTAATTAATTAATTTCAATTAATTAATTAAAATAAACATTTAAATATTTAAAAAATGATTTTTTAATGCAAAAAATAAAAATAAAAATGTTTTCTGGTTGAGAAAAATATTTGAAATGGAAATGCAAAAGGAAAATATTTTTGGAATTTTTTAACTATTTTTTATAAATTGTGCAAAATAAATGAGAAAAAATGAATTAAAACAGAAGTAATCCAATCTAATGGTTTAGATTTAAACTGGGGATTTTTGGTTTGACCTGGCGCGCAATCTAATGGCTGAAATTCAAATTCAGTTAAACTTAATTAATTAATAAATTAATCCAGATTTAAAGTTAATGAAATGATCCTGATCGTCTATCACACGCGAGAAACTAAGATCAAACGGCCTACGTTCAAACTTTGCCCTAACCCTAATTAAACAACTTAATGATTTTCAGGTGGCCGGAGAAGACCTCCGGTCATCTTCTCCGGCCAGCTCCTCCCTGAGCAAACCCAAAACCTCACCCTTAGGTCATTTCTGGAGCTCTAAAGCTCCAGATTAACCCCTCTCACCTTCCTAAACACAAATCCAACCTCAAAACAAATTTATCATGGCTCATAATCAAGATTCGAAGGAAAACTCAAAAATGGAAAAACTTTCAGAACACGCATACAAGCTCATTTCTCAACCATTCTCAAAAGTAAACATATCATGGTAATCAACAAAGCATGAAGAACAATCTAAGAACTTAAAATGGCATTTCTGGAAGAAAAAAATTGAAGAGGTTACTTGAGCTTGAGCTTCCTCAGTTTGGAGCTTCTGGGCCTCCTCTCTTGTGCAAGCTGACTCCAATGACCTTCCTGATGAAGCTTTGATGCTTAGAGGAAGTTTTTAATGTTTGGTTTGAGAGTTTTCACTCTTGCTGGCCAGAAATCGTGTTTTGATTGTGGGGTTTTTTTGTTGTTTTAATGGTTGCTTTGTGTTCTATAGGTGGGTTTGAGATGAATGGTGAAAAAAGTTTGAAGATTGAGTGAGTGTGTTGTGAGTTTCGAAGGAATTTGCAAAATGGAGAGATTTTGGGAACTTGAGGATTCTGATGTTTTAGCTTGCAATGTTGTGTGTTATGGCTTGCGTGTGATCCACATAACAAGTAGTGATAGGCCAGAGAGTGGGTGGTGGAATGTGGTGATTGGTATGGGGCAAGTTGCAAAAAGTCACCAACTTGTGTACTTGAGGTATGGGCATTCTTGCAGCTGGCTTTTTGGCTTGTCTTGGTGCAACTGAGATCAAGGAGGTCCATAGAATCCATTTTGAGGCAATTCAGCAAGTTTATGAAAGGTTCTATGTCATTTTGCAATTTTGAGAAAGTTTGGCCCCTTTGTAATTTCTCCATGGGCAAGGCATGAAAACTTGAGATTCTTTGGGCAATTCTGAGTTTTAGACAATGCACAATGTTTGTATGATGCTTAGAAGTGTGTTTGAAGTCACAAAATAACTCGGCAAGTGGTTTTGCAAACATCCCTCTTTGGTGCATTCTTGAAAATTATGTGATTTTTGCCAACTTTGACAAGCCATAACTTGAGTTCCATAATGAATTAGGACTTGTTCTTGTACTTTTTGAAAAAGGAATGATCCAATCTACAACTTTCATGACCAATAATTTTTCATTTGAAGCATTTTTGGTTGAGAAAGAGGAGGTTGAAAAACTTTCCCAAAATGGAAAGTTTACATTACAAGTCATTTCCATTTTTGGCAACTTTTGGTTTAGCTCACTTTTCTTCAATTTTGTGAACTTCCAAGCACTTCAATGATCAAATAAAGATCATATAACTTCAATTTTATGAAAAATCCACTTTGGTTCCATTGATGGGGGCTCAGATGCCCTGATTTTGCTCTGACTTGCTCAAGACGTTACCCAATGAACTGATGACTTCCACAATGAATTTCTTCATCAAACTTGGTACACATGACCCTTATTACATATTGAGACCCTTAGAAACAATAATGACCAAAAAATTTGGAGTTATGGCCTCTGAAACCAAAACCCTAATTTCAGGTCATCTGTGTAGTGAAACCCTAACTCTGCTTCCATGCTTTCCAAGTTCTAGAGATTTTTTGACTTCCTTGATCTTTGAGGGATGTAATATGATGGTAGAATACACATGGATCCTCTTGGAGTGATTGGAGAACTTTGGAGTGGCTTAGATGAATCTTGGATTGCTCAGATCACAAACCCTAGATGCAGATGAACTTGAACTAATGCAGTGAAACAAAAATGCAATATGAGATGATATGCTTAAACTAATGCAAAGATGAAAGATCACAAGCCATGGTGTGAACTTAGTGAGGTAAAATTTGGGGTGTTTACACCCATCTTCAAAAGACTCTCAATTCTGTCACCAGCTATAACTACATCAGCAAAGCTAGTGGAAGAGAAAGCAACAAGTCTGTCAATGTAAGTTCCTTGCAAAGTGTTCATAAACATGTCGGTCATTTTTCTCTCGGACATCGGAGGCTGGACAGCAGCAGCAAGCACTCCATCTTTGGGCATATTCCCGGAAACTTTCTCTTGAAGATTGTGACATACCCATCAGGAGGGTTCTATTGGGAGCCATGTCCAAGTTATATTGATATTGGCGTATGAAAGCTTCGGCCAAATCCTTCCAGTTTCTGACTATTGCTCTGGACAGGTGAGAATACCATTCACGGGATGTCCCGGTCAGACTGTCTTCGAAGTAGAACATCCATAACTTTTCGTCCATGGTATAAGCTTTTAGTCTCCCCAGAAAGGACTGCAGGTGAGTACAAGGACAAGAGGTACCATTATATCTCTCAAAGAAGGGAGGCTTGAATTTGTGAGGAATCCTAACTCCCTCAACTAAACCCATGTCCATTATGTCGCTCCTGAAGATTTGCATCCTGGTACAAGCGCGAACGGTCGGCGAAAGGAGAAATGAAGGTGAAGATGAATAGAGTCGCCAGCTAGGCATTTTTATCCCGAAGGAAAGGTAATGTTGCATAAACCTAGAAAACAATGGATAAGACGGTTGCGAACCAAAGACAGTGAGAAAGGAGGTTGGTTACAACCTGGGAAGGTATTAGCACCTAGATTGTCCGTCGTACTCGACGGGATCCACGCTTAAAAGATTTGTGTTTAAAGGGGTAGTGTCTGTGCTATCTGTGTGCAAGAGCTGGGAAAGAATATACAGGTGTCAGTGCAAAAAGGTGAAGTGAAGTGCTCAGGAATGAGGCTTAAAAAATAATGGTGAGAGAGGGGGAAAACACAAAGACTTTTGTTCGATAACAGTTAAGTTATGCCTATGTATCCTCTCGTGCAATGAGGAAGTCAGAACACCGTAGTTCGACTCAAAGAGACTGAAAGATAAATTGACTAATGAACTTCCTGCTTGTCTATGCTCAAGTGTATGACTCGTCTGGCTCGAGTGCTAACTGTCTTGCATTAGACGGAAGAAGAAAGTTCTCGTTTGTGAGTGAGTGTGATGAGAAAAGAATCCCGAAGGAGACGATTATTGTTTGTTTTTTGTCTTTTCAATCTTTTATTGTTTTTGGTGTTTTTGCATAAGTAAATGAGCTTAAGCCTAAATCAAGGGCTTGTAAACTCATTATATCCTCCCTGATTAGGGATAATGAGCCTACTTAAGTGTGAGATAAGCACCTCAACTTAATTACCATGATGATGTACGATTAAGATCATTAACCTACTTGTGATTATTTAGATGTTTTTTTGGGTTTTCTGTTTAGTGTTAAGTAATGAGTTTAAGCCATAATCAAGGATTAGTGAACTCATTACACCATCCTAATAGAAGGATAATAGATGAGCACACTTAATCTGAGGAAGATACCTCAACTTAATCCATGATTAGGGATTAACCTCATGACAAAACAAGCCTTTATTAAAGTGGATTTAATTAAGAGTGAGATTAAGAAGTGAGTTTTATGGTTTGCAAGACAACTTGAGGGGGACTTGTCCATTACACACTATGGTTAGTCCTTCTTAACCAATAAAGGAAGAATTAGAACCCTAATGTAAGGCCCAAGTTACAAATTAATGTCTTAGTGATTATTAGATGGATTGATTAAGAGGTTTAAACAAGTTAAGGGTTTAACACTTAGGATTAAAGTTATACACGCCATCCTAAGAGATTGATGCAGGTATAACCCTAATTCCAAAGTCCTAAAACCTTAAAGGTTTAGTCTCTAATGATGAGATGAGAAGAGAGACACAAAGAAGACTCAAAGGCAAAAGCTAAAGGGGGACTAATCACAAACCTAATTATTGTCATGCTTGGATGTTCCTATGGTTTGTAAGGCTTGAGAAAGATCTTCAGAGAAACCACCAATGGAAGAAGCAGAAGAAATGAGGAGGAAGCAGATGAATAAGTTACTTACTTCACTGAAGAAGATAAGTAACTTAGAGAAAGAAAGTGAGAGATGAACATGAATGAGAAATCTCACTCAAAGACAATAAAAAATGCAGCAAAGATGCATATGAAGAAGAGGGAGATAAATGAGAAGTGAAGGCAAATTCACTTTTCAAGTTAACTTACCACCTGAAAATGTTAGCACAATATGCATAAGAAAATAAATGAAATGGAATGAAGCATATACAAAGGAAATAACCAAAACCAGAAGCATACACATGATGCAAATGATGCTATGACATCATGCAAAGACATACAAAGTGCAATGGATGATCATACAAGGGAATGAATGCAAATTAAGCAAATGGGAAGCATGAAAACACATGGATGTTTATGAAATGAAATGGATGCAAAGCACGGCAAATGTATGAAGAAATGACCAAGCAATGTTCAAGCAATGTCTTAAGATGTCTAAGATGGCATACAAGTGCTTAGAATGTCATGGCAAGTTCATATGTTCATGCAATGCAATGTAAGATGCAAGTAAGGATGCAAAATTAGGGTTACATGAAAGGATGAGATGCAAATGATCAAAAAAGAAGCAATTCACATGATAAAAATTTGAAAATTAGCTCAAACAAACCCTAACCCCATATGATATCACACCCCAAAGGAGAAGGTCTAACTCTTAACCTAAAGCAAGTTATGATTTTTCTAAGTTAACTAGGGTTTTTGGGTACCTTAAAAGGAAAAATGCAAATCAATTTGAAAATGAAAGATAAATTCATGACAAATATATCATAGAAACTACATGTTATATGGAAAACAATGCAAAAAGGATCATTATCAAACCATTCATGGTTAGGCAGAAAAGATTTTTCAAAGTTAGGGTTCTATAAAGGGGATTTTATGAACCCTAAATTCAAAGAAAATGTCAAAGAATGTTCAAAACCAAAAATAAATTTGTATGAATGGTTTGAAAATGTTTCTAAATGTCTTAAGATGCAATGTGATTTTTTTTGTGATTTTTAGAAACCTAAATGGTATTTTAATTAATTATTTTCCATTAATTAATTAAAATAAACATTTAAATATTGTAAAAATGCTTTTTAAATGCAAAAAATAAAAATAAAAATATTTTTGGATGAAGAAAAATATTTGAATCATAAATGCAAAGCTTGAAATTTTTTTGATGAGTTTTGATATTTTTAATAAAATGCACAAAATAAATGAAAACAAAACAAAATAAATGTGAATAAAAAGAAAGTCAACGCATCCTGTGGTTCACATTCAAACTGGGGAGGGAGGGAAAGACTGCACGCCAGATCCTATGGCTCAGATTCAAACTGGCTAAACTTAATTAATTAATTTAATTAATACGAATTAAACCCTAAATGAACTAATCCTGGCCACTCGATCTAAATTAATCCTGATCCAAAGGCCCAGAATGCATCTGGCAAACTAAACCCTAAATTAGCCCTAATCACTTTCAGATGACCGGAACAGTGTTCCGGTCATCTTCTCCGGCGAGACCTCAACATCAACTTCTTCCCTAGGTCATTTCAGGAGCCCTAAAGCTCCAGATCAAATCCCCAACTCACCCTAAACACGAATCAACCCTCAAAATCAATTTATTTTGCATCAATCATGAGAATCAAACAAGAACATGTTTCACGGGCAAAGTTTCAGAAGTTAAATACATGCTTGTTTTCAACTCATTTTCAAGATAAATTATATCATGATGATCAACATAACATGTGGAACAACTTAGAAACTTAAAATCATGCTTCTGGAAAAACGTTTGAAGATGGATACCTGAGCTGGAGCTTTCACGTTTGGAGCTTTCTGACCTCTTCTCCTATGCAAACCAACCCCAATGGACTCCTTGATGATGTTGAGAAGCTTGGAGTGAGTTGTAATGAGCTGGATTGAGAGGTTGCAACTCAACTGGTCCAGAATCGTGTTTTGCTTTCAGGGGCTTTCAGGCTTGTTTGATGGTTGGGGAAGGTTCTATGGATGATGGTGAGTTGGTTTATGAAGTTTGTTTAAGGTTTTAGTGACTGGGCAGAGAGAATCGAAAGCTTGAAGGTTGAGGGTGATTTTGTGTAACTTGGTGTATGAGATGATTCAGGCTTGTGTGTCTTGTGTTATGGCTTGCTTTTGGTCCACATAACATGTCTCTATTGGCCAGAGAGTTGTTGTGGCTGCAGCTGATTGGTATGGGTCCAATTGCAAAAAGTGAACAACTTGTGTACTTGAGGTATGGACTTGTGCAGCAGCTGTTCAAGGGCATTTTTGGCCTCAGCTTGGTTCAAGGAGAGCCATGGGATTGAAATTATGCAGCTAGATGGCTTGGAGGGAGAGATTTCATAGGTTTTGTAAGACTTTGCAATTTTGCCCCTTTTGAAATATAATGTGATGAAAGGCATGAAAACAAGTGATTCTTTGGGAAATTCTTATCATAATGCATTATACCATGTTTGTATGATGCTTAGAGATGTATTAGAGGTCACAAAATGACTTGGCAAGTGGTTTTGCAAAAATCCCTCTTTGGTATGAAAGTGAAAATTATAGGATTTTTGCCAACTTTGTAAGGCCATAACTTGAGTTCCACAATGAATTAGAACATGTTATTGTACTTTTTGAAAAGGGAATGATCCAATCTATAACTTTCATGACCAACAATTTTTCATTTGAAGCATTTTTGGTTGAGAAAGAGGAGGTTGAAAAACTTTCCCAAAATGGAAAGTTTCCATTACAAGTCATTTCCATTTTTGGCAACTTTTGGTTTAGCTCAAATTTCTTCAATTTTGTGAACTTACAAGCACTTCAATGATCAAATAAAGATCATATAACTTCAATTTGATGAAAATACCCCTTGGGTTCCATTGTTGGGGGCCTCAGATGCCCTGATTTTGCTCTAACTTGCTCAAGAATTTACCCATTGATCAGATGACTTCCACAATGAATTTCCTCATCAAACTTGGTACATATGATCCTTATAACATATTAAGAAAATTAGAAACAAGAATGACCCAAAAAATTTGGAGTTATGGCCTCTGAAACCAAAACCCTAATTTTGGTCATCTGTGCAGTGAAAACCCTAGCTCTGCTTCCATGCCTTGCCAGTTCTTGTGATTTCTTGACTTCCATGAACTTTGAGGGATATAATATGATGATAGAACACACATGGACCCTCTTGGAATGATTGGAGACCTTTGGAGTGGCTCAGATGGATCCTTGGATTGCTCAGATCACAAACCCTAGATGCAGATGATCTTGAGCTTATGCAGTGAAACAAATATGCAATATGATATGATATGCTTATACTAAAGTAAACATGAAAGATCACAAGCCATAGTGTGAACTTAGTGAGGGAAAATTTGGGGTGTTTACACATTACATCAAATCCCAAAGAGTTTTGGGACTCCAAAGATCTCAGCTCCTTCGCTATTTGTCTAGACGACGATCATACACTTCATCCCCAACACCAATTACTGTAAACTGTTCCTCTTGAGGGTCCTCTTGCAAGGCACGACCTCCAGTGTTTCCTTGAGTATCTCTGATAGCATTGACTTCAGGATTGAGATGAGGCCCAAACTCTGGCGGATCTATTCGGGGATGCCCATGATCATTGTTACTAATACCTCCTATACCTGGATGATTCTCTTCTGGAGTTTACCGCTCGACTAACTCTCTTAATTTATCTTGACTTTGGGCCACCCAATCATTACTGCCATGAACTGGTTCATATGATCCCTCATCTCAGTTCTCTCATTAGCCATCTGAGTTCTTACGTCAATCAGATCTTGTTGAACTTGGTCCATCTGTAAGCTTGGAAGGTTGTTTCTGGTTGGATACCGGTGAACTCTGTTGATGGGGAAAACCCTCCTACGAGCAATGTTTCCTGAAACAACAGCAAAGTGAGAAAACAACAACAAAAACACCTACAAAACAAAAAATGAAGTTAGTATGCAATGCAATATGTCTATTTGTCTTCCAAGGGTATCCAGTTTGGTTCTTTGGTTTCGGCCTTCCAGACCACTAGGAATGAAGATGTTGAAGAGAAATGCAGTCCAAGAAGAAAATCCAGGTAATACATAAACCATACATTACAAATGCAAAAGATACATAGTTTATGATTACAACAAGGCCCCATGGTGGGTCAGAATACAATCAAGTCAAGAAATACAAAAAAATCACCATGAGAAATGAACTACAACCAAAATAAAATACAAGTACAAAGAAATCAAACATCCAGCCCAAAGTCATCCTCCTTGACTTCCTTCAGGAGAGCATCAGTCACTGGTCCAACTGGATGCTCTGTGATGGTCCTGATAAGAAGGTTCCTGGTGGAAATGGCACTTGTCAACTTCTGGTATTTGTCTTGGTCTTTTGATCTCTTCAACCCCGCCCGGAGTTTCAACTCAGAGATTTCCTTCTGTGTTGCTAACAAGGCTTCCTGACTCTTCTTCTCATTAGCTTCCAACTGCTCAATCTTAGCCTGTGTCTTCTGATCTTCTTGCAAACGAGCCTCAGTAATTCTAATCCATCTAGAATGACTCTCCTCTAGGTAATGCTCAGCTCTGGCCTTCTGAATCTTTGCTTCTTTGCAAGCATTCTTCAATACCAACTCCCCTGCTCGGGCTTTTCTGATGAAGTCCTCTGTCTTTTCTATCTTGGTCATATGTTCGATCCGGAGCTTTTCTAACCTCTCAATATCCAGACGACCATCATTCCTCTCCCAGAGGGTCTTCTGTAGAGCTTTAGAAAGCTGAGCATTCCTCTCTTTCAGCTTCTCAAACTCCTCTAAACCCACTGTAGCTATAGGCTCTACTGCTGATGGCCTTGGCACATCTTCCAAGGTGAATGGCATGCGGGTGATCTGTCCTCTGATACGAGACCAATCAATGTACTGAGCTGAAGCTATGTTGTTACACTTGCCAAGAATAGCAGTCCCTTTTGTCTGTATGTTATCCCAAGCCCAGACTGCTTGTCGGATGATGGCATGATTATTCTGAACATCACAGTAAAGGGTCTCTGCTAAATCCTGCTCTCTTGGTGGATATACTAAGGAATACCCTAGCTGCCTTTAAAAAGCAAAGGATTGTAGTTGATGCAACCCTTTACACCAATAAGAGGTACATTGGGATACTTCCCACAGCTTGTAATTATGTCTCTGCCCTTGGTGATCCGAGTACACCACCTGATGTCTTCTGAAGTGAGAGAAATCATTCTCTTAGCCTAATTTCTTTACTGATGAAGATTCAGGAAAGCTTTTGTCATAGGCAGGTGCCTCAATAACCAACAATAGAAGAGAGGTGCACAACATCTGACCAGTCTTCTCCTCAGCTTCTCATTTCTCTGATGTACTGAGTAGTAAAAATCCCCTAGCAAGGTAGGAACTGGATTCTTCAGCAGGAAGATGTGGATATCATTCTTGATTACAAACTTAGGCTTGTCTGCAAACAAGATGATTCCATATATACTAAGAGCCAAGAGAGCACAAACAGTTTCCCACTTCCTTGCTGCAGTATGACTGGTGGCCTGGGTGATTAAGAAGTCCAAATGGAGGCCTGAGATTCCAGCCTTGGTGGTCATATGCTGATCAATGATGGTGGTTTCCAAATACAGAGCCTTAGCTATGTCTTCATTCCTAGGAGCAGTCATCTCAGGGTTGAAAGGAATTCCTCTTCTGATAGGGACACCTAACAACATGGAAAACTCTTCTAACAAAGGACCCATCTGAAAGTCTGGGAAAGTGAAACATCTGAGAGGAGGGTCATAAAACTGAAGGCAAGTGTGAATAATGTTCCTCTGTGATGCATCCAAGTCCATGATACTACCATAATATTCCCTGAATAAAGGGACATGGTCAGGAGTGATAAGTGTTTGAATCTGCCTGATGCCTGCTAGAGAAGGCTCAAAGAAATGATAAGTAATGTTGCTCTTCCTGGATGAATCCATACTAATAATGGGTGCTGATGAACATAACTGAGGAGAAATACTAATGAAGACAACAGGAGGAGATATCAACTGAAGAAGATCTCTGATGAAGATAACTGATGAAGATGGCTGAGCAGAAGAACAGTCAAAACCAAACCAAAGAAGATGTGGATACCCTGTAAAACAAATAGAAAAATGTTAAATGATGCAAAATGATGTATGCAGAATGATATGCAAGGGTTTGTGATCAGGTGTTGGATTTGCCATTTGCTTTGATAGGGTCCATGAGTGTTCAAAAATCCAGATGAAGGCTAGAGAACCAGTAACCAGGTGAGGGACTCAAATAAAGAGTCACAAGTCCAGGGTTTTATAAGATCAGTCCAAAATAGTGTAACATTAAAACAATGCCAGTAACAGGGTATGTTGAGGCCAAGGGTTCCTACAAACCTGTAAACATCCCAACCCACTCACAGGTATTTTTCTAGAACAAGGATCCTCAGACTTGGATCTATTATGAGAAGTGTAAACACTTCTAACCCGGAGGTACAATGTTTACCCTAATCATAAAGAATCCTCCTCTAATTCACCTCAGATGCTGAAGGTCATTTAAGAAGGTCATCCAGACATAGTAGGCTTCCCAGATAGCCCTAGCACTACAGGAAATCCGTATCACAGAGTTCTCAAGAAGAAACCCACGTCTGAACCGTGTTTTCATATCCCCGCACTAGACCGAAATGGAATGGGAAAGAATATGAAGCCACTCTAATCCTATGTGTCACTCAGGCTCCCGGTGTGGAACCTTTCTCACTGAAATACCCCTCTCATCAAGGTAAACCAACAAATCTAGAACATATATGATATGACAATAATATGAAATGCATAAAACAGTAAATGAAAGCGATAAATAAATGCAGTAAATAAAGTTGAATAGGAAGCAATAAATAAAGAAAAAACAAAAGCACACATAGCACATAACACCCCCAGTAAACAAAATCAAACAAGCGCTAGGAGAAACCCACAAGAGAACCAGAAACCCTGGTTCCAAAGAGATCCCCAGCAGAGTCGCCAAGCTGTCTTTCCTGGATTTTCATCCTAGTGAAAACGCGAACTGTCGGCAAAGAGAAGGGTTGAATAAAGTCTCCAGCTAGGCATTTTTATCCCGAAGTAAAGGTAATGCTGCATAAACCTGGAAAGAGATGGATAAGACGACTGCGGACCAGAGAAACTGAGAAAGGGGGTTGGTTACGACCTGGGAAGGTATTAGCACCCAGATTGTCCGTCGTACTCGACGGGATCCACGCTTACTTGATTGTGTTTTAAAAAAGGGTAATGTATGTGCTATTTGTGTGCAAAAGCTAGGGAAAGAAAATACAGGTGTCAGTGCAAAAGGTGTGAATTGCTCAGGAACTGAGGCTCAGAAATGAAAGCTGAAAGAGGGGGATGACAAAGAGACTTTTGTTTGATAATTGTTAAGTTATGCCTACGTATCATCTCGTGCAATGAGAAAGTCAGAACACCGTAGTTCGACTCAAAGAGACTGAAAATAAATTGATTGTGAACTACTTACTTGTATATGCTCAAGTGTGTGACTCGTCTGGCTCGAGTGCTAACTGTCTTGCATTAGACGGAAGAAGCAAGTTCTCGTTTGTGAATGAGGGTGATGAGAAAAGAATCCCGAAGGAGACGATTATTGTTTGTTTGTTGTGTTTTCAGTTTTTTATTGTTTTTGGTGTTTTGCATAGGATTATGAGCTTAAGCCTAAATCAAGGGCTTGTAAACTCATTATATCCTCCCTGAATAGGGATAATGAGCATACTTAAGTATGAGATAAGCATCTCAACTTAATTACCATGATGATGTAGGATTAAGATCATTAACCTACTTGTGATTATTTAGATGTTTTAAGGTTTTTTGTTTAGTGTTAAGTAATGAGTTTAATCTCTAATCACAGATTAGTGAACTCATTACACCATTCTAATAGAAGGATGATAGATGAGAACACTTAAGCTGAGGAAGATACCTCAACTTAATCCATGGTTAGGGATTAAATTCATTACATAACAAGACTTTATTAAATGGATTTTAATTAAAGGATGAGATTAAGAAAGTGGATTTTAAGTTTGTAAGACAACTTGAGGGGGACTTATCCATTAAACACTAGGGTTAGTCCCTCTTAACCATATGGAAGAGATAGAACCCTAATGTAAGGCCCAAGTTACAAGATAAAGTCTTAGTGATTATTATTGTGTTTTGATTAAGAGGTGTAAAAAATTAAAGTTTTAACACTAAGGATTAAAGTTATACACTCCATCCTAAGATAAGGATGCATGCATAACCCTAATTCCAAAGTCCTAAAGCTTTAAGAGTTTAACCTCTGATTAAGAGATGAGAAGAGAGACTCAAGGAGACTCAAAGATAAAAAGCTAGGGGTAATATACACACCCCTAAAAATTATCATGCTTGGATATCCTATGTTTTGTGAGGCTTAAGATAAAGGATCTTCAAGAAGGCCACCATGGAAGAAGCAGATGAAAAGAGAAGGAGGAAGAAGAATAGGTTACTTACTTCCTGAAGAAGATAAGTAACCTAAAAGAAAAGTAAGAAGGAGAGAAAATAAGTGAAGCAAGTTCACTTCAAAGACAAATAATAAATGCATATGAAGAGATGAGAAGAGATGGGATGTTAAGGCAAATCCACATCCCAAACAACTTACCATAAGCCCCTGAAATGTTAGTATGAGTGCATAAGACATAAAGCAAAAGGAAATGAGATGAAAAAAGATAAAAAGGTCAAAACTAGAAGTGATTATGCAATTATAATGTGTTATGAGATGATGTAAAGTCAAACAAGATATATATGAATGGTCATACAAGGATGAGATGCAATGGAAGCATGTTTAGAAGCATGAAAACACATGGATGTTCATGAAATGTAATAGATGCAAAGTATATCACAATGATGCAACAATGATCAAGCAATGTTTAAAACATGTCCTAAGATGTCTAATATGACATACAAAAGAATTTAATGGCATGGAAAGTTCACAAGTTCATGATATGCAAAGAAGAATGCAAATGAAGATGCAAAATTAGGGTTTTAAGGCAACATGAGATGCATATGACCAAAACAGAAGCAATCACCAAGATAAAAAATTGAAATTGGGCTTAAATAAACCCTAAACCTATACAAGATCACACCCCAAAGGAGAAGGTCAGAAGCCAATCCTAGTGAAAGTTATGAAATTTCTAAGTTAACTAGGGTTTTGGGTGCTTCTAAAGGGAAAAATGCAAATCAAATTGAAAATGCAAGATAAAAATGTGATATAAATAACCTAGAAACTATATGCAATATGTGAAACAATTAAAAAAGAATCAAGTTCAAACTCATCATGGTTAGGCAGAAATGAATTTTTCAAGTTAGGGTTAAGAAATGTAAAATTTAAGAACCCTAATTCAAAGAAAATTGTGAAAATGTGATCAAACCTAAAAATAAATTTGTATGGTGAGTTTGAAAATGTTTCTAAATGTTTAAGAATGCTTCATGAATTTTTTGGTGATTTTTAGAAACCTAAATGCATATTTAATTAATTAAAATCAATTAATTAATTAAATAAAACATTTAAATATTTTAAAAATACTTTTTAAATGCAAAAAATAAAATAAAAATTGTTTTTAGAGTAAATAAAAATATTTAGAATAAAAATGCAAAGTTTGAGATTTTTTTGATGATTTTTGCTATTTTAAATAATTATATGAAAGAAATGCAATAAAAATGAAATTAAAATGAATTAAATGAAAAGTAATCTGATCCAGTGGCCCATATTCAAACATAAGGGGAAGGGGTTGACTACGCGCGTGATCTAATGGTCAGGATTGAATCTGAAAAATTATTTAATTAATCCTAATTAATTTAATTAATTAAAAGATTAGGGTTTAAGTGGATGCATCTCGGCCCTCCAAACACGCGGTAAACAAAATCCAATGGCCAATATTCAATCTAACTAATTAATTACAGATTAAGCCCTAATGACTCTCAGGTGGCCGGAGAAGACCTCCGGTCATCTTCTCCGGCCAACTCCCTCACCTGAATCCCTCAAAATGCCATGAAAACTCACCAAAATCTCCAGAATGGATCATCAAACTACATAAAACAAGATCCATCATCAAAATTCATTTATCATGCACAAAAATGGAGAATCGAAGGAAAATATGTTTAGGTCAAAAAGTTTCAGAGCAAGCATACATCCTGGTTTCTCAACCATTTTCAAAAATAATCACATCCCCATGATCAGGGGAGCACATAGAATCATTCAAGAACTTAAAATGGAGTTTCTGGAAAAAAGTTTAAAGGTGACTACCTGAGATGAAACTTTCTGTCTTTGAGCTTTCTGACCCTTCCTTTGATGCAAATCAAATCCAATGGACCCCCTGAGGATGATGTGATGCTTAGAACAAGTTTATGATGGTTAGTTTTGGAGATTCAGTTCTGCTAAGGCAGAAATTGTGTTTGTGAATGGGGAGCTTTCATGCCATTTCAATGGTTGGTTTGTGTTCTATAGGCTATGTGGAGATGATTGATGGAGTTTGTTTTGAGGTTTGATGCTTGTGTGATCAGATTCGAAAGCTTGAAGGTTTTGGGGATTTTTGTGAAAACTGAGTTGTATGATGTTTCAGGCTTGTGTGTGTTATGGAATGGCTTGCATAAGGTTAGTATAGGCCAATGGGAGTGATCAGAAAGTGGGTGGTGGCATAGTGTGATTGGTATGGGCCAAGTTGCAAAAATGTCAACATTGTGTACTTGAGGTATGAGCATGGTACAGAGCTGGCTTGAAGGGGTGTCTAGCCTCATCATGGTTCATGCAGAGCCTTTGGATCATTGAGTGCATCTGGATGGCCTTGATCAAGTGTTTGCAAGCTTTATGCATTTTGACAACTTTGAAATTTCTTGAGAAATTGGCCATGAAAACTAGTGATGCAAGGCATGATTTTGATCCAAATGTGTTGCACTATGTTGGTATGATGTTTAGAGGTCAATTAGAAATCATGAAATGGCTTGGCAAATGAAATTGCAAAAATCCCTCTTTGGTGCACACTTGAAAATTATAGGATTTTTGCCAACTTTGGAAGGCCATATCTTGAGTTCTAGGATGAATCAAGACATGTTCTTGTACTTTTTGAAAATGGGAAGACATAATCTACAAATTTCATGTCTAAGGATTTTTCATTTGAAGCATTTTTGGTCATGAAAGAATAGGTTGAATATCTTTCCCAAAATGGAAAGTTTCCATTACAAGTCCTTTCCAAAAATAGCAAGTTTGCATTTGGCTCAAAATTCTTCAACTTTGTGAACTTCCAACCACTTCAATGATCAAATAAAGATCATAGAGACTCAAAATGATGATGATGACCCTTTGGTACCCTTGATGGTGGACTCAGATGCCCTGATTTTGACTTTACTTGCTCAAGAAGTTACCCAATGATCAGATGACTTCCACAGTGAATTTATTCATCAAACTTGGTACACATGAACCTTATAACATATTAAGACCATTAGAAACAATAATGACCAAAACATTTGGTATTAAGGCCTCTGAAACCAAAACCCTAATTTTAGGTCATTTGTGCAGGAAACCTTCAGTCTGCCTCTATGCCTTTGCCATGCTTTGTGATCCCTTGACTTTTATGAACTTTGGGGAGCATATTATGATCATGGAACACACATGGACCCTCTTGGAAAGCTTCAATACCTTTGGGATGGCTCAGATCACTTATTGGATTGCTCAGATCACAAACCCTAGATGCAGATGGAATGAACTATGCAGTGGGATATGATATGCTTATGCTTATGCAAAAATGAAAGATCACAAGCCATGGTGTGAGAAAAAGTGAGGCAAAATTTGGGGTGTTTACAATCCCTCTATTATTTTAAAAGCTCTTTATTAATAACATTTACTCATATTAAATTGACACTTAAACAAAAATGAGGCACATGTTCGTTTAATAGAAAGAAAACAAAATCACTAAAACCACTTTTAAACAGATCTGAAGAGATGCAAACCACATAAAACTATTTTCATCAAAATTTGTTCTCTCTCTAAACAAAAAGAAACAAACACAGAAGAACAAAAAAAACACCTAAAACCAAAAAAAAAACACCATACTCAGTCCTCTTTTTTTCAAAAATCAAAACAAAATCGAACCCTTATTGAATATCCTCACAACCAAGAGAAACCTATTTTTCAAATCATGAACTTCAAATCTAAACATAAACCGTGGATTATACAACAAAAGGACAACAATCGGATGGAATTAACGCATGATCACGCAAACACAAAAATCGAAGAGAGTAGTCAAAGAATGGAAACACAGAGCAATGAGTATTTCAATCAGGTTCAAGATTAAACAACAACATCTGGTTTCAGAGAAATTACCTTACGGGGCTCCCCCGTTGGGTCTTGGGAAAAGGTATGTTCTAAGAAATGATTCAAACTCCTTCCACGCTATAATTCTTCTCTATCGCTCCTTTGGGTGTTTTCTTCTACTCTGCTTCTGTTGTTGTTGTTTGATGTGTATGAGTAAGGCTTAGCTCGAGATTGTTGAGTTTCAAAGTGAAAACTCAACAATCTAGGAATATGAATTGAGCTCTGTTGATTTAGGGTTCTCTGAGAATTGTTGCTCCACCGTTTTTTTAAGGGTTTTCCGTCCAGGTCTCTGTGAATGAATGAGATAGGTATATATTGAGAGTTGACACATGTGATAAATGGAATTTGTGAGAATCTCTGATGAAAATCATGTGAGGGATTTGTGTGAGTGGTATGAAATTGTGATACGTGAGAGCATGGTGAGTTGTGAGAATCCGTTAGAGAGAATAATCAGGTGATTTTGTGGGACCAAATCGTGACTCATTCTTCTTGTTTGTCTGTAGTGATCTTCTAGATGAGTATGTGGTCCCATGCTAAATTTTCATTTGATTTTCAATGTTTTGCAAACCATATTTTTTACTCGAATTTACTACTGTAACAAACCATTTTTCACTGCCATGCATATTGACTCTTCTACGCTTGGTCTTATTGTTTGTCCAATGTGCAAGTTTCTTTCCATTGCTGACAAAAATCGTGAAATTTATTGCCTTATTGATAGGCCTTGTTGATGCCTTGTAGGTTTGAAAGGGACGCTCAAATGACAGAAATGCAGAACATGAAGTCAGGTTTATGGATGGGATCGCCTTTGTCATGGTATGGTATTACCTAGAGGAATTACTTTGATGCTTACTCTCTTTTAATATGAACTACTGCAATAACTGAACATTGCCTTGTAAATCTCTGTGTAAGATATGAACTCATGATGTTTTTTTGGCATGAATATCTTGTCTTGCAGGGAACTAGTTCTGATTGTTGGTTGATCTAGGGTCATCATTGGTGTGAGGGATTCAAGCCACCCTGCTCATGGAGTTGGTAAGGAGCTTGGAGAATAGGGCAACAACTTGGTTGATGAAGACTTGTATAGAGATGGTGAGAACACAAGGTTTGGCCTGGACTTGGTGCAACCTGTATAGGTTATAGATTAAGATGAAGCTTGTCATGAAAATAGGCTCTTGTTAGGCCTAGTACTTTATACCTTATGCATATGAGTTTTACATTTGTACAACCTTTTATGGTGTTGTCATGAACATGTAACTTTGAATTCATATGGCCTGAAATTGAAACTTATACCATTATGTTTATCCTTTGCTTTGTACATTTGAAATGGAATGAAAATGACATCAATGATTGTGATTATGTCATGTACTGGAAGTATTTGGAAATAAAACTCAGCAATTTTGAACTGTTGTGTGAACTTTTAGCCTGCTGCAACTTTGACTTTATTGATTTGAAATAAGTCGTATAGGATTTTAAAGGCTTGGGTTTGAGATGTATCGTGCTATGTGTAGGGAGAAATGGCATGGGATTTGGTGATAAATTAAATGGCATTTGATGTAGGATTCTGTTTGCAGCTTGCATTCTTGGTGATTTTGGACCACTTGTAAATTCTGACTTCAAATGAAACATTGTGAACTAATGAGCTTCTCCTTGGTATTGTATGGTGTTGGTGTAATGATGGATAAACATAATTTATAACAAAAATGATAGTGTTTTCATTATATAAGTGTAAATTCAATTGGTGTGTACTTTATGCTATTAAGCTTTAATTGAACATTGAAAATCCCTTCTAGAATTCTTCCCACGTAAAGCTAGAATTTGAAACTCAATGCATCTTTATACTAAGTGGAATCCATGCCTTTATAATTTGTATCCAATGAGCCTTTTCCACATTGAAATAGTGTTAGCATTTTGAAATTCAAACGACCTTGAACTCCTTTGTCAAAGAATGGTGGTCACACTTTTGATCTTGAACTTAACACAAAATGAGTAAAGATGTAATAATGTGCCACAATTCAAACTTATAAGTCTTCTTTGAGAAACAATATGACCAAATATGAATATGCCTTAAATTAGGAGTTAAGAACCATAAAAATGGATCCATCTAGAATGATAAGAATCAACTTGAATTCTTCTTGGACTAATGCTACTTGGATCCCAAATGAACCAAAGCCTTCGAGTAATACTATGGACCATATGAACATGCCCTCTCACCTGACCCAAATTAGGTCAAATTACACTTATCTCCTAATGACTCTGATACTTGAGCCCTCCCTGTAACACTTAAGCTTAACTGACCAAGGAGATAAAAGTAATGAGCACATATCTCTTTTTTTCTCTTTTTTTTTTAATTTTGTATTTTTGTTTAATGATTAGAAAATATACACATATGAAATCAATTATGTAAGTAGGACAAATTTAGGGTATGACACCTATCGCGGTTGGGTACTTTCTTAGAACGTCTAAAAGTTTTTCGGTTTCGAGTTGTCCTAAATCCGAATTCACTATAAATGGTCTTCTAAGTTCTGAATCGAGGAATTTTTATCTAAGGTTATTAGGAAATGTCTTAAGTTCAATATCGGGTTTTTCGGGCATGGCATTTGATCAGGTGTAAGATTTAATCCTTCAATTTGGTTTTCTTCCTAATAAGGTTCTTTTGAGGTATCTTCTTGGAAGATCTCATGAGATGGGATTTTCATTATATCGGAGTAGGTCATTTCTTCTTTTTCCATTTCTCGTCTGCATTCGTCAATGACATCAATGAAATAATAGGCATCGTCTATGGCTAGAGCTTGGAGAAATTGGATTAGAATAAATTCGACTTTCTCTTCTCCTACTTCGAATGTCAGCCTGATTTTCTTTACATCAATAATAAGTCCTGCAGTATCTAAGAACGGTCTTCCTAGTATAATAGGGGTTGTAGCATCTTCCTTGTTATCCATGATTATGAAATTAGTTGGGATAGAACTGACCTATTCGTACGAGAACGTTTTCTAGAATGCCTACTGGGAATTTTACTGAACGATCAGCTAGCTGGCCTGACATCTTTGTTGGTCTTAATCGTCCCATATGCAATTTCTTGCAAATTGATAGCGGTATAACACTTATACTTGCTCTTAAATCGCATAAAGCTTTGTCTATGATAAATTTTCCTATTACACAAGGAACGAAGAAACTTCCAGGGTCCTTCAGTTGAGGAGGCATGTTATTTTGAATGATTGCGCTACACTCAGCAGTAAGTGTAATTGTTTCTTTCTCCTCGGTTTTCTTTTGGTTAGATAAGATATCTTTTAGGAATTTAGCATATAAGGGCATCTGAGTAATAGCTTCTGTGAAAGGTATGGTAATGTTTAATTATTTCAGAAGCTCTACGAATTTCTTGAGTTGTCCCATTATTTTAGAATTTGTTAACCATTGGGGGTACGAAATTATTGGTTTATATGGTGGCGGAGGTACATAAGCTTTTTCCTTTTCCTTGGCCTCTTGTTCGTTGGTTTCCTTTTCCTGTGGTTTATCGTTTTTCTCAGCTGATTTCTCAGGTTGCTGGTACATGGTTGGGTTTTTGGTTCTAGGATCAGTAGGTCCGTCCAACTCTTTTCCGCTCCTTAGTATGACTGCATTCGCATGACCCTTAGGATTTGGTTGTGGTTGTCCAGGAAAATTTCCAGCTGGGGCAGAAGTGGATGCTTGTTGTTGGGCTACTTGAGAAATTTGGGTTTCTAATATCTTATTATGAGTAGCTAAAGCATCTACCTTTGTCACCAATTTCTTTATTTGTTCACTAGTATGGATGTTCCAATTTAGGAAATCCTTGTTTGTTTGATCTTAAGCACCAATGAAGTTTTCCATCATCAATTCGAGGTTTGATTTCCTAGGAACATTTGGATTGGGTGCAACAGTTTTCTGATGTCTTGGTGGTGCAGCTGGTGCTTGATTAGGTGCATACAAGGTGTTGTTATTCTTGTAAGAGAAATTTGGGTGATTTTTCCATCCTGGGTTGTAAGTATTAGAATAAGGGTTTCCTTGAGCATAACTCACTTGATATGTGGCTAGTCCTACAAGTAATTGACATTCAGGCGATGTATCTTCTGGGATTCCACATATCTCGCAATACGGAGTTACAGTAGCCACGGTGGCTGGTGGTGTTATGGTCAAGTTATCGATTTTCTGAACTATGGAATCCATCTTGGCATTTACGTGATCGAAACTGCTCACTTCATACATTCCTCCTTTCGTCAGGTTCTTCTCTACAAGTGTTCTTTCTCCTCCCCATTGGAAATGGTTCTGAGCCATGTTTTCAATAAGGTTATAGGCTTCTTCGTAATGCTTATCCATTAGAGCGCCGCCCACGGTAGCATCTATTGTCATCCTAGTGTTGTATAGAAGTCCATTATAGAAGGTTATGATGGTTACCCAATTTTCAAACCCATGGTGTGGACATAATCTTAACAGGTCCTTGTACCTTTCCCACGCTTCTTAAAATGATTTGGCATCTTTTTGTCGAAATCCGTTAATTTGAGCTCTCAACATGGTTGTCTTGCTTGGCGGGAAATAACGAGATTAGAAAACTTTCTTCAATTTTGCCCATGTCGTGACAGAGTTGGCTGGTAATGACTGTAACCAAGCCCAAGCTCTATCTCTTAAAGAGAACGGAAAGAGTCTTAGTCTAACTGCGTCTTAGGTTACACCATTTGCTTTCACGGTATCTGCGTATTGTACGAACTTCGTCAGGTGTTCATTTGGATCGTCTGTAGGATTTCCGGAGAACTGGTTCTATTGTACAGCTTGCAGCAGTGAAGGTTTGATTTCAAAATTGTTTCGTGTTATGGCTGATGCGACAATACCGTTGTGCGGTTATTGTTGGTTTCTAGTCGCTTAAGACTTGAGTGAATGCGGTGCTCCATTTTCGGCCATGTTTGGTTATTCAACTGGTTCTGATATAATAATTTCAGGAATAAGGGTTTCGTTGGGTTCGGTTCGGCGTCTCAAACTTATGAAATGTTTTACTTCGTCGATCAGGGGTTCTAAGTCTTCGTCTCGGGAAAGAGTATTGGGCATATAATCGACAAAGGATAGCTAAATTTTTTGCCTTAGTCTAGACGGCACAACAACTTAATGCATTGTTGACTAAATCTAAGTCCCCGACAACGGCGCCAAAAACTTGGTGACGACTTTCTGAGTCTGACGGTTACTAACTGCTAGTGCACAATCTATCACGTAGTAATAAAAGATATCGATCCCACAGAGACTCGATAATTAACCTAGTGCAGTCGAGTGCTACCATGTTTAGCTAAGGCGAGCGATGTTTTTGGTTTTAAAAGGGTGAAGAATTAATTAATTAAAATTAATGGTAATGATATCGGTACGTAATTGATTCGCCTTTGTGAATTCAATAGAGGTTTGGCTTATTAAAGTTTGTTAAGTTATCTCTCCGTAGAAACTCTCGATTTAAAAGTCGTTGACTCACACTCTCGTGGTCTTGCCTATTACTATACTCCTAAGTTCAATTGAGCGCTCTCGCTATGTCAATTCAAGTTAGAAATATTTTTTGGAAACCTAAAGGTTCTAATTGGTTTTAAAGAACTTCCGCTGTATTTAAAACAAATGTCCAATTTCAGCTATCTGATTATGATCTCACACTCCCGTGGTCTTAATCCTAATATTTTATATTCTATTACTCTCGTAACGAAAGTTATTTAAAACAAGAAATCGAAACCGGAAAATAACATAATTTAAAGCAATATCCTAATTCTATTGAATTCGTTCAGGTAAGACAACTACATACTGATTAACGGTTTAGCCAGACATATTAAATAAGAACAAAGAAAGGTAGAAGGAGAAATAATTCATAATATAAATAAAGGCAATGATAAATAAACAATAAAGCATTAAAAATTAGAAACTTGGTTGCAATGTTCTTGATCAACCAAACTTCCAAAAACTTGAAAAGTATAGAATAATTCAGTTACTGGAAACAATTGAAATGGAGATAGTTTCCTAATGATGGAAACTATCACAAGGGGTTGGTAAAGGAAAATAAAAATGAATGCTGAAAAATAAACTTGTGAACTTCGAACGAAAGAAAACAGCAGAAAATTGGACTTGAACGAAGCTCTCCTCTTGAAAATTGCAGTGGCTTCTATTTATAGGTAGTGGCTTAGGTCTGTTAAGCAATTGTAGGCTTGAACTTCGATTGGGCTTTGAACTGAGTTGCATAAATTGAGTTAATTACTGTGGAGGAAAATTCTATGGTTTGAGCGAAAGATTCTCATAACAGCTCTCTCGGTTGAATTTTATTTCGTATTTTAGGTTTCTAGAATTTTTACTTGAGACAAGCGTTTTAAAACTGAAAAGAGGAACTTGCATGTTGAGACAATCACCTTGGATGTGAGACGCCCATCATGGACATGAGACGGTCGTTTCACCTATGAGACTGACGTCTCACAAGTGGATTATGCAGAATGGCTTTTTCTTTCTCTTTTCCTTCTGTTTTTCCCTCGTTTCTTATCCAATAAGCTTCCTTTTACACTTTTGCCTCCAAAAGTCATGTTTGATCAAATATCTACAAAACAAACACAATTCCCGCATAATATCGTCCAAAATATGTAAATTAACATGTTAAACAATCGGAAATTGCATTAAATAATCGATACAAATTCAGGTTATCAAAGTCCAAGACTATGATTGTTGTTTGATTGAATGTAAAGTGTTTGACTGGTTGTGCCTTGATTAAAAATCTAGGTTGAAGCTAAAAGAGACTCAATAGAGAGAATTTATCATCTCTAAGGAGGGAAAGGTTTAATTTATATGTGCCTTGATTGAAGCCCAAGATTGAAGCTAAACAAAGAAATTTGACTCTGTAAGGAATGTTTATCTGTTTCCTGATTTGGAAGCCCAGGTGTGAAGCTTATTTGTGAGAGACTGACTCTTGATTTTTTATATCTTATATGAATTCTAAGATGGGAGGCTGAAAATTTGATGAATACTAACTCTGTATGAAGAGTGTTTTGTCTGTTTATTAATAAAAGTTTTTGAGGTCATAAGACATTCCTTTGTCTAGAGAGGTTCAATTATACCAAGCCTAAAAGGAGGCTAGCTTGGTCATCCATCGGGGAGAGGGAGACTAATCACTAAGCCAAAATGACTTTTAACAACGCCCCTTAGACAACGCTTTATTACAAAAGCGCTGCTATAAGTTAAATAAAAAATAAAACACGGAAACTGTTCACGAAAAATAGTAAAAGCGCTGCTAAAAGTCCTACCTTAGACAACGCTTTTGGAAAAGCGCTTTTAAAGGTGTATATTAGACAACGCTTTTTGAAAGCGCTGTCTAAAGGTCTATATTAGACAATGATTTTCACAAAAGCGTTGTCTAAGGTCTTTTAAATTAAAAAAAAACTCAAAAGCGTTGTCTAAGGTTGGCCTTAGCCAACGCTTTTCAAAAGCGCTTTTAAATGGCTATCTTAGCCAGTGCTTTTCTCAAAAGCGCTGTTTAAGTTCTAATTAAATTAAAATATTAGAATAGTAAATATTATGTTTTCATATTCTTTGCTCTTTCTTTCTCCCTCCATGCGAACGAAAAACATAACAAATGAAAAATCCCCATTGCTCTTTCTTGCTTATACATTGTTCTTTCCTTCTGATACCTCCGTTGCCGTTGTTAACTGAGTTCGTCAAGCTATCAAGCTTTCATTTAACTGAGTTCGTTGTTTGTCATTAACTGAGTTTGAAACCTCCATTTCTTCCGTTCGGAACCTCCATTTCCGTCGTTCAAGGTACATTGTTGTGAAGAATACAATTTTGGTGCTTTACATTGTTGTTGTTGTTGTGAAAATAGGATTTTGTGAAGAATAGGGCAATGTCATTGTTATGTATTTTTGTGAAAAATAGGATTTTGTGAAGAATAGTGAAAATAGGATTATGTTCACGAAAAATTGGCAATGTCGTTGTTATGTATCTCTGTTAGCGCTTATTGTTGTTATTTGTGATAACTTTGTGTGTTGTAGCTGGAATATTGTTAGTTTATGGTTGAATTTCATTTTACCCTATTTAGTATATCACATAGCACACCTTGATTTTTTTTGTCTTGTGATAATCTCATGATTAAGTTGGTGAAACATGTTTAATAATAATAACTAAAAGCATTATATATTATCTCATGTTAATTAGATGTGGTTTGTGAGTGTTTTAAGTCTTGTAGATAGAAAAATGTATAGCCTTTAACACAACTGGCTTCTTTTTTATTATGTTCCTTGTTTTTCCCTATTTGATCATGTACTGGGATATGATTTTTTCAAACAAGCGTTGCTAGGGTTACCAGAGACTTCTTCGTATGGTATTTTATTTTGTTTACCTTAATAATTAGGAAAACCATGGATAAAAAATGAATGTCTGTCGATCGATTGACCAAAGAGTACGAGAATGGGGTTGCGGAATTCATTAAGTTTGTTGTTCAACACATTAAAGACCCCAGTCAAATGAAATGTCCTTGCTTGGGTTGTTGTTATATTAGTAAGTTTGACGCAAATGAATTGAAATCGCATTTACTGAGGCATGAAATTGATCGAAGTTATAAGTGTTGGATATTTCATGGTGAGAAAATTAACGAGAATGTTGAACCGATTAGATATTCCATATGATGTGTGTATTTTTAACTTATGAGTTATTTTAATATTTAACACATATTTCTCATATCATTAAATAGTTGAAACTAAATCAAACCATGTTATATTATGATGTAGTACTTTGATGAATTCAAGTGTGCATATTATTCAAGAGATCATTTGGAAGAAATTAAAGAGGATTGGTGTCAATTCATTATGGAGCTCGGAGTGTTATGAGGTATATTGTACTCTTACTTTAATTCATGAGAGTTTTGAGTATGTGTAATTTTGTAACTATAGACATATTATTTATGTCTTGTTTTAATTGAATTACAATCTTTTTTGTGTTGTTTCAGGTTATATGTGCAAAAATGCATAGTTGGATGAAAATGTATAGCTCGGAGTGTTATCACAATTTTGTTTATATAGATTTCATTTGAAGCAAAATGTATAGTTGAATGAAATGACTTGTAAATTTTTTTTTTGTATATGTAAATCGGTGCCTAAATTGGTTTGAAAATCTGATTGTTTTGTATATAAATTGGTTTGAAAATCCGATTGTTTTGTATATATTAATTGGTGCCTAAATTGGTATGTTTAAATAGGAAAATTTGGTTATATTTTTCTGCAAAATGTGGTTGAAAAACAGGTACAAATTCTGGTTTAAAACCTGGTGAAAAATGTGGTTGAAAACAAGTGCCTATAATTTGTATAATCTAAACAGCGCTTTTTAAAGAAAATTATTTTAAAAATTTTGTATACCTTAGACAGCGCTTTACACCAAAAGCGCTTTCCAAGGTGCAAAATGTTTAGGGTTTAGAAAGCGCTTTCACTAAAAGTGTTGTCTAAGGTGGGGTTTAGACAGCGCTTTTAGAAAAAGAGTTGTCTAAGGTATACTATAAAAATGCCAAAAGCGATGTCTAAGGTATATTAAAAAAAGGCAAAAAGTGTTGTCTAAGGTGGGGTTTAGAAAGCGCTTTTGACAATAAAAGTGTTGTATAAAGCACCTTTAGACAACACTTTTGACATTAACCAAAGTGTTGTCTAAACCTTTAGAATCGCAGGTTTATACAGTGCTTTAAAGTATTGTCTAAAGTAAAAAAATAAAGTGATGTCTAATATCTTTTATGGCATAGTGAATGTAGGTGTTTGATTCTAAAGGATTTGTTCATATGCTTTTAGGAAGTCTTTGAAGGTCCATGTGTTTCAGCCTAAGACGAGGCTAGGTTACCTATAAGAGGCCCATGGGTCCTTGAACAAAGCCCAATAGGAGGTTGGGGAAGGCTGAATGACTTCTAAGCTTGAGAGAAGTCACCTTTAAGAGACCCGAAGGTCCTTGAATTAAGCCCAAGAGGAGGCTATGTTTTTCCCTAATAGTGTTCTAAGTTATTAAAAAGGTTTGGTCTGGTGACAGTAACCCGAGTACTTAGATTCTAACAGAGATACAGATACATACAATAAAGATGCATGTAGACAAATCCCGAGGGAAAAAGATTACATATATTTTTTACATTGTATTCTCTTTGTCATTAAGAAGTATTTTATTATCTTTGCTTTAGTATGAGGTGAAGAAAGATAATTTTGGAAAACAATCCTAATCTAACAAGCAACATTAGTTTAAGAAAACAACAAGAAGTTAAAGGGAGAAGAGATAGCTCAAAAGCTAACAATAGGGCTTAAACATAAGGATTTATATGGAATTTTTTTTGTTAATTAATTGTCTTGTGATTTCATACACAAGGTAGGGCTTTTAAGGAAAAGCTTATCTACCTCCTAGAAAGTAACTCCACCTGGTTGTGAAGCTCAGTCTACTGCAGGTGTATTAGATATTTAGTCATAAAGATGAAAAAAGAAAAGGAGATAGGACTTGTAAACAAGTGGGCCCATAATCTCTATTTAGGAGATTGAAAACTGTTTAAAAAAAAGTTGGAGGATTCAAGACTTATACGGAAGCCTGGTGGGGTTTTAAAACAGACCAGAGAAAGTTTAAAACAGTAAGAATGGGTCCTAAACACAAAGGATTTCCCATGACATATTTTCACAATTCACTTTAGAAAATAAATGGTTATGTCTAAAGAGGTTCACAGAAAGAAATTCACAAATGAAAATTCAATGCGGTGATTTTTTAGTGATTTTTAGTGATTTTTTCATGGAATCAAATATTTAAACATATTTGAGAATTAATAAAAAAATAATCATTTAAAAAATCAAAAGAAACAGAGAGAGATTAATTTTGGAAAATCAATCGTACCTCATGGAAGATACATCCATTTGAGATGAAATAAACATCAAAATTGTGTGTTTTGATCCCCCGAACACAATGGAACCATTTAATTTCATTTATTTTCTGTGTGGAGTGAAAAATTCATGATGAACACTGAAGAACCCAAATTTGGTCTGAGCCTCATGAAATTCTACATGATGATGATTTTGTGAAATTGATTTAGGGGAATTACTTAGAATATGATTACACACATATGGTAAAAAGATAGTGTAAGGAAATATGCATAGATTGAGAGATGACCAAGTTTGAGGCTTACTTGACTTGGAGCCTGCAACAGCTGGGGTGATTTTGAGTAGGAGGTGTTACAAATTACTGGTAATGATTTTGACAACTTCCTTGGATAATATGGAGTGTGTTTGAACCCTTATACTTGATTGCAAGTGGCAGGATCAAGTTCTGATCTTCAAGTTATTGAAACAAAGTTTTTTTGAGGTTTTGAAGAGTGATTTTGATTTGGGGGTGTTTCTGGGTTGGTTCAAGTGTTTGAACACCTTAGACACATCATATGTGATGTGTTTGAGCAATTGGTTTGAGCTTGTTGTGGCTCAAACTCAAAAACTGACGGTGATTGCTAAAAATATCAAGTTTTGAGTCTTTAGGAGTGAAGGAGAGAAAGCTTAGAGATCAAAGGCTTTGGTGTAATTTTTATGATCAAACTAGGTCTCTATTTATAGGAAAATATGTTGAGATTTCTTTGCCCTTAAGTCTTGATGAGATAAGATCAACATTTGAGTCATGCATTGCCATAAAAGGCCTTAAATGGTGAAATAGTGAGATTACCAATTGGCTCAGCTATGCAGCAGGCTAAATCACATTCCTCGGAAGTTTGGAGCTTGGATTGTGTACGCCTATTGCTTGTTGATCAAGAGATCTAAGAATACGCCATTTTGAAGCATTGTGACCATTGGATCAAAAGGCATATGTGTTAAAATTTATAAATACCATTTATGGGAATTCCTTGAAGCAATCATGAATTTGCAGGCTTGATCAGGTTTGTAATGATTGCTAAGATGCTTGAGACCACTTGACATTGTACTTTGACTCATAAATCAGATTTCAAAGTTTTGGAAAAACTTGTTTTTGAAAAACAGTTTTGTATGGTTACTTTGGTCCATGATTTCTTCATGTACAACCAAGATCTTTTCATGCAAATCGGTTCTTTACATTATTGGAAATATTTGCAACAACATTGGTGTTTTGATAAGGATCTTAATGAACTTTGAACTATGTGAAAAATATCTCCAAGTTTTGATGTTTTGCTGATTTTGTACTTGGGCAAATTTTGTCGAAGTGTTGAAATTCAGTTTTTTTCTCTATTTTGATTCATCTTCAACTTAAATTCCATAATGAATTGGAGTTTTGTGTAGTTTCATTATTTGTAGTTTGTGATGAGATATTTCATTTGAGCTTTGGTTCACCAAAATCTGATGCTTGGATCACAAGTTATGATGCTTGGAAGTAGGGTACTTTAACACTTTTTTCCATAACCTAAATTTTTTTCTAAGTTTCAAAGATTGCCCATTTTACAAGTTATCTTCAAATTTATGATTTTTTGTGATCAAATTCATTCATGGACCATATATTCTTGTAATATAGGTCATGAGGATCATTTTGGGTGGAAAAGTCAAACTCTTACTTTTTTGTCCAGATGGAAATTACACTGGATACCCCTGGTTTTCTAATTTTTTGACTGGACACCCTCTGAGGTATTTTGACTTTATGAATGGACTTCCATGATGTATATGAGCTATTTAAACCATTCCTTATGGTATTGGCTCTTTTTCAGATGGAAATCTTGACTTTGGGATCCTCGATTAGTCAAAACCCCCAATCTTGGCATTGTGAAACCATTATCTTGGAATCCTTGATCTATGCACCTTTTGTACTTGTAAATGGCTTGTCAAAGTCATTTCCATGAAAAATTTCATCTGGAGGGCTCAGTTGATTAAAACCTTAATTAGTGATTCTGATGGCTCGGTGTAACGCCCACTTTTCCCACATAAATAATTATATAAATCTTTAATAAAATCAGAGTTACTTTTCTCGAGTGAGATGTTACACCATCAACGTTCATCAAAATCGTTGTTCCAAAACAAACAGCGAAATCCAATTCTTTAATATCAATAGCTCAAAGGCTTAACAAATCGAACATAATAAGGTTCTTCAATTCAAGTTTAATTATAAAAATAAGTTGCTAAACATTAAAAGTAAGTGTGGACAAAGATCCTTGTTCCCGTTACATATCAGAGCTCCTAGGACACAGACATCACACCATCGTAATTCTCAAGTACCTGAATTGTCTGCACTTCCGAAGAAGCACAGACGCAACAAAACAAACAGAGGGGTGAGAAATAGATTCATAATATAACGGTGGATACGACATATATGAAGAAGTAATTCACCCCTAATCACACAAAATTATCAATCTATCATAATGCAATGCGACTCAAATGCACAATGCAAATGCAGTACCGACTCACAATAACGGTTCATCAAATAGAACCCCGAATGCATCGTTAACGTCTCCAACAAGACACGATCATCCCTACAACCACGATTCTCAACGAATCCCGAATAATCACATCCACGACATGATTATTCCATCAAATGTATGCGCATGCAGACACAACAATGCATACCATATCACAATACACATGAATACATAATGCTTTACGATCCTCATGATCTCATCAACCAACCATCAGTGCATCGTATTCACACACAGAGCATACATATATCTCATGTTATTCACAATTATAACAATCTACATATTCATATAATTCAATTAAACATTTAGGCTTTCTTATGCAACTAATCGTAAAGTCCTATATTCACTATTAGAACATCCTCAAAGTCTTATTTCACTAATATAATCCTACATTAGAAGAATGAGTCAAATCCGCCTTAAAACAGACGAAAAATTACATTTATAGTGGCCTGGAACGGCCTCCCGTGTCCCCTGACACGACCCGTGTCAGGTGGCCTGGGGACACGTCCCCTCCAAATCACCAAATCCCATTTTCCAGGAGGCTGACACGGCCGCCCGTGTTGCCTGACACGGCCCGTGTCAAGCCTCCTGAAGCCAACTTCTCAAAATTCCACTTTTTAGTATAATACCCGTAGCCTGACACGGCCGCCCGTGTCATGGGACACGGCCCATGTCAGGGCACCTATACCCCAAAAATCCAATTTTTCCCAAAAGTCTCAATTTCTTCCCTCTTCCTCACATGCACAAACCCCAATCATTCTAAGTCGAATTTAACACTCAAAACCAACCAATTCACATGTTTATTATCCATTATACATATAACATCAACTAGTTTTATTAATAGACTTTCCTAGATCAAATTAGGGAATTTATGAGGTTTAATCCTCTTCTCTTTTTATCATAACTCCCACAACCTTCATATGCCAATTCTCCCAATACCAAACATACAACACCAAATATATTTTCAAAACACATCATATATTCATATTCATCAACAATTTCACAATATTGCGTCGATTCAATCATTATTATCAGAATCTTCTTCGTCAAAAATACGATGAATGAGGTTTGTTTCTCTATTTCCTCTTTTTATAAAACAACAATTCCACCTTTGCCCCTTAAACCTCTAACCAACTCTTTATTTTATTTTATTTAAATAATAACAACATTATAATAGTACACCTTATATTATTATTATTATTATCATAAAATACTTTCTTGACCAATTAATTCAATTATGCCATTAAAATATTAATATTTATTTCACAAAAATAAATATAAAATTAAGGCGTTACACTCAAGGCCCGGATCAATGAAATTTTTGTAAAACCTTTGAATGATTTTCCATCATTTGAGATTCCTTAACCCTTTGATGGTGATTGAAAGGTTGAAAATCTTATGTATTAATGATTGGTCCTTTGTCTAAATCCTTTGAGGGACTCAAGAATCCTGATCCATTACGGGGATATTATTCAAACCGGTCTGACACAATCTTTTGATCTGTGTGTTTCCTCTGATGAGGTATATATCTTTTGGTCAAACTTTAGGGTATGACAGGTGTACCTATTTAATCTTCTTGGATCCGAAGATATGAATGATGAAAGCATTGGAAGATTCAGGGTACAAGAGGATTAAATACCTTAGAATACCCAAAATTTTGATCCTAAGATGCCAGGTCATTCATCCTGTCGGTTATCTTGAGGCTACAAAGGCTTGGTTACAACATTGCTTTAAAGGTTCAAGTTATCCAGACTTGAGAACTGACGTTCTATCTAGGAAATAATTGGAGAGAAGACTCTTTACCACATGGGATAAATGCAAGTATGATTATGCAAATGTAAATGCAAACATAATTATGAATAATGTGTATCCTGACCAAACAGACACGACACACAAGTAGGAAAGACAAGACAGATAATACTAGGCCGTTCTGGAGATAGAATATCACTATGACTTGGCTGGATTTCTCATTATAGAGGAGAGCTCCTGCTTTTGATTTATGGAGACATGGCTCTACAGAGAGACATAAGTTCATCCTCGTAGGATATTCCAGAAGTTGGTTGCTTTTAGAGCAACTGAATGATTTCCTTTTACGTTCACATACCAAGGAAATTGAAAATTTTACTTTGAAAAATAAAAGAATTAAATTCATCTTAATTTCAATAAAAAATATAAATAAGTTTTGAAAACACCATTTTGTAATGTAGATAAACAAATAAGAGTTGCAAACAAATGGGAAAAGGCTCAAATTTTCATATATATAGGGTGGTAATCATTCGAAGGCGTGATTCCCCATAGAATTTATAAAGTAGAAAATGGTAATTTATAGGGAAAAAGGGATATATTGAAACATAATGATCCTTATCATTCTACCAATTTTGAGTTCGGAGTCTTCAGAGCTTCTGCTGATGATGACTTGATTACTGAATTTCTTCTGATGATCCAATCTGGTTGGATGCAGTTACTTGCCATGAACCCCTAACATTTTGCCTAGATTTCTCTAGCGGGATATATTTTTTGAATGTCTCTAAGTTTTTCCTGGATCGCCCTTTTGGGTTTTCAATCTACCGAGATTGTTTTTTTATACTTTTAGGAAAAGTATTTCTTGACTACATCAACATTTGTAGGATAAGTGAATTCCTCACCGTCCATTGTTGCGAGTATCAGGGCACCGCCTGAGAAGGATTTCATGATCACATAAGGGTCGTTATAATTCGAAGTCCATTTTCCCCGACAGTCGGTGAGAAATGATTAGATTTTCTTGAGTATGATATCTCCTACTTTGAAGACACGAGGTCAAACTTTCTTGTCAAATGATTTCTTCATCCGTTGCTGGTATAACTGACTGTGACATATGGCAGTCATTCTCTTTTCTTGTATCAGATTGAGCTCGTTGAATCTTCTTTGGCACCACTCAGCTTTTGTGAGTTTGGCCTCCATCAATATCCTTAATGATGGGATTTCAAATTCTATAGGGAGCACTGCTTCCATGCCATATACTAGTGAGAAAGGGGTTGCCCCTGTTGAAGTGCGAACAGAAGTTCGATATCCATGAAGCATGTAAGGGGACATCTCATGCCCGTCCTTGTATGTCATGACCATCTTCTGAAAAAATTTCATGATATTTTTGTTGGCGGCTTCCACAGCTCGTTGAATCTTCTTTAGCACCACTCAGCTTTTGTGAGTTTGGCCTCCATCAATATCCTTAATGATGGGATTTCAAATTCTATAGGGAGCACTGCTTCCATGCCATATACTAGTGAGAAAGAGGTTTCCCCTGTTGAAGTGCGAACAGAAGTTCGATATCCATGAAGCATGTAAGGGAACATCTCATGCCCGTCCTTTTATGTCATGACCATCTTCTGAAAAAATTTCATGATATTTTTGTTGGCGGCTTCCACTGCGCCGTTCATCTTAGGTCGATAAAGAGAAGAGTTATGGTGTTCAATCTTGAACTCTGCACATAATTCCTTCATCATTTTGTTGTTCATGTTGGACCCATTGTTAGTAATGAGTTGACTTGGAACACCATAACGGTGGATTAGATTATTTTTTATAAATCGGACTATCACTTGTCGGGTTACGTTGGTGTATGATACTGCTTTGACCCATTTGGTGAAGTAATCAATGGCTACCAGGATGAACTGATGTTTGTTTGAAGCTTTGGTTTCGATGATTCAAATCATGTTGATTCCCAAGATTGAAAATGGCCATGGCGAAGAGAGAGCCTTGAGAAGTGTCAAAGGCGTATGAATCTTATTAGCATAAATTTGACATTTATGAAATCCCCTCGCATGGTTGCGGCAATATGCCTCCATTGTGAGACAATAATATCCCGCTCGAAGTATTTTTCTTGTCATCGTATGTCCGTTGGTATAAGTACTAAAGGATCCTTCATGAATTTCTTTCATGAGTATTTCCTCTTCGTGCTCGTCTACACATCTGAGTAGAAGCATGTCGAAGTTTCTCTTGTAAAGTATGTCTTGGTTGGGGAAGAAGTTGCATGCCAGTGTTCAGAGGGTCTTCCTGTCTTTCCTCGACGATCCAAATGGGTATTCCCTTTTCTGCAGGAATTGTTGAATGTCGTAATACCGAGGTTTTCCATCAGTAGCAATTTCTATTGCAAAGATATAAGTCGGCTTTTCCTGGAGCATAATTTCTATTCATGGGATGTTGTTCCATCGATCAACTATGATCATGGAAGAAAAAGTAGCAAATGTGTCATTCATCTTATTTTCCTCACGATGGATGTGATGGAATTCAACTTTGTTGAAAAATGACAGTAATCTCCTTGCATAGTCCTTATAAGGGATCAATCTTGTTGTCGTGTTTCTGATTCTCCTTTGATCTGATTGATTATTAAGGCAGAATCTCCATACACGTGTAAATTATTGATCCTGAGATCAATTGATTCTTCGAGACCCATGATGCAAGCCTTTATACTCGGCCTCATTGTTTGTACATTTGAATGCCAATCTGGCAGTGAATGGAATGTGGGTTCCGTTTGGAGTAACAATGATTGCCCCAATCCCATTTCCATAAGCATTGGCTGCTCCGTCGAAGATGAGTCGCCAAAGCGATCCTAGTTCTGGTCCTTCGTTTGGCAGTGGTTTGTCATAATCTCTCATCTTAAGATACATGACGTCTTCTTCTGGGAAGTCAAGTGTGAATGGTTCCTAATTACTAATGGGCTGATGAGCCAAATGATCAACTAGGATACTTCCTTTTGACAGATTTCTGAGTGTGATTCTCAATGTCGTATTCTGATAACAACATTTTCCAACGAGCAATTCGTCTCGTTAATGCAGGATTTTTGAACACATATTTGATCAGATCCATTTCTGAGATGAGCTAAGTAGTATGACAAATCATATCTTGGCGAAGACATTTAGTTGCCCCAGCTAAATCGCAACATGTTTTCTCGAGCATTGTGTATCGAGTTTCACAATCAGTGAATTTCTCGCTCATATAATAAGTAGCATATTCTTTTCTTTTGGTTTCATCTTGCTGGCCAATTACACATCCCATGGAGTCTTCCAAAACGGTGAGGTACATGATCAATTGTCTGCTGTTGGAGTACAAATAGAATAAGGGTTTTGTTATCGATCCACAGAGATTGTTTTGTGATATTTAAGTCGCTCTAAAGTTGCGCTAGTTTAAGACTCAAAGTAACAAAGGGGTTTTTTGTTTTTGGTAACAGAAAGTTTAATTTTTGCATTCAAATAAAAACTACAAGTTAAAAGTATTGTTTGTTGAAAGATTATAAAAAGCACATGCCAAAGTTAGGGTTCAATAGGTCCATTTGCACATATAGTTTCGATCAAGCGGACGAACTCGTTAAGACGATAAACATAATCACAATATCCTCTCAAAATGTTTATCTCTAACACAAAATGTGAGTTTTATCATTTTGATCCATTGATGATCTCTCACTCAATCTATCAAAATGATAACATTAAAGTTCAAAACAAAGTGAACACCAAGTCTTATAACTATCTCTAGCTTATGTTCTTTGGTGGATGAAAAACCTAGGTCAAGTGTTGAACACATTTATCAATCATGAAGCAACACATAATATATTTCATAAACACAAAGTTTTCACCATATATTCATCATCTAGAGTTCTTACACAATGATCAAAATCTATACATACAAAGAAAAGACCTATCTACCTTCTAACCTTGACATATAAAGAGTTTAGCTATCCATAATCATGGAAGCTTCCATTGGAAGAAAGAGATGAAGAAGACAAAGCATCAATGACGATCTCCCGACTATTGATTCGCCGATTCTTCGAAAATAATGAAAAGTCTTGAGTTTGGTGTTTTTGGTCTAAGAAAATAAGGTTACATCCCCAAAATGAGTTGTGAAACCCTTTAAATAAATTCTGAAAAATGCAGTGCTCGCTAAGCGAGCTAGAGCGAGCCTTCATTAAATGATAAACCGTCATAAATCGCTGAACGAGCTGAGACCCTCTCTCAGGGAGAAAATCCCTGACTCTTTCACTTGGAGCTCGCTCAGCGAGCTCAAACAATCCAAAATCTTCAAGAATCTTCCAAAGAGAGTCATCATGAATTGCTTTCTTCATTCCAAATATGCAACCTACAAATCATAAAACAAAAGTTAAATAATCGATACTAATGCAACATATAAACTAAAGTAAGAAAATTACTTAGAAACCAAGGGAAAACGCATTAGAAGTCCAAATAAACCCTTGAAAAGTGCCAAAAACTATACTACATAATTACACTAATTGACACTTATCAACTCTCCCCAACTTGTTGCTTTGTTTCTCCTCAAACAAAGGTAAATTTAAATATAAATAAGCACAAAACAAACAAGGATAACACACTCAAATTGATGGTTCAAACTGAAAGATTTTTGCTTACAAGTAATGTTCGGCCTTGCAAAGATTCACAACATGCTCATGAACTAACTTCTAAACACAAATGACAAGCAAACGACATAATCAATGAAATGTTCAAACAAGAATTGACTAATAACTTAATTAATCCAAGCTTAATATCTACAAGGGACAAATCACTCTCATGTGCAATTGTGCTAGCATCCGGAACAATTCATGCAAGTATCAAACCAATTCAAAAGGAATAAACAAGGAAACAAAGATCTCAAGGACTTTTTCAATGTTCTAATGGGAAGGGTTACCAAAAAAGGATATATATATATATATATATATATATATATATATATATATATATATATATATATATATATATATATATATATATATATATATATATAAAGGCCAATTATTCAAAATGGTTTTCTAAAGTTTTTGAAAAAAAAATGAAGAACATGCCAAATTAAAATCAACCAATAAATTTCTCAATTTTTCTTAACTCCTCCTTACCACATTTTTCATCTCTATTTTTTTTTTATGTGTGGTGCCCCTTCTCAAGGATTTTTTTTTCAAATGATCTTTTGATTTTCTAGCAACTCGACTAGAGTGCAAAGGTATTACAAATCTCATTTCAGTTTTTCTTTTCTTTTTTTCCCAAAAGAGACACCAATTCCAACCATTCTTTTTCACACAAAAAAATCTCCCCAACTTTTACATCAAACCACAATACATGACCATGTTCTTCAAAAGGCATGTTCAAATGAAAGGGCAAAGTGTATACAAATAAATCAAACTAGAATGAATCATAATGTATCTTTCTTTTCATTTTCACAACAAGGATTACCAAAGGATGGTAACACGGTAATCTTACCGACTCTTGCTTATGATTCATTCTAACTGTGTGAAGGCTCAAAGTCGGCTAGAAAATTCTCACACTTCTCACCGGGTGACTAAGGCCTAAAGAAATGGGTGGTTTTTCTCAAATATCAAATAATTCCTAGATCATTTCCAAGTTTCCAAAATTGACCAAAGAATACAAGGTACAAGCATGAATCGAACGAGTTCACAACAGTTACAAAAACAATATTATTTGTGAACAATGGAAGTCACTCACTTGTGGTTTGTCCTAAATGATTCTCATATGAACACTTATGCAAAATGAATAAAGCTTGAAATTACCAGAAAGTAAATAGTTCATGTACATGTTATTTTCTATAAAGCACGAACGAAGTACCTTTTTCGCGCAAACTTAAGGAATTATATCATCACCACCAAAAAGAGGTGAAGCACAAAATGCTTTAATCAACAAAATAGTACTTGCTTCCACCATAAAACCACCTTAAAATCAAGAACAAACACAAAAATTTATACCACAAAATAATAGAAACAAAAGCATCTTCCCAGATGTTAACTAAACATAAATATACCAAAATCATCCAAATGTTAATAACGCACGATCTGCCCGGATGGGAACAAAATACAAACCCAAAATACTAAAAACACATCCGCCCAAATGGTAAAATCAAAATATCACCACACATCCGCCGGATGGTAAAAATCCAAAAACTACTACATCACAATTCTAGAAATATTCTAAAAACATAAAAAAGAAAAATGGACAATCAAAATGTCCAGAAGTCACTCAAAAGAACTAGAACTAGCATCATCATCAGCACCCTCAGCGTCATCATCAGCACCCCCAGCACCTGCACCCCCTAAAGAGGATGGCATGTCCCCATGGATCTCAAATAGTGGCCTGTATGAGGCTCTCGAATCATAACCTACAGCTGAAGCATGGACTCATAAATAAAATCAAGAGAACGGTGATGAGATGCATGTATCGCCCAGTTTGATGCTGCATCAGCATTCATACCACTCCCTCTGCCAAAACAAAGACCTCTAGGAGGAGGAGGAGAAGAAAATGGTGTAGTCAAAATGGGAGGCTCACAAAATGTCTTACAATACTCATCATCAATCTTCCTCATCTTCACATTCCCATGAAAGGGAAAAACAACACCGGCGTTCCTACAAAGAGCCATAATCAACCCAGGGTGTGTGAGTGCACAAGCTGCCCTGGAACCATGCATAGTACCACTCGTGGCAATCCTCTGAAGCTCATAAGAGATAATTCGTGTAAGATCTACCGTCTTTTCTTCAATGATACAGTGAATGAGGGCATCCACTTCAATTGTGATATCTGAAACATGGCTTTTGGGTATCAAGTTATGCAGAACAATAATCATAATCACCTGAGCATGGTTGTACAAAGCTCCTCTCTTGAAACGCAACGATACACCCGTAGCGCTCACTTCGAAAGAATGGTTCTGATCGCAGATACTCTCCTTAATGGGCTGAATATCCCAAGTCCTCCTAGCTTTTATCCTACCAAAATCACACACACCGTCCTTAGATAATTGTTCATTACCCCGTAGGTAAGTACTTATGTTGTCCTTCGAGAAGTTAATCACTTTGCCTCTCGCCCAGGTGGTGTAGGCAAACATTTCACCTTCAGAACCCGTCGGAAGGGTGTTCACAAAGAACTCCCTAACGATTTCCATATGATACTCAGGGTGAGGCTCGCAGATGACCGCATAGTCACCCTCTTCCATTGTCTACTGAACAAACCTGTACGACCCTTCCAGAATCAACCTAACAAGTCTATCAGCCCACACACTCCTTTTCTCAAGAAGCAAATAACGCTCGTGGTGGGCAGGAGTCAAAAACCGTGCTCTGTCAAAAGTGGGTGCTGCAGATTTCCTAGAAGTAGATGTTCCTGCACGACCTCTCTTTGAATGGTTCGACATCTGAAAAAGAACAAAACAAACAAAATTGATACGCAAGCAAACCGATTAAATTATTCATTAAAAACAAAAAATGAAAATTCTCAAAATTGTTAATTAATCAATAGAAACTGCCCCATAAGCTAACAAAACAGTTCTGGAAAAATGGGAGTTTTTCTGCAATTCCCAGGTCTCGCTCAGCGAGCTCTGCTTTTTGTAGAAAAACTTTTCTTTAAGCTCTGAAACACCAAAATTTCTTCAATTGGATCCAAGATTTCTGCAACTCTTCCAGATCAGTAGGCATGTCAGGATGAAGAATGTTGTAAGGAACATCTCCTTCAACAATTGGCTCAATAGTTAGTGGTAGAATAGCAGGATATAGCATCATAAGAGTCTGAGCATGAGATCGCACCCATATGAGATAAGGTTCCATAGGGATGGATTATTTTGGTTCCAAAGTATTGTTGTTGATCTTGTTTACCATGCTCCAAGCTCATATAAATATCTGACGGTAACCTTGAAGATCATTGTCATAATCAAACACAATACCTTGAATAATCATATCATGAGGACCATTACTCCAAGCATAACCAAACTGACGTAGTGCTAAAGAAAGATTGTAGGTAATGCCCCCTCTTATGCCAAGGAGTGGCACATTAGGGAACTCTCCACAACGGTCAATGATAGTAATATTCTCCATAGATCGGGAACACCAATGAATATCTGAATGAGAAAGTGACATTATCCTTTTAGACCACCTCAAACCTTGTTCATTCTTCATCACAGATCGAGGAAGGTGTAAAATAAACCACCTTGATAGTAGAGGTATGCAACACATCAGAGTTTCTCGCGCCTTCGTAGTACGAGTGTGAAGAGAATGCAAGATATCTCCAAGATAGGTAGGCACCGGATTGTGAGTCAGAAATATGTTGATGGCGTGTACATCTATGAATTGATCTGGATTAGGGAACAATACCAAACCATAAATCAGAAAGGCTAATATCTCCTCAAAAGCATTGTAACTCATAGCATCCAAGAACACCTGAGCCTTCTCTATCAATACCTTAGCAAGAATATCCTTAACTTTGCTCCTTGTTTCTAGAACAATGTCTTATTTCTTAAGATGTAAGGCTGCAACAATGACTTCGGGTTTAGGCTCCTTCTCTAAGCATGTTAAAGATTTATGATCAAGGATAGGCACACCAAGTAGTTTGGAGAATTCTTCCATTGTGGACACCAGCTGATAATCGGGAAATGTGAAGCAATGATGCTTATGATCAAAGAACTGGAACACGACACTCATCATATCTTCATCAAACCCCGAGGTAACCAGATCAATTAGATAACCATGCTTCTTGATGAATTGGGAGCTTTCAGGAACTTTTGAGACCAACTCCTTAAGCTTGGAAGGTATCCTTACAAAGTTGGCCCGGATAGTATTCCTACGAGTGAAATCCATAACCTGTAACAAAGAACAAAGATAAATCCTTTGGTCCTTGAAATGGTTAGTGAGAATGCTATGCTTATGATGTCATGATGTTATGATGTTATTTTCATACACAAATAAGTGGCACACACAAATAAGTCACACAATAGCCTTAAGTTTAAAGGCTTGCATGAATTCCATAGGCAAGTGCCCTCCCCACTGAAGTTAGTTGGTTCATCCTGTCCTAGTAAAAGTAATTGGGTTCTAAGGGATCTCAATATCACTGATCCTTCTCAAGGGTTGTTGTTCAGTAGGCAACTGACTTGCCAACCAAAACTCCCCAAGATTAGAATCTCAATGAGAGTAGCATCGAGTATCAACCAACTTTAGACTTCACCAAAGCCGGTTATCTCACTACTTTCTAATGGCCAAGATGGGTCAATTAGGGTTCTAAAGGGTAGTTAGTGTTAATGACAACATATGGAAGCCTCATATTATCCTCAACTTACTTAAGGAACATAAGCACCAACCAAGAAGTCACACTAACTGTAGCCACCAGATCAACCATATCGGTATATGTTGTACAGTTTCATTAGTCTATTGCCACTTACCTAAGGTACACTATTTCCGGGTTAGGATCTTTCTCACAGTAACCCCACAACAAGCCCTTAAATATAAAACAAACAATTCAAACAAGTATAGTGTTCTTATTCCTAAGGTAACCCCTCTTTTACTTAGTACTTTCCAGCAGAGTCGCCAATTCTGTAACACAGTGGGAGAACTGACTTGGGTGTTTTTGTTTGACAAAAACATGTGCGGATAGCAAGATTCGCCACCGACTTTTATTTTATCCAATTTAGGAAAGGGTATAAAAGAACAGGAAAGACCTTAAAAATATTTTGAGTTCGGGGGGTAGGTTATACAAAGGGAAGGTGTTAACACCCTTTGTATTCATGGTTATCCATGGGCTCTTAATTACTTAGCTCACTTTAACTTATTTGAAAAATGTGTAGTGTGTGTTTAGAAAAAATTTCATAAGTCCTTAACTTTGTAATGATCCTCGTATGGATGTATACAAAGTGTTTAGTTTGAAAATGTTTTTAAAAGTGGGGTATGAAAAGAGTTTTGAAAGAGTGAGCAAGTAATTAAGTGCTACCTACCCTAAGTTGATCTTTCATGTTTTTCTATTTCCTTTCAAGGGTAAAATTGTCCTTACTATTAATGAGTAAGTAGTCATTAGCTTGGATTTGATAAGGAACGGGCGTAGGGTCATCGTATGGTCATAACAAGCAACTTGTAGGGATGTCTTAGTAATCCGAAGGGACTATCATCATTTTCGTAGGGTCATTGAGGGACAAGATCATTATTTCGTAGGATACTTCGAAGGGACTATGATCTTTTAATCTTGAAGGGACCATGATGATTTTTGTTTGAAGGGCCATTGCTTAAGACATCCCCATGTTCGAGGGACTTGACCATGTATTAAAGGCAACCAAGAGGGGAAACCCTAGGAGGTGCATATGGCGATCGTAGAACGATTGACTTACGTGTGTGAATATCAGTTTTAATTATTTATTTTGTGATTAGTGATCTAAGTCCAATTTAATTTTTATTTACTCTTCGCACTCCCTAAATTACTAACCACGCATTTTAATTTTTACGAAAAAATAAAAAGCAGAAAATAAAATCCTACGCTATTACATGGCTTTGGGGCAATTACATAATAATCGATGCGGAAATCAAAACGGAAAAGAAAACTTAAGTTATTACATATAGGAGGCAATTACATAATCGAGCAAAAAATAAATTACATGAGAGGTGCAACCTATACAAATCTTCTAAGAATAAATAAAACAAATTAAATAAATTAAGAAAAGGAATTATTATTTTTTATGAAAAATTAGGGTTTTGTTAAATTAAAGTTTTAGAAAATTAGGATTGGAAAATCATGTTTGAAAATTAGGGGTTTGATTAAGAAAGCCTAAATCTAATTAAATTAACAAAATAATTAAGAAAAAATGGTGAAATATATTTAAAGAAGAAGATTAGTGAAGATGATTAAGTTAATTTTAAATTAATTAGGGTTATAAGATAATTAATTAATTAATTAGGACAAAAAAAATTAATAAAGAAAATTAAAGAAGAATTAAAAATAAGAGGAAATAAACCAGATTGCAAAAGAAAGTCGGAGGCTGGGTTTGAACCCATGCCCTCTGCTTCATATGTTATGCCTCCATCCACTAGGCCATGCGCGCCTGGTGATAATAACCTGAAACAAATCAATTATAATATAAAACAAGAAAAAGAACAGGTTATAAAAAAAATTGTTGGAGGCTAGGTTTGAACTCACGCCCTCTACTTCATAGTTTCGCTTCTCAACCATCGGACCAGATGTGCGTCTGTGATATTATTATGAAAGAAACAAATAATAAAATAAGTTAAGATTTGAATTTTGAACGCGCGCACGAAACCCATCGTCTTCAACCTCTGGCCCTGTGGATTTTGCTACGGAATGGCTAAAAATTAGCTACAAATTTTGTAGCTAATTGACCTGCAAATTTCAAACATTCGAAACATATTAGATCAAATTAATTATACCAAACGATTCCCCACAAGCTCTATAATCCAAATATGTTGTCAAAGGGTCTTTAAATTGTCTAAATCAAGAATCCCCAAATTGGGGCTCTAAACCCTAGCCATGGTAGATTCTCAAACATGTAACGAAAATTCAATCCAAATAACCAGAAACGTTCCATGTTACATTAGAAACAACATACAAACATCAAAAACAACTTGTAATACAAGAATCAACGAAATCAAAAAAATCAAGAAAGCTTTGAAATTCGGGTCAGTTTATGCATTTGTCATGGTTTTGATGAAGGTAAGGATGGAAACATGTCTAGAATGCTTCAATAAACTAATTGCAACCTTTAGAATTCTTTGAAAAGGGCTCCAATGGGGAAACCAAAAAAATCAATTTTCTTGAAAAGTTTTGAGTTTTGAAAGTTGTTTTTTGCTCTCTAAAAACGTCCCATGTCTTATGGTATTGTTGTGAATATATAGTAGTGTAATTAGGTTAAGATTTTTGGGCCTTAGAAGATAGATTTGTGATTGCTTGTAGGTGAAGAAACCAATTTGCCCAAATTATAAAAAAAAATCAAATGAAATCATGTTATTTTAGTCTTTTACGAATTTGGCCATGATCAATCATCTTAATCATCAAATATTTGATTTTTTTATGATTTATTTCAATTAAAATTGAATTTAAATGATTAAAATTCAATATAATATAAAATAAATCAGAAAAATCAGAAAAATTTAATCATTGGTTCTTGAATAGTCTCATCTTTAAGTTTGGTTTGAAATATTATGGGCCCATTTGGAGAAATCTTGAGTTTTGGCCATTTTTGCTTCATACACCTCTTCAAAATTAATCAACTTCAACAATGTATAACTCCCTCATTTTTTATTCCATGAAGGTGTTCTAGGACTTTTTAAAAATCTTAGAGTGTCATCTAACTTCTAATTTTTGTCCCATTTCCATATCATTTTCCATTTTTAAGTTATGAGCTTTTGAAAAAGTTGACTTTTTGTTGACTTTCAAAAGGACCTATAATGTCTTGGCTCATATCTTCCAAATGAAGCATTTTTGGACTTGGCTTGTGAGACACAAAGTTGTAGAGAATTGAATTTCCTTCAATATGAGGTTTGGATGAGAAATATTTGATGAAGTATGTGAAAGTTATGGCTGGTCAAAGTTCAGTTGACTTTTCCTACACAAAGCCCTAATTTAGCAACTTCTGATTCTTGATGATTTTGAGGTTTCCTTGATGAATTATGATCAAACCTTGATAAAATAATGAATTTCACCTCATAATCTTGATATTGACCAAAACTCTTGGAGTTTCACTTTGTGTTGACCACAATTGACTTGTTGACCAAGTTATCTGATCTTTAAGTATCTGAGCATCTGACTAACAAAACTTGTAGGGAAAGCCTTGAAACTTGAACTGAGGATTCTTTGAAGTATGTGGGATGTCATGAAGTCTACTTGAGACTTTGGAAGTCCACTTTTCCTTGAGAAACTCAAAACCCTAGTTTCAGATCCATTGCTTAGAAGGAGGCTTTGTTTGATGAAACCTTGAATCCTTTTTGATAAACTATGAATCTTGTGACTACTAGGAGACCTCTTGAGACACATTGTATTGAATATGGGAGGGCAAATTTTGGGGTACAACACACCCAAAGATGAATGGAACTCTCTAGGAGGCTAACAAAAACATCAAGAAGATCATACAGAAGATGGTCGTGACTTATAAAGATTGGCATGAGATGTTGTCATTCGCATTGCATGGGTACCAAACATTTGTATGCACATCAACTAGGTCAACCCCATTCACACTAGTATATGGTATGGAGGCGGTCCTACCAGTTGAAGTTGATAATCCCTCCTTAAGGATAATGATGGATATTAAGCTTGATGAATCTGAATGGCTTCAGTCCAGATTCAACCAGTTGAGCCTCATCAAGGAGAAACGATTAGCATCTGTATGCCATGGGCAATTTATATCAACAAAGAATGAAAAATGTGTTCAATTAGAAGGTACGACCTCGATGTTACATACCTGGTGACTTAGTCCTAAAAAGGATCTTTCCTCCTCTAAAAGATCACAGGGGCAAGTGGACTCCCAATTATGAAGGTCCATTTGTGGTTAAAAAGGTTTTCTCGAGCGGAGACTTGATGCTAAAAACCATGGATGGAGAATACTTTCCATCCCCTGTCAATGCAGACGCAGTTAAAAAATACTTCGTATAAAAGAGACCCGCTGGACAAAAACAGAATAAAGAGTCCATGCAAAAAAGGGCATCTCGGAGAGCCAAAAACATAATAAAAGGCTCGGGAAAAAGTTAGGGATATGAACAAAAAATGTACACCCGATGAGTTGAAAATCCACATTGGACAACTCAGGAAAAAAGGGCATCCTAGTGGATTGAAAATCCGAAAGGGAGGTCCGTGCAAATAAGGGGTTGAAACGAAAAATTGCGATTTGCATGATCTGTGATTCGTCATTTACAACAATGGATAATCGGAGGGTAAGAATCAGTCCAATTGTCTTCCTAAAAAAGTGAAGTATGCAGGGAGTATTGAGGAAATACGGGTCATAGCCGGGTTGGAACTTGATGGGATCCAATTTCACATTGCCATTAGGATAGTTTATTTTTTCCTTTTGTGCAATTTCCTCTTCCTAGGGATTTCTTTCTGATGTAACGCCTGTTCACGGCCACCTTTCAGTCAATAAAATGCATTTTCATCCAAATAGCTTTTGTTGTTTTCATTTTCATTTACCATTATTGATTGCAAAAACGTCCAAATATTGTGATAGATATTGCATTGTGAAGACATTGATGCCTTATAATACATGCGTGAGAGTAAAACACTTGACACATACTTAATTGTTGAGTAGCAGGGATGGTAAATTCAGACCATGAACCTGGGGCATATGGGTTTGTCTAATTTTCTCTTTTACAGGAGCTATTAGTTGCATTCACTAATTTTCAGGTACGGAGTAAAACAAAGACATTGCTAACATGAGGCATCAAGGAGCTTTTTCCTCAACGAATTTCATTGGTCATGATTCCTCAGTAGGTATCATCAGATTTCCCTCCTCCAATAGAGAAATTAGAATGGGGTTGGTGCTCCTTGGGAAGAGGGTATCATTATTAAGAGATGCTTTATATCTCTTATCCCCGACATGAGACGCTTTATATCTTTCCCCGACATGAGACGCTTTACATATCTTATCCCCAACAAGAGGTGACTTAAAACTATTATCCTCAGCAGAAAGCATTCTCATTGATGTTATTCATCATCCCCAGTGGAATCGGAGATTGAAGCCTTCCCTAACATGGAAAGATAAATTTGATATCTCCAAGCAAATAGTCTTCTTATCCCCAGCAGTACATGAGGATTTCTTATCCCATAGCAGTGGCGAAGGCAGTGAGAGGTCAGATGGTTTTCCTTCTTGAATGGTGTTGTCCGTAGTTTTCCCCAACCAAAGTCCAATATTAATTGGCATCTCTCCCCAACATAGGACTTTGTGCCTGTTTGATTCCTAAGAAGAATTTTTCCTCAACAGAGTATCAACAAACCATTTCCTCAACCAGGTCAGAAGGCTAACACTTTCCCAACGGAGTTCTACGGGTGGCGTACCTCCCAGTCAAATTCCTGTAAGATGAGACCTTCCCCAGCAGGGTCGTCATTCTTTAATTTCTCAAAGTCCAATTTATTTTTGGCAGTCGTGGCAGTTCGGAGCCAGTATATCCTTCGCATCCTCACCTGTAGAGATGTTATTCCCCGCAGTGATTCATAAAATCATATCAATGATTTTTTTCCCCAGTAAAGTTACCAGGGATACCTGTTATCTCCTCACCAGGAGATCCCCTTGCATTCGCATTTAGTGATCATCATTACATTGCATCCTCAAAATGTGTAGCATTTCCAATGATATGGAGCATTCAAACATGCATACAAAGCATAATTAAGTTTTGGATCCATGCACCAGAAGTTTGAATAATTCCTCAATAATACAGTGACATCCCCAAGAGTTTGTTCACTTCATTCCTCAATAGTTTCTTTTCGATCATACCGGGTGTAAAGATCTGCGAATCTTTATGATGTCCCATTTCTTTCCCCAGAAGAGTCTTTTAGCTTGTCCCCTTGTGGAGAACGTTTATTTCAGTTATCATATGAGGGTGATGTTCTCTTTTTGTTCCATTCAAGGGTGGTTTCGTGTTAGATCCGAGGATCTTGATTCTGAGTTGTCATTTGAGGATGGCATTCTCTCCTTCAAGTCCTTTCGAGGTTGGTCTTGTTGTTGTGTCTATCATTCAAGGATGGTAGAACATTTTGAGTTTATTGATCGAGGTCAATATTTCTCTTTTGCAAAGTCTATCTGAGGTTAGTGTTTGTGTTTTTGGTTATCTACTGAGGCCGATATACCATTTCGATTTTGTCTGAGGTCAGTTTCGTATTTTAAGTTGTCATTCGAGGATGGCATTTTCTTCTTCAAGTCCTTCCGAGGATGGTCTTGTTGTTGTGGCTATCATTCGAGGATGGTAGACCATTTTGAGTTTATTGAAAGAGGTCAATAGTTCTCTTTTGCAAAGTCTAGTCGAGGTCAGTATTTGCGTTTCTTCGACCAAGGACGATATACCATTTTGATTCTTTCTGCGGTCAGTTTTGTATTTTGAGTTGTCATTCGAGGATGGCATTCTCTTCTTCAAGTCCTTCCGAGTTTGGTCTTGTTGTTGTGGCTATCATTCGAAGATGGTAGACCATTATGAGTTTATTAATCGAGGTAAATATTTCTCCTTTTCAAAGTCTGGTCGAGGTCATTCTTTCTATCTTTTGGTTGTCAATCGAGGCCGATACACCATTTCGATTATGTATGCGGCCAATTTTGTATTTTGAATTGTCATTCGAGGATGCCATTCTCTTTTCAAGTTCTTCCGAGGTTGGTCTTATTTGTTATGTTTATCATTCGAGGATGGTAGACCATTTTGAGTTTATTGATCGAGGTCAATATTTCTCTTTTGTAAAGTTTGTCTGAGGTCAGTCTTTGTGTTTTTGGTTATCGACCGAGACCGATATACCATTTCAATTCAGCCTGCGGTTATTTCCGTATTTTGAGTTGTCATTTGAGGATGGCATTCTCTTCTTTAAGTCCTTCCGAGGTTGATCTTGTTTTTTTGGCTATCATTCGAGGATGGTATACCATTTTGAGTTTATTGATCGAGGTCAATATTTCTCCTTTTCAAAGTCTGGTTGAGGTCAGTCGTTGTATCATTTGGTTGTCTACCGAGGCCGATACAACATTTAGATTTTGTCTGCAGTTAGTTTTGTATTTTGAGTTGTCATTCGAGGATGACATTCACTTTTCAATTCCTTCCGAGGTTGGTCTTGTTTATTGTGGCTATCATTCGAGGATGGTAGACCATTTTGATTTTATTGATCGAGGTCAATATTTCTCTTTTGCAAAGTCTGTCCGAGGTTAGTCTTTGTGTTTTTGGTTATCGACCGAGGCCAATATACCATTTCGATTCTGTTTGCGGTCAATTTCATATTTTGAGTTGTCATTCGAGGATGGCATTCTCTTCTTCAAGTCCTTCCGAGGTCGGTCTTGTTGTTGTGGCTATCATTCGAGGATGGTAGACCATTTTGAGTTTATTGATCGAGGTCAATATTTCTCCTTTTCAAAGTCTGGTCGAGGTCAGTCTTTGTATCTTTTGGTTGTCAACCGAGGCCGATACACCATTTCTATCTGTCTGCGGTCAGTTTTGTATTTTGAGGATGGAATTATCTTTTCATGTCCTTCTGAGGTTGGTCTTATTTGTTGTTGCTATCATTTGAGGATGGTAGGCCATTTTGAAGTTTATTGATCAAGGCCAATATTTATTCCCGCAGGGTATAATCGAAGTTCTCCAAAATTTTCCCTAAATGCTTCTATATCTGTGACAGGATTTCCTAGCTTCCTCAGATCGTCCAATCTAGGATTCTTGAATGTAAACTTATGGGTTTTCCATCGCCCAAAGTCTATTTTCAAAAGACTGATAATATGAAACAGATGTTCATTCAGTTCTTTTAAAGGAGACTTTTTTTTTTGAAAAAACTGTTTTTCTTTTGATGAATGCATGAATGCAACATACAAAAACACATTGAAAACATGGGTTCAAAGGTTTGGTGTCATAAGGCCAGAGCTCTACCCGCTCCCAAATGTTTATACTACGGTAAAGATTTGTGTACCTGTAGATCATGTAAGTCAAGGTAAAGGGGTAAATGTTTACTAAATCCACAACATTTTGAGTATCCGATTGGAAATCACCGAGTTCTCACGGAGTACGCTATAAACATTGATTTCACACCAGATACCTAGACTGATTCAGGGACTTTTGATGTTTCACCTGGTCGGGATTGGACTCCCTACAAGCTATCTCAATTATGCCCAACCTATCTTAGAGTGCACTCGAGCTCACCCAGATGCGAATTAATCGCATTCCCATTTTGAGAAACCACCCCAAAGGATATCATTTGAATAGATATTTTGCGGAAACATAAACATAAATCAATATAAAAGCAATATAAAAGAAAATATATATATATATATATATATATATATATATATATATATATATATATATATATTCCTAAACTTAAGGTTTTTCCTGTAGCTCAATTTTTGTGGTCTTTAATCACTATCGCATTTTTGCTACTTTCTGATTTCTTATTTTTTCCTGATGAAGATGGTTATGGAAGGGAAAATATATCTTAAACTCACCTCGCTTTACATACAGATGATTGACAGATGCCCACATGGTTTTGGATTCTTTCTTAGCTTATTTCACCTTAAGTATAATGCAAAATTTGTTCTTTTTGATATTGATGGGGTTTCTTTGATTTGGTCCTGGGAATGAAATGAGTGTTGGTAATATAGGATGAAGTTGTTTTTGTGTTTTTCATGATTTTCTGTTGTTTTTGGATAGGTCTGAGAACCTATTGTTTTTGTTTTATTTGGTGTGCTCATAAAGATCTTATGACATTTTGCCTACGTACTCCCAAAAAGAGAATTGAGGGATCAGAGCATCTTAGTTCCTCCTAAAAGGCTAGAGCTAGGAGGAAGGGTTGATTTATATTATGGTTAAAGCATAGAATATTGATGCTCAAAGTTTGTATTTGTGTCTTGATCAAAGCCTAAGCTTGAAGCTGAAAAGTTTGTTTGTGTCCTGATCAAAGCCCATGATTGAAGCTGAAAAGTTAGTTGTAACTGATAGATGGGCTGCATGAATTACATAGCTCAAGGCATAAGCTGAATTGATATCTTAATTTTCATAGCTCAAGAAAGGATGAATGGTTGACTTGAATTGTATAGCTCAGAAAAGCTGAATGGGTTATTTTGATTTGCATAGCTCAAGAAAGGCTGGATGCTTAGCTTAGTTAGAGTCCAAGACTATGACTGTGAGAAATTAGCTTAGTTAAGGTCCAAGACTATGACTATTTGGATTTTGTTAGCTTAGTTAAAGTCCAAGACTATGACTGTTGTTTGATTGACTATAAAGTGTTTGATTGTTTGTGCCTTGATTGAAGCCCAAGTTTGAAGCTAAAAAAGACTCAGTAGAGAGAATTTGTCATCTCTAAGTAGGGAATGGTTTGATTTATATGTGCCTTGATTGAAGCCCGAGGTTGAATCTAAACAAAGAAAACTGACTCTGTAGGGAAAGTTTATTTGTGTCCTGATTTGGAACCCAGGTGTGAAGCTTATTTGTGAGAGACTGACTCTTGATTGTTTGTATCTTATATGAAGCCTAAGATGGGAGGCTACAAATTTGATGAGGACTGACTCTGTATGAAGAGTGTTTTGTCTGTTTATTGATAAAAGTTTTTAAGGTCATCATACATTCCTTTCTCTTGAGAGGTTCAATTGTACAAAGCCCAATATGAGGCTAGCTTAGTCATCCATCGGGAAAAGGGATACTATTGTAGGTGTTTGATTCTAAAGGATATGTTCCTCTTCTTTTAGGTAGCCTTTGAGGGTCCTTGTGTTTAAGCCCAAAAGGAGTCTAGGTTACCTATAAAAGGCCCATGAGTCCATGAATAAAGCCCAGAAGGAGACTGGGAAAGGCTGAGTAACTTCCAATCCTGAGATAAGGCACATTTAAGAGGCATGAGGGTCCTTGAATTAAGCCCGAGAGGAGGCTATGTTTTTCCCTAGTAGGGCTCAAAGTTATTCAAAAGGTTTGGTCTAGTGACAGTAACCCGAATACTTAGATTCTAACAGAGGTGCAGATATATACAGTAAAGATGCATGCAGAAAAAATAAAATTGTTAGTGAATGTGTTTGATAATTTTTAATATGTCTTTGCTATGGTTTGAGTATTCTTAAATGTTTTATTAAGAATGATGTTGGGAGTTACACTGGAAGTAGAGGCCCAAAATCCCGAGGGAGAAAGATTACAGATGTTTTTTTATATTGTATTCTCTTTTTCATTAAGAACTATTTTATTATCTTTTCTTTAATATGAGGTGAAGAAAGATAATTTTGGCAAACAATCCTAATCTGAAAAGCAACAACAATTTAAGAAAACAACGAGAAGTTAGAGGGAGAAGAGATGGCTCAAAAGCCAATAATAGGGATTATACATAAGGATGCCAATGAAATTTGTTTTATTGATTAATTATATTGATGATGTTATATGCAGGGTAAGGCTTTAAAGGAAAAGCTTATATATCGCCTAGAAAGTAACTCCACCTAGTTGTAAAGCTCAGTCTACTACAGGTGTATTAGATCTTTAGTCATAAAGATGAAAAAAGAAAAGGAGATGTGACTTGTAAACAATTGGGCCCATAATCTCTGTTTAGGAGATTGAAAATTGTTTAAGAAACAATTGGAGGATTCAGGACTTATATGGAAGTCTAGAGGGGTTTCAAAATATCAAGTTTGAGGCTTACCTGACTTGGAGTTTGCAACAACTGAGGTGATTTTGAGTAGATGTTACATATTAATGGTGATGACATGGACAACTTCCTTGGATGATATGGAGTGTGTTTGAACCCTTAGACTTTATTGCAAGTGGTTGAATCAAGTTCTGATCTTCAAGTTGCAGAAACAAAGTGCTTTAGAGGTTTTGACGAGTGATTTTGGGTTGGAGGTGTTTCTGGGTTGGTTAAAGTGTTTAAACACCCCAAACACATCATATGTGATGTGTTTGAGCAATTGGTTTGAGCTTATTGTGGCTCAAACTCAAAAACAGATGGTGATTGCTCAAAATATCATGTTTTGAGTATTTAGGAGTGAAGGAGAGAAAGCTTAGAAATCAGAGGCTTTGGTGTAATTTTTATGATCAAATGAGGTCTTTATTTATAGGCAAATATGTTGAGAATACTTAACCCTTAAGTCTTAAAGAGATAAGATCAACATTGTGAGTCATACATTGTGCAACACCCCACTTTCCCAAAATTGTTAAAATAACGTTTTTAATACAATAATCAGAGTTTTTCAAAGTGGAATGCCAAATTAATTTCCAACAACAATAACCAAAATAGGTTCTTCATTAAAAACAATGGAAATAACAAAATTAGTTCAACTCGGGGCAATAAGCCAGTCTCAACAAAATGTCCTCTAAAATCCAGTATTACAAAACAAATACGTAACAGAAATAAAACAAACAACTAAAAGATCCCCATCACGTGTTACATATCAGAGCGTCCTAGACTCGAACAAGCAACACGATTTCACGTACTCTCAAGTACCTGGATTATTTGTACTTCCAAAGAAGCATAGACGCAACAACAACAACAACAACAACAACAACAAGAAAGGGGTGAGAAAAAAATTCAAACATAAACGGTGCATATAACATCTTCAGGGTAGTTTCTTACACATAGCAACAATTACAACAGCTTCACAAATAATCAAGCACAACAGACACAACAACAATAATGCAAAATTTCAAGTCAAGCACACTGCTCTAAAATTTCACAAAAAAATTGTGTCTATAAAGACCTGCAAAAGAAAAGGGAGTTGGGAAGAATTCTTGTTCTTTTTCTCACTTTTTATCATGCCAAAACCTGTTACATCCTTATACCAAGATGACAACAAAAACCTGCATTGGAAAAAAGAGACTTTTCAGTAATACGAAAAAGGAAAACCATAGAACATATGGGTGAATAAGAAAGACATAGGGGGATAACCACAGGGGGAAAGACCTTTTCAAAATTGAGAACATATGGGTGGGTAAGAGGAGGATGGAAGGACCTCCTCTTACCCACCCATATCTCAAAGGTGGAGGAACAACTCATCTTGAACTTTCCAATTTGTTCTTGTGATCCACTCTCCCAACAACATTTTACTTCTAAATCCAATCTCTATCTTCCAAACTCTTTCACAAAATCTCACACACTCATTTCGTCAGATCCATCTTCTTTCCCAAATGGGTCACGTAAACCTTCCAGCTTCTAAGTGAACCAGTAATATCCACCTTCACTCATAAAATCAATCTTCCACCCACCCCAAACCGGAACGAAAGCCATAACCATCACCTTCAAAAACCCTTAATCAAAATCTCACATTCCGCCCCCAGGTCGACAACCATCTGCTATCACCTTATCCAACCTTCAAACCGTTCCACTACCAAAATCGACGAAGCCACCGCCATGAGTGGAAATCCGAGTCGATGAGCGAGAGAAGCCGAGAACTGAACACGAAAAAGGAAGAGTAAATCGCGGCGAACCGTACCGTGAGAACGGACCAAATACGGTTGAAGACAAAACCGTGCCGTAAATCGTGAGGGCGTGGTAACCAGAAGCCGAATCGACAACGTCAACACCACCACCGCGAGGGATGCCGCAAGAGTTTAAGGTTGAAGGTGAGAAATTGCGAGCCAAACCGTGAGCAACGCAAGTGATATTTCGGCGCCGAGTGGGAGAGCGGATAACATTTCGAAAAGCTGAGAGGTCGAGAGAAAGAAAGATCAAAGGAGACGGTAGATCTGCATTTTGCTTTGAACTTTTCTGAGTGTTTTCTTGCGTTTTGTTTTTCTATTGATTTCGTACATTGGAAACCCCTTTCTGGGTTTATATTTTCCTACTGTTTCTGATAATTTTGTTTTGAGGAGGATACATTGTTTTTTTTATTTATTTTCGTTGAAAACCTGTTGTTATTTTTAAAAAAAAGCTTGATTCATGTTTATTTATTTCTTTGTATTCTTTAAGAAAAACATTTGTGGTTATTTGTTTATTTAAAAAAAAAACTTAGCCCAACAAACATTGTTGTTCACTGCACACACAATACAAGCACACCCTTTTTCTTGTTTTTATTATTTTATTTTTTCTTATGTTATTAATTTTGTTTGTTAATTAGTTTAGATTACTTGTTTCTTTTAGTAATTAATGGTTAGAGTTTTGTTTTTTATGTTGATTTAATTTCTTAGTTGAATGCTAATAATTTTAGTTGACTTAGTGGTTCACTTATTTAAATACAAGTCTTGTTTAATTAGATTTTATTTTTGATTCTTATAGAACCTTGTAAGTGGATATCATTTGAATTTAAATATAACCTTATTTGAATTTCCTACTAGAATTTTATTTGAGCTAACCATGTTTTGGGGACTATTAAGCAATTGAGGATTAATTTGGTTGATGGTAGTTTCCAAAGTGTATCTTCAATTTGATTGGCACGCATTGAAGAGGCAACGGACCTACTCCGTTAGGTATCACTAAGACTCAATGTTTTTCCTCTTTCGCGCCTCACTATAATCTTAATGCCACGTGCGTTTGTCTGATTACTCGTACCTCACTGCCGATTTTAAATCCTAGATCTCCTAGAAAAAAATGTTATTTTCGTCAAACTTTCAAACTAATTAATTTGCGAAAGAACTGAACTCCAGAGTCTAGCATTCCGCACGTTCTTGAGTGAATCACTCATGGGCTAGCCCCATGCGTTGTAGATTCATTCACCCTTTCGCATTAAAAGCATTCAAATTCAAATTCGAATAAATAAAACAATTCATCGCGCATACATTTGCACACACGTAAGTCGGTCATTTGTGATCGACGTCTGCACGACATTACGCGTCATAATCAAATAACGGGTAACTGAACTCCGGAGTCTAGCACTCCGCACGTTCTTGAATTAAAACACTCCTGGGATAGCCCCACGCGATGTGGTTTATTCATCCTCTCGTTTCTAAAACATGTAAACTTCTAAATTAATTAACGAGTAATTGAACTCCGGAGTCTAGCATTCCGCACGTTCTTGAATCAAATCACTCCTGGGCTAGCCCCACGCGTTGTGGTTTATTCACCCTCTCTTTCCCAAAACACAGAAACGTTTAAATAAATTATACGAAGAACTGAAAGGATTAGACAATTCATTCATTCTTTAGTATTCAAAACAATTCAACAATCTTAAAGGATCATGCATGATTCATCTCCACAGGAAAGTTGTTCCTCCTATCCCCACAAACACAAACAAAAATCTTACAAACAATTACTTTCAAAGGAAGAATGTGGCATTGCTTGTCGATACTTATATCCAAGTTTAAAGCTTCTTCCAATTTTATTTATTCTCAAAGGAAGAATGTGGCATTGCTTGTCGATACTTATATCCAAGTTTAAAGCTTCTTCCGATTTTATTTATTCTCAAAGAAAGAATGTGGAATTGCTTGTCGATCTTGTATCCAAGTTTAAAGCTTCTTTCGATTTCTCATTTCTCAAAACGTTTGTGGTGGAATAGGTGAGATACTTCTCTTAAAGATGGAGACTTGTCTCTTTCTTTCAAATACAATTTAAAACGTACCAACCAATACAAACTATTTTCCATAATTAATCAGCGAGTAACTGAACTCCGAAGTCTAGCACTCCGCGCGTTTTTGGATGCCATCACTCCTGGGCTAGCCCCACGCGACGTGGTTCATTCGCCCTCTCGTTTAAAACACTTTAATAAAGATCAAACATCTTTTCTCAAAACGAACATTGTTTAAATCTTTCTATCTCGCAAACAAGCTAGCGCTTCAGCCTCCTATCGCGAGCAGATAAGCCAACGCTTAGCAGTAGAATGCATTTTCAAACAATCGTTCAATTAAAAATCACAAATCGTAGTTGCACGAACTACGAAGCTCTGACTTTCCCATTGCACAAGGGAATACGTAGGCACGGGGATTTTAATCCTTCGCGAGCACAATAATAAAAAAACTTAATCTTTCCCCATAATGAATAATAATTTTCTTTTCCCTTTAATAAGCAATCTTAATAAAAAGAAGACAATAATAACAAGTTAACATTTTTAAGCGCAAATTAGACTAAGAGGTTCCCGTTGAGTACAACGGACGTGATGGGTGCTTAACACCTTCCCTTTGCGTAACTGAATCCCGAACTTAGAATAGTGGTTTCATTGACCTTTCTTATCCTTTATTTAGGTTGTGTCTATATCTCCCTTTTCTCTCGTAGAATAAATAGAATTAGGTGGCGACTCTGTTATTTATTTTAGGATCGTATTTTTCGAGGTACGACAGCTGGCGACTCTGCTGGGGAAGATTGCGTTAAGCATAAGAGAGTCGAGCCTAGCTTAGGATAGTTTGTGCTTGTTTACTGTTTTGTCTTGCTTGTATTCCTTATTTACTATTAATATTTTATATGCTCGTTTATTGCTTTCCCTTTTCATTATATTGTTCATTATTGTATTCTCCTGTTGGATCTCGGGATTACGTCACGGGTATGAATGTGTACTTGAATTTTGAAAAATAAGAGGGAACACCTAATTTTAGATTTAGATGTTATTAGTGTTAGTCTCCAAGTACTCGCTCCTTGCACGCCTAGCACGAAAGCTCCCCCAGATAGTTAGACTTTTCGTAGATCTTGTCACAACACATCTAGCCTGTTGCATGACCTGATTCACGAAAGGGCTGTGATTCTGGGACCCCCTAGAACCTGTTTCATTTTTTGATAGTTGTGTAATGTTAGGCTCCGAGGGCTCTCCCCTTTGTTGTCCTAGCACGAGAACTCCACTCAAGGTAGACCTTATCGACATTATCGTCACAATGCAGCCAGCCTGCGGTGGGACGTTATTACGATAAACGTCCGTGACCTTGAGTATCCTTATACCATCACCATAGAAGCTACCCTGTGAGTGGGCTTTATGGGTAAAGAATATAGGACACTCCACTTAAGACTTACCGGTTAGGAGATTCCAAGTTGCTCTTGTACCTTGGATCCAACACCTTGCCTTTATATCCAATTCTGGAGCTGTTTATGTTTGTGATTCTGAGCATTCTGAGCTTTGCATTCATTCGCATACCATTTGCATTTGCATTTTCATTGCATATCATCTTCCAACAATACAACTCACACATGTCTTATTCTCCTTCAGTCAACTGTACTCGACCAGTCACCAGAGAAAGATGGACCAACTTGAGTAGGAAAACAGGGAGCTTAGAAATGAAGTCACGACTTTGAGAAATCATATGGGAATATTCTCGACTACAATGAAGACTCTAGTAGACAACCTTGTGCAGGAGAACATCGAACTCCAAGAAGAGATTCACATCTTGAAGATTGATAGAGGGCGACTGATTTCTTTGGTCAAAGATCTGATCATTTCTCAGCGTCGGTCAAATTCTACTTCTACTCGTCAGCGGCGTCAGAATCAGCGGAGGTCTCCAAATGGTCCTGAAGAATCGGCCCACCAGTTTGACCCAATCCCAATGACTTACAGTCAATTGTGGTCTCATTTTGCCCGGAACTCAATAATGACACCCAGAAAGACTAGAGCCACGAGGTCTCGGCCCCGTGAGATCAATCCAAATACCAGTTGTGAGTTTCATGATGGAGCACTGGGGCATTCGATTGAAGAGTGCAAAATCTTCCAGGAAAAGGTTCAAGAGATGATCGACTACGGAGTGTTGGCCTTCAATGGAGGAATCCCATTTGTGGACGGAGTGCCTTTGTGTTGATAGAAAACTCAAGAAGGTCCTTTCCAAGTCAGTTTGTTACTGGAGCCTGGAACCGGTTCCTCAATACACACGATCGTTCGATGCTTTGGAGCTATCCTCTCAGATGATTAGCTCGTTCACTACTTTTCATATGTATTTTTCTTTGTTTGTTAATGCATTTGTTTTTGGCATGTAAGAACTTATTTGTTTTTAATGATTAATGCAATGAATATGTTTGTTTCGAAGTAATCCATTCGTATTCACTCATGATATTTTTTCAACTTTATAATGCCAATATTATCCCATCTCTTGCCTAGGCAGAGAATTGGGGGGAGGATGATGAAATTAAAACACAAATTCTCTAGTGGAATGCTTTTGATTAAAACCCTACTGACGATGTATAGGCATTGTTTCAAATTCCCAAACACTGGAGAAATAAGGAGTTAATCCCTAGTCAACCACTTCGAGCTTAGAAGAAGGGGTTTCTTTCAGATATTTCAAAACCCTTACGCTTAACCTGGGGCAGGGTAGTGTTCAGTTAATCTGGTTACACATTCAAATCATAAGATGAAACATCCCATCAGGGAATCCACTATAATTAATGACTTGACAGTCACAACTTTCAGCCTTCCAATGATTTAAAAAAAAAGAGAAAATAAAATCCCGCTAAGTCAAGTACCCAAAAGGAGACTTAGGTGAAAATCAGGGACCAAAGAGAAATTCGAGTTAAAAGAGGCCTTTCAATCCTCAACCTAAAGCTTACGATTTAGTGACCACCATACCAAGGTCAAAGGGGTCACTGATATCCATAGAGGACAAATAAAGATGACTGTCATTTCAAGCAAACCTTGGGTCTTCATCTTTACTACACTAACAAGACGAATATATGTGTCAATTTAGCTGGACCTAGGATTGGAGAACATCACGGAGAGTGGGTGGGCACCAAATAAACTTTGAGCCTTTATCCTTTGTTTCTAAAACCGTGAACCAAACCACATTACAACCCTCAAAAGTCCTAATTGAGGCAGGGTTTATTTGGAAAGCACACTCGATGAGATAGTGTTTCCTGACTCCTATGAGCTATGCTCAAAATTTGTGTTGGTTTTATAAAAAATGAATATCATATCCTAGCTAGTGATTCGGTCACAGGCTATTGTGAAAATCTTCCAAAACAAAAAAAAAACAACAGAAAAAACTTTGAGACAAACATGTGTGTTGCATTAGCAGTCTCCACATTAATATTTTTCTTGTTAGCATTTGCTTGATATCATAGAAGCCTACGTATGAGTACCAGTGATGAGTTTAATCCCTTGAGATTTGAAACTCTGATGAGTAGTTAAACAACCATTTCAGAGAATGATCATCCCCAGGGGCAGGTTGCTTGAAGACTTTGCTAGACAGGGGCAAGTTTCTTGAAGACTTTGCTAAATAGGGGCAAGTTGTTTCCCAATTTATTACTTACACATTCTGATCACCCCTAAAAGGATAAGTATTGAAGACTTATTTGGGCCAAATACAGTTGATCTGGGGCAGTTACGTCGAGATTCGACAAAATCTCTCCAAGAGTTTGAAGACACTGAGGCATTTTAAATGTTAAGTCTTCTATAAAATCCTCTTGAGATGATATCTTCTCACAAACCATTTCGTGGGTGCATGACCACATGTTTCCCTAAGCAAGACGCTCTTGTGATATACCTTGCAAGTATCTCCAGATGACGGGGTCCTTACGCCAAGTTGCTATGATATGTCAGGGGCATGATTCGGTACTTTCTGGTGGATGTTTTTTTACTACTTAGTGCTTCAAGTGAGATACTAAGTCTAATATCCCCATTTGAGCCTTGATTCAAGCTTCTCCAGCTGAATCTGATTTTCTCTCCCCAACGGAGTACAAATTTACTTCATCCTAAGCAAAAGTAGTTTGTATGGTTGCTTCCTTCTGATAGATGTTGAAGTTAGAAGACTTGTCTGGGTTTATTTCCCGAATGAAGTGTATTCCTCTCCTCAAAGAGATTTGAGCTTTGTAAGCAGGACTTTACTCGATGGATGGATCTCTACCCTATTTTCAGTGATTACGTACACTTTGACGAGATTGGTCGAATATCCGTTTGTTGTGATGTTTATTCCATCACCAGTATATCTCTTGTGTCTGTTTTGTCTGTTTGTCAACATAAACATAACGCATATACATACATGTACATTATAATTGAATTCATGGTTCATATTCATGTTCATGTTGCATTCATTAATGCATATTTCATCCACATTGGTCGAGTTTATCCCCAAGTGATGTGTCTCTCTCAAAATAGAGTTGTCAGCCTTAGGCAGAAAATGTACATTCTTTCTAATTCCCCACTGAGTTCTTACCCTTGTGGAAGATTTTTGATTTAGTTCTCCTTTCCACACTTGGATAGGATAAATACCCAGTTGAGATTCATTCCTCATGGGTTAGTGTCTTGTTTGACAGTTTATGTCCAGCTCGTTCCTGGTTTGAATTTGGTCTTTGACAATTTTTTGACGATTGAATTTCCAGATAGAAAGTGCATTTATTTTGCACCTGTTAATGATTTGTCTCTCAGGAGGAATTCATTGAAGATTCCTAAGTAAAGGCTAACTTTGTTCTCCAGCAATGTTGTTTCAACATTCTCTTGGAATACTTATACCTGATAACAAGTGGCAGTCTCTTTATTTGAGAAGCTTGTTTTGTTTTCGAACTTTTGAGTAAGTCAACAGATGGCAGTCTCTTTCCGAGCAGTCAATCCATCCCAATGATTCCATATGGAAAGTGAATTCATTTTGCGCCTTTGAGTACTTTGTCTCCTAGAAGGAATTTGTTGAAATTTCCCCCCAGTAAAGACAAATTTTTGCTCCCCAGCCGCGTTGTTACAACATTATCTTGGAAAACTTATACCTGACAACAAGTGGCAGTCTCTTTATTCGAGAAGCTTGTTTTGTCCTTGAACTTCTAATTGGAGTCAACAAGTGGCAGTCTCTTTATTGGAGAAGCTTGTTCTTATCCCTGGACCTCTAATCGGAATCAACAAGTGGCCGTCTCCTTATTTGAGAAGCTTGTTTCTTATCCATGGATTTTCCAGTAAATCAACAGATGGCAGTCTCATTTCGAGCAGTTTGTTCATCCTCAACAAGGTTTCTGTTCTATCAAATGGCATCTCCCCTGTTCGGCGGAGAAGTTTGATACGAATCTCTATTTTTCCAACAAATGGCATCTCATCCAGACAAGGTGAGAAGTTTGTTGTGATTTTCAAGTTCGGCAAATGGCATCTCATCCAGACAAGGTGAGAAGTTTGTCGTGATTCTTCAATTTTCAACAAATGGCATCTCATCCAGACAAGGTGAGAAGTTTGTTCGGCAAATGGCATCTCATCCAGACAAGGTGAGAAGTTTGTCGTGATTCTTTCAATTTTCGACAAATGGCATCTCATCTAGACAAGGTGATAAGTTTGTTGTGATTCTCTTTATATTTTCAACAAATGGCATCTCATCCAGACAAGGTGAGAAGTTAGTTCGGCAAATGGCATCTCATCCAGACAAGGTGAGAAGTTTGTCATGATTCTTCAATTTTCAACAAATGGCATCTCATCCAGACAAGGTGAGAAGTTTGTTCGGCAAATGGCATCTCATCCAGACAAGGTGAGAAGTTTGTCGTGATTCTCTTTATATTATCAACAAATGGCATCTCATCCAGACAAGGTGAGAAGTTTGTCGTGATTCTTCAATTTTCAACAAATGGCATCTCATCCAGACAAGGTGAGAAGTTTGTTCGGCAAATGGCATCTCATCTAGACAAGGTGAGAAGTTTGTCATGATTCTTTCAATTTTCGGCAAATGGCATCTCATCCAGACAAGGTGAGAAGTTTGTCGTGATTCTCTTTATATTTTCAACAAATGGCATCTCATCCAGACAAGGTGAGAAGTTTTTTCAGTAAATGGCATCTCATCCAGACAAGGTGAGAAGTTTGTCGTGATTTTTCAAGTTCGGCAAATGGCATCTCATCCAGACAAGGTGAGAAGTTTGTCGTAATTCTTCCCAATTTCAGTCAACTGGCTATCTCTTCCAGACAAGTTGAGAAGTTTGAGCGTGAAGTTGTTTCTCCATCATATGGTTGTCTCTTTCAGAAAAGGGAAGTATGGTGAGATATTTATCCATGGCATCCCTAGTTAAATCTCGGCAAAAGATTTGGCGACAGGTGTATCCTCAGTTAATCCTCGGCAGTAGGAATTTCATTTTGATACCTCGGCAAAAGGTATCTCATTCTTAGATTCTCTGGTAATCTCCAGTAGACTTCGGAAGAATTTGCTTTCGTTCCAGAATCTCGGCAGTAGATTCCCAGTTCGTTTTGATACACCAAAAGAAGGTTTTAAATCTCGGCAGTAGATTTCCTCAAAGTGGAATTTTTGTTCAAAAAATTTCAGGTCATCTTAGGACTTGTAGGCAGTTGTCGTTTGGCTTCACTCAGGAGAAAATTCTCTGTGTGGATTGTACGCCAGTCATGTTCGTTTAATCCCCAGTAGTGTCATTTTTCTTCCCAGCGGCGTTATAGCTTTCGGCTTGCATTTTGCATTGCATATCATATCATTCCATCTGCATTTTCGGTCAAAATTTTAGGTATTCTGATATTTAATCATCTTCCACCTTGAATGTCCAAAAAAATCTTTGTTACTCGTACATTCAAGTTCAAAATGATTAAATAGGGGCAGCTGTCATACCCTAAATTTTGACCAAAATTTTTTAAACTTTCGTTCATTTTTGACGTGTTTTCGTCAATATATCGAAAATCATCATTTTTGCATTTTTAAGTTGAAACATATTATTAATCATTAATCATTGTATTCTTGTTCGATTTTATATCGTTTTTTTATTTTATCCTTGATTTCGAAGAAATAAGTTAATTTTAGAATTTGGGTAGATTTTTGGTTCCTCTTAAAATTATTTCCTTTTATTTAGTTATTATAATTAAGTTTATCTTTTAAATCTAGTTTTTTGTCTTAGATTTTAATTATTACTTTTTTAAGGCCAATTTAGATTATTTTAGTCATTTTTATTAATTTACTAATTTCTACTAATTTTATTCTTTATTTTTATTTATAGACTATTAATATTTAGTTTCAATTTCACTTGAATTTAGTTTTAATTTAATTTAATTTTAGTTTATATCATAATTAATCTTTCCTCACTTGATTATTTTTATATCTATTTTATTTTTTATATCTATTTTATTTTACTGTTATTTTATTTATTTATTTAGTTATCAGATTAGTGTATTTGGTTTTGGTCTATGTTTGGTTGGGATAGATTTGTTAGTTAGTTTTTAAAAGTTTTGTTCTATATGTATTCTTGGTCCAAGTCAAGCACACTGCTCCAAAATTTCACAAAAAAACTGTGTCTATAAAGACCTGCAAAAGAAAAGGGAGCTGGGAAGAATTCTTGTTTTTTTTCTCACTTTTTATCATGCCAAAACATGTTGCATCCTTATACCAAGATGACAACAAAAACCTGCATTGGAAAAAAGAGACTTTTCAGTAATACGAAAAAGGAAAACCATAGAACATATGGGAGAATAAGAAAGACACAGGGGGATAACCACAGGGGGAAAGACCTTTTCAAAACTGAGAACATATGGGTGGGTAAGAGGAGGAAGGAAGGACCTCATTGGCTGATAACGAAAAAAACGGAACCGCGGGAGCAACATCAAAAGCCTAACGGAATACCACCCCCATCTCTAAAAAAAAAACCCGCAAATCCGCCTCAAACAAGCCCTTCTTCACACCATTTCTTTTTTGAATACATTCACCCGTTATCGTCACTGACCTTGATACCACAGAAACACCTCTCCTAGCTACCCTCGTACTCTCAAACTTTTCCAGAAAATTCAAACATATCTCAAAGGTGGAGGAACAACTCATCTTGAACTTTCCAATTTGTTCTTGTGATCCACTCTCCCAACAACATTTTACTTCTAAATCCAATCTCTATCTTCCAAACTCTTTCACAAAATCTCACACACTCATTTCGTCAAATCCATCTTCTTTCCCAAATGGGTCACGTAAACCTTCCAGCTTCTAAGCGAACCAGTAATATCCACCTTCACTCATAAAATCAATCTTCCACCCACCCCAAACCGGAACGAAATCCATAACCATCACCTTCAAAAACCCTTAATCAAAATCTCACCGTAAAACCTTACCTTCCGCCCCTAGGCGACAACCATCCGCTACCACCTTTTCCAACCTTCAAACTGTTCCACCACCAAAATCGACGAGGCCACCGCCATGAGTGGAAATCCGAGTCGATGAGCTAGAGAAGCCGAGAACTGAACACGAAAATGGAAGAGTAAATCGCGGCGAACCGTACCGTGAGAACGGACCAAACACGGTTGAAGACAAAACCGCGCCGTAAATCGTGAGGGCGTGGTAACCAGAAGCCGAATCAACAACGTCAACACCACCACCGCGAGGGATGCCGCAAGAGTTTAAGGTTGAAGGTGAGAAATTGTGAGCCAAACCGTGAGCAACGCAAGTGATATTCCGGCACCGAGTGGGAGAGCGGATAACGTTTCGAAAAGCTGAGAGGTCGAGAGAAAGAAAGATCAAAGGAGACGGTAGATCTGCATTTTGCTTTGAACTTTTCTGAGTGTTTTCTTGTGTTTTGTTTTTCTATTGATTTCGTACATTGGAAACCCCTTTCTGGGTTTATATTTTCCTATTGTTTCTGATAATTTTGTTTTGAGGAGGATACATTGTTTTTTTTATTTATTTTCGTTGAAAACCTGTTGTTATTTTAAAAAAAAAGCTTGATTCATGTTTATTTATTTCTTTGTATTCTTTAAGAAAAACATTTGTGGTTATTTGTTTATTTAAAAAAAAAAACTTAGCCCAACAAACATTGTTGTTCACTGCACACACAATACAAGCACACCCTTTTTCTTGTTTTTATTATTTTATTTTTTCTTATGTTATTAATTTTGTTTGTTAATTAGTTTAGATTACTTGTTTCTTTTAGTAATTAATGGTTAGAGTTTTGTTTTTTATGTTGATTTAATTTCTTAGTTGAATGCTAATAGTTTTAGTTGACTTAGTGGTTCACTTATTTAAATACAAGTCTTGTTTAATTAGATTTTATTTTTGATTCTTATAGAACCTTGTAAGTGGATATCATTTGAATTTGAATATAACCATATTTGAATTTCCTACTAGAATTTTAATTGAGCTAACCATGTTTTGGGGACTATTAAGCAATTGAGGATTAATTTGGTTGATGGTAGTTTCCAAAGTGTATCTTCAATTTGATTGGCACGCATTGAAGAGGCAACGGACCTACTCCGTTAGGTATCACTAAGACTCAATGTTTTTCCTCTTTCGCGCCTCACTATAATCTTAATGCCACGTGCGTTTTTCTGATTACTCGTACCTCACTGCCGATTTTAAATCCTAGATCTCCTAGAACAAAATGCGATTTTCGTCAAACTTTCAAACTAATTAATTTGCGAAAGAAATGAAATCCAGAGTCTAGCATTCCGCACGTTCTTGAGTGAATCACTCCTGGGCTAGCCCCACGCATTGTAGATTCATTCACCCTTTCGCATTAAAAGCATTCAAATTCAAATTCGAATAAATAAAACAATTCATCGCGCATACATTTGCACACACGTAAGTCGGTCATTTGTGATCGCCGTCTGCACGACATTACGCGTCATAATCAAATAACGAGTAACTGAACTCCGGAGTCTAGCACTCCGCACGTTCTTGAATTAAAACACTCCTGGGCTAGCCCCACGCGATGTGGTTTATTCATCCTCTCGTTTCTAAAACAAGTAAACTTCTAAATTAATTAACGAGTAATTGAACTCCGGAGTCTAGCATTCCGCACGTTCTTGAATCAAATCACTCCTGGGCTAGCCCCACGCGTCGTGGTTTATTCACCCTCTCTTTCCTAAAACACGGAAACGTTTAAATAAATTATACGAAGAACTGAAAGGATTAGACAATTCATTCATTCTTACGTATTCAAAACAATTCAACAATCTTAAAGGATCAGGCATGATTCATCTCCATAGGAAAGTTGTTCCTCCTATCCCCACAAACACAAACAAAAATCTTACAAACAATTACTTTCAAAGGAAGAATGTGGCATTGCTTGTCGATACTTATATCCAAGTTTAAAGCTTCTTCCGATTTTATTTATTCTCAAAGGAAGAATGTGGCCTTGCTTGTCGATACTTATATCCAAGTTTAAAGCTTCTTCCGATTTTATTTATTCTCAAAGAAAGAATAAGGAATTGCTTGTCGATCTTGTATCCAAGTTTAAAGCTTCTTTCGATTTCTCATTTCTCAAAACGTTTGTGGTGGAATAGGTGAGATACTTCTCTTAAAGATGACGACTTGTCTCTTTCTTTCAAATACAATTTAAAACTTACCAAACAATACAAACTATTTTCCATAATTAATCAGCGAGTAACTGAACTCCGGAGTCTAGCACTCCGCACGTTTTTGGATGCCATCACTCATGGGCTAGCCCCACGCGACGTGGTTCATTCGCCCTCTCGTTTAAAACACTTTAATAAAGATCAAACATCTTTTCTCAAAACGAACATTGTTTAAATCTTTCTATCTCGCAAACAAGCTAGCGCTTCAGCCTCCTATCGCGAGCAGATAAGCCAACGCTTAGCAGTAGAATGCATTTTCAAACAATCGTTCAATTAAAAATCTCAAACCGTAGTTGCACGACCTACGAAGCTCTGACTTTCCCATTGCACAAGGGAATACGTAGGCACGGGGATTTTAATCCTTCGCGAGCACAATAATAAAAAAACTTAATCTTTCCCCATAATGAATAATAATTTTCTTTTCCCTTTAATAAGCAATCTTAATAAAAAGAATACAATAATAACAAGTTAACATTTTTAAGTTCAAATTAGACTAAGAGGTTCCCGTTGAGTACAACGGACGTGATGGGTGCTTAACACCTTCCCTTTGCGTAACTGACTCCCGAACTTAGAATAGTGGTTTCGTTGACCTTTCTTATCCTTTATTTAGGTTGTGTCTATATCTCCCTTTTCTCTCGTAGAATAAATAAAATTAGGTGGCGACTCTGTTGTTTATTTTAGGATCATATTTTTCGAGGTACGACACCACTGAATAATAAAAATTAAATCCCAAAATAGAAATTGCATATTATAAAGTTATAGTTCAACTTGATATAAGAACAACACATAAATGACTTTAAAAACAAATCTTCATGTACCAACTGCTCCTTCCCTCATCATCATCATAATCATTTTGTTCAATACATGATCACTCTTTCATATTCTCTCATCATCTTTGCATAAGAAAATATTACACAAATATTTTACCTTTGACTTGTCAGACCTCTTTGATTTGGACATTCCTTTATGCTCACATCCTCCTCTTGATAGATTTAAGCCTTAACCACTATCTTCAATCTTCAAATATTTCGACTTTGAAAATTCTTTGAATTTCACTGCCGTCTGGACTTCATCCAAAGTAATAGTACCTTCCTTCCCATAAAGAAAGGCATCCTTAAAGTGCTCAAAGGATTTGGGTAATGAACTCAACATGAGTAAAGTCTTGTCCTCATCATCAATCTTCACTTCAATATTCTCAAGATCATTTATAATCTTGTGAAATTCTGTTAGTTACTCAACTATGAATTTGTTCTCCACCATTCAGAATGAATAAAGTTGTTGTTTCAGATACAACCTGTGAGCCAAAACCTTTATCATATACAATGATTCAAGTTTTTCCCACATAGCAATCGCAGTTTTCTCATTGGCGACTTCTCTTAGAACTTTATCCCCGAGGCACAAGATAGTGTGTTCAGAATATCCCCGAGGCACAAGATAATGCTTCACTCTTTAAAGCATCGATACACTTTTCTTGAATTAAAATTGCTTTCATCTTAATTTTCCACAACCCAAAGTCGTTGTTACCGGAAAATTTCTCAATCTGCCATCTACTAACCATGATGCTCACTTTACTCCACGCTCACCGCACCACTTGTTGTGAATCTTGTTGTGAATTACAACAAAATTCAATATCAATTTGTGAGGCAAAGAATAGTAGCAACCAAAATAAATGATCTACGACAATAATAATACATACACATTTAATATAACAGAATAAGGCAATAAACAAAACGAAGGTTTGTTTACCCAGTTCGATCAAAAAATCTACTCTGGGGGAGAGAGTAACTTTCTAATTCACTGTACTCAGAAAGTTGTTACAAGAGATTACAAATAAGTTACAAGAAAATAGTCTTCGCCTTCAGGTTCCCAAGAACAACCCTGAAGGCGCCCAAGAACAACCATATTTTCCCAAGAACAACCTGAAGGCGCCCAAGAACAACCATATTTTCTATCCAAGTGTTTCTCAACCTCTCCAACTCTCAATATATCCAACCTCTCCAAACAAATGTGTATGAATCAGTCAAACTGAATGTGTAATCCAAGGTTTTCTTTGTGTTGAAACCTAATACCTTTAAACTCTTGTTCTCCCTTGTTGGTGTAAATTTTAAGATTGTCACACACCAAACATATAAGAGATACATATTTATAATAACAAATAACCAATAACAAAATCCAAAATTTGAATTCATGGACCGAACCGAAAAATAACCAGAAAATTGAAAACATTATTCACCGTACTTACAGTATTATTCATCCATAATGATAGTAATATTCATCCGTACGGATGACACTATTCACCGTCCGATTTATTTGTATTTCTTTCGTCCGACTTTTTAAAACTTTTGATTTTTGCGATAAATGCAATCTCTAAAATATGTTTTCCTTCTCTTCATCAACAAAGGTTTTAAGACATATTTACAACAAAAACTTTGAGGGCCACAACCAAATATGTTTAAATACTTAAAAAGAAATTTTAATTGACTTTTAATTAAAACAGGAAAAAGAACTTCAATTAACTTTTAATATAAAACAATAATAAAATAGAAAATTGTAAAAATAAAAAATAAAAAATTGTATTAGATCTTTGTACATCACCTAAATATTTAGATGACTAAATTAAAATTAAGTTCATGGGTTTGTAAGAAGCTTTATATTAAAGAAATCGGTTTTAAATTTGGATATATATTAAATAATTGGTTTTAATATTTAGTAAAGAGTGATGTTATATATTACGAAATAATTTAAAGGAAAAAAGACAAAATTGTATATATATCACTATTTTAGAAGAAATAATAGATGACAAAATTTTTAATTTATAAATAGTTAAGATTTTTCTTATCTCAAAAAATTGTTTAGCTTGTACCATGTTGGACCAATTCAATAAATGAGGTTGTTCAGGTTAGATCCATGTTTTGTAATTCTACACGCCTCCATAATATCACAATATAGAAGGAAAATATAATAGCATGTTATCAGGACCTTCTAATATTATTTTGGTGTTGCTCCCCTTCATGTTCTAGGCCCCATTGATCGATAGTGTTAACTATGGGGGCGTTTCCTAGTCTACCAACGAGCTAAATTCCACTAAGAAATTTGACAGGGCTTAGGACTTGATGTTTCCTCTCAAGACTTATTAGATGTTATATTATGAGAAAGTCTCATTGCATTCTCTAGTCCACTCAAACCTTTCTTTCTTCTTCAGGGCGAAAAAGAAGACGAAAGCCTTGTCGCCCGTACAAGAAAGGAAGTGAGATAGGGCAGTAAGGCGACATGTGAGTTGTTGTAATTATTTAACATTGGAAATGTTTCTCATATCGATGACAACCTGATATTTATCTGTATTTCCTTTAATGCCTATCTTTGTCAGCATAAATCCAAGGAGCTTCCCAGCTTTAACCCAAAAAGAGCACTTGACGGGTTTCAGATGCATGTTGTATTTCTAAACTGATTGAAGAACATTTCCAAGTCCGCTGCATGGTTGCGCCTTCAGTGGTTTTCCGTGTCATGTCATCAGTATAGACCTCTAGTTTCTGCCCTATTTGGTGGGAGAACACAATGTTCATGAGTTATTGGCAGGTGCCACAATCCTTCTTGAGGCTGAATGGCATACCATTGTATTAGTTTCCATGATTCTACATGAACTCCATGGATCCATTCGAATCTGGTTGTACCTTGAATATGCATCCATGAAGAACAATGTACGATAACTTAAGGACTCATCAATCAAGATCTCAATATCTAGAAGAGGATATTAATCCTTAAGACAGGCTTTATTAAAGTCGGTGAAGTCCACACACATATGTCAATTATTTGTTTCTTTCCTAACAAATACCACATTGGCTAACAAATTTGGATATTTTGTCTTTGTGATGAACGTGGAGTTGGAAAGCTTGCTTACTTCTTTGTTAATGGTGGCTCTCTTCTCCTCGTCAACATTCTACTTTCTTAACACTACTAGCTTGGCACAAGGATTGGTAGCGAGGCAATGGCACACCATTCTGGTGTCTATTGTTGGCACGTCATAGGGGTTCCATGTGAATAAGTCAATATTTATATTGAGTTGGTCGACTAGCTCACACTCTTCTTCCTCAGTAAGTGAGGTTCTTATCTTTGTCACATGGTGGGCTGAAAGGCCTCTCATGACTTCTTTTAGGCCCTCCAAGGGTGTGGGCCTCTCATTCTCCACACCCAACATGTGATCCCACTATCAACCTCAACTTCTAGTGTCTCGGGGATGGGGGCTCCCCCAAGGGCGAGCTATTCCCATTCAATTTCCAAATTTCTCAGGTAACATTCTTAGGAATTTCATTGGTCTCCTCGAACTGTCTCAACTCACTCATTAGGTAGTGGGTATTTCAGGACCAAATACTAGGTGGAAATAATCACCCCTAACACATTCATGGAGCGTCTTCCCAAGATGACCTTGAAGGGAGACAAAGTGTCCATTATGAGACAACTGACTTCGACCTCCTTGGAGTATGATCTAATGCCACAGGTTGTCTCTAGGGTTACATTTCCCTCACCTACACCTGATTTCCTAACAATCCTTCTAACAAACCCCAAAACATTTTGATGCTTCTAGGATAAAGCTGAAGCTTATGGAATGTGTTATACAATACAATTTCAGCAGAACTCTCGGGGTATATCAAGACTCGTTTGATACCCAAATGTCATGTTGCACGATGATGACTATGGGAATCCGAGGGATATTTGTTCGCGGTCAACACCTACTTGGAATATTTCCTCCTGGAGGATTTAGAACTTCATTTGTCGGCGAAACCTCTAGATATGATGTTAACTACATAATATTGAGTTTTGGTGACCATCTTTAAGGGAAGGTGGCGAGAATGAGGATAAAGGTGTGGCCTAGGTTAATTTTACTAGGGCCCCATGATGGGTGCCACTATACTTGTCAAAAAGTGCATAATGCGTGGTATCCCTACGTGGGTAAGGGATAACCATATGCCTTAGTAATTTATGATGGTATAGGGCTTCCTCACGTCGGTCATACGCTTTGTGTTATGTATGGTTATGAGTATCTTATAACCCCATATACCTTTGATGGTTAAGGTATTTATAAAGGCCTGGGACAAAAAAAATCTCAGGAATGATAACCGTCACTCAATCAATGATGGATCGTTAAATTCTTATTTCCTATGGACACGAGGCTCAACTCGTTAACCATGAATTCTCTCTGACTAAGGAATGTTTTTTTCTCACATTTCCATGAATGAGCAAGAAATGATCACTTAGAGCGAGATGGTCCCTAATGGTAGATGACATATGGATGTCGCTCCTCATGAGGGTTGAAACTCTCCCGCTATTATTAGGCTCTTTAAAAATATATCACTATAATTTTCTTTGTTTTGCTTTTATTTTGACCTTGTGTATTATGTTCATAATGAATGTAACCATGTGTTATGATCATGATTACATTGTTTCTTATAAAGTGTAATTTTAAAGATAAGCCATTCTTTATCGAAGTCAGAGTAACAACCTTTGTCTTAATCGGAGGAGTAACATATGTATCACTTGTATCGGGCACCTCAGTAGTTCTCTATGGAGTAACATTTATAGTAGTCAGAGCCTCCATCTTAGAATGATAAGGCACTTATATCTCAACCACTATTTGCTTGTCATCCTTAAGTGCTACCTAAATATCCTTAGCAACTAGCTCATTATTAGAATTTCTAGTCCATCCAGCAGCAGGTCTAAATCCTCTACATCAAATACTGTGGGGTGCACTAAATTGCTCGTCTACCATTTACCTCATGTGAGAACCGGCTAGGGCTACTTTTCCCACCCGAATATGTGAGTCCTCGACGTCATAATCCCTTGCAAGAGCCCTCACTACAACAGCTGCAACTCTGTCACGCTGTAGAGAAGCAACTGTGTCGTCTGATCCTTCGGTTATCACTGGAAAAAAATGATGCAATTCAAACTACATGGTTTTTTAAATATTCAAAAAAATTAATGCATTTCTCGAATTTTTTTGAAAATTCTGGTTAACCAAAAACAATTTTGTACTATCGGTTTTTCCCAGTATAAACGTATGATTTTCTACCATTTAAAAAAAATGATATAAACCATGCATTTTTACTGGTTATTTCAAAATATCAGGTAAGAACCATGCATTTTTATCGTTTTTTTCTAAACAAAACGGAAGAATATATGCATTTTTACCATATTTTTTCGTCAAAATATCCGATAAAAATGCATGAAAACACAATTTTTTAATAGACATTTCTAAAGATCCAATAAAAATACATATATTTTTCCAAAATAAATCCTCTAAAATCATAAAAATTGGTAAAATTAAATACTTATCATAAATGCGGTAGTTGGACTGAAAAATTCGGTATTTTCTAAAAGTTTTCAAAATTTCGAAAGGTTATAATAAAATGGTTAAATGAATTTTAATATTTAACAAGATTATTATAACTTTTTCCTGTGAAGTTAGATAAGTCCAAAATCACTTTTTGACAGTACACGACGAGAACCGAAAGTAGCAAGATAAGGTTTTCTGGAATGCAAAATTTTTCAAACCAGAAGTAGCGTGCATAAGATATCTGGTTTGTTTTTATCATCCACGGAAGTAACATAAATAGGTTATCCGATGTGTTTTTTTATACACCAGAAGTAAGCATAACATGTTTTCCGGGGCGTTTTTATTTTTATTTTTATTTTTACTTTTGTTAGTAGTCATGAATGTTCCTTTGAAGATATGCGGCAAAGACCAGACAAGTGTAGATACAACAGAGATATTCTTAACTATAGAAAATTTCCTACAAGAGAGGAGGCTACTAGGTGAATTAGGGAGGTTGGACTCAGAAATAGAGTCGTTGTTATAATAACTCGTTCGGACATAAATACTGGTAAGAGAGGAAGAAGCGACAAGGTTATATTTGACTGCGATAAAGGTGGAAAATACAAAGGGGGTAGTGAAGCTCAATGTGCTTCCAAAATATGTGATTGTCCTTTCAAATTTAGATCAACAACTTAAAAAGATGGTTTTGGTTAGAAAATTAATGTCAAATGTGGAGTTCACAACCATGGTTTACCTGATAGATTTGAAGGTCATGCATTTGTGAGTCAAGTCAATGATAATGACCAACAACATATTGTTGATTTATTAAAACGTCATGTTCCTCCAAGACACATAGTATTGTCATTGAAAGAACGAGATCCGAACAATGTGACTCAAATCACCCAAATATATAAACACAAGAGTAAGATTTAGAAGAAAAAAACAGGGAAAGTATAACAGAAATGCAACATTTGTTTAAATTGATAGAGGAATCAAATTATGTTTATTATATAGTAGGAAAAAAGATGAATCAAAAGTTGTGAAAGATATCTTTTAGGCCCATCCAGACCCAGTGAAGTTGTTGAATATGTTTCCGATTGTGTTGATTATGGATATTACTTACAAAACCAATAAGTAAAGGCAACCGTTGTTTGAAATAGTTGGTGTCAGATCAATTAAGTTAACATTTGTTGTTGCATTTGCCTATATGGAATCTGAGCAAACAAAGACTTTGTGTTGGGTACTAGATAAATTAAAACAGTTATTCACTAAATAAGGGTTATGGCCACAAGTAATTTTAATTGATAGAGATCTTGCTTTGATGAAAACAATTGAAACAATATTTTCTACGACAGTTAATTTGCTTTGTCGATTTCACATAAACAAGAATGTGAAAGCTAAGTGCAAGGAGTATGTTGTGAATGATATGCGAGAATCGGTAGAGAAGCTTTGATAGCGAAGTGAATGATAACTCTCCCATAATAAATATATGAAAGAGACAAGAAACATCGTCCAAAGTGATAGTCATCTCGCCAAACAACATATGGAATGCTGATGTCTTGGGATGCCACCTCTCAACAAATGCAGATAACAGGTTAGTATATGATTTTACCTGATCAGAAAGGCCTTCCAGGGGTCGAGCAGGAACAAAGTGAGGTGGAAGAGAAGAGGGGGTGTACCTGCAATACACTCCGAAGCTTAAGTGAGATTGAGTACAAAATAATGGTAAAGAGAGAATGAATCAGAATACCTGACCCTTTAGTGAAAAAGGGTATATATAGTGAGCCCCCAGCGCTGGACCAAGGTCCTTTCTTGAGCTGGATTAGCTAGGCCCAAGGAAGAACTGCCAAGGTATGCGTAGGAGCGTGTAAGACCTAGCATGGTCTTTGTCCCTGGTCCAACTGCCCCTATCTTTCAGGAGATAAAGAGGGGAGCGGTTGGATGACGTGGCGCGCGAGGGGAAGACATGGTCTCCCAGGCGCCTGTGTAACAGGTCGAGGTGGTTGCCCGACCTCTTCGTGAGATGCCTGTGGCATTTGCTTCTGCCTGACTATTATATGCATCTGCCCGACGTGATTGGGCCTTGGTCTATTTGGGCCTGAGCCCAACTATGTCTTGGAGGCCCAGTCCAGAACAATATCTATCCTCGATAAACCGGTTCTCTGCAAAGAGGATGGCCAGAATTAGATAATCACTGCTCAATCTTAGGTGGGAGCATCTGTGGAACTCATCCAATCAATTTGCTGCCATGTGCAACAACCTTCAGCTCCTTCTTCGTACGTCTCTCCTGAAAATGATAGATAATATATGTCATGATACATTAAAAATTAAAATTTTATTTATTCACCATAGAAAGATCATAGATTGACTTACTTTGTCTTCCCACAGATGACTAGCAACGTGATTCTGATACCTCACCAAAAGTGACGTATCAGACGGTCCTTCAAGAAATGATGGATGTGGTGGAACATGAGTCGCTACGGGATCAACAACCTGAACTTTCTGCTCGAAGGAATGCTCCAGAGTCGTCCTTCCATCAAGAAATCGTCAATGAATAACTCCACTGTGTCCTCTAATGCGAGACACTGAAAAAAAATAATTAATTTAAGAAACACACCCTGGAAGTAGCACACTAGCTAGTTCAGGTATGAAAACAAGAAACAACATGAACCGAAATTAGCAAGATAGCTACTTCTGGTGTGTAAATTGAAAAACATAATAAAATTGGAAGTAGCAAGAGACCTAGTTCTGGCGTTTCAATTTATAAACATAACAAAACCGGAAGTGGCACCAATGCTAGTTCCAGAATGTAAAAAATTTAAATTAGAATTGGAAGTAACATACTTCTGTTTTTGGAGTGAAAAAAAGTTTGAGCCGTAAGTAGTGTATCTGGGTGTTTCGGGAGCCAAATTCAGAGGTATAAAAAGTTACAGTTCGTATGATGGAAAAATGAGGGGAAAAAAATAATTTTTTTTAAACATATACTATCATTTATACGAGGGTATTTCCGTCCAAAAATTGTATTCGTATGGATATGAGGACAAATCGTAGGGTTATATAATAAAATTTTCATCAAACCGTGAGGATTACAAGGAAAAAGTCTCCTCTACTTAAATCCATTTTCTTAAACCCAACCCATTTCATATTTTAACACCTTGTGCGGTTTAAAAAACACTACACAATTAATATAATAACTAAGCTAGTCCATTAAAACACATTTTTATAAAGGAAAATATAAATTTATGTATTTATGTATTTATTCTAATTTGTAATAATGTGATAATTTTATAAATAAACCGTGTGAATTTTTTGTTTCCTAAATTGTAAACCCTAAATTTTTATTATAAATAGAAGAATTAGAGAATGATACTAAGTGTAAAAAATCTGAAGGAGAAAAGAAGATCAGAAAAACTGGTATACAACTTTTTTTCTTTCTTTCATTTCTTAGTTATTAGTTATCCTTTTGTCTTGGTAGAAATTTGCAATGTAAGCATTATTTTTAACAGTAACAACAACAACAACGCTATTCATAATTATTTAAAATGTTTCTCAGAATATTTGTTGGTGAAACTTTGCGGATCATGGAAAACAGTGGAAGGTAATGTTCATAAAAACCAGTACTTGTCTGTCTGATTCTTTCTGTTTAGTTATGGTTTTGCTTGATTCATGTTTTCTTGTAAGTTGTAGTTATAAAGAGAAGTCCTTATCCAATGGGGTCTACTTTGGTGAATTCAAGAGTAAGTATACATGGTATGATGGAACAATATATGAGGATGATTGGGTTGATGGAAAGAGAATAGGAAAAGGGCGGATTATATGGCCATGCCGGAAAAAGTATAAGGCTGAAGGAGAATTCTCTAAGAATGATTGTCATGGTAACGACCTTTACGTTGGAAATTGGAAAAACAATAAAAGAGATGGAAAAGGGATTATGAAGTGGGTTAATGGTAATGTTTTAGAAGGTTGTTGGTCGAATGGACTCTTAAGGTCTGGAGTTTGTAGATTTGTAAACGGTGATGTCTATACTGGTGGCTTCAAGATTAGTATTTTCCATAGAAAAGGAGAAAGCGCGTGGTCGAATGATGAAATAATATACGAGGGTGATTGGGTTAATGGAAAAATGACTGGAAAGGGATTGATGATTCGGCCATCAGGAACAAATTATGAGGGAAAGGTCTCTCAGTATTTAACTCTTCATGGTAACGGCACGTACACTTGGAAGGATGGAAGTATTTACTTTGGAAATTGGAAAAACAATAAAAAAGATGGAAAATGGATTATGAAGTGGACTAACGGTGATGTTCTTGATGGTTGTTGGTCGAACGGAGAAAGACATGGATATGGAGTTTATAGATTTGCAAACGGGGATGTATGCATTGGTAACTTCAAAAGTAAAATTCTCCATGGAAACAGGAGGTACACATCTTCAAATGGAACAATATATATGGGAGTTTGGGATGATGGAGCAATGACTGGAAAAATACCGGATGTTGAGAATCTTGTTGGAGATTGCATGTTATTGCAGATTTCAAATAAAGATGAATCTGACACTGGTTTGAGCTGTTTGGTTATCAAAGGTAAAAATATACAAGGAGTTCTAATTATCCAGGATTCAGAAAAGAAGAAGAGTTCAAGTATAAGCACATTTTTCAAGAGCGTCAAAACTAAGCTGGAGCGTACTTTGCAACTTTGATCTGGTAAATTATTAGATTGATATTCCTTTGAAACATAATTTTTCGGAATGTATATTGCTGATATAAAGATGCAGCAGCAAAATGCATAGTCTTTTATGACATTTATTTTCATGTTCATGTGTTATATTATTCTATGCAGAGACCATGAGACAGTGTGAAAGAGTGATCATGTACTGAACAACATGATGATGAGGAGGAGGGAAGGAGCAGTTGGCACTGGAGGATTTGTTTTTAGAGTCATTTATGTGTTTTCTTATATCAAGTTGAACTACAGATTTGTAATATGCAATTTCTGTTTTGGGATTTAATTTTTATTATTCAGTGGTGCAATATATTAAATCAGTATTAATTTTCCATATCGCTTACTGCTCCAACCAAAATCTGGTCTTTTGATAATCTACTATCAAGCAATTACTAATAAGTTGCCCAGACTACCAATATTACCCTTTTCTAAATAAAAAATTACACTACTTTAAGGATTGATCAGTAATTCACAAATTCATTACTCCGCCTTTTTCCCTAGCCACAACACACATCCACGTGTCTTTGAAAAGTGTTTTACAAGTCCAAGATAACATCTCATTTCACCTCTTTCATTTTCCAGCTTCTCTATCTTTCTCCCGTTTCCTCTGTCTTCGAAACCCTAAAGCCAACCCATCCGCCACCCATTATCATCTCTCTCTGATCTCTCATTCTCATTTACCTTTGTCTGCTTCACACTTTTCACTTCTTCTCTCTATGTCTCCTTCAGATATAGCTTTGCTTCTCAGAACTCTGCTTTTATCTGTCTCTCTGTCGCAAAACACCCTTCTGAAAGTTTTTTTTCTTAGCTTCATCTTTACATTTTTTTCGACGTATATTGCTTTGTGTTGTTGTGGTCTTTTTAATGTTCATATTCATCATCGCTTCATGTTGTTGTTCATCGCTTCATCTGCTTATCTTTTCTCCTTAAGCATGTTGTTGTTCTTCGCTTCATGATGATGGTTTTTTATATATATATTTTTTTGCTTTAGAGTAAAACAGTTGGCCATTGTGTTATTTTTAAATTTTTTGTAAACTGAAAACACATTTAGACCATTTTTTAGTTTTGAAAAATCTATGTTCATATAGCCTTTTTAATTTATAGTTGTTGACTGTTATATTAGCTTTGAAAAGTAGAAAACTTTATTTTCTTAAAGATTTTCTTGCTGGTCGTGTATGTTCATAGAGCATTTTATATTTTCTTGATGATTTGTTGTTTTATGAAAAGCAGAAAAATTGTTTTTTTTTTGTTCAAGTTGTTTCTCTTGGTTAAGTTTGTGTTATTCAATGTTGGTTAACTTTGTGCTAACCTCTTTCTATCTTTGTGCTAACCTATTTTATATTTTCTTGATGATTTGTAGTTTTATGAAAAGCAGAAATATAGTTTTTGGTTTAAGTTGTTTATGTTGGTTAACTTTGTGCTATTCAATGTTGGTTAACTTTGTGCTAACCTCTTTTTATCTTTGTGTTATTCAATGTTGGTTATGTTTGTTGTCTTTGTTGACAATCTTATATTCATGTGATTGGCTCAATGTGCTACTAATATTTTCATGCGCCATTCTTGGTTATTTTTCTCCGGTTGCTGTCTCATTGCTTTCTGCATTGTTTCAATGTGCTAATCATATGAAAAACGACTTATGTTCATTATTTTTTATAATTGTTTAAGCAACCATGTCATGACCATTGATTCTGTCACCCAATCAACCAATGCTCCATCTCATTCTGTCACCAAAACCACATGTCGTACCTCGAAAAATACGATCCTAGAATAAACAACAGAGCCGCCACCTAATTCTATTTATTCTGCGAGAGAAAAGGGAGATATAGATACAACCTAATAAAGGATAAGAAATGGTCAACGAAACCAAATTCTAAATTCGGGAGTCGGTTACGCAAGGGGAAGGTATTAGCACCCCTCATGTCTGTTGTACTCAACGGGAACCTCCTAGCTAATTATGCGATTAAATGTTTGATCTTAAGTCTTTGTCTTCTAAATGATTATTAATATGTTTGTTCTTAAAGAAAAGTTTTAAATTAATATTAAGACGAAGAAAGGATTATAATTATTATTATGGAGAAAATGGTTAATTTTTATTTATTGTGCTCGCGAAGGATTAAAATCCCCGTGTCTACGTATTCCCTTGTGCAATGGGAAAGTTAGAGCTTCGTAGTTCGTGCTACTACGGTTTGTGATTTTTAATTGAACGATTGTTTAAAACGCATTCTACTGCTAAGCGTTGGCTTATACTCGTAGTGGAGGCTGAAGCGCTAGCTTGTTCGAGAGATAGAATGATTTAAACAATGTTCGTTTTAGAGAAAAGTGTTTGACTTTTGTTAAGATGTTTTAAACGAAAGGGCGAATGAAACACGTCGCGTGGGGCTAGCCCAGGAGCGATTGCATTCCAGAACGTGCGGAGTGCTAGACTCCGGAGTTTCGTCTTTCGATAATTAATTATGAAAATGATTTAAATTGGTTGGTGAGTTTTAAGTTGTTTTAAGATAAAAGAGCGAATGGACCACATTGCGTGGGGCTGGCCCAGCTGCAGTCCATTTTAGAACGTGCGGAGTGCTGGACTCCGGAGTTCTATTTTCGTAATTTAATTTATAAAAATGATTTGAAAATTTTGATATACGAATGGTGATTGAACACACCGCGTGGGGCTAGCCCAGTAGCGGTCCAAACTAGAACGTGCGGAATGCTAGACTCCGGAGTTCTATTTTCGTACGTTAATTAAATAAATTGGATAATTGTTTTTAGATGTTCTTTGGATTAATGTGCTTAAATAATGAAGGAGTGAACGAAATGACGCGTGGGGCTAGCCCAGTTGTAGTTCGTTCTAGAACGTGCGGAGTGCTAGACTCCGGGGTTCTATTCCTTGTTAAATTAATTAAGACGCGCGATAAATTATTTGGAAACATTAGAAATTAGTATGATAAAAAGTACATGAAATAAATGGAATAAATAGATAACTTAAATAAAATGAGATAAATTGTGAAATTAGCAAAAAAAATAAAAAGAAATAAACAAGATGGCCTCATATCGGCCACGATTAATCGGAAACGATTTAATTGTGGCTTTGTAATATCATCGGCCCGAAAAATGAAAATATAAACAGAACCTAAATACAAATAAGATTAATGAGTTTACTGTCTAACAAGCATTTTAGAACTAAATAAATAACCAGAAAATGAAAATGAAATAAATTAACAAATAAGCTAAAAAAATGAAATAAATAAAAATAAGAGGGAGGGGTTAACCTTGTGAATGGGTCATATGATGTATGGATGAGAAAAAAAAAAGAGAAAAAAAAGGGATGGGCTGAAGCCCAGATCTAAATGGGATAACAATAAAGAAATAAATTATATATAAAAAATGCATTAAGGTTTTATTAAAAATAAGTAAGATAAAAAAGGGCTAAATCACAGCAAGGAAATAGGGACCAACGAGTCCTTTTTTGTCCCTCACCCTTACGCGATGACAGAAAACCAAAGCTCAAACCTCAAACTCAGAGCCGTTAAAACTGTTCACGGTACTTCCTCTACCTCAACTCGCATCTCTCTCGCGTACGGCTTCTCCGTGTTTCGCCATTGACGCTCGTCCGCTGTTTTGGGCTCACACGTCCGGCGATTTACTCGGTGGTTGCGGGTTTGTTTCACAGATTCGTGTTTCGGTTTCGGAGGGTTACAGCGGCGAGGGTTTTGTTATTGGGATGAGTTTCACGGTGATGGATGGTGGTGCGGCGGATGAATGTTTACGGATTCGAGACGGGTCGGAGGTTGTTTCGCGGTTAATGAGGTTTTGCGCGTTTGGCTTTATGGTTAATGACGAAGGTGGTTGTTTTTGCGTTTTATGGTGAGCATGGAAGGCGATAGTGGAGGGCCTGATGGTTTTTCGGTTCGTGGGTTTGGGGCTTTCGGCGGAGGGTGGAGGTTTGTTGGTTTTGAGGGTGAGCGGATTGAAGGTTGTGAGCGGGTTTGAAGAAGACGTGTTTTGGTTTTGAGGGTGCTTGCGGAGGCCACTGTGTTGGTGGGTTTTGAAGGTTTTGAAGGTGGGATGGGGGTTGAGCTGAGGGTTGTTTGGATTTAACGGCGAATGCTTGTTTGGTTTCAAAACAGTGATGAAATGTTCGGCTTTGGTTGTTGGTATGTGGATGTCTTTTTTGGATTTTTCTCACTGTTTTTGTTTTTGTGTTTTCAACAATTTTCGGATTCTCTCTCGTGCCTGGGTTCAAGGTGGTGTATGCGAGCAAGAAAGGGTGTTGTTGTTTTGAAGGTTCTGTGGGGATGAAGAAAAGGGCGACGGGATGGTTCTTTTGGTTTTGCAGGAAAAAAATTGAAGAGTCCTGCTGTTGTGTTTTGGGGTGATGAGGTTTCCAGGTGGGTTTCGGTTTGATTCAATTTTTTTATGGTGTGTTTGTGAAGTTGTGTTAGAAAGAAAAAACCCAGAACTTTCTTGGTCCCCCCTGTTTGGTTTGAGGATGGTGATTTATGAAGAAAAGTCCATTTTTGAATGGGGCCCCTGTTATCGTTGATGTAAGTATTTTTTGCTTTAAGTTTGATTCGTTTGTGGTTATGCAGGTTCTGTCCCTTTTCTTTTTTCGTCAAAAAATTCATCCTCTGTACCAGTTATATATTTTTGGGAATTTAGCAGAGTCTTTTTGTTGCAGGTTATGTGTTTTTCCCAATTGATGCCTTGTGCCAAGGTCTTGTTGCTGGCTTTGAGAGAGACATGAGGGGGGAAAGTGTAGAAAATTGGTCAAAACTTTTGGGGCAGAGTGTACAGGCTGGTATTATGAATTTGTACAAGAAATATGGACCAAATGGCTTTCTCATCAAAATACATACACTGAACAACAAATATTATAAATGAAGCCTCAAGAAAATATCAACATCATGAAAAGACAAATGAACTACTTAAAGAAAAGTGATATTAAAAATAAAAAGTAACATATCCTAATAAAGATTAAAAAAATATAAATTAATTAAAATAAATAGTTACCATAAATTAATAAAAAGCCTAATCAAAACTAATTAATTTAGAACAAATGGTAAAGATTAAACTAAATAAAGCATTAAACTAATTCTAAAACTAACTAAGCTAAAAAAATTCGTTAAATCTAAAAACTAAATAAAATCACATTTCTCTTAAGTTAAAAAGTAAATTAAATCTAAATTAAAACTAATTAAACAAGACTTAAATTAAAATTGTCCTAAGTAAAAGGAACTAAAATAAAATCTTAACCAAATCAATTTTATTATTTAATTAGAAAATTAAAGTTAACTCATAAAATGAGATAAAACGAATTCTAAAGAAAAAAGAATAGAAATATCATGAATTGAATAAAATGCGCATAATTATAATTAATGGGGCGTTAAACTAACAAATGCAAAAATGATTGACTTTCGATAAATCGACGAAACTGCATCAAATGAAAGAAAAATTTCGAAAATTTCTGGTCAAAATTTAGGGTGTGACAGTTGCCCCTATTTAATCATCTTGAACCAGAATGTATAAATAACAAAGTTTTTTTGGACATTCGAGGTAGAAGAGGATTAAATATTAAAAAACCTAAAATTTTGACCGACTGCAGATGAAATGCGATGATATGCAATGTTATGAATTTGCGAGAGACTCTTTGCTTTTGCTGGGGATATGACATGCGAGATGCAATGAACCCAAACATGCTGACTTTTTTAATGATGAATATGCTGTAAATGGTATGATGAGGACAAATGCAATGATGATCCATGCAAATGAGGGTGAAGACTCAATGGGGATAACAATATGTTGGGGATGACAAGACGAAAACGGGATGTATTCAAAGTGATAAATCAGCAGGTTCAAGTGTAACTGTTGATACCGAGAATATAGAAAACGAACACAAAGTTTGGGCAGTGGCTCTGTGCAACCAACTGATACCAGGGGTATAAAACAGCGTACTCAAATAGTCAACGGCTCCAAGAGGCCGGCTGGCAATAAAATGTTGGAGTTTTAAACAAGATGAACGTCCAAACTCCGAAAATTCCCTAAATGAAGAACTTGAAGGATTTGTGCCAATGACGATTGGACTTAAGAGAAATATTGGTGGTAAAAGGGTGGATATCAATAACAAGGAGGACCTCTGCATGGGATATTAGTGTTACTGGGAAACACTTTGGCTAACCACACTAAAGGGTAATCAACAATAATGGATTTTCAGACAAAGCTGCTAACGACAAATGATTTTTCTCTTAACACGCCAGACAGAAACTGGTTTCTTTATTGTCAGGCGGGGGCTGACTTTGGAAATGGTCTAACAAACAAGAATTGGTTTTGAGTTGGATTTGGGAAAAGAGACAATTGTCAGACAAGAACCGACTGTCAAATAACTTTTAAATGAAATACCAGGTGGGAACTGGTTCAGAATGGACTAACAGACGAAAACTGGTTTGAAAAGAAAATGAATATCAGACAGGAACTGGGTTGAAAATAAATGACTACCAGACAGGACTGGGTTGAAAATAAAATGACTACCAGACAGGACTGGGTTGAAAGTAAAATGACTACCAGACAGGACTGGGTTGAAAATAAAATGACTACCAGACAGGACTGGGTTGAAAATAAAATTACTACCAGACAGGACTGGGTTGAAAATAAAATGACTGCCAGACAGGACTGGGTTGAAAATAAATGACTGCCAGACAGGACTGGGTTGAAAATAAATGACTGCCAGACAAGACTGGGTTGAAAATAAATGACTACCAGACGGGACTGGGTTGAAAATAAATTTCAAAAGAAATACCATACGGGAATTGGTTTATCTGGGTTTTGACCTGGACATATGCTAGACGAGTGAGACGATATGCAAGGTTAACGCTATAAGCGGAGCGACATGACTAAAGCATGAGAGTGACTATGCACTGAATCAGTGATTTTCCAAAATATGCCCCCGCGTGGGTAAGAATGGAATAAATCTTGGAAGACGACTCTTTAAAAGGAGGCAAGGATGACGACATGATTCCCGACACTTGTCTTGAACTCAAAATTAGTTGTTGCATAGGGCCTGCTTGAACAACTTGAAGGCACAAAGAGGATTTGCCCCTGTGTGGTTCATCTTGCCCCTGAATCAATGGTTTCTTGAACATATCCTTTTCAAAAGGTTTGGAAACAAACTGCCATGACATGGACTTTGAAATGGTTGCCCCAGTGCTCGAACATCGAAGATTTGCCCCTGGTTATTTGATCTTTAAGATAAGAAACTCCTGACTTGACTGGTTATCTGATCCCATTGAGCTCTTGAATTTCGTGTGATAGCTCATTCTAGTCTAAAAGGGTTCAAACTCTGAGTAGCTAGCTCTTGAGGAGATTGATTCGGATTAACTTATCCTCAAAGTGGTTGCTCTTGGCCGGGCTTCTCTTACCAAGTTAAATTCCCTAACTGGCTGAATTTGTTGGGATTCCCCTGATGTCGAATTGATTTGCAAATAAACATTATTTATTCAAAAATTGGCAATTTGATGCAACATTTATGCAAGTTTTGAACTCACAATTTATTGGTATGATAGTGATACAGTGGAATTAAAAATAAAATAAAAAGTGGATCTAGCCATTTTATGGAATGGCAGATCAAGTAATCAATACAAATGATTAGCAAAGATCTTTAGGAGTCAGGTTAACACAACCTTGTTTGAGTATGCTCTCGAAATAAACCCTGCCTCAATTAGGTCTTTTAAGGTTTGTAGCATGGCTTAGTTCACGGTTTATGAAACAAAGGATAAAAGGCTCAAAATTTATTTGTACCCACCCCATCTTCGTGATGAACTCCAATCCTATGTTCAGTTAAATTGATTTACGCATTCAAAAGTCTTTTGACGGTGCGTGATAAGGATCAGGATTTGAAAGTGATGGCAGCCACCTTGCTTTTTTCTGCTTTGCTGGATTTGACGACTTCGTTAATTTTTCGCCTAAGTCGTCTTTTCCTATTTTTTGACTTGGCGGACTTTTTCTTTGTATTTCTTTTTCCTTACGTCATTCTTTTGTTGAACGGTTATGACTGCCATCTTATTGGATGATAGAGAATACGTACTACAAACTTTTGGCTCTTCACGACCTCTTTGGTGTGTGAATGAAAGTATGTAGCTGATCCTTCTTGAATGATGAATTGAATTTCTTGAAGATTGGATGCAAACAGATAATTGAACCGACTACCCTGCCCCAGGTTTAAAATTAAGGTTTTTTTTTTGCATTTTTGAAAAAGAAAACTCCTACTTCTAGGCTCGAAAGGGGTTAGCGAGGGATTATCTTCCTTATTTCACCGGTGTTTGGGAATTTGAAACAATGCTTGTACATCATTGGCAGGGTTTCAATTGAGAGCATACAAATGGAGTATTCAGGTATCTGGTTTTCATCATCCTCCCTCCAATCTTTGCTAAAACAAAAGTTTGATGAACAAAAGATAGAAATATATTTTTGCTTTTTGTAACAAGAAAATGAGTGAATACGAATGGATTGATTCAAAATATGCATAAACATTTCATTAATTCTGCTAATTCAAAAACAAACAATGCTAACAAGCAAATACAAAATCAACATGCAAAGAAAATACAACAGTGCTGAAACAAACAGGTGATTTCCAGCTTTAGGGAATTGAAAATGTCTTGACTCACTATCTTCAAGATATGCCCCGAAGAGTCTTTGTACTCACTCAGGTGAGAGGTTGACATGCACCAACAGGTTTCCTTCTGAAAAGGATATGCACCTTTTATCGATAAAATGTTGTACCTTGGCTTGAAAAGCTCTGCAGTCTTCAGTTGAATGCCCCATTGATCCAGCATGATATCCACATTGCTCATGGGGGTTATACTCAGGCGGGTATGGCTCTGTCAATGGCTTGAGAGACTTGGGAACCACTAATGAGCTTTGAATCAAAGGTTGCAGAAGCTGAGTGTATGATAAAGGTACTGGATGAAGAGGAGCATTCCTTCTTTCTAAATTGTTGCGAGGCTTATGTTGACTCTGATGCTGATTCAGATATCCCCGACTTTGGGCTTGCTGACTTGCATGAGGAGAAACCCAGGGTTGCTGGTAAGGTACCCTAAACTTTGTTGGTTGCCTACAAGGATGATGAGGCATATGGAATAGCGATTGCCGAAAAGATGGAGGGTCATTGGGTCTTGCTGATGCACCACAAGAATACTTGACGTCTGCCATGACTGCATTGATTACGTCCTCTTCCTCCTCTTGGGAACTGCTGAGGGATTCATTCTTACTAGCCTGGTTGCTTGAGGCGCCTTGGATCTTTCCTCTTTTGAGACTAATCTCAATACGTTCTCCCGTTTTTACCAGGTTAGAGAAACTTGTTGATGTGGTGCCTACCATCTTCTCAAAGTACGGGCTCTGCAGAGTGTCCATAAACAGGTCAACTAACTCATTTTCTGATAGCGGTGGTTGAACACGATCAGCAAACTCTCTCCACCTACGGACGTACCTTTTGAATAGCTCATTACTTTCTTGAGATATGTCTTTCAAGTGAAAGCGGCTGGGAGCTTCTTCCAAATTGTAATGGTATTGTTTCACAAAAGCATTGGCTAGGTCCAACCATGACTGAATATGACTTCTTTCCAAATCCATGTACCAATTCAACGGTGCCCCACTCAAACTGTCTTGAAAGCAGTGAATCATCAACTTATCGTCAAAAGCATATGCAGTCATTTTTCGACAAAACATCACCAAATGGTGCTTTGGATAGCTATCCCCTTTGTACTTCTGAAAAGCAGGTGCTTCAAACTTAGGAGGTATAACCAAACCAGGTACTAAACACATATTTAAAGCATCCAAGTCAAAAGCATTCTTCCCCTCTATAACCTTGAGTCTTTCATTCAGCATTCGACATTTCTCATTCATCTCAGCAACATCTGGTCCCTTGGTCTTTCTTACTGGGATTGCCCCTTGGGAAATTGGCTCAGAGAACCCAAAGCTTTGGTACTCGACGGCATCGTGAGGTAAGGAGTTTCCATCTCGAATAATGGTATGCTCTTGAATAACGGGTGCCCCAACTGGGGTCCTGGAAGACTGAGGTTGAACAAAACTGTTCCTTTGAGGTGAAGAGACATCTCCAGTTACGGCAGCCTGTTGAACATTATCCCCTCTCCTGATCAAAGAGGTCACATCATCCATGAGTTGGTTCATCTGGTCCTCTGTCAAATCAAATTTTCCCCTTGTCGTAGTCTGCTTTTGTCTTTCAGGGTCCATGATCAATCAGGAACTACTTCAAGTCCAATGTAGGTGTCGGGAAATCAACTTCGGGTTACGGACACAGGACGAGGATGAGCTTTCTCCGAGGAAAGAAAATGATATGCAATGCAAATGCAATGGTATGCAAACAGATGCAATGCAAGGATGCTTAGGGATCACAAACACAAACAGACATGGAAGCTGGAAAAGCTCGAAACTTCCTAAATGGTAGGCTGTAAGAGATTGGTTATACCGTCTTACTACCCATAAGTCCCACTCGCAGGATGGTTTCTACGGCGATGGTTTAAGGAAACTCGAGGTCACGGACGTTTATCGTATTAACGTCCCGCCGCAGGCTAGCTGCATTGTGACGATAATAACGATAAGGTCCACCTTGAGTGGAGTTATCATGCTAGGCGTGCAAGGAGCGAGTCCTCGGAGTCTAACATTACACAACTACCAAAATTGAAACAGGTCCTAGGGGGTCCCAGAATCACAACCCTTTCGTGAATCAGGTCACGCGACAGGCTAGCTGCGTTGCGACAAGATCTACGAAAAGTCTAACTATCTGGGGGAGCTTTCATGCTAGGCGTGCAAGGAGCGAGTCCTTGGAGACTAACACTAATAACATCCAATTCTAAACTTAGGTGTTCCCTCTGCTTTTTCCAACACTCAAAATTTACTTGCAAAGTGACCTCGAGATCCCACAGACAAATAATATAATGAGCGATAAATGGAAAGCGGTAAAAGAACAAACAAACATAAATAATAAACATAGAGAAGACAATAAGAGATAAGATCAAACAAATAAACACACAAAGCTAAGTTAGACTCGACCCTCTCTAGCATGGAGCTATCCCCAGCAGAGTCGTCAACTGTCGTACCTCGAAAAATACGATCCTAGAATAAACAACAGAGCCGCCACCTAATTCTATTTATTCTACGAGAGAAAAGGGAGATATAGATACAACCTAATAAAGGATAAGAAATGGTCAACGAAACCAAATTCTAAATTCGGGAGTCGGTTACGCAAGGGGAAGGTATTAGCACCCCTCACGTCCGTTGTACTCAACGGGAACCTCCTAGCTAATTATGCGATTAAATGTTTGATCTTAAGTCTTTGTCTTCTAAATGATTATTAATATGTTTGTTCTTAAAGAAAAGTTTTAAATTAATATTAAGACGGAGAAAGGATTATAATTATTATTATGGAGAAAATGGTTAATTTTTATTTATTGTGCTCGCGAAGGATTAAAATCCCCGTGCCTACGTATTCCTTTGTGCAATGGGAAAGTCAGAGCTCCGTAGTTCATGCTACTACGGTTTGTGATTTTTAATTGAACGATTGTTTAAAACGCATTCTACTGCTAAGCGTTGGCTTATACTCGCAGTGGAGGCTGAAGCGCTAGCTTGTTCGAGAGATAGAATGATTTAAACAATGTTCGTTTTAGAGAAAAGTGTTTGACTTTTGTTAAGATGTTTTAAACGAAAGGGCGAATGAACCACGTCGCGTAGGGCTAGCCCAGGAGCGATTGCATTCCAGAATGTGCGGAGTGCTAGACTCCGGAGTTCCGTCTTTCGATAATTAATTATGAAAATGATTTAAATTGGTTGGTGAGTTTTAAGTTGTTTTAAGATAAAAGAGCGAATGGACCACGTTGCGTGGGGCTGGCCCAGCTGCAGTCCATTTTAGAACGTGCGGAGTGCTGGACTCCGGAGTTATGTTTTCGTAATTTAATTTATAAAAATGATTTGAAAATTTTGATATACGAATGGTGATTGAACACACCGCGTGGGGCTAGCCCAGTAGCGGTCCAAACTAGAACGTGCGGAATGCTAGCCTCCGGAGTTCTATTTTCGTATGTTAATTAAATAAATTGGATAATTGTTTTTAGATGTTCTTTGGATTAACGTGCTTAAATAATGAAGGAATGAACGAAATGACGCGTGGGGCTAGCCCAGTTGTAGTTCGTTCTAGAACGTGCGAAGTGCAAGACTCCGGGGTTCTATTCCTTGTTAAATTAATTAAGACGCGCGATAAATTATTTGGAAACGTTAGAAATTAGTATGATAAAAAGTACATGAAATAAATGGAATAAATAGATAACTTAAATAAAATGAGATAAATTGTGAAATTAGAAAGAAAACAATAGACAAGATGGCCTCATATCGGCCACGATTAATCGGAAACGATTTAATTGTGGCTTTATAATATCATTGGCCCGAAAAATGAAAATATAAATAAAACCTAAATACAAATAAGATTAATGAGTTTACTGTCTAACAAGCATTTTAGAACTAAATAAATAACCAGAAAATGAAAATGAAATAAATTAACAAATAAGCTAAGAAATGAAATAAATAAAAATAGGAGGGAGGGGTTAATCTTGTGAATGGGTCATATGATGTATGGATGAGAAAAAAAAGAGAGAGAAAAAAGGGATGGGCCGAAGCCCAGATCTAAATGGGATAACAATAAAGAAATAAATTATATATAAAAAATGCATTAAGGTTTTATTAAAAATAAGTAAGATAAAAAAGGGCTAAATCCCCGCAAGGAAATAGGGACCAACGAGTCCTTTTTCGTCCCTCACCCTTACGCGATGACAGAAAACCAAAGCTCAAACCTCAAACTCAGAGCCGTTAAAACTGTTCACGGTACTTCCTCTACCTCAACTCGCAGCTCTCTCGCGTACGGCTTCTCTGCGTTTCGCCATTGACGCTCGTCCGCTGTTTTGGGCTCACACGTCCGGCGATTTACTCGGTGGTTGCGGGTTTGTCTCACAGATTCGTGTTTCGGTTTCGGAGGGTTACGGTGGCGAGGGTTTTGTTATTGGGCTGAGTTTCACGGTGATGGATGGTGGTGCGGCGGATGAATGTTTAAGGATTCGAGACGGGTCGGAGGTTGTTTCGCGGTTAATGAGGTTTTGCGCGTTTGGCTTTTTGGTTAATGACGGAGGTGGCTATTTTTGCATTTTATGGTGAGCATGGAAGGCGATAGTGGAGGGCCTGATGGTTTTTCGGTTCGTGGGTTTGGGGCTGTCGGCGGAGGGTGGAGGTTTGTTGGTTTTGAGGGTGAGCGGATTGAAGGTTGTGAGCGGGTTTGAAGAAGACGTGTTTTGGTTTTGAGGGTGCTTGCGGAGGCCACTGTGTTGGTGGGTTTCAAAGGTTTTGAAGGTGGGATGGTGGTTGAGCTGAGGGTTGTTTGGATTTAACGGCGAATGCTTGTTTGGTTTCGAAACAGTGATGGAATGTTCGACTTTGGTTGTTGGTATGTGGATGTCGTTTTTGGATTTTTCTCACTTATTTTGTTTTTGTGTTTTCAACAGTTTTCGGATTCTCTCTCGTGCCTGGGTTCAAGGTGGTGTATGCGAGCAAGAAAGGGTGTTGTTGTTTTGAAGGTTCTGTGGGGATGAAGAAAAGGGCGACGGGATGGTTCTTTTGGTTTTGCAGGGGAAAAAAATTTGAAGAGTTCTGCTGTTGTGTTTTGGGGTGATGAGGTTTCCAGGTGGGTTTCGGTTTGATTCAATTTTTTTATGGTGTGTTTGTGAAGTTGTGTTAGAAAGAAAAAACCCAGAACTTTCTTGGTCCCCCCTGTTTGGTTTAAGGATGGTGATTTATGAAGAAAAGTCCGTTTTTGAATGGGGCCCCTGTTATCGTTGATGTAAGTATTTTTTTGCTTTAAGTTTGATTCGTTCGTGGTTATGCAGGTTCTGTCCCTTTTCTTTTTTCGTCAAAAAATTCATCCTCTGTACTAGTTATATATTTTTGGGAATTTAGCAGAGTCTTTTTGTTGCAGGTTCTGTGTTTTTCGCAATTGATGCCTTGTGCCAAGGTCTTGTTGCTGGCTTTGAGAGAGACATGAGGGGGGGAAAGTGCAGAAAATTGGTCAAAACTTTTAGGGCAGAGTGTACAGGCTGGTATTATGAATTTGTACAAGAAATATGGACCAAATGGCTTTCTCATCAAAATACATACACTGAACAACAAATATTATAAATGAAGCCTCAAGAAAATATCAACATCATGAAAAAACAAATGAACTACTTAAAGAAAAGTGATATTAAAAATAAAAAGTAACATATCCTAATAAAGATTAAAAAATATAAATTAATTAAAATAAATAGTTACCATAAATTAATAAAAAACCTAATCAAAACTAATTAATTTAGAACAAATGGTAAAGATTAAACTAAATAAAGCATTAAACTAATTCTAAAACTAACTAAGCTAAAAAAATTCGTTAAATCTAAAAACTAAATAAAATCACATTTCTCTTAAGTTAAAAAGTAAATTAAATCTAAATTAAAACTAATTAAACAAGACTTAAATTAAAATTGTCCTAAGTAAAAGGAACTAAAATAAAATCTTAACCAAATCAATTTTATTATTTAATTAGAAAATTAAAGTTAACTCATAAAATGAGATAAAACGAATTCTAAAGAAAAAAGAATAGAAATATCATGTATTGAATAAAATGCGCATAATTATAATTAATGGGGCGTTAAACTAACAAATGCAAAAATGATTGATTTTCGATAAATCGACGAAACTGCATTAAATGAAAGAAAAATTTCGAAAATTTCTGGTCAAAATTTAGGGTGTGACACCACACATTCTGTTGTACAATCTAGCAACACAAGATGGACACACCCATTGTTTTTTCTGTTGTATATATTACCATTCCAAATTTTCTTAGTAGTTATGCACCATATATGTTATACAGTTTTGGCTATGAATTGTACATATTAGATTAAATACAATAACATCAAAGTATTAATCTTAACAGTTATGAACCAATTCCACAATACAGAATTTTGTAAATGGAAATACTCATAATATTAGATGAAACAGAGAAGGGTAAAAGTGATGAAATGGTTAAAAGTTTGAGAAATTTGTTAGTGCAATTGCAAATCATGCTTTTGATGGGTCTCCATATTTGATAAGATGCATCCAGGGTAAAAGTATATAAACCAGAACAATAATAAGTGGTAAAAGTACCGCTCACAATTTGCTTATTTATTTTGGGTCATTTCAGTTTAAAACATAACAATTTGCAAAGCACACAAATATGTGTAATCTTGTGTTCTGATAAGAGGTTTGAAGAATTATTCATCACATAGCAAGGTACACCAGAAACTTATTACAGAGAAAATGAAAAATCTAAATGATATGTCTACTTTGCTCCTAACAAATTTCTACTTTAACAACATCTTAGACTTAAATCTGACATTGTATTTTCCATTTTCCTGCTTTAGTACCTGTGTATGTAGTGCTTTTAGATTAATTGAATTAAAAATGACATTTAATATTATAAACGACATCATGCATCAACACATGTGATTGAAGTTACTTAAATATTACACGATGAACATGTAATATTCCATATGAGCTTATGTATACCATGTAAGATCTAATCATCAAGTTTATACATTGCAAGCAAATCAAAGTTATAAACTGAACATACCCTTAAAAGTGTCACCAGGATACGGGCACCACTACAACCAAGAGGATGACCCAATGATACAACTCCACCATGTACATTGACTCAATGTTGGTTAAGTTTGTGATAATGTTGATATAAAATTAATTCAAAATTAACAAAATAATTAATTAAATATTAAAAAAAATACATAAAGATAATTATAGAAATATTTCTATTAATAGTCTTTTTTTTTAAATAGTAAGTACATTTAATTATAGAAATATTTTTAATATTTAATTCAATATTCGTTAATGTTGGTTAACCTCTTTCTATATTCCAAGGTAAATAAAGCATATGCCATTTTAAATAAGTAGACAACAATGGTCCTCATATCATATTGTATAACCTGTAACATGTTATAATTTTTATTAAGACTTTTTCAAGTATTTATAAAATGGTTCTCATAAAAATTAAAAATTAAATTACACTAATTTAGCATAGTTTCAGTCAAATATATCTCTCTCTTAGTGGAGTAGAAGATTTGTCTCACTATAATAATGAGTCAGACATACAATTAATTTTCTATCTCACAAATTATTATTAGAAAATATCTATTTTATTTTAATTAATTATTTTTATTATTTACAATAAAAAAATTATTTTTAAATGTCAAAATTTCAATTTTTTTTACGAGCAACTATCAACAACATACATATTTTTTTTAATTAAGAAATATTTTAATTCGAAGGATAAAATTGTTATTTTCAAATGTCAAAAAAAGTTTACGGGTCACTATCGGGAACATACATATTTTCTTATTTAATAAAATAACACTATATATTTATCTCACGAATCACTATCACACAATATCTATTTGATTTTAATCAATCATTATCTTAATTTAAGAGAGAAATCCTTATTTTTAAATATCATTTTTTTTTTTCATTTCACGATTTATTTTTTCTCATTTTTTTATAATTATTTAATAGAATTAAAAATGTATAATTATTGTTCATTTTATAATAAAGTAAATCATTTAAATTTTGCATTTGTACACATCAAATAATATCTTTATTTCACGGGTCATTATCGCATCAATTTTTTTTTTGTCTTTCTTCATGTCATGAGTCATTTTTTTTGCATCATTATTTAATAAAATTGAAATTATATAATTATTTTTTATTTTACAATTAAATAAATAATTTTAATTTTACATTTGTATATAAATACGTTTTATATTGTATCAAATAAACTTTTTATTTCACAGATCACTATAAATACAATACATATTTTATTTTAATAAAAAATTATCTTAATTTAAAAGATAAAATTCTTATTTTTAAATATTAATTTTTTTCATCTCACGTATCCATTTTTTTCTTTATATTTTAATTTAAATATTTTACATAATCATTGTTCATTTTAAAATTAATAGTTAATTTTAAATTTAAATACATATATAAATATATTTTATATCGTATCAAATTTACATATACATTTAAACATATTTTATAATATTTCAAATGATTTTACCTTACTAGTTTCTCACTAAAACATAGTAGATAGTTTATTTTGATGAAACAGTTTAAGATTGGTTTAGATCAAACTCTTTCACGAAATCGGACCGATTAAAATATAAAATCGAGCTGATTAATTAGGACCGTTTTGAAATTTTTGTTTTAATTTTAAAAGTTGAACCATTAATAAAAAGAATACACAAAATTTCAAAAGTATTATTTTAATTACATTAAAAAAAACATCAATACCGTTAAAAAGACTTATATAAATAAGGATATCAACATTTAATCAAAATTTATTAATCTTTAATATAAAATCTGTTTTTCTTTAACGATATCACTTTGCTCTTTCGTTCTTGATTCAATTCCTATTACACGATATCTGTTTAGTCAAAGCATAACCTTCCACCTTTTTAGTGCCAGTTTTAATAACTTCTGTCATCCAAATCCACACAAATCTCCACCTTTTTATCAACTGAATTTTCTAATTAGCTTTAAAACACAATAAAACTAATTATAAAATAATATAATTTTAAATTTAATTAAAATAGAATCCAATTTGATTATAATGAAATCTTTCATAACCTTTCCTTTTGTTTTCTAGAAAAACTAATTAGAAAGAGAAAATCTAACTTTAATTTTTTTCCAGCTTTTGAAAGCTAAACTTGTTTTCTATAAAATTTTCATCAAACCGTGAGGATTACAAGGAAGTCTCCTTTACTTAAATCTATTTTCTTAAACCCAGCCCATTTTATATTTTAACACCCTGTACGGTTTAAAAAACACTACACAATTTATATAATAACTAAGTCAGACCATTAAAACACATTTTTTTATAAAGGAAAATATAAATTTATGTATTTATTCTAATTAGTAATAATGTGATATTTTTATAAATAAACCGTGTGAATTTTTTGTTTCCTAAATTGTAAACCCTAAATTTTCATTATAAATAGAAGAATTAGAGAATGATACAAAGTGTAAAAAATCTGAAGGAGAAAAGAAGATCAGAAAAACTGGTATACCACTTTTTTCTTTCATTTCTTAGTTATTAGTTATCCTTTTGTCTTGGTAGAAATTTGCAATGTTAGCATTATTTTTAAATAGTAACAACAACAACAACACTATTTTCCCCCAGTTTTGAAGAATATGTGATGTAGATTTTTTTTAAAACACATTGATATGATTTGTTGCTCATAAATATTATTCATAATTATTTTTCTTTGGTTGTGTTTTGAGACTAATTATTTAAAATGTTTCTCAGAATATTTGTTGGTGAGACTTTGCGGATCATGGAAAACAGTGGAAGGTAATGTTCATAAAAACCAGTACTTGTCTGTCTGATTCATTCTGTTTAGTTATGGTTTTGTTTGATTCATGTTTTCTTATACTTTGTAGTTATAAAGAGGAGTCCTTATCCAATGGGGTCTACTTTGGTGAATTCAAGAGTAAGCTTTTCCATGGCAAGGGAAAATTTACATGGTCTAATGGAACAGTATATGAGGGTGATTGGATTGATGGAAAGATAACCGGAAAAGGGCGGATCATATGGCCATGCGGGAAAAAGTATAAGGCTGAAGGCGAATTCTCTAAGAATGATTATTGTGGTAACGACGCTTTAATGGGGAAGAATAGAAGTATCTACATTGGAAATTGGAAAAACAATAAAATAGATGGAAGAGGGATTGCAAAGTGCTATAATGGTGATATTTTAGAAGGTTGTTGGTCGAATGAACTCTTAAGGTCTGGAGTTCGTAGATTTGTAAACGGTGATGTCTATACTGGTGGCTTCAAGAATAGTATTTTTCATAGAAAAGGAGAAGGCATGTGGTCGAATGATGAAATAATATATGAGGGTGATTGGGTTAATGGAAAGAGAACAGGTAAGGGATGGGTGATTTGGCCATTAGGAACAAATTATGAGACAAAGTTCTCTAAGCATTATCTTCATGGTAACGGCACATACACTTGGAAGGATGGAAGTATTTACTTTGGAAAATGGAAAAACAATAAAAGAGATGGAAAAGGGATTATGAAGTGGACTAACGGTGATGTTTTTGATGGTTGTTGGTCGAACGGAGAAAGACATGGATCTGGAGTTTATAGATTTGCAAACGGGGATGTCTGCATTGGATATTTCAAAAATAAATTTCTCCATGGCAAGGGAAAGTACACATCTTCAAATGGAACAATATATAAGGGATATTGGGTTGATGGAACAATGACTGGGAAAAAACCGGATGTTGAGAATCTTGTTGGAGATTTCATGCAGATTTTAAATAAATGTGAATCTGACACTGGTTTGAGCTGTTTGGTTATCAAAGGGGAAAATATACAAGGAGTTCTAATTATCCAGAAAATTGAGCAGGATTCAGAAAAGAAGAAGAGTTTAAGTATAAGCACATTTTTCAAGAGCGTCAAAGCTAAGCTGGAGCGTACTTTGCAACTTTGATAAGGTAAATTATTAGATTGATATTCCTTTGAAACATAATTTTTCGGAATTTATATTGCTGATATAAAGATGTAGCAGCAAAATGCATAGTCTTTTATGACATTTATTTTCATGTTCATGTGTTATATTTTTCTATGTAGAGATCATGAGACAATGTGAAAGAGTGATATGTGCTGAACAACATGATGATGATGATGAGGGAAGGAGCAGTTGGTTCTGGAGGATTTGTTTTTAGAGTCATTTATGTGCTTTTCTTATATCAATTTGAACTTTAGATTTATAATATGCAATTTCTGTTTTGGGATTTCATGTTGATTATATTACATCAGTATTAATTTCCTTGTTTGCTCCAACCAAAATCTGGTCTTTTGATAATTTCTCACTAAATCAGATTAGATAGTTTATTTTGATGAAACAGTTAAAGATTGGTTTAGATCAAACTGATTCACGAAAATCGGCCGATTAAATATAAAATCGAGCTGATTCAAACTGATTTTGATGAAATCAAACCGATTAAATGGAAAACAAGCATTGGTGAGAAGAGGAAGAAAATGACATACCATAGTCAATTTATGGCAAGAAAATATAATATATTAATTAAGGGGATTTCTCTCTCAGACTAGGAAAGGAGAGTTTGCAATATAAACATTAAGAAAAGCCATTGATTTTGATTTTGATGTTTTTGTTTTATAGCTAAAAACAGATATCAATTATTTCTCCAAAATATGCTAAAATTTGGTATGAAATTTGTCATACGAATATTTATTTTGGTTTATTTGGTTTTATGTTTTATATGAGTAGTTTACTATTTGGAGAGGGATAGATGATTTTTTTTCTTTCTATTTTCCAATATAAAGATTCGATTATTATTTAATTAGGACCGTCTCAAATAAATTGAATTTTTGTTTTAATTTTAAAAGTTGAACCCTTAATAAAAAGAATACACAAATTTTCAAAAGTATATTTTTTAAATACATTAAAGAAAAACTAGTAAATAATATCAATACCATTAAAAAGACTTCTATAAAAAAGGATATCAACATTTAATCAATATTTATTATCACTATGCTCTATCGTTCTTGATTCATTTCCTATTAAACGACATTTGTTTGGTCAAAGCATAGCCTTCCACCTCTTTAGTGTTTTAATAAATTCTAGCATCCAAATCCACACAGATCTCCACCTTTTTCTCAACCGCATTTTCTAATTAGTTTTAAACCTTCCAACACTCCCCAAAATTTTGAGCAAAAAGCACTGCACTTCCTCAAGCTTTTGTAGAAAGCACTACTCATTTTAGTCTATATATTAAATCATTTTATAGGCCTAAAACTATTAGAATAATGTAAAAAAGTATATATTAAAATTTGGATGAATTATATATATATATATATATATATATATATATATATATATATATATATATGACAACATATTGAGTATATTTTTAATATATATGAAATATAGGTCAGTCTATAGGGCTTCATAGTCTTTTTTAATAGTTTAAGTCTGACCTATTTAGTTAAATAGGTTTTTATAAAAGCCTAAACCTGACATTTTTATTTAAAAAAAATTGTCTGACCTGACCTTAAGTAGGCTAGGCTATAGACCCCTGTAGGTCGGTCTGGCCTATTCTCACCCCTAGTCATAAAGCACAATAAAACTAATTATAAAATAATAAATAATTTCAAGTTCAATTAAAATAAAATCCAAGTTGATTATAATGAAATCTTTCAATTGGTAGATAATTTCTTATGCTCAATTAGTAGGTAATTTCTTCGTTTTTGTCGAGTTTTGTCTCGTTTGTTTTTGTAATCAAATTTGAATATCATTTGTACTCTGATTAATATAATACTTGCTTAAAAAATTCTTCTATAACCTTTTCCTTTTCTTTTTCTAGAAAAACTAATTAGAAACGTCTTAATTAGAAACGTCTTAGGAGAAAATTTAAGTTGTTCAATTTTTTCCAGCTTTTGAAAGCTATACTTAGTTTTAAAATAAAAAAGATTAGTTAAGAGATGTGTGGTTTTTTATCCTAGTAGGATCACTTGTTTCTCTAGTAAATTTTCGGTTGAGTCGTTTTCTCTTCTCTTGGTTATTTGTAATATGTATTATTTATGTGGTATTTTCGAAAGTTCCTATGAGATTTTTTTGAATCTTTCTTTATGGGGTATGATTAATTATAATGGTGGGTTATCTCTTAGTCTGGTATTGATAAGTGGTTTTTACATTTGTTTGTTAGTTATTTTTCTCCCGCTTTTGTCCATAAATCCTTGTTCTTTTCATCTCATTTTATGTGTGATTGCGTGTTTTCTTTGATTTTGGGTTAAAAGGAGTGTCCCATAGAAAAGAGTGGTCAAGAGGAACAAAGTGTGATAAAGTTCAGAAGAAAAAAAGGATTTCTCTCCATACAAAATTCAGGGAACTACTACGGGTGACTGTAGCACAAGCTACATGTTGTAATAGCCCTTAAGGTGCTTCCCATACATAGATCAAATACCTGTTATGAATGGTCGTAGCAGCTAACATGGACCGTAAAAGACAGACAATTACAAAATTGTTCATTTTTCATGTTTCTTCTCCTGCCTTTTGGAATCTCAACCGTCTTTCTTTGTAATAAAGTGTCCATAACATTGAAAATACACAAAAATGAATGCTTGTAATCCAAATTTTAACCAATTTATACTAGGAATTGGAGAGTGTCATACCCAAATTCTGACCCGACATTTTTTTTAAAATTTTTTATCCATCTGACTATATTTTCACTTTCCATCGTCTGTATAGCATATCATTTGTTTCATCATGAATAATGTTCGAATTATTAGCCAAAATAAATTTATTGGATTTACAGTCGATTCGGTCAAACTAAAAGTCAACTGGGCATAAAATCAATGGACGAGAAGTTTTAAAATCTAGTTTGCAGACATCAATTATAATAATTTGTGTTTCGTGTAGTTTAATATGGTGTGCCCATTTTAATTTTTGACAACTTTTCCAGTCACATTTCAATTTGTGAGTCGTCTTAACCAATCTATTTATTTCAAAATTTGACCATACGATGTACTTTTCTAATACGTTTATTTTGCGTTGATTATTGTGACACGTTCATTTTCATTTTTCGAGCATTTCGATATCCAACTTTTTTTAGATCATGTTTTTTTTTTATAAAATAATGTTTCATTTTATTTAAAACTAATTAGATATTTTTAGTTGGTTTTATTTTCATCATTAAATTTCTTTTAAGAAAAAGTTAATTAACAAAAATATTTAGGTTAAAACCCACACAAATAGTTCTATAAATAGAACCATTGTGAAAAAGCTCATAAGTTGTTGTTTTTGAAACCCTGGTCGTATTCCTTTTTCCCATCCTTTCACTCTAAACCTTCATTCGTAACCAGCTATCACTGTGATTGAAGGAAGTTGTTCGTGTGGACTGAGTAGAGGTGTTGTTAGTCGTACAACGCTTGTGATCAAATCGGAATCTAAGGTTTCAAGCGCCACAAAAGGTAAATATTTTATCACAGATCATGCCCTTTTGTAAGGATCTCTAAAGGGAAATTTTTGTACTCCGCTGCAATTTTATCGGCAATTTCCCTTTAATGGTATCAGAGCCACTTACAAAACCATGAATCTGGTAATTGTTTAGTTTCTGTCAATTTTGTTTTAATTGGATTAAAACACGTAAAATTGTAAATTTTGTTTTAATTGGATTAAAAATAAATAAATAAAAACCAAATCCGAATATTAAATTTTGGCATCAGATTGTGTACGGTTTGGATGGTTGATATTGACTATGCTTCGATATCCGAAAATAGTATGGTGAAGCAGCGATATGTCAATCGTCCATAAGTTGCACATATATATGATCGACCTAATTCATATATGATATGAATAACTTTGATGTAAAGATGGTATATTGGATATACTATTTTATTTCATCAAGTTCAATTAGAGTAATGATTATCATTCGGTTGTGCGATCTGTGGTTATATGCTTCGGAATCCGACTTTAGTATGGTGAAGCAATAACATACGGATCTATCATATTGAATTGTTGATCATGATGCGTTGACGGTATGAAATTTTGCATCAGAGAGTGACGGCATAAGGGTTGCGCCGTCTGCAATTAAAATCACGTTGTGACGGTCACCATTGACAATGTGACGGCCGTCACAAGGTTTGAGACGTGACGGTCGTCATGCAAGGTGTGACGGTCGTCACATGAAAAAAGGTTGTGACGTGCTGCACAAGGGTTGCGAAAAAATTTGCAATAATAATAAAAGGGTTTATTATTTTTTTTCTTAAATTTAATTTAATTTGTTTTATTAATCAAACTTAAATTAATAATAATAATAATAATTATTATTATTATTATTATAATAAAATTGTTTTATTAATTTTATGTGTGATGATCAATTATGGTCTTAGTTTATTTTTGTTTTGTTTTTGGATTTTATAAAATTGACCTATGTGTCGTGCATCTCTCATATTCTTTTCATGTAATTTCTTTTCTCATCTCACTCCCTCGTATGTAAAACGAGTTTCTTTGATGTAATGAATTATTATGAAGAAAGAAGAGACTACAAAATAAAGAAGGACAACCTTGGAGATCTTTCTTGGTGAAGTGAAGATCATTATTAGGTTTAGCTTAGTTCTCTCATTGGCTTGGGAGAACAATTGCGCTAGGGGGCATAACTGTTTCATTTGTTTGTATGTTGATATAAATATTGTATGTATGTTAATGCATGTGTGAGGAACAATTTATATGATAAATAAGCCGTGAGATCAAATTAATTAAAAAATCCCTCAAAACTAAATATTAAGTTTTTTGCTTTCCAAATTTTAGAACTCATCAAGACTAGTATTGAATTATGTAGGTTTCTCCTAACGCGAGGTGCATATTCTATATTGGTAAGGTGCAATGGGATAAATGTAATATCCAATTTCTAAAATAATTGGTCAAACTTAACTAAACAAAACATAATAAGATTATATACGTTTAGAAGCAAGAGTTGGGAATGATTCATATGATGGATTGGAATAAGAAGTTATTCACCCAACTGAAATATTTGAGAATTGTATTGGATGCAATTGGAAGGAGTTTCTACCTAAATAGCCGAGTTTTGTGTAATTAGCCTAACATTGACTTAAAACAAATCGAAATATGGATTTCTATCCACTAGAAAATCTTCCAACGGGATTTTCCGAATCAAATGATGAGGGTCATTAGTTTTGAGTAAAATAGTGGGAGCATATTTAATTAAAGGCCTAATTAAATATGTTTAATGATACTAATATCTTCATCATATTTTAATGTAGATTACCATGACAAACAACACATCTAATAACATTTTGCGAACAATCCTGGATAAGGAAAAATTGTTTGGGACAAATTTTCTAGATTGGCACTGAAATCTGAGGATTGTCCTCAAACATGACAAAACGTTGTATGTCTTAGAGACGCCTGTTCCTGATGAGAAACCTCCTAGTTCTGCTCCTAAGGCTGAAAGAGATGCTTATAAGAAGCATGTCGATGATGCCAATGAAAATGCTTGCCTCATGCTGGCTACCATGAATTCTGAATTGCAAAAGCAACATGAAAACATGGCAGCGTTCAATATGATCGAACATCTGAAGATGCTCTATCAAGAGCAGGAAAGGCATGAAAGGTTTGAAGTTTCAAAAGCCCTTTTCCAAGCCAAGCTAGCTGAGGGAAGCCCAGTAGGTCCCCGTGTACTTGAGATGATTGGGAATGTGGAGAATCTTAAAAGATTGGGATTTCCCCTCATGAAGGAGCTTGCAACTAATTTGATCCTGCAACCATTGCTGAATAATTTCAGTTAATTTGTCCTTAATTTCAATATGAATGATATGGATAAATCTCTTCCTGAATTGCTAAACATGTTAAGAACTCTTGAGCAAAATCTGAAGTCAAAAGATAAATCCATTCTGATAGTCAGTAATGGAAAGAAACAGAACAAAAGGCCAACCAAACAGCGTGGTAAATGGAAGGGCAAGGATGTTGCCAAACCCAAACATATTGCACCTTTTTTGAAGCCTAGTGGAGGCATAGCTAAGGAAGGCACTCATTTCTATTGCGGTAAGACCGGACATTGGAAGAGAAACTGCTCAAAGTACCTGGAAGATAAGAAGAATGGATTGGAGACTTCAACTTCAGGTATTTTTGTTATAGAAATTAATTTATCTACTTCTGCATCATGGGTATTAGATATTGGATGTGGTTCTCACATTTGTACCAATGTGCACGGACTAAAAAGAAGTAGAGATTTGGCAAAAGGTAAAGTTGACCTACGAGTTGGAAATGGAGAAAAGGTTGTTGCTTTAGCTGTAGGAATTTATGATTTGACTTTACCTAGTGGTTTAATAATTCAGTTAGAGAACTGTTATTATGTACCTGCAATTAATAGGAATATTATTTTCGTTTCTTGTTTGGACAAGTTTGGTTTTTCATTTATAATAAAGAACAATTGTTGCTCTATTTATTTTAATGATATATTTTATGCTACTTCACAAATGAATAATGGATTATATATCCTTGATCTTGAAATGCTAATTTATAACATTAATACTAAAAGGATGAAACCTAATGAGTTAAATCCAAGTTACATTTGGCATTGTCGCTTAGGCCATATAAATGAGAAACGCATTTCCAAACTCCATAAATATGGACTATTGGACTCTTTTGATTACGAATCATATGATACATGCACATCTTGTTTAATTGGAAAGATGACAAAGACCCCATTCACAGGAAAATGTGAAAGGGCATATGATCTTTTGGCCCTCATACATACTGATGTATGTGGACCACTGAACATACCAGCCATAGGAGGTTTTCAATACTTCATCACATTTATTGATGATTTCAGTAGATATGGTTATGTGTATTTAATGAAATACAAATCTGAATCCTATGAAAAGTTCAAGGATTTAAAGAATGAAGTACAAAACCAATTAGGTAAGAATATTAAAACTCTTCGATCAGATCGAGGCGGTGAATATTTAAGCCTAGAGTTTGATAACCATCTAAAAGATTGTAGGATTCTACCCCAACTCACTCCTCCTGGAACACCACAAGGGAATGGTGTCTGAGAGAAGAAATCGAACCTTGTTAGACATGGTCTGATCCATGATGAGTCATGTCGATCTTCCAAACTCCTTTTGGGGACATGCACTACTGACAGCAGCTTACACACTTTATCGTGTTCCATCCAAAAAGGTAGAAATGACACCATATGAGATATGGAGTGGTAAGAAACCACATATGTCTTACATGAAGGTTTGGGGTTGTGAAGTTTATGTGAAACGACTAGTTTCAACTAAGCTTGAGCCCAAATCTAACAAATTCTTATTTGTAGGATATCCTAAAGAAACAAGAGGATATTACTTCTATAATCCTTCTGAGGGCAAAATGTTTGTCGCTCGAACTGGAGTCTTCTTGGAAAAGGATTTTATTTCCAAAGGAATTAGTGGGAGGAAAGTAGAGCGTGAACACATTCAAGAATCACAGAGCATTAATACACCTATGGAGGAATTAGAACAGAAATCACAAACAGTTGTGGAAGAGCAACCTGCTCATGTAGAACAAAACAAGCATAAGTCAAGCAGGATACATCACCAACCAGAGAGATATGGATATCTCATAACTGATCAAGGTGATATATTACTCATGGATCAAGATGAGTCTGTAACCTATCAAGAGGTCATAACTGGTCCTGAGTCTGAGAAGTGGCTAGAAGCCATGAAATCTGAAATGGATTCCATGTATACAAACCAAGTTTGGGCCTTGGTAGAACCTCTTGTAGGAGTTAATCCTATAGGATGCAAATGGGTCTTCAAAAAGAAGACTGGCATGGATGGTAAAGTACATACCTATAAGGCAAGACTGGTTTCTAAAGGTTATAAACAAATTCATGGGATTGACTATGATGAAACTTTTTCACCAGTTGCAATGCTTAAATCTGTTCATATTTTACTTGCTATCGCTGCATATCATGATTATGAAATATGGCATATGGATGTTAAGATTGCTTTCCTTAATCGGAATCTTCTTGAGGATGTGTACATGACACAACCTGAAGGATTTGACATACCTGAAGAAGGCCATAAGATATGCAAGTTACAGAAATCAATCTATGGATTGAAGCAAGCTTCCAGAAGCTGGAATCTTCGTTTTGATGAAACTGTAAAATAATATGGATTCATGAAGAATGAATATGAGCCTTGTGTAGATGACATATTACTCATCGGAAATAATATCCCTAACTTGCAACAAGTAAAAGCTTGGTTAGGGAAATGCTTTTCTATGAAGGACCCTGGTGAAGTAGCCTATATATTAGGAATCAGGATCTATAGAGATAGATCACAAAAACTTATTGGCCTAAGTTAGAGTACATACATAGACAATGTGTTGAGACGCTTTAAAATGCATGATTCCAAGAAAGGATTAATACCTATGCAACATGGCTTGTGTCTATCAAAAACACAATCCTCTTCAACTAAGGAAGAAAAGGATCGCATGTTTAAGGTTCCATATGCATCTGCAATAGGATCTATCATGTATGTCATGTTATGTACTCGACCAGATGTCTCGTATGCTTTTAGTGCAATGAGTAGGTACCAATCTGATTTTGGTGATGCTCATAAGGTAGCTGTCAATAATATCCTTAAGTACTTGAGAAAGACTAAGGATACATTCTTGATATATGGAGGTCAGGAAGCACTCACAGTAATTGGTTACACTGATGCTAGCTTCCAGACAGATAAGGATGACTTCAGATTGCAATCTGGTTATGTGTTATGTCTAAATAGTGGCGATGTAAGTTGGAAGAGTTCAAAGCAAGAGAAAAATGTTGATTCTACAACCGAGGTCGAGTATATTGCTGCCTCAAATGCAGCAAAGGAAGCTGTTTGGATCAAAAAGTTCATCAGTGAACATTCCACAAGCTAAGGAGCCTAGATCACGCCAACGATCCAAGCACATACTTAGGCGTTATCATCTCATTCAAGAGACAATAGATCGGGGAGATGTGAAGATATGTAAAGTAACTACACTTGACAATATTGCAGACCCATTGACAAAGCCTCTTGCGCAGTAGAAGAATGATGGTCATACGAGATCTATGGGTATTAGGGGTATGCCCGATTGGCTCTAGTGCTAGTGGGAGATTGTTGGTGTAAGCCCTAGAGGCCAATACTTTTGGTACTTGTATCGAATTATTTATTAATAATAAAAGGCATTTCTGTATTATGTTTGTTTTTCCAAAATGATAAAGTCCCTAGAATAGCTAGTTCTTTTAATGAAATATTAAGTGTGACTTAATCATGATATTCCATTAAACATAAGAACACTATTCTTAAAGCATACATAGTCGAGCTTTAATGTGAAATGGGATAGCCTTAAAGCATTAAGACTATTATGTATATAGAATGATGATCACATCTCATGGATCATGGATAAGAAGTTATCAAGTCTTCACATAAGTATGAATATTATGAGTAATATTTATACCGGATTGACCCACTATGAGAGTACTACATAGAATGTTATGCAAAGTGTCATAAGTTACTCTCATGGTGATTGTGGTGTATACCACCCTTCGACTTGAAACTACTATGGACCTAAGATGTAGAGTCAAGTACTTTATTGCTGATCAAATGTTGTTCGTAACTGGATGATCATAAAGACAATTGATGGATACTTCACAAAGCATGCTGAGGGAAATGAGTAACCTAAATGTAATTTGTTCATCCTGCATAACAGGATAAATGTCTAAGGCCCAATATTGAACTGGACAAGGATGACACGGTATATGCCTTGTGTTCAATATATACATAAGAGAAAAAGGGTAATTGTACACACAAACTATCACAAAAGGTGGTCATATCACATGACAATTTTGTGACTTGGGTAGCAATGATGTGTTGCTAGATACCGTTCACTGTTTATTATGTTAAATACATGATTTAAAATAATTGTCAACGTCGCAAAATCCTACATGGTCACACACATAAGGACGGTTAGAGAAAAGGTGGAATAAATAAGGTACACCCGTAAGGTATAGTGCACTAGAATGGAATACAGAATATGGTAAGGTACCATATGATATAATTATAATATTTATTATTAATTTTATAATAGTTATAAAATATAATAATAATAATAAAATTATGGTTATTATAATAATAGTTATTATAATAATATTTATTATAATAATATAATATTATTATTATTATTATTGAGTTGGGATTTTAGGTTAAAGCCCACACAAGTAGTTCTATAAATAGAACCCTTATGAAGAAGCTCATAAGTTGTTGTTTTCGTAACCAGCTAGCATTGTGATTGAAGAAAGTTGTTCGTGTGGACTGACTAGAGGCGTTGTTCGTCGTACAACGCTTGTGATCAAATCAGAATCTAAGGTTTCAAGCGACACAAAAGGTAAATACTTTATCACAGATCATGCCCTTTTGTAAGGATCTCTAAAGGGAAATTTTTGTTTTTCGCTGCAATTTTATCGACAATTTCCCTTCAAGTAGGCTAGTTGTTGAAATTTTCCAGTGCTTACTTGCTAAAAACTAATGAATTAGTTTCTTCCTGATATCATGTTAGTTGGTTATTAAGAGGCGTTAGAGGTTCATATACTACCTCAAAGTCTCTTCTCTGAAAATATTGGACAAAAACTTGCATTTCAAGGAATCACTAGCGTCAATTATCTCCATATGAGTATTGATGGTGGCGACATGCTCCTAACAGTCGCTTTTTCCATCAAATATAACCAATGATGGATGATTCTAGCACTAAAATTGCCCATATATCATCAGAAAGAGGTTGAAGGTCAAAGATATTGACTTTTTTAGGAGGGTTATCTTTGCCTCATCGTTGTTGAAGAGTAGAGATGTTATCTTCTAGGATTTGGTTGTGGCAGCGCATGTCTTCCTTAGTATCCAACATCTCTATTATGGCTTTGTTGTCGCCACTACTACTGCTAGCGGTTGTGGTGCCTTGTTGTGTCACCTTGTTGAAGAAGATGAAAGAGGAGATTGAATGTTAGATGCAAGTGTGATGCCACAGAGTGGGAGCCAATTGTATTTGTGGAAAATACAATAAGGTGACAAACCTTTTTTTCCTAAGGGAAAGCAATAGAATTTGTATATGATGGATTTGTGAAATTAGTGAACGATCCTCCTGACCCTCAGAATTGGAATATTTGTAGTTGTATTATGGGTTGGATTCTGGGCAAGAAATGGTCTTTATGTAACTCGTTAATGAACACGCGAGATAAAGAGATTTCTTCTTCCTCCTGGATCGAAGAAGCAGGTTGTATTTTGTAGTATTGACTAAGTCGACTCTTTCGAGGACACCTCATCTGCCACACATTGAGATAGTTGGCTTTTGATAGATTTGAAATCAGGTCAGGCGACCTAAGTTCCAAGCGAGACGGACCTGGTCAAATGACCCATGACCCATTGTATTGTGCCTGCCTGTTTCATCTTGTGGCCCTTTCATGACGCGTTTGGGCTAATTGAATCACGAGTTATTTTCCTCTCAATTGAATAAAAATCATCCGAGTCCAATCTTAAATTTTGTTGTTTGGCCCTTGGCCAAAACCAAAAATTATATATAAATATACAAATATAATCAAGAAAAATATTTATACAATCTAATAATACTCCTTTATAGTTGAAATCGAGCCAATACAAACCAAATGGCTTCTCATAATATCCAATATTTCATTCTTATTCTTATGTCCACATTTCTCACAATCCATTCCCATGAAGAACTAACTCCTGATTTTTACAATGATGTTTGTCCTCAAGCATTGCCAATCATTCACTCAATTGTTCTCCAAAAACTCAACATGAAACCACGCATGGGAGCACATTTACTACGCTTGCATTTCCATGACTGTTTTGTCAATGTAAGAGATACTAATACACATTCATCTATACATTATTATACTATCTGAAATGCTTATGATTGCAAATTTATAACTATAGGGTTGCGATGGATCGGTTCTTCTCGACGACACTCCTAACTTCATAGGTGAAAAGAATGCAATCTCAAATATTGATTCTCTTAAAGGCTATATGTTGGTTGATGTAATGAAAGCAGCAGTTGACAAAGCTTGCAAACGTCCTGTCGTATCATGTGCAGATATATTAGCCATTGCTGCTCGTGATTCCGTCTCCATTGTAAGAATCACAGATGCAACTATAAACCTTTTTCTAAAACTAGTTCAAGAAATTTTCAAGTGATTAATCTCTACTTATTTTTGTTTCATAGTTGGGAGGTCGACGCTATTGGTACGAAGTTCCACTAGGAAGAAGAGATGCAAGAACTGCTATACAGAAAGATGCAGATTTTTATCTTCCTTCACAGCTTTTCAATTTTTCTCAACTTGTTTCTAACTTCGAGTTTCAAGGCCTAAACGTTAAAGATCTTGTAGCACTTTCTGGTGCTCACACAATTGGAATGGCTAAATGTTCTAGTTTTAAGGAAAGGATTTACAATGACACAAATATAGATCCTGATTTCGCAGTTTCGATGCAAGAACATTGTCCTAAAAAAGGTTGTGATGAAAACTTTGAACCTTTTGATCATGTCACTCCTAATAAGTTTGACAATTCATATTACAAGAATTTGATTAATAAGAAAGGTTTACTACATTCTGATCAAGAGCTCTTTAAAGGTGATGATGGTAGTGAAAGTGGTCGATTCGTGAGACGTTATAGTCGAAATCCACATGCTTTTGCTAGAGATTTTAAAGCTTCCATGATTAAGATGGGTAATATAAAGCCTCTTACTGGAATCTTTGGAGAGATTAGAAGAGATTGTAGCAAAGTTAACTCAGATTTATATGGTTTAAATGAGTGATTAAGGTTTATGTATTGATGATGTGTTCTTGTTAAAAATCTAGACAAGTTTGATATGAAACACAAGAACCCTAGCTTTCAACATATAATATTTATTATGAATAATTACTTACTCTTTTATTGTTCAAGTTTTATGATAAAACATGACAAAATTGTATTAAAGATAATGAATTTAAGATTGAGGATACAAATGTCTCAAATATTCTAAGTTCTCTACCTTCTCATGATTTGTGGTTATATACATCATCACACTCCAAATCATAAGAAAATACATCTCATACATAATGAGATTGAGAGAAAAAAGATTAAAAAAAGGATTATGCTAGTAACCTAACCGAACGAACTGGCGGATTCAATTGATTGATCCGTGAACCAGCGATGTTTCATCCTGGTTCTAACGATTTCGCCAGTTCGATGTCTGGTTCGGTTCTTAAAACATTTTGTACAAGATCACATGCGCAGATACATTAGGATGCCAAGAGTGGAAACCTCTTGTGACCTATGAATGCCTTCCTAAAAACATTATATCCATTTCTATAATGCTCAAGTGAAAAACATAACTGTCTTATCGCCTCGCGTTTCTCTTCGGCTCCTTCTAATATCTCAATCCTTTGCCTCTCAATCTCATCATCTAGTTCCTTTGCTCTTGATTCTAGTTCCATCATATTTCTATTTGCCTTTTCAATCTCCTTGCCTCTTGAATTCATCTCTTCTTTGAGTAAACCAACTTCTTCATTGAGATTATCTCTCTCTAATATTAAACCTCCGAGTCTCACATTAAGATCTTTGATATTATCCTTCCTTTCGTGAATCTCTCGCTTCAACATCTCAATTTCATCTCGGAGTTTCTCTTCCATGTGATTATGTTGATCCATCAATTTACACACTTCAGTCTTTAACTGTGACTTTTCAAACAAGCTTTTTTGTTCGGTCTCGGACAAAACACCTTTTAAATCCTTGATCTCATGTTCTCTTTCTGATAGATTTGTTTTCAACCTTGAAACTCTTTCTTGAAGCTCAATGTTATCTCTCTTCTCAGAATTGAACATAGTTTTCCATTTAGCAGTTTCCTTGTGAGCCAAGTTAAGCTGATCCTGCAATTCTTCATGTCTCTCATTTGATTTACTTGTCTCAATTTTCAATGAAGCTATTTGCACCTCAAAATTCTCGACTTTTTCTTTCGCCAATCTAAGCTCATCTTCAAAGAATTTGAAATCCCTTCTCATCTTATTATCCTCTTCGGTTGATGCAGATAATTCGTTAATATCAATGTCACGAATCTCTAGTTCGGATTGGCCTTGACCTAGTCTCGAACAAGTATGATCGTCCAAATGAACCGATGATTCTATTGACTTATTTTTTTCAACCTCGATCTCAAGTTTATGAATTTTCTCTTGTGAAAGTCTCAGATTTTCATTCACATTCTTCAATTCTTGTTCATATGCATTGATTTTGACACCATGTTCACTATGTTCTTGTTCTTGTTGTTCATACACTAAAATCTTATCTTTCACCTCACGCAACTCGATTTCCAATTCAATAACCCTTTTAGTCATGCCATTATCACTTGCATTCCCAAAGAAACCCGAATAACTATTGATAGACGAAACATCATCGTATTCATCATCGGTATCCGACAAATTAGAAAATGCATCACCATCTTTTTGACATGCCGAATCATAACCATTATTATTTCCACCAGAACCAAGAAAGAAATCGAACCCTGGCGCGCGTGTAATCGAAATTCTACGTCCAATTTTTCTAGGAGAAGCACAAGGCCAAGAAGAAGGTGGTTCTGAACCGTTATCAGAAACAACTGAGGCTTGAGATTGAACATCAGAAGGTATGTTTTTCCACATATCACCTGCGGCAGGCTCGTATCGTTCGACTAATGATCGATATCCGCGGTAAAACTCTTCCACAAGAGAAATCAATTCTGGTCTCTTTTGGTAATACATTTCAGCTTTCTGTGCAAATGAATCTCCATTGTCTTCAATGAGTTTCATCATATGTCGAACATTACGATCCATTTCGGATGTTAGAGATCTTTTTGATGATTTCTTGTGAATCATTGTGATGAAAAAAATGATTATGATGGCATGTACAAGGTTGTTAGAGATTAACCACCTTCCCTAACTGTGTTTGAGAAGATGGTTAATCCTTTTCTTTTAATGAATATTGAAGGAGATGATGGTTAATCCTTTTGTTTCAATGAATATTGAAGGAAGAATGAAACAAGATTTTGTTAATATGATGAAAACATTAATTCGTGTTTACTTGTTTTAACTTTTCTTTGTTTAGAAAAAGCTTTTTAAAAGGATCTACAAATATAATGTATATGTTGTATGGTTGATGAATTTGAAAAAAAAAATAGAAATAAATGGAGTAGAATCTTCTGGTTTGGTTTTATATATTGTCACACGAATAGCTTTGGAGAGTGTGGAGGAAAAAGGATTGGACTCAGAGTCTTGTCCTACGAAAGACGCTAGAGTGAGGTGTTCTATAAGTAGCTCGGTTGGTGGGAGTAGTACAGTCTTGCGTCCTATTATCCCTCAGTTAATTCCAGCGTGTCCAAATAATGTGGGGAGTGATTATATTTCCACTTTTTCATTGTGACTAGACCAATTTTCATAAAGCATCCAAATTTTTAAAGTTTAAAAAATTATGTGATTTTGGTGGGTCCAAAACTGGGAGAGGGAGGAAATAAGACTTGAGAAGACTTCTTTGGCTACTGGAGTAGAACAAAGGTTTGACCCTGGACCTATTTTAAGGGGGGTAACGTTGCAACCCCCCAGAATCCGACAGTGGCAGAAAATGACCTTGCAACTGGTTTATTGGTAAGTCATACTTATGGTGAACATTCTGGTGAGTCTAATCGAATCAGGCTGGATGTTTTGGAGAAGGAAGATAATTTAAGAATGTCGGGTGGGAAGGCGAAATTAAATGAGTTGAAATGATAGTGGGTTCCCTGAATATTAGAGGTGGTGGTAGTAGAATTAAGAGGAGCAAGATTTCTCAATTAATTTCGAACGGGAATTCTGATTTTTTTTTTATACAGGAAACTAAAATTCAATTGATGTTTGATTCTTTGGCTAGGAGATTTTGGAGGAATGCCTTAGTTGATTTCTCTTTCTCCAATTCGGAAGGTGCTTCAGGTGGTTTATTAATTCTGGAAGGTAGGTAGTTGTGAAGTTCTTTGCAGTTTTAAAGGTGAAGGCTTCTTAGAGATCATGGTTAGACGGAATAATATTTTGTATTACATTGTGAATATATATTCTCCTTGTAATATTATTCTAAAACGTAGACTTTAGAGGATTTTGTTGGATTTGATGTTGAATAAGACGGATGGTGAATGGATCTTCGGAGGTGATTTCAATACAGTAAAATGTCCTAGTGAACAAAGGGTAGTATAGAGAGTTGTAGGAGTTCGGAATGCGGGGAATTTGTGGATTTTATTTGTGAAAGTGTTTTGGTGGATGTTCCGTGTAAAAGGAAGAGGTTTACTTGGTATGGTGGTAGTTGCAAGGCCCATAGTAGTATTTGACTGATTCCTTGTAGCTAATGGTATTATTGAGGAATTGGGGTGGTAGGTCAGTTTGTTGGTTTGAGAGATATTTCAAATTATTGTTCGATATAGATTGTTGTGGATAAATCTAATTGGGGCCCGAAGCCTTTCAAAGTCAATAATGAGTGGTTTAAGAACAAAGACTTTATTCCTTTCGTGGAAAAGGAATGGAAGTCGTTGGTTGTTAAAGGGAGAGGTGATTTTGTTTTTAAAGAGAAGTTGTGTCTTCTTAAAGAAAGACTTAGATAGTGGAACACTAATATTTTTTGTAAGATCAACTTAGAGATTGAGGAGGATGTTATTTTGTTGAATGAAGGAGATAATGTGGGAGATGTTGGTAATCAATCTTTGGGGAGTGAGGAGATGGAGAATATGAAGAAGGCTACTAGTAGATTTTTATGAATTATTAGATGGAGAACATGAACGAATGTCTCAGTTATATTTATCAAGTGTTTGCAATTTTATGAATTACTTCCTCCGTCTTGCAATAGATGTCCTCTTTCATATTTTGATTTGTCTCAAATTATTTGTCCCTTTAGAATTTCAATGTGATATTTATTATTTATTTCCACTAATTTACCCTTATTAATTTAATTCATATAATTATTCCATTACCTATAATTAATAAGATTAATTTATTTATTTTTGGTGAAAGTGAGGGTCATAGGCCCAGAAGAAAGAAAATTACAAAATCACCTCCCTAGAGGTGTACCCTCCCAACAAATCATCAACAAGTAGCTCCTTAATGAAACTCGGAGCTATCGATAAATTCACCATGCCAAAACTCAATCTGCAACCAGCTTTGGCCAAAGCATCAGCACGCTTGTTGGCTTCCCTGAAAGAGTGTGAAACATTAACCACGTCAAATCGTTGAATAAGGCTATCTATCTTCCTGAGCAACTCTAACCCATCAGTCCTAGTAGATCTTCCTTGATTTAAATTTTTTACAATCTCAACAAAATCAGTATTAAATTCAATCCTAGTAATCCCTAAATCTAAAGCAACCATCAAACCCTCAAGCAGACCCCAAAGTTCTGCCAAGTAACTACTACATATCACCACATTCTTATAGAAACCACCCAACCATGCCAGCCTCATCTCTAATCAGACCACCACAACCTGCCGACTCACCCTCAATGCAAGTTCCATCAACATTAAGCTTGACCATGCCATGCTTGGGGGGGACACCATTTGATAAACACGACCTTTTTATTTCTCCCAAACACTTTATTATTAATCAATAAAGAATCTTCATAACCTTTGACTCTATTAGAGACATGCAAACTAGGATTGTTAGGCCTAGCAAATTTTTCAATATGTTATTGCTTATTACACCAAAACCAAATTGAATGACACGTCGTCGCCCAATAGTTATTCCACTCGTCTTTCACATTCCAGAAAATAGTCAAACTAATCAACTCCTGCAAGTCCAGATTAAAAAATTCAGAATAGATTTCCATGGGAACTCTAAACTTCCAAACCTTCATAGCTTTAGGACAATCTCGGATTACATGCATAGTATTTTCCAAAGTATTACCACACATCTTGCATGCCGCGGAACCTAAGCCTCTCATACTTTTGTTAAGATTTTTCATCAATTTGTCATGTTTTAAAATCAAAACAAAAGACCTGAGTCTTTCTGGAACTCTTAGCTTCCAAATATGCTTCCACACACGATCGCTTGTGCCACTGTTATGCTTGGTCAAAAACTCATAAAAAGCCTTAACAATTCCTGCGGAAAAACTGACCCCTTCCATATTAATACTATCTGGTCTAGTATCAGCATCAATATTATGGGGAATTAATGTATTCCAGTTTATTCAAGATTTCCCTTGGCAACCATTGAACTAAACCTAATTCCTGTTGCCACTAGAATTACTAATATCTGTAACTTTAGCATTTCGCAAACTAGCATGAATATAATCACAGTATTCACTAATGCATAAGTCTGCTTCAATCCAAATGTCATCCCAAGCATTAATAGTAGTACTTCTCCAATAATCCAAATTCCTTCTCTAAGTAAATAAGCCATGCATTTGTTTAAATTTTTCCAGAGAGTGGAACTATTACACTTCTTAACAGAACTAGAGCTTAAGTCGACATCCTTGTAAATTCCTCGCAAAACATTAAACAAGTCATCAGCTTTATTGATTAGCTTCGAGCTAAGTTTCATCATGCAAGCATCAATTAGAAGCCTGAGATCACATATCCCAAGACCTCCCATATCCTTCAGACTCATCACAGTACTCCAATTAACCGCATGAACTTTTCTTGCATTAATCGTATCGCCCCAATTAATTTAGTAAATGATATTCGTTTTATCATTAAAATCAACACAATTAATCAATATCTTAAAAAGTGTGAAAATCTCAGGGAGAACAAATATTAGATTTTAAATTGGTTCCACATTTAAAAATAGGCTTAAACAAAAAAAAATAAGGAATAATTAAAAGGATAATAACTCCATTATAAATATTGTGAACCAAATCCATGATTAGAATTTAAATATATAATTTGTACCAGCTACATTTCAATTCGGGAAGTGTGCTCAGATAGATATTTACTAAATTGAAAAAACCTTATGCTAATGAAATGAACAGAACTACACCTAACATATTTATTTTTCTACTTCTCCATAAATTAGGGTTTAGATACCGAGAAAAATATAACACTTGTACTGTGGTCCATGAGCAGTTCGACTGAGCACATCACAAATATTTAAACATATAACATTGCTACGGTTAATTATAGTTTAACCTTGTTAATTCATTGAATAAAACAACCATAACAGGTTTGTTTTGAACTTTCGCATACAAACATATAACATGAAATCCAATGGTAAGAACTGAGATAAAAGCTTGATGAAACATGTGTATAGAAAACATGCCAAAAATGTATTGGAACGAACTCAACTGATTACGGTACGGTGTACATCATGTGTAGGTCAAACAAATGTTGGGATATGGTTCATTCTCCTTAGTTTACACATATAGATTCCAAAAATGAAGGGTGAAACAACAAAATCATGTTCCCCCTGCAGTTCTACGGCCAACACGAGCAACAAAACCAGCCTTGATCGGTGCAACTGATCTTCCCGATCCACACTGCAAAACCAATCAATATAATTATAAGATATTTGTTGAGTTTAACAACACTGAAGTCCTTGAAATTTTAAGGTGGTATTTTCATTCCCTACCATATATTCTCTCATTAATGTGATTCTTAGAATTGAAACAACAAACTCGAAACCATCAAATCATCAAACGTCACTTTCGTAAAATAAAAAATCATGGATCCAATGGAAGAATTACCATAAAGGCAGAAAGCCATGATCATATATATTTGAGAGGGCAAGCAGTATATGATTCAAAGCCTAAAAGAGATAAAACGAAAGAGAGGAAATTGGCACATAGAAATTTAACCTTTTCACACCGGAGAAAGAACAAACGGTTTTCCTTAGAAAGTATTGTGTCGGGGCTTTTGCATCCAAGGCAAATGACATATTCATCTATAAAAAAACAGAATATAGGTCAATTTTTACCATCATAAGCATAATAGTTCATATACAGCAATTCAATATACACAGAGGACACTTACTGACGTATCGACGCAAAATTCCTTCAAAATTCTTTGGCGCAAACCTTCCCTTGACAACCAACCTCTGCTGTCCATCTAGAGAACCACTTGTACCCAATTCCGCAAGCAAGAAAGCCATGACATGATCTGGCTGCCGATGCATCCTGAAAGACCAGGAGTTTTGAAGCAATATTGAAAAAATTCCGAGGTATGTTATACGTGTAGAATATAGGTAAATAACAAATCAACATACGTTTTGCAAAGGTCCATAAAATTCACAAAAACAGTTTTCTTTGTGCCCTCACGAAGCACTTGTGGAGGCCTCATAACAGTCCTTCGCCGATCTCCAGCAAGTTCGGGATTATTCTCACGTAGAATGTTAAACACCCTGCCTAAAAGCTGCACAAAAAAACATGAGAATGCAGAGGGTGAAACAAGATCCAACCAAAATTATGACATCAGAAGAAAATGCAAAAAAAATAAATAAATAAATAAATAAATATATATTCAACCAATCAAGAACAGAAGCACCAAAAGTAAAAATGCTTAAAGTAATCTATCATGATGACATTTTTGGAGAACCATACCAATACTATAACAATGATTCAATAATCTAGGTATTCTATATAACATCACACAAAAAAGACACTTGTTAATCTAACAAGGATAAAGCACCCATCAAAGAAGAATCCATATAATCAGATATATACAAGAGGACATGGATATGCTGATCATTACACAAGTTCCAATTTAAAAAAAAAAAACTGATATGCAAAAGAAAATTAAAAAAATGTTCAAAGACACCAACCAACACACAGCCAATAAAATTAATATGGTGACATAAAATTTGAGATCCATATGAACCACTAGCCTATTTTTTATACCTCCTCGTATTGATAATCGCGATCACTCCCTTCCCAAGGGTAACGAGGTTGCAAGGAAACAGCCTCTTGGTCATCTTCTTCAGCGTGATCTAAGGAAAGAATTTGGAAAATCTTAAGCATTCAATTAACTTCCCTCAAGACATTATATATTATGAGTTCAAGAGGTGGCTTACCATCCAAATCTTCATTTTTCACATCACTAGTCTCTTCAATTAAGTTACTGATTTCAACCTACAAACAACAATTAAAAATAACAATGTGAAATTGCATCCAGCAAAAAAACATTGCAACATCAAATGTACAATAGCTTAAGACATTGAAGGAGTGAAAAAAAAAAACATTGTTCGCTAATGTAACGACATAGCATTTCCAATAACTTACAGGCTTCTTTTTCTTCTTTTTCGCACCAGCTAACGTACTATCAAACCCCTCAGAAACTGCAATTGAAAAGCTAATTAGAATCATTCATTCATTCACAGACACAAACAATAACACGACTCACACAATAGCCTTGCAGACTAAAACTACTAATAAAACATAACAAAACAAATGCTATTTCAATTTCAATACCCGACAGATTTTCTGTTTTCTCAGCCAACTTATCTACAGAATCATCATCAAGATCTACAACCGCGGGTTTCTTTTTCTTCTTCTTTTTAGTAGGATCAAATGGTGCAATCTGCAATCAACAAAATCAAGCCATTAAAAATTAAGCCCAATTTAAACAAAACAAAGAGCCAACTAGGAATACAACACTAAAATGCCATACTCAGAAATAGCAATTCACAGAAACATGTATAGGAAAACAAATTCATGAAGCAAAACTACTAAAGTCAAGTGAGGAAACTTACATCAGGAACCTCCTCCTTCACATCAATTTGTGCTTCATCAGCCATGATGGCAACTGAAACCTAATCCTAAACAAAACAAAACTAATCAATAGCAGTAACAATAACAATAACAGTGGGAAAAAAGATAATGATAAAATTAAAAACCCTAAAAGTGAACCAAATCGGTTAATTGGCCAATACTAATCAAGATGGAAACTTTTCAAGCTTAGAATCGTAGGGATAAGCTAAAAGTGATGAGAACGCAGAATCAGTAATTATAATGATAGAGAAAAAAAAAAGTCCACAAACATTGCACGAAACATACCCGAAACTGGGTAATCAAATATGGGGAAATTAAACTGAAAGGGAAAAAAGATCGATTAGGACATTGAGAGAAATGGGGCATACGAGTTCAACGGTGGAAGGAGAGAGAGCGAGCGAAATCTGGTGCTTGCTGTTATCTACCACTGCGTCTGCTGCTATTGGAACGAAATCAAAAACCCTTTTCTGCCTCGTTTGGAAACGGTGCGTTTCACTTGCTATCTACACCTACTATTTATTTTATGAAAATGTAAACATATGTATAAAGGCCTCATCCTAACTTAACTAAAACAAAAGGCCCGTCTTAAAAAACTCGATATAATAAAGGTCCAACTTGATTTCTTAATGCATCACGATATTTCTTAACCATCACACGAAATTATTTAAATATCATTAGTTCGGAGATGTATCTCCGGACGCACCAATTTTTTAATAAATATTAAATTATTTTGTAAATATATTTCTTGAATAATTTAAAATATTCAATACATCCTTTTCAAAAATCATTTACATTTGAATTGTACCGGAGATGCATCCTCGTGAATATTACGGAGATACATCTCTGAAACATATTAGAACAGATTTTGTCATGTTATATGTCGTATGATCGAGAAAAAAATAGACGTACATAATTCCAGAAGGACCAAAAATACCATACAAAAATAAAATACTAATAAATGTTGAAAATGTCGTAAAATCGAGATCAATAAAGTAATAAGATTGACAAAATAAAGTATATACTGAAGTACTACAACTATATAATAAGAGACTATTGTGTATGTTTGACAACCTCTCATCTACCTCATATGCCTCATCTACCTCCTCGGTCATCAATCCTCATGTTCTTTGATGATGTCTTAGGTACAATAATGCTCATTGTGCCTCCATCGTGACGATATCTAGGACTCGTCTAACATCATCCATATTAGGGAAGATATGTGTGTCAGTGTCTGCCTACACAATCTCCATTATGCGACGACACATAGGCAAAACATCGTCAGTATGATCTAGTTGTGTATGCTCTTTCTCAAGTATCTCTTGATGAGCTAGTTTCAGGGGATCTCCTGGAGTAGCATGCACCATGTACGGATGTGACACACTGAAGATTCACTGATGTACCCTTCAATGTAGCTCCAATTGCGCTCAGCTATTATAGCTTGTGCCTCATCCGGTATCATATGACTCTCATAATCATCAAACGTATTTTATATTTGTCTATGTGTCAAGGCATGAGGAGTAGAGACAATATGGTGTCTGGGAATGGTCTGATTGTAGTCGAACTGCAGCATGACGCGCTCAGGCAGATGAGGAGCAGTGAGACGCGATCCACAAGCTAACCATCCAGAGTATAGCATTATCTCGAACAAGATAGACTCTGAAATGTATCATATTAGAAAAAAATTAGACATTTCAAATTCATTTTGCATCATATTAGAAAAATTATTGTATAAGGACTCACAACTCGTTAGTAGAACTAAATACAATATCACTAACGTAGATTTTCACGAGTAAAACGAATTACTTGGTTTTCTTAATAAATTGGGGTGTATCAACCTTCCCTCTTTAAATATTATTTTCTAGCATAAATGTGTTCAACTGTTCATATTAAACTATACAGGCTTGTTCATACCGTAAAGATTATTTTGAAACTTAAAGACATGATTAGGGGAAGAAAATTTTAGAAACTAAGGAGGTTAATAAACAAACACTTCCTCTTAGATGTAATCGTTCAAAAATACGCTATTTACATCTAGTTGGAAGAATTTAAATTCAAAATGTATGAGAAATCTAAATGCATCCTTATGGCATCTAATATAGCTAATGGACATAAATCTTGTAACACCCCGAATATTCTCCGTCATTTTTAATAAATAAAAATACAACAATCAGAGTAAAATTTCATCCTTAATTCGAGATGCTACTTTCACCCATTCAAAACACACTTTTAAAGGTTTGATACATAACATGAAAGAGAAAATTTGTTTGAATTAAGCAGCGGAAAAATTAAATAGTAATGTCATCATCAAAATAAAAACAGTTTGAAACTTCCAAAACAACACCAACATGTTCTCAACTTAACAATTAAACTAAAATGACAAAACGACGCTCCCGACTCCCATGTTATGTATCAGAGCGGATGCACGACCACCCCGAATATTCTCCGTCATTTTTAATAAATAAAAATACAACAATCAGAGTAAAATTTCATCCTTAATTCGAGATGCTACTTTCAACCATTCAAAACACACTTTTAAAGGTTTGATACATAACATGAAAGAGAAAATTTGTTTGAATTAAGCAACGGAAAAATTAAATAGTAATGTCATCATCAAAATAAAAACAGTTTGAAACTTCCAAAACAACACCAACATGTTCTCAACTTAACAACTAAACTAAAATGACAAAACGACGCTCCCGACTCCCATGTTATGTATCAGAGCGGATGCACGACCACGACTACTCCTGAGTATCTGCATGTTACCAGCATATGGTAACATTCAAACAGAAGGGGTGAGATTCTTAAATCAATTAAAGAGAAATATGATATAAATATAAGGCATATATCACATAAGTATAAGAATGACGTATTTATCACAACAAGAATCACAACCCAACCACACATCTACCACGAACACATCAACAACATAACATACACATCAACAACAATGCATGCAAATGAGACTCCACCATAGACTCAATGCATGTGGTACCATTAATCGATCCCTATTTCATGATCCAATTCTCGTCGGAACTCTCGACCCCTTTTCCATAGTCCGGTGCAACCCCTCTTTCATGATTACACCCTCGACCCCTATTTCATGGTTCATTATGACCCTTATTTTATGATCACACCCTACATTGTGATTGAACACAATCACCTCACCAACAACGACAACATGCAACCACAACGACATTATGTAACAACAACAATAACAATATACAACATCAACAACAACAACATGCAACATCATCAATAACAACAACATTTCATGCATATTTATTCGCATATTATTATTTATAGCTCAACAACACATACACAACTAAACATATATCGTGTATTTACAAATTCACACAACAACTTTCAACTTTAATAAAATACACATATAACCTCTATAAACCTGCTCACACTGCATCAACAACATACCAACCCTCCTAAAACATAAAACACATTTTTCCTGAATTTTAACGAATTTAAAACACCTTTTCTCACTCCAGTTCTCGTTAAGTGACCCCCTCGCTTGCTAAGCGAGCAAGCTACCGCCTCGAAGAGGCGAAATTTTTCAACAGCTCTCTAAGCGAGCAACGCGAAACTGACAGAAAAACCATGCGATTTCTGCACTCCTCCTCTGCGAATCTCACCCTAAAATACCAATCCTAATCTCTATTTTTCACCAAAACATTCATAATTATCATTACCAACACAAACATACTAATCAAACTTCATAAACTCCTCAATTTCATATCATATTCATCGATTTATTAATCATTCAATCTCACTAACATACCTAATGACATCTACCCTAATATTCATATCATAATACCCTTAAAAGATGAAAGAGATCCCACCCTTACCTTAATTCAATGGAAAAATTTCTTCCTTCTTCACGAATTCCTTACCTCTAGTCTTTCTCCTCTTCTCTCTTCTTCATTCTCCTCTCATAATTCCACGATCAGTTTCTACGAGAACTGATTTTCCTTTTTCCAAATTCCCAACCTAACCCTTGGACCCCTACTATGGAATCTACATCTTGCCCTCACTAATTCTTCGTCTAATTACTGTACTACCCTTCCACCTAATATTCCAAATATTTATTTTAATATATTATAAATTATCTAAATCTATATAAATTAAAATAATATTATTCCTTCACTTAACACACCACCAAACTTCACAATTCTCACAACACACAACAATATTCTAATTTTTTAAATGAAATAGTTAAATAAATAAATTGGGGCGTTACAACTCTCCCCCACTTGAATATTTTCGTCCTAAAAAATTACCTATCACAAACAGATTCAGATAAGACTCACGCATCTTACTCTTCAATTCCCAAGTCATGTTCCCACCGACAGCACCTCCCCATACCATATTCACGAGGATAGTCTCCTTGCCTCTAAATTGCTTCACTTAGTGATCATTGATACGCTCAGGTAAAGCCTCAACCGTAAGATTATCCCTTACTTCCACTTCATCCATCGACATCACATGAGACAGATCCGAAACATACTTCAGAAGCTGGGAAACATGGAATACATCATGCAAATTTGACAACCGCAGCAGCAACACCATTCTATAAACAACTGGCCCAACTTTTGCTGAAATCTGATATGGACCAATGAATTTCGGAGTAACCTTCTTCGACTTCAAAGCTCGTCCAACGCCCGTTACCGGAGTAACGCTCAAAATACATGGTCCCCCTCTTGAAATTCAAGATCTTTCCTTATCTTATCGTGATAACTCTTCTGTCTACTTTCTGAAGTCTTCATCTTCTCTCGAATCAACTTCACCATCTCGGTGGTTTGCTGAACAATCTCAGGTCCAAGCACTATACTTTCACCGGATTCATGCTAACACAAAGGTGTTTGACATCTTTTTCCATATAATGCTTCAATAGGTGCCATTCTGATACAGGAATGATAACTATTATTTTAAGTTAACTCAATCAATGATAAATGATTATCCTAAGCGCCTCCTTGTTCAAGTACACAAGCTTTCAACAAATCTTCCAAAGATTGTATAGTCTTTTCTGTCTGCCCATCTGTTTGCGGATGATAAGCAAAGGTCAACCTCAACTTCGAGCCCAATGCCTCATGCAAACTCTCCCAAAATCTAGAAGTGAATCTCAGATCTCTATCTAACACAATTCTCAACAGAATCCCATTCAACTTTACAATCACATGAATGTAAATCTTGGCCAACTTCTGCAATGAAAAACTAATACCAATCGGGATAAAATGTGCCGATTTCGTCAGCCGATCAACAATTACCCAAATCGCATCATTCCCTCTCAAAGTATTATGTAAAAAAAATCTATAGAGATACTATCCCATTTCCACTATGGGATATCTAACGGTTTCATCAAACCAGCATGTTTTTGATGTTCCACCTTCGACTTCTGACAAGTCAAACAAGCGTACATGAATTGAGCTACATCACGCTTCAATCTAGGCCACCAAAATATATTTTCAAATCCTTATACATCTTTGTAACTCCTGGGTGCACACTCAAACTACTTATGTGACCTTCTTCAAGAATCATTCTTTTCAGTTTTGAATCTTCAGGAACAAAAATCCGCTCACGAAATCTCAACACACCTTGATCATCCACGTGAAAATCACCATTTCTCGCGCATTTATCTCTAACCATCAAGTCTACAAACTTTACATCTGACTTCTGGCTCTCTCTGATATTAGCGAGAAAATCATTGTTAATCTTCAACATTCTCAATTTCACACTATACAATGTCTGCTCACAGACCAAACTCATGTCTTTGAATTGCTTAATCAACTCCAACTCTCTCGTTATCATAGCCGACATATGAATTGTTTTCCGACTCAAAGCATCTGCTACACCATTAGCTTTACCGGGTTGATAATTCAAGCTGAAACCATAATCCTTCAAAAATTCCAACCAACGTGTCTGCCACATATTCAGTTCCTTTTGGTCAAACAAATACCTCAAGCTCTTATGATCGCTAAACACCTCAAATTTAGAACCATAAAGATAATGTCTCCAGATCTTTAGTACAAACATCAATGCGACCAACTCCAAATCGTGAGTAGGGTAATTCCTCTCATTAATCCTCAACTGACGTGAAACATAAGCCACCACTTGGTTATTCTGCATTAATACTCCTCCTAAACCCATCAAAGAAGCATCACAATACACTACAAATGACTCATTTGGTTTACGCAAATTAAAATTGGAGCTCTAGTCAACCGCTTCTTCAGCTCGACGAAACTTCGCTCATAATGAAGATCCCACACAAACGCCTTACCTTTACAGGTTAATTGAGTCAACGGAAGAGCTAACTTTGAGAACCACTCAACGAATCGTCGATAATAACCAGCTAATCCTAAAAAGCTTTTGATCTCGATCACCGACTTCGAAGATTCCCATTGTAGAACTGCATCTACCTTAGATGGATCCACTGCAATACCATTACTCGAAATGACATTACCAAGAAAACTCACCTCTTCTAACCAGAACTCACACTTAGACAACTTCACATAAATATTTTTATTCTTCAACACTTGCAATACAATTCGTAGATGTTTCACATGTTCTTCTTCTGACTTAGAGTAAATCAAAATATCATATATGAAAACAACCGCAAACTGATCCAAATATTCATGGAAAATCTGATTCATATACTCTATAAATACTCCAAGTGAATTAGTAACTCCAAACAACATCACCACATATTCATAATGTCCATACCGAGTCCTGAAAGCTGTCTTCTGAATATCCACATCCTTTACATGTATCTGATGATAACCCGACCGCAAGTCAATCTTGCTAAACACCCACGGACCTACCAATTGATCCATCAAGACATCTATTCTCGGAAGTGGATACTTGTTCTTGATCGTCACTTTACTCATCTATCTGTAATCAATGCACAATCTCATATTGCCATATTTCTTCTTTACCAGCAACATCGAAGCTCCCCAAAGTGACACACTTGCTCTCACGAACTTCTTCTCTAACTACTCTTCCAACTGTTTCTTCAGCTCTAATAGCTCTGATGCCGACATGCGATACGGAGCCATAAAAATAGGTTTAGTACCAGGTACAAGATTAATATTAAATTTTACTTCCCGTTTCGGAGGTACAACAACAATATTGTCCAGGAATACTTCTGGAAACTCTCTCACCACTTGCAACTCATTCACTACGGAATCTTTCTCAACCAACAAGGATGCAAACAAAGCTAACACTTGAGCTTCTTCGTCCAAAATCTCCTTCAACTCTTTAGCAAATAAGTAACCTTCTTCCTTCTCTTCTCCCGGAGCAAGGAATTGCACAATCTTATTGTAATAGTTGATATGAACATAGTTGAACTCCAACCATTTCATTCCCAAAATAACATCAAGACCCTCCAATGGCAAACAAACAAAGTCAACACCAAAGTCTCTACCATAAATCGATAAAGGACACTACAAACAAACCAGAGAAGTAGTCATTGATCCTTTCGCAGGAGTTTCGATAACCATTTCTCCTTTCATCGAAGAAACAACAAGACCTAATATTTTCGCACAATCAGCAGCAATAAAACAATGGACTGCACTAGTATCAATCATAGTAATCAAAGGCGTATCATTAATGTAGTAAATACCTCTGATTAGTCGATCCTCACTAGAAGTATGAGTTCCTGTCAAAGCAAACACTTTCCCTCCAGTTGAAGCTTTCTTTGGCTTTGTACAATGAGTGCTGATATGGCCTTGCTCTCCACGGTTGTAGCAAGCCACCATGTTAGTCTTGCAATCTATGATCAAATGACCAGGTTGTCCACATTTGAAGCACTTTTTCACATCACTCATGTACTCACTGACACGATGACCCAACTCACCACACCGATAACACTTAAGAGGAACAGAAGATCCTACCCCACTTGGCTTCTTGCCATCAGTAATTCTATGTTTACCTTTATCCGTCGGAGCTGCATGAGGCTTCCCACAGTGCATTTGTTGCTTGCCTCTCCTCTCAGCTAAACCCTTGAAATGCTCTGATTGAGCCTTGCTATCTTCCTCAAAGATCCTACAACAGACAACCAAATCTGAGAATCTTTTGATCCTTCGATAGCCAATCACTTGTTTGATCTCATGCCTCAAACCACTCTCGAATTTCACACACTTCGAGAACTCAACAGTCACATCACTGTAATGAGGATAGAAATTGGCCAAATCCGAAAACTTAGCAACGTATTCCACTACTAACAAGTTACCCTGTTTCAATTCCATAAACTCTATATCTTTCTTCCCTCGAACATCTTCAGAAAAATATTTCCTCAAGAACTCCCTCTTAAACACAGTCCAAGTGATTGTCTCACCTGACACTTCCAATCGTTGTTGAGTACCGACCCATCAATCATCAGCTTCTCCTACCAACTTATGAGAACCCAACCACACCTTCCATGATTCATAGAATTCCATCACCCAAAAGATCCTCTCGATCTCCTTGATCCACTCTTGAGCCCCATTTGGGACATGCTTTCCCTTGAAAGTAGGCAGATTGTTCTTCCGAAACTCATCATTCTCATTGTTCCCATCATTCAGCGGATTCTACACAGCTTGGGCCATAACCTGCATAGTGGCATCAAGTGCAGTGTCGTTCCTTCCAGCCATTCTCAACTTCTAAGCAACAACAACAAGAAACAACTATCAAAACACCTATATAGACAACAACAGACTATCACAAACCTAAACTACGACAATGACAACAACTCGACGACTTGGTCGGACGGACCGACCTGCTCTGATACCAATTGTAACACCCTGAATATTCCCCGTCATTTTTAATAAATAAAAATACAACAATCAGAGTAAAATTACATCCTCAATTCGAGATGCTACTTTCAACTATTCAAAACACGCTATTAAAGGTTTGATACATAACATGAAAAAGGAAATTTGTTTGAATTAAACTGCGAAAAAATTAAATAGTAATGTCATCATCAAAATAAAAATAGTTTGAAACTTCCAAAACAACACCAACATGTTCTCAACTTAACAATTAAACTAAAATGACAAAAAGATGCTCCTGACTCCCATGCTACGTATCAGAGCGAATGCCACGACCACGACCACGACTACTCCTGAGTATATGCACATTACCAACATAGGGTAACATTCAAACATAAGGGGTGAGATTCTTAAATCAGTTAAAGAGAAAAATGATATAAATATAAGGAATATATCATATAAGTACAACAATGGCATATTTATCACAAGTAGAATCACAATCTAACCATACATCTACCACAAACACATCAACAACATTACGAAGATCTAGTCCTGGTACTTAGTGCTGACATTTTCCTGAGACAGTTCAAAGACGATCTAAACGAAGATCTAGTGCTGATGCTTAGTGCAAGATGCTTTTCTTTCCAGAGACAGTACGAAGACGATCTATACAAAGATTTAGTCCTAGTACTTAGTGTTGACATTTTCCTAAGACAGTTCAGAGATGATCTAAACAAAGATCTAGTGCCGTTGCTTAGTGCATGATGATTTTCTTTCCAGAGACAGTACGAAGACGATCTATACGAAGATCTAGTCCTGGATGTTTTTCTTTCCAGAGACAGTACGGATACGATCTATACGAAGATCTAGTCCTGGTATTTAGTGCTGACATTTTCTTGAGACAATTCAGATACAATTTAAACGAAGATCTTGTGTTGATACTTAGTTCAGGATGCTTTTCTTTCCAGAGACAATATGGAGACGATCTTTACGAATATCTAGTCCTGGTACTTAGTGTTGACACTCTCCTGAGACAGTTCAGAGATGATCTAAATGAAGATCTAGTGTTGATACTTAGTGCAAGATATTTTCCATAAGCAATTCAGAGATAATTGAAACGAAGATTTAGTTCTGATGCTTAATTCAAGATATTTTCCTAGAGATAATTCATAAACGATCTAAACGAAGATCTAGTGTTGATACTTAGTGCAGGATATTTTCCATAAACAATTCAGAGATAATCGAAACGAAGATTTAATTCTGATGCTTAATTCAAGAAATTGTCCTTGAGACAGTTCAGAGACGATCTACATGAAGATCTAGTGCTGATACTTAGTGCAGGATTCTTTCCAGAAGCAATTCAGAGATAATGGAAACAAATATTTAGTTTTAATGCTTAATTCAAGATATTTTCCAAGAAACAATTCAGAGACAATCCAGACGAAGATCTAGTGCTGATACTTAGTTTAAAGTATCTTTTCCCCCCAGAGACAGTTCAAAGACAATCTAAACAAATATCTAGTGCTAATACTTAGTTTGGTATATGTTACAGAAACAATTCAGAGATGGTCGAGACGAAGATCTAGTTCTGATACTTAGTTTAGTAACACCATTCAGATAAAGTCAAACGTAGACACATTCTGACACTCCTACTCACAGATACTTTGGATGACATCTATAAGCTCATCTCCAGTTACTATGAATGGCATCTTTAAGCCCATTCAAGCAATACAATCAACCAACAATATTACTTTGTGCACCGGCGAGTGCAAATTTTTGGGCTTAAGTGTTCAATTCTCTTCCACCTGCAGGTCACAAATGGCGTACATGTCAATCTAACTCCTCAGGTTTCAGAAAATTGAATAGGGGCAGCTGTTGTACTCCAAAATTTTCCCTCACATATTCAAGACAATATACCTCAAGAGGTATTCACAATATTATCAATTGCCCAAAGGAATTCAAGGTTTCATCAGACAAAGCTTCCTCCCTAAGCAATGGATCTTAAAATAGGATTTTGGATTTCTCAAGGCAAAGTGAATTTACAAATCCTTAAATGGACTTCATAACATCCCATGTACTTTAAAGAATCCTCATGTCAATTTTCAAGACTTTCACTACAAGTTTGGTCAGTCAGATGCTCAAATGATTAAAAATCAGTTAACTTGGTCAAAAAGTCAAATGTGGTCAACATAAAGTCAAACTTCAAGATTTTTGGTCAACATCAAGATTATAAGGTGAAATTCATAATTTGATCAAGGGTTGATCATGATTCATCAAGGAAACCTCAAAATCATCAAGAATCAGGAGTTACTAAATTAGGGTTTGGTGCAGGAAAAGTCAAATGTACTTTGATCAGCCATAACTTTCACATGCTTCATCAAAAAATTTCCATCTAAAGCTCATTTTGAAGGAAATTCAATTCCCTACAACTTTGTGTCTCACAAGCCAAGGCCAAAAATGATTCATTTGAGAGATATAAGCCAAGACATTACAGGTCCTTTAAAAGTCAACAAAAAGTCAACTTTTTCAAAAGCTCATAACTTAAAAATGGAAGATCAAATGGACATGGGACCAAAAGGAGTAGTTATAGGAAACTCTAAGTTTTCTAAAAAGTCCTAGAACACATTCATGAGATAAAAATTGAGGGAGTTATGCATTGTTGAAGTTGGGCAATTTTGAGGAGGTATATGAAGCAAAAATGACCAAAACTCAAGTTTCTTCCAAATAGACCCATATTTTTCTAACCCAAACTCAATTATAAGATCATTCACGACCCATAGAACATAATATCTGATTTTACATATTTATTTTATATTATATTGGATTTATTTTATTTAAATTCAATTTTAATTAAGATAAATATTGAAAAAATCAAATATTTGATCTTAGGTCTATTTTGGGATCAAATATTTGATATTTATGATGATTGAAAATGTCCAAAAGAGTATGATTTCATCTAATTTTTTGACCAAATTAGAAAGATCATTTCTTCACCTTCAAGCAATCCAAAATCCATCCACAAAGGCCCAACTTTTTGACCTAATTTCATCACTTATAAATACACAACACAACCAAATGCCAAAGAAACAAAAATTCTTACACCAAAAAACCCTAAAGTAAATTTCAAAAAATACTTCATAGCAAGTTTTCAGCTTCTTTCTTCATTCAATCATCATCAATAAACTTCCAGGAGGCCAACCTATGAACACATGTCGCCTTTTACTTTTTCTTGATCTCAAATCTTTTGTTTCATAACATTTTAATACATTTTATTTTCATAATACTGTTTATAATCATGTATTGATGTTTTTTATCGTTTGTTTTTTAGTTATGATGCAGGTTTCGAACAACACCATTGTTAGGGCACCATGGAGAACTAAACTGTTGGTTAATCTGTTGTAATCTGTTTCCGCCGATACTCTGAAGGCTGCAGTAGTGATAAGAATTACAGTCTGACAGGTAAGTCAGGTAAGTGTTACTGTTTCAATTTACTCCGAATTTTTTCCAGAAGTTTAGAAAAAAATCGAAGAACAATACTCTTTTAGAATAAAATTCTAAAAGATTTGGACCCTCAAATTCGCAAATTCATCTTTTTTCTATTTTATTTGATTTATTTTCTATTTCCATATTTTCAAAAAAAATCTGAAAAAAATTGTGCGCTATTTATTTGATTTTATTAGATCTTTAGCATCGTTTTAATATTTTTTAGATTTTATTTTAATCGTTTTTCTTATTTTCCATTATTTTAAAATCTGCAGTGATTTTATCTGACTCTGTATTTTTTATTTTATTTATTCTTCTAATAGCATGATAAAAAAACATATCCTCCTCTCATCTCAAAGACTCAATATTTTCTTCTGATCTTTTCGTTTCAATTATTTTACGATTTTTAAAGAAAATGTAATTGCTAAAGCTCTGTAATAGTTTTAGGTTTTATTTTCCGCACTTTACGTTTTCTGTCAGGTTTTAGTTATGTATCTCTCCCAAAGCCATGTAATAGTATAGGGTTTTTATTTTCCACTTTTAATTTCCACAAAATAATTAAACTGCGTGGTTAGTAAACCTAGGGTGTGAAAAGAATGTATGCCAAATTAATTGGACTTAACCCATTAAATATCCAAGATAAATATTTGAAACTAATATTCACACACGTAAGTCGATCATTATACGATCGTCATTTGCAGCCCCTAGGGTTTCTCCTTTTGGTTGCCTTTAAATATGGTCAAGTCCCTCGAATGTGGGGGTATCTTAGTAAAGTTGCCTACGAATAAAATCGTCAAGTCCCTTCGATATAAGGATCATAGTCCCTCGTTGTCCCTTCAAGTCCCTACGAATAAATGATCTCGTCCCTCGATGACCCTACGAAAATGATGACAGTCCCTTCGAATTACTAAGATACCCCTACAGGTTGCCTTTTATGTCCATACGATGACCCTACGCCCGTCCCTTATCACATCTAAGGTAATGACTACTTACTCCTTAATAGTAAGGACAATCTTACTCTTGAAAGGAAATAGAAAAACATGAAAGACCAACTTAGGGTAGGTAGCACTTAATTACTTGCTCATTCTTTCAAAATTCTTTTCACACTCCACTTTTAAAACATTTTCAAACTCAATGTTTTGTATACATCCATACGAGGATCATTACAAAGACTTATGAAAATTTTCTAAACACACACTACACATTTTTCAAACAAGTTAAAGTGAGCTAAGTAACTAAGAGCCCATGGATAACCATGGATACAAAAGGTGCTAACACCTTCCCTTTGTATAACCTACCCCCCGAACTCAAATCTTTTTAAGGTCTTTCATGTTTTTTATACCCTTTCCTAAATTGGATAAAATAAAAGTCGGTGGCGACTCTTGCTATCTGCACATGTTTTTGTCAAACAAAAATACCCAAGTCAGTTCTCCCACCATGTTACACATTCACTTTCACTTCCTTGGATGACGCCCCCACAATTAGCATTATCAAACTTATCTCTCGCTCCATCGGTGTTTAGCTTCACTCTTCCATTGAAGGAGTCTTCCATTTGATAAGTTACAACTCCCTATGATGATTTGTATTTGAGTTTTACTTTATACTCCCTCCATCTCACAATAGGTGTTATTTTTCCTATTTTTAACTGTCTCAAATTATTTGTCTCTTTAGAATACCAATGAGATATTTATTATTTCTTTCCATTAAATTATCTTATTTATTGTATTTTAATTCATTTAACTATTCCACTTTCTATTATTAATAAGGTTATTTTAATAAATGAAATTAATTTTATCATTAAAATTAACACAATTAATCATTTTTAAAAAAAATATAAAAATCTCAAAAATAACACCTATTGTGAGAGGGAATAATAAATTATATATAAATTTAAATACAAATTATTAATGATATTAGTAAATGACTGTCATTCGCCAAGTCCACTATTATGGACAAATTTGATCTTTTTATTTATTGGAAAATTGATGTACATCTGATTATCATAAACCAAATACTATTCAATAACTAAAAAAAATCAAAATTGATCATAATAATAATGAAATAATTAATGTATCTCTATTGTTGTTTCAAGGAGTTTGTCTCTCCTAATATATAAATTTTATGTTATAAAAACTGAGACACTCATCTAATATTTTGTAAAAGTTAGATCCAATCCAACTAATGTCAACATTAAAATCGGATCAATAATTAGCTCAAATACGCAAATTGAGAAATCAAGTATAGTTTGAAATTTCACAATTGAGCCGCCGCAATCAATTAGTTGGTAGGTTGGGTTCCAATTCCATATGAAAAGTACTAACTAGTAAGTGAAGTATGAAAAATCATAAACCAACCATAATATTAGTGGGGTTGGGACTGCCATTATTATTCTTAGTTTCTTATCAACCACGAGCAGCCATCTTTGTAGTCTATATACCTCATTGGCCCCCACACACCTATTTTCCTCCTCCACTTTAAAACGTGATTAATCAATCAATATTAGTGCTAATTCATCACAATTTTATGTAACAAATTAAAAACCAATGAGTAGCATGAAAGAGTAACGTGTATATACCATACCGTAAACAATTACTCGGTAGCTGAGATATTTTTAGTTATGTGCAAAAGTGAATTTCCTCTAAAAATCTAAAATAGAGCACGCAATATCTATAACATGTGTCAATTTTTTGTTGGAATAATATCATTAACCAAATCTTTTGGTCCATATAGAATCATAGAATCTTACTAGATGAATCACAAAATCTGGCATATTCTTAACAAAAACAAATACTACAATAATAATATAATAATATTGTCATTTTTAATAATTTCCTTGCATAATTTTCCTTCTACTACTAGTATTAATGTAGTTATATATGTCTCCCTATTTTGGACAAAACGACAAAATAATTACAAAATAAACTTAGGACAAAAATATTTTCTTAAGGATAACGCTTACTCTAGTGCTCTACACTCTTACAAGCTGCATAATTAAAAAAACTTAGTCACAAGGGTAGTTTAGAGATTTCATTAGGCAATTACAGAACACAACAAAAATATTAGTATTAACGACTCTAGATTTTTCTTTGAAATGACTAATAAGCCCTCGGGGTTTAACTGGGCCACGTCATGAACTCTTCCAAGTCAAACTCACCGAATTCTTCTTTTTCTTTCCGAAACCCCATAAAGTTAACGTCCGTTAAACTTAACGGCGAGTCAATATCGAACCCAAACGCATCCACTGTTCCGTAACGAAAACTGTCAAACGGCGTTGAGTCACCATCGTAGTAAGGAAGAACGGAAGTTGGAGAAGCGAAACCGTCGCCGGAGAAAATCTTCGATGGCTCGTTGACGTCTTTCTTAACGGCGTCGATACTTGGAAAGTTTGTAACAGCCTTAGGACCTTTGAGTTTCACGGCGGCTTCGTCGTACACAGCAGCGGCTTCCTCCGCGGTGTCAAAAGTTCCTAACCAGACGCGTTTCCGTTGGTTCGGGTCACGGATCTCAGCTGTCCACCGACCCCAAGGCCTCTGACGAACGCCACGGAAGATGCTTTGCCGGCGAGAACTTCCGGACTTTTTAACAACTTTTCCAGGTCTTTTGAAACGGGTCGGGTCAGTGGAGCAAGCCGAAGAAGAAGGTGAAGTTTTGGGAGAATCAGAGACAAGAGGAAAGTGCATGGTGATTTCGGTTATTTCTCTCTTCCCTCTTTGAACCTTTCGTGGTGATGTTTCATCGTCGCCGGAAGAGTCAGAATCAGTTGCATCATGGTCAGTGAGAATGACCCGGAGTAGCTTCTTCATCTTGGTGTTGTTGTTTTGTGTTTAGGTGGTGGTTTGGAATGATGGGGTAGTTTCAAAATTTGATCTTGAAGCTTTTGGGTTCAGATTGTTAAGCTTCAAGGTTGATTGAAGGGTGATGGAAGAAAAAGAGAGTGAGAATGAAGAGAGAGAAAGAAAGGGAAATTGGCGGGAAAATAAGGGGGAGAGAGAGTGTGAGAATGGTGAATAGAGAGAGGGGGAAATAAAAAGAGAGAAAGAAAACAAGATAAAGGAGAGAGAATTAAAGAGAATTTAAGGGTGTGTTGGAAATGGAGGAAAGAGAGAAATATTTATCTCGTGATAGGGTGAGAAAATTGGTAAAGAAATTGAAGTAGGGAGAGAGTGAGTGAGTAGAGAGAAAATGGAGTGTGAGTGAGTGAGTGGGAGGAGGGTCATGACTAATGACTCAAATATTGTGGATGTGTCATGTGAGTGTGAATGTCGTTGTCGGTAGAAAAATCAACAGCTTGCAAAAAATGTAGTAACTGCCATATTTGACACGTTGCTTCTCTAATTTAAAGTTTTGAAAGATGTTTCATTTATGTTCTTAGTGATTATAATTTATGACTGTGAAATTGGAGATTTTGATGATGTTAATACGAGGGATTGAGAAGAGATTGGAAGAAGAATATCAATTAGTAGTGGTTTGAAATTGCGCAATTGACGTGACTTTTTATGGTTTGTTTGTTGTATTTTTCGGTCGAGTTATTTTAGTTTCTACGAACTTTTTTTATTTTATAAAGCGGTCAAATAAGTAAGCGACTGATGGTTATACCGTTGGGCATGGCCAGCCCATGATGAACTGTAATTTTGTATTGGGGCTGTGCTAGATTAGTAACTGTATTAACTGAATTAAATTTGAAATAGTAACAACTAGGAAGAGTGACTTTGGAGAGTATTTATCATGCATGTTCTATTTATCAAATTAATTGTTTAAATGCCATATTTTGAAATTTTATCTAAATATCCTACTTTATAATTTTGTTAACCAGTAAATAATTTGATGGGCAAAGGACTACTACTACCATACTTTTTTTTATAACTAATAGATTTCACTAAATCAAGTGAAAAGCTACAGGGGCAACAACAATCGAATCCTCCGTCGGGAAAAAGTTGGACCAAAAACGGAAATCCAAGGATTTACCAATACCCACTAATCTATGAGCTTCCGTGTTCAAAGTTCTACTAATAAAAACTAAAATAGAATTTAGAAGACCCATACAGTCTAACACAATCGGGTCGATACTAGCACAAAAATCACACCCATTAATACAATCAACAACAACCTTGACATCAGATTGGAAAGTGACTTCTTTAAGACCAAAGATGGATGTCAGCTACATCCCTCATCGAATGCCCTACGCCTCTGCCTGCAACGGACCCGCGACGCTGACTTCCTTATGCGTTGCAGAGTAGTAAATATTACACCTGGATCCCAAATGACAACCTAATACCAAACTACCATCCTCAAAACACCCTGCATCGGTTTGAATTCTCCAACCACTAATCGAGATCACACCACCAAAATCAGAAGAACAATCATTAACAACCAAATGGCTCCTACCAGAATCGTTAACTTGAAACCACACCTTCCTCACAACCTCCATTGGTTCTATCTTCGAAGCCTTAAAAACAACACCATTCTTAATCTTCCAGATATGCCAAAGAGTTGTGAACACCGTCTCAACAATAATCTTCTATTTACATTCAACAAGTTTATTCAACCAGTCCAAAATGTTTCCTTCTCTCGGAATCCGAAGACTCAAAGGGAGAGCAAATAAGACTCTCTTGGTAATGTCGCAGTAAAGAAAGAGATGAAGAGCAGTTTCTGAAAAAAAGGTTACAAAGAGGACAGGAGTTTTCAATAAACATACCTTTGTTACGTAGATTTGACTTAATAGGAATAATGTTCTTAACCAACCTCCACATGAAGTTCTTGACACGCGGTTGTTCGCTGTGATTTCTGACGAACAACCTCTAGTTAACCAATCTTTTACAGGACTGGGTTACTTACAGGACCAACCAAACAAGTCCTAAGACACATGTGCAATTTTGTTGTCAGATCACTCTTAGTGTTTGATAATTGTTTGTGGTTTGTTTTGTCAATGATATTAAAATCTTGAATGTTTAAATGTAAAAGTAAAGTAAATTAAAAGTTGAACAAAAAGTAAAGAAAAATGGCAAAAAGACCATAAATTTTGCAGAAAAGTAAAGAAACTGGAAGTAAAAGGAATTGGACGAAAAAGACTTGTAATTTAAATAACTTGAATAAAATTGGTGTTCAACACGTACATTTCTCCACATATCAAACTCGTTTCTCTCACACTGGGTACTTAGAGTATTTTTTATAGGATTATTGTACAAGTTTTTCACACACATGATTCTACAACAACTACCCTATTTATATACAAATAAAATAACTGCCTAAAGCGGAAAAATCCTAACTATTTGACACTTGTCAATCTGCATGTATTCTTCTTTTCCTGAAGCTTCCACGCGTCCAACTGCCAAATGTTGTAACTTTTGAATTTGAATTCTTCCTCTTTGTGACGAAACGCTGCATCTCTTCGTTTTGTCGAATTGTCGAAGAGAACGAAACTCTTCAAACTTCATAGGATAATGCCTTTGTCGAAATCTCTTCCAACCTATCTTCTGTCGAAATGTCGAAAAGCACACCAATTCTTCAAATTCTGTCAAATGTTGAACTGTAATGAAAAGTTCTTCAAACTTTGTCTGCTGAAACATTCCTCATATTCCTGTCGAAGTATTTGAACATCTGGTCTTGTCGAAAATATCAAAACTTCTTCTGAATATCTTTATTTTCTTTCTCCTTTATCTGGTGACCATTTCCTTAGTAAAAACATGATTTTACGTCTTAACTCATGGTGTCGAAATTATGTGCCTACAAATTGCCCCCCCAGCAAAGATGTTTCGACTAACTCTGGAGAAATCATCCTTTGCTGTCGAAATTATTTTGACACCATGTCAGCTTTATTAATTGTGACGTGACTTCGTTAAGTCCCAAGAAAATCCATAATTACACTTTTTCTGAAAACGTCTCATCTATCCCACATTTTTAGACATGATCTTCCATAACCCTACAAACTAGCTAATCATGGGTTTTCTCCAACTATCAACTTTTTGATCATCACCGTTGATTAACATGACACGTACCCCATGATCATCATAAAACTGAAACGTTTCTTCTTCTTCTTCTTTTTACTTTATCACTTTTCTTCCTATAAATACCTTTTTTTTACCAATCTTTTCATTTTTTTACGCTCTTGAACTTTCTCTTCTTTATCAACTCCAAAGCACGCAACCTCTCCTCATCTAAGTCAACTAACTCATCCATCATCATACTCCAATAAGTCTCAGATGGAATTTCATGATGCCTTTGAATTCGTATTGATTGTAAATAGATTTCAACTGGTAATACTGCATCATGCCCATAAGTTAACTTAAATGGGGTAGAATTAGTTGCCTCTTTAGGAGACGTTCGACAAGCCCAAAGAATTTGATCCAGAGTCTTGTGCCAATTTTTAGGTTTTTTACCAACATGCTTTTTTATCAGATTTATCACAACTTTGTTGGCTGCTTCGACCTGTCCATTTGCTTGGGCATAATAGGGTGTCGAAGTTAACAACTTAAAACCTGTTTCTTTTGCAAATGCCTGCATGTTTTTCCCAGTAAACACAGATCCTTGATCAGTGGTTATGGTTTCTGGTATTCCAAACCTATGAATTATGTGTTTCTGGATGAATTCTATGACTGCCTCCTGATCTACATTCGTCAGTGGTATAACTTCAATCCACTTGGTAAAATAGTCTAAAGCCCAACCTCTGAATGGCCAAGGCTTTATAATAGAGTGTAACTCATTTGCAGGTACATGAGGTATGCTTGCATGAATTTGGCATTCTTGACACCCTTTTGCAAATTCGACACAGTCCTTTAGCATTGTTGGCCAATACATCCCTTGTCGAAATAATAACCACTTCATCTTGTGACCTGCCTGGTGTGCACCACATGCACCACTGTGCATGTTTGACAAGGCTATATAAGCTTCAGTCTCACCTAAGCATTTTAGTTAGACTCCTTCTGCAGTCTTTTTAAATAACTCATTTCCAAAAAGTACGTAGCTTAAAGCCCTATACTTTATTTTTCTTTCGACTGTCTGGTTTGGGTTTTGTAAATAATCCTTAATAGGTCTCCTCCAATCTCCCACCTCTGGATCATCTACATTAAAATTTTCAAAATTTTCTTCGTCACCATAACCCAGTCTTATTGTCTCCAAATCTGATGGGGATAATTTGGTGGATGATACTCTTCCTCTTACTTCAATAGCTTTCTCCATATTTTCTTTCGACACTTTGTAGCCTGATGCCAGTCGAGCCAAGTCATTTGCTTCCTGATTTTCCAATCTAGGAATGTGTTTAAAGGCTACACTGTCGAATTTCTTGAGGAGTCTATTGGCTATTACAAAGTACATGATCAAATTCTCCTTGACACATTTGTATTCTTTTGTCAATTGCTTTATTACCAACTCAGAGTCACCCATTATTTCGACTCTTGTTGCCCCCAATTCCAACAATATTTTAAGTCCAGCAATCAAAGCCTCATATTCTGCTTCATTATTTGAACACAAGCCTTCTACTTTGTACTTGAATTTTGTTGGAATTTTATTAGGAGAAATAATCAACATCCCAACACCAGTTCCATTCTTGTGACTGGAACCGTCGAAATATAATGTCCAAGGTTCTACTTCGACATATTTTATTTCACTTTCATTTATTGAGTGGTCAGCTATAAAATCAGCAACCACTTGTCCTTTGACAGCCTTTAGAGGCATATACTTCAAAGAATATTCAGTTAATGCCAAGGCCCATTTCCCAATTCGACTATGTAAAATGGATTTAGATAACATATATTTTATTACGTCGAAATGAGAGGATACATATACATCAATGGGTTTTATATAATGCTTTAACTTTGTACAAGAGAAATATACACATAAACATAGTTTTTCTATTATACTATATCTAGTTTCAACATCATTTAAGACTCTGCTGAGGTAATAAATGGCCCTTTCGACGCCATCTTCATCTTCCTGACAAAGCATGCTTCCCAATGTTCTGTCAGATGCTGAGATGTAAAGCCTCATACTTCTTTTTCGACAAGGAGACATTAGAACTGGAGGACTAGCCAGATACTCTTTGATTTTGTCGAAAGCATCTTGTTGCTCTTGCCCCCAAGTGAAATCTTCCTTCTTCAGTCGAAGTAGAGGTGAGAAAGCCTGTGTCTTTCCACTAAGGTTGGAGATGAACCTTCTAAGAAAGTTGATTTTCCCTAGTAGAGACTGCAATCCCTTTTTTGTCGATGGCGCTTTCGCTTCCATTATGGCTTTGGCTTTGTTCTCATTAATTTCGATCCCTTTCTTGTGGACCACAAAACCTAAGAAATCACCCGCCTGCACACCAAAAGCACATTTAAGGGGATTCATTTTTAAACCAAACTTCCTCATCCTTTCAAAGGATTGTCGAAGATGGTCAATATGGCTTGAACCTGAGACAGACTTAATCACAATATCATCTATATAAATTTGCATAAATGTCTCAATGAAATCATGAAAAATAGAATTCATTGCCCTTTGATAAGTGGCCCCAGCATTCTTTAAACCAAAGGGCATTACTACCCATTCATATGTTCCTATTGCCCCAGGACAACGAAAAGCTGTCTTTGGAACATCTTCTTCAGCAATAAAAATCTGATTGTAGCCAGAGTATCCATCAAGCATACTCAAATACTCATGGCCTGCTGCAGAATCTATAAGCATTTCTGCTACTAGCATAAGATATTCATCCTTAGGGGTAGCTGAGTTTAAATCTCTAAAGTCAATGCATACCCTAAGCTTGCCATTTTTCTTAATCACAGGAACAATATTAGCAATCCATTCGACATACCCCGTTGTACGGATGAATTTTCATTTTAGAAGTCTTTCGACTTCTTCTTTAATTTTCGACAGGATCTCTGGTGCGAAGCGTCTGGGATTTTGCTTTATTGGCTTTTTTCCCTCCATTATTGGCAACTTCAATTCGACCAAGTTCCTGTCTAAACCAGGCATTTCGTCATAATCCCATGCGAAGCAGTCTTTAAACTCATTCAGCAATTGGATTACTTCGACTCTGAACTGAGGATCCATCTTGGCACTGATGTAAGTTGGCCTTAATTCTGCCCCCAGTCCTAAATTAATTTCTTCCAAGGGATCCTGCGCCACCATCTTCATATTTGTTGGTGCTGGATCTTTTTCAAACCCCAGGGGTTCGTCATCATAAATGGCGTCAAGCCTTTGATTTTGCCATTCGCCATTAAAGTTTTCTTCAATACTTTGTTTTGGACATTGTTCCCCAACATTCTCTTGAGGATGTTGTTCTTTGACAGTTTGTTGAGGATGTTGTCCTTCGACAGTTTGTGCGTTGGCTTCGATAGCCATATGTTTTACTTCGGCCTCAAGGGTCGCTTTGAGTTTGTTTTCGGCTATATAAGCTGTAATCCTTTTCATTGTCGATGCTTCAGTCATTTTCACTAAATTCACTTCCCCACCCAGTTGGATTTACATGAGTGGTTCCCCAAGCATAATTCGTCTCTCCAATTATCTCTTTGTCCCATTGGAATCCATGCGTAGGGTGGAGATACATGGAACAATATGCATTGTCAGAGGCTGTCAAGTCGAACCCAGCAGGGTTGCAAGGTGCTATGTGAGCCAAGTTTTTGTCGAAATTACGATTATTAACGTTGTTCACATCAGCCATGAAGTAACTTTGGTCTGCCTCTATGTTCTCGACGATCCCGTCTGGCCTCCAAATTGCTATCCTCTGATGCATGGATGAAGGTACAACCCTAATCCCATGGATCCACTCTCTTCCCAGCAACAAATTGTAGTTTGCTCTTGATGCTATAACCACAAACATTGTAGGTATGGTAATGGTTCCCACAATTAGGTTCAACTATATCACCCCCAATGTCGTTCCTACCTTACCTTCATAGTTAGATAACACCATGTTGTGAGGTTTGGTGTCTGAGTCATCTTTGCCAATCTTCTTTATCATATAATGAGGGATTAGATTGACAGCTGCTCCTCCGTCTATCAAGATCTTGTTTACACCCACATTCTCTACTTTCCCTTTTATAAACAAGGGCTTCAAATGGGCCTTCATTGCATCGTCTGGCTTTTCAAAGAACGCATTCTGCTCTTCGACACAGCCATTATTCATTACATATTAACACACAGGCTTAAGCCCTATGCTGTCATCTGCCATATCATCCTCTTCGTCCTCCACTTCCATTGTTTTGTCATAATCTCTAGGTAATACTGAAACCACATTGCATGTTCCGTCGAAGGACGCTTCAGAATCTGACTTGAAGTCATCAGTCACTTCTTCGTCTTCTGGCATTTTGTTGTCAGTCTTTGACATTTCTGTTATGTCGCTTGATTTGTTTTTCTGAGAAGGCTTTTCTTTTGGTAGAGACTCTCCTTTGCTTATTGCCTGCATAAACTTACTTGATTCAGCTTTATTTTTACCATCCATGTTCTGTTCTGCAGTTTCTTTTTCGGCTCTCTTTTGCCTTTGAAACCTCCTTCATTGAGACCTCGACATGGGGTTCTTCCCCTTGTAATTTTCAGAGATGTATTTTGGTTTTGGTTTTTCTACTTCCTTTTTTGCTTCTATCGAAGCACCCCTATTTACTTCAAAACTCTTCCACCTTTTCTGACCTTGGGCATCCCTTATAGGCTGGACCCACTTGTCATCATTTGCCTTGTTGGATGGCTTATAGGTACTATAACGCCTTTCTCCCATTCTTTGGTTATGATGTTCCCTTTTTCTTGGATCAAACCTCTCATTTCTGACTGGTGGGACTGCTCCCCAGTTTCCTCTCTTTTTGGCCTTCTCTACTGCTTCCAGATTGTTGGCTGCTTTTCTGTCGAATACATCACTACACCTTGGACAAAGCATGACCTCTGCATTCTTTTTATGGCATCTTTGGATGAATTCCACCAGACTTTCGTCTTCTTTTGGATAAACAGACTTCTGATGTTCCTCTTGATGATTCTTTTTATTGGTATCTGGTTGTGTTTTCTGAGTGACCTCCACCATATGAACGTCTGCATTCTGATCACTTGTAATCTTTAGTTTGTTCATTTTTTCAATTAACATCATCTCCTCAGGGATATTTCCTTTTAATTGATCCAAACTGCTTTTTGGGTGTAAGCCTTTGTGGATGTACTTACAACATTGCGCAACTGACTTTTCTTTTGGATCTTCCATTATTCTGCGCAGAATTCCATGAGGGGTGGGCTGCACGAAACTTTCAGCAGGATCTTCTTTAATTCTGGTAACGCTTTTATTCACTGGTTCGACAGTGTTGACATTGTCAGCAATTCCTATTTCCTCAATTTTGTCATGACTAAGGCCTTTAGTGGCCTCTTTTTTGGTAATGAGGACCTTGTTATCTGTTTCCTCGTCAACATCTCTGAAGAAATCTCCCCATCCTGTGGGTTTGATTTCATTGATGTCAGTTTTAGAGCTTGGTGGTGCAGAATACTTCACCATGAAGTCAAACTTTCCACTGGGCTCTCCTAGAGTGTCCCAGACCACTCCATGCTCAGTACCTTTGTTGTTATTCTTCTTGTTGAAGCCTTCACTAGCTTTGACTGTGTTCCCTTCGTCGAAGCCTTCAGTAGCTTTAATTATGTTCTCTCTGTCGAAGCCTTCCGTAGCTTTGACTTCTTCATGGCTGTCGAAACTATCAGTAGTTTCTTCTGTGTTGGTGTAATCATTTATTTCTTTAGTGTCAAGATCCTCAGCAACCTTGATTATGGCTGGTTTTGCCATAGAGCCTTCAGATATTACCTCCTCAGCTTGATCAGTGAGATCATCAGCACCCTCCACCATGTTTACATGGGTGTCGAAGCCCTCAGCAGCTTCTATCATGGTGAAGTTGGTGTCGAAGCCCTCAGTAGCTTCTACCATTTCAAAACTTCCTTCAGACATTACTTCCATTTCGACCACGTTCACCATCTCCGGTTCAGCATAGTTGGCTTCCACAACCTGCATGGGATTAGAGTCGATTCTCATCTGTTGCTTAGCTTTGTCTCCAAATTTCAGCCTTCCGTTCTGAATTGCATTCTGAACAAGATCCCTGAAAAGGTAACACTGAGAAGTTTTATGACCCAGAAAGTTATGGTATTTGCAAAAACCTCTCTTTTTCTGTTGGTCTACAGGAGGCTCTTTAGTGCCTGCTGGTTTTATCAATTGACCATCTTTAACTAATAAGTCGAAAATTTCATCACACTTGGTGATGTCGAATGTGTAAGTTCTTTTAGGGAACCTATCATTCCTTTCAATTTCGACTGGATTTTTTCCATTCGACGGAGCTAAGACTTTACACGAATACGGTGGGCCTTGTTTTAATTCTGCCAGATCAATTTCTTGTTTGTAGAGAAATCAAACGATCCTTTCTGGAAGTCTGTGTCCCTGTCAAAGCGAACATCTTTCCTCTAGTTGCAGTTTCTTAGGCTTTTGACAACGCATACTGATGTGACCTTGATCCCCACAATTGTAGCAAGTAACCAGATTTTCTTTCCACTCAGCAATCAAGTGTCCGGGTTGACCACACTTGAAACATTTCTTCACGTCACTCGTGAACTCACTGACACAATGACCCATCTCACCACACCTATAGCACTTCAGCAAAGTAGGAGCACCTCCCCCATTTGGCCTTTTACCTTTACTTTGTTTCTGCTTACCCTTATCAACAAGAGCTACATAACTTTTCCCACGATTCATCTGATGTTTACCTTTTCTCTCAACTAGACCTTTGAAATGCTCAGACCGAGCCTTGTTATCTACCTCAATGATCCTGCAACAATCCACCAAATCTGGAAACCTTCGGATTCTTTGATAACCAATCGTCTGCTTAATCTCAGGCCTTAAACCATTCTCGAATTTAACACACTTTGAGAACTCAGCAGTTGTCTCGCTATAATGAGGATAGAACTTCGCCAAATCAACAAATTTCGCAGCATACTCAGTTACTGACATACTGCCTTTCTTCAACTCAAGAAACTCAATTTCTTTCTTTCCCCGAACATCTTTAGGAAAATACTTCCTCATAAATTCTCTCTTGAACAAAGCCCAGGTGACTGCCTCACCAGATGCATACAACCGTTGACGAATGCTAATCCACCAATCACCAGCTTCACCTACCAGTCTATACACACCCAATCACACCTTACTCCCTTCCGAGCACTCCATCACTCTGAAGATCCTCTCGATCTCCTTGAGCCAATCTTGTGCTCCATCAGGGTCATACTTCCCTTTGAATGTAGGCGAATCATTCTTCCTGAACTCGTCACTTTCACGATCCCCGACATTCATCGGATTTTGCACGGCCTGTGCCATCGCTTGTATAGCAGCGACAAGTGCAACATCGTTTCTCCCAGTCATTCTAAATCTGTCACACAACGACAATCCAACAATGATTTATAATCAACAACAATAACAACACAACAACAGAGCAACAACAACGCTCAACACTTTACAACAATATAACAACTTAACGACTCTACGACTCAACTACTTGGTTGGACGGACCGACCTGCTCTGATACCACTTTGTAACACCCAAATTACCCTACGGAAATATTTATAAAATCAGAGTAAATTTGTCAACTTAATATTTGAGTGTCACAAGTCGACTTCAAAAATAGCCCTTGGCTCAATGATACATTTATAAGAAAATTATTCAACATGCAACGAAAATATTTTTAAAGCAACATCAGTCATACTTCACTTACAAAAAAATGTTTTTCTAAAATAAATAAACAAATAAATGCAACGTCATCCTGACATCTAAAGCGACATATCAGATCCGACATCCTAACGACGTGAAGTACATCGACTTCACTGACCACCACTCGACTTATCCTGCTCACCTACACGTTACCAACGTAAGGGTAACATTCAAACAGAATAAGTGAGATACTTACATCACAAAAGAGTAATATAACAAGAATTAGTAAGTATCAGAAATAAAACACCACTTCTCAACAACAATTATTCAACCACATCGTATACACAACAACATCATACACATCAACAACATTATATACAATAACAACAACAATCATGCAATGAGACCCTACTTGACTTTATGCATGTGGTACCATATCCGATCTCTATTTCAATATCCATTTCCCGTCGGAACTCTCACCCTTATTTAATGGTCCAATATGATGCCTATTTCATGATCACATCCTCAACCCCTATTTCATGGCCACATATGATCCCTATTTCATGATCGCACCAACATCACAACAACTAACATACCCCACCTTGGTATATTATCCAACTATGCAACATGTCATGCAACACCAATGACATACATGCATATATGCAACGATTTCATTATACAACAACAATAACTCATATAAAACCACTAATCAAAACACCGATCAACATACAACAATTCATTACCACCACAATTATCATCAACATCATGCATTTTTAGCATATAACCACATAAATCAACTACAACTACCACAATCGCAACAACAACATATACCACAACATATTACATATACATGTATAAACAACAACATATGTAACTTATCACAACAATAACACAACCCATAACACAATAACAACTAAGTTCAACCACATATCAACTATGTTCATATTCAAGTTATACTTATTATCCCTACATTTATGTGTATAACTCCTCATTTACTACCTTCAACTACACCACATCAATTCCTAAGCATTACTAAATTAATTAGATAATTTTAAGGAATTTTTCGGAATTAAAAATCAACGTTTTTCACTCCAGGTCTCGCTCAGCGAGAGGGCTTGCTTGCTAAGCGAGCAACTCACTGTATTCTAACTTTCCAAAATCCACCTTACTCGATAAGCGAGCTCTGCAATTCACGCAGATATCCTTCTACGACCTGCACTCATCCTACTACAAATTCATCAGATAAAAACACCAATATCCATCCAGAATTCATAGTAATTACTTATTTTACCATCTAATTCATATCATTATCAACTAATAGCAACAAATTATCAACTAATCAACACAATTCCCTTTCCAACACCAAAACCTCAATCCTTAATCATCAACTACCCAATTCCCATTATAAAAACCATTATAGGCGAAATAATCCCACCCTTACCTTGGTTTTTTTTACGAGAATTCCTCTTCCTCGCGAATTCTTCTTCAACCTTAGCCTTTTCTCTTATTCTCCTCTCTAGTTTTCACGATCGTCTTTGTTTACCAATAACACAATCCTTTTTCCTCTTTTCAAATTAACCCCTTAGACCAACTTAGGGACTTCCACCTTTACCCTCACTAAACCCACCAAATGACCACCTTGTCCCTCACCTTATATTTTCCAATTATTTAATTTATCCAATAATAATAATACTATTCACCATAATATAATTCTCACTTAAAATTATATTCGATAATATATATTATTCTTCATACACCAAAAACATAACATTCCAAATAAATAATTAAATAAAATTTGGGGATTTACAGACATCCCTTAATTGTGCGGACAATCGTGACCCGTGTCCATAGTCCGTGGATTCGGATCGACCTGTGAGAATTTGTCTGAGGTGACAGAGATTTGTGACCTGTGTCCATGGTCCTAGACGTAGGATCGGCTGGAGAGAAGATACTTTTTGTGCATTCCTGAATAGTAATTCATTAAGTTATGTGAACTCATGGGATGTGTTTCTATATGAAGCGTGAACCCCTTGAACGATTAAGTCCTTGTTACCGTTGTGTCAATGATGCACAAGTAAAGTAAAGTGAAAAGCTTAAGTTAAGAATAAATAATATCCCCTTTAGAACCTTGTGGACCCATAAGATAGGTAACCCAATGAGATTATTATCCCATCCCATTATTATTGTTGCAGGTGGTTCCTTGCATGTGAAGGACAAGGGTAAGCTTTCCTGATGACGTTTCAGAGGTTTTTGATGTGAACCTTATGTTGTAGCTTGTGTACATATATGGATATTATACATAGATTTTAGTTTTGTATATGCACCTTTGTATAACATGTGTCATATTGTATATTATTCTTTTGGACATGTATACATAATGTTGCTGATAGAAACTTATGTGTATCAATATCAAATCACATTATATATAATATATTTTCTAGATGTATTTTATGTGTAGGTGTTACATTGAATTTTCCTTTGGGCTAGCTGAGTTTCAGTATAAAATGAGAAGGAAGTTATATCTCATGAAGATCTACTCCTTCGCATGTGGGAGAACATGGATATTTAAGGAATGTGTTTTGTAATGAACCACAAAGTTTCGAGGAAGGAATTAATGAGTATAAAGATAATTTAGTGAGGTCTATGAATTTTACTTTTGCTATATTTTTACCCAAGTCAATCTTTGAACAGCTTAGGAGAATCATTAATTTCTATTTTTGGTAACTGGTACTTTGGAATTTACATACATTGATCCCTCTACAACTATAAGTGCTATTCTTCCTTTGATTATTGTTATTGGTGCTACTATGGTTAAAAAAGGGAATTGAAGATTGGTGACGCAAAAAAAAGGTACTATCTACTAATATTTTAACTTGTTTTTTTTTATGGAAACCATGTGTATAAACTTGAATACCTCTCCATGATATTGAGGTCAATAATATAAGAGTTAAATTGCATCAAGGTCATAAAACTTTTGAATATACTGAGTGGAAAAATCTCAAGGTGGGGCATATAGTAAAGATAATAAAAGATGAATTCTTCCCTGCAGACTTAGTAAAAGTTCCATTAAAGAGAGTTCAATAGCTTCACAACACAACTTAGCATGGATATAACATGCTATATGTAACACATAAGGTTGAAAAGGATAGAGAGTGGTTACATGTAACATCTGAGGGTGAGGGAATGGTTGTCGGTGCACGAGGCATGACAATGAGACACTCCTAGTAGCTTCTAGGGAAAAGCTGAATTCACATAGGAATGAGAAGGATCCTGAGGCTGTGTAGGTATGAGACTGCATGGTTAAAGAAAGACTTATAAGGCCTAATTGATACTACTTATACCAATAAGATGCATCTTCTTTTTTGGTAACCCGTTCCATAAAAACTCCATAGTTAAACATGCTTCACTTGGAGAAATTTTGGGATGGGTGACCTTTTGGGAAGTTTCTCGAAAAGCGTGTGAGTAAGGTCAAAGCATGCTGAAAGGACCCGTGTTGGTTTGTGGGGTCAGTCGGTAATCCTGAAAGTTGTCTAAGGCATTATAAATGGTGTCAAAATATGATGAAAGGACTTGTGTTGGTCTGTGGGTCAGTCAATAATCCTGAAAATTGTTTGAGACTTTACAAATGAAATCATCTATGAACGTGACAAAGTATTTGTTACCTCCAATCGAATCCACCTGGATCGGACCATACACATCGGAGTATATGACTTCAAGAATTACCTTTGACCTACTATATGCATCCATTCTGAAGTTATTCTTGTGTTTCTTCGCCTACGCACATTCTTCACACACTTCGCTAGGGATGTCGATTTCTGGTAATCCTGAAACCATATTTATTCTCTTCAAATCTCTGATATCTTTGAAATTGAGATGGCCAAGTCTATAATTCCATATCCATTCATCTTTGTTGGCTGAAGTTTCAAGGAACTTATGCTCCATCACATTAAGTTCAATCTTAAAGGTTCTGTTCTAAGACAACAGAGCCTTTAAGATCAACCTATTACCAACGTCGATAACCTCATAATCTTGTCTTCAATCGACACTTTGTAGTTCTTTTCGACCAATTGCCTTATACTGAGAAAATTACTTGTCATGCCTGGTATGTACAATACATTGGAAGTTACTGACCTCTTTCCATATTTCCTCATAATCAGAACATCACCAACACCTTCAACTGCTAGAGTATTTCCATTTGCAAATTTCACCATGTTCTTCATTAAGGGTTTTATGTTGACAATTGTAACACTGAATGTGACTTTTTCCAGGTTTTCAACCACCACCTCTTCCTTTACCTACATCACGTCCTCTTTGAAGGTGTGAGAAAAATACAAGAAAAGGAGTTTGAATTGGGGATTTCACTCTTGTTAACGTTTTTTTTAATCTTTTGTTGCGGAAGCATTAGTAGATAAACTAAAGCATAAACAAAAGAAAGAGACACACAATATATCCTGGTTCACTTGAAAACTCAAGCTAATCTAGTCCACTCGTCAAGGTGATTTTACCTTAGCCAAAGACTTAATCCACTATTACTAAGCTAATTACAAGGCATAACACTACCTGTGGCTAACTTCACAACCAACTGATGTGTCTGTTGGTTGGAGATTTTGACTTGTTCAGAAAAGGGGGTTCAAAAGCAAAGTCATGGGAATGCCAGAAGGAAGGGGTTTGACCCAGCCAAAGAGAAGAAAGAGTCAGCCATGGGTCGACAACCAGATGCAGGAATCCAAAACTAACTCGAAGCACTTCGACACGTCCCACAGATACATCCAGGTCGAAGGTATTTCAAAAAGACTATTTAGGAAAAGTATGGAAAAGAAAAATGCTTCAAAGAGTGGGACAAAGTAGTGGGTGGTTACCAGAAGAATGCGTTGGCAAGTGTCAAATCTTGATTTGTTGGAGAGTGTCTGACAGTTATTTTATTATTCTATATAAGTAGATTTTATTTTCAGTATTCAAGGTCGTATTTCTTCACATTGTAAAGGGATACACTCAAAGTATCGAGCGTCAGAGAAACGAGTTAACCCCCTATTCAAATGTATGATAATGTCCAAACACCTTTGTTTTCAAGTCATTTTAATTCCAAATTAATTTAAAATACTTGCCTTTTATATTTATCCTTTTTTATCCTGTATTTATTCGTTTTTCTTGCCTTTTCATTCAAGCAATCCGCGTGTGTTTGTTGTAAACACAAAAAATACCAAAATATACACAAGAACCCCTATTACCATTCTACATTACAAGAGTTCGCAGCATAACTAATCGTATAGAGTAATCCTGAGACTCGTTTGGCCGGTCCCGTAAGTAAACCTCGTGCGGAGGAGGCCAGATAAATGTTCGCACGAAATCCACGTGCGAAACAATTGGCACGCCTAGTGGAACCCGTTGGGTTAGTTATATACACTTGCGCAATGGCAAAATAGTAACACCACATCCAAACGAAGAACCATCTTCAACAGGAAGTCCAGTTGTTACGAACACAACTGAACCCGTTACGATAGTAGTACCGACTGCTACCAGTGGATCAACCACCGCTCTGATTCAGCCTGAACCAACAGGAAGAATGCAGGTGGAACTTTGTGGCAACGGGACCTAGTTTCACCATGACTTTTTTCCAGAACCTTCGGCATGCCTCCTGAATTCATGCCAAGTTTCCACAATTCTGGCACGACATTTGCAAACAATTCGTCAGGCGTTTTCCCTATACTAAGGGCTAGGGCCTTTGACGAACCAATACGGTCGAACACCGAATACAATTATTTATCTCAGTCGTTGCCAATGTTTACTCCAAACACTGTGGCCGTCATAAGGAAGCATATGGATGAGATTAACCATGAGATGGTCCACATGTTAACAGAGCAAATGGGGACTATTTTAAGACCTTTATTACAATATTCGACACAGAGTTACCAACAGTTGGAAACTCAGATGACTCGAATAGGGGATTTTTTTGGGAACCAACGACCCCGCAACGTTGAACCCCACCTCCTCGTCCTAAGACACCGGTCCAACAAGAAGAGGAGTATGAAGAGATTTTAGAACAACCTTACAAAGAGGTTAAACAAATACCCAGGGTGGTCAGAGGCCTCCCATCGTGATGTTACATCGACATCAAGACCAAGGAGATGTGTTTCGACAGGTTCGTCAGGATGCCATGGTCGGAGAGCCGAACCTTGAAACTATAGTAGAAAGGATTATGGTCCGAAATGGTGCCAACCAGGCCTTTGACAACCCATATACACGCCCCCATTACCTAACTATGTGTTATAAACTGAACTCCCCAGGGGCTGGAAAGTTCCAAAGTTCACCAAATTCGTTGTGAAGTTGAATATGTGGCACGTTACTAGACTAAGGCTAGGGATATAGAAAATAATGAGGATTTAATTATGAAGTACTTCCCTAGTTCCCTCACTAAGAATGTGTTTACATGGTTTACAACGCTTCCTCCTCAGTCCATTCACACATGGACTCAAAAGAATTGGCTAGTGTAAAATGAAAGACGAGTGAATTAGTCAAACAATATCTAAACAAGTTCAAACTTCTGAAAGTTAGGTGTTTTACTCAAGTCCTTGAACATGAGTTAGTCGAAATGGCCGCAGGAGGATTCGACTATTCGATCCAAAAGAAGTTAGATACCCAATACCTTAGGGATATGGCTCAATTGGCAGATAGAGTTCGACAAGTCAAAAGCCTAAGAGCTGAGAAGTATAAGGTTGGTCAATTCCATAATAAAGTTGCATATTTAGAAACCAAAAGTTCTCGTCCGATGACGGAGAACTCCTCGACGAAAGTGAGGTTCATGTGGTAGAACTTAAGTCAGGACCTCCCTACAGGTGCAAAGTGTTGAAACCATCAAACATGAAAGAACTTGTCGAAACAAGAAAATTCGACAAATATGTCACTAAGGCATATACCTTTGATATATCTAAATGCGATGAAATTTTTGATTTACTAGTAAAAGATGGTCAAATTGTTGTTCCAACTGGTTTAAAAGATCCTCCTCTAGATCAAAATAAAAAGAAAGGATTTTGTAAATTTCATAATTACCTTGGTCATAAAACTTCTCAATGTGTTTTTTCAGGGATTTGGTGCAAAAAGCTCTGAAGGATGGCATGCTTCAATTTGGCGAAAGGCCAAAGATGCAGGTCGACACTGGCCCTCTGAAAGTTGAAGAAGCTCTTTATTCAGAGCTGAATGAATGCATGATGGTGGAAGTTACTAAGGATTTCTCCAACACACCTCATGTCGAGAACATGAATGTATGATGGTTGACAATACTGAAGGTGACGACAAAGACACTAAGGAAAAACTGTAAGCAGTTTACCCAAGGGCTGATGAAAGTTTGGATGAATTCCAAAAGAAATGCCAAGTGGGTGGATCGAGGATAATATTATGCCCAAGATGCAATGTTGTATTCGACGAGAAGGCAACTAAAAAATATGAAGTTAGAAAAAAGGAGACTTTAGCCACTGTGGGGGTCCTGTATCCCAAAGTTTGTATTCGACCAGAGTGGTAACCTGTGTCGGAATGAAGAATTCCAAAGACAAGCCAGTTCATTAGGGCCTAAAACTTTTGTGCCACTATTTGACACCCCACGTGAGAAGTGGGTCAAACCAGTCAATCAAAAGGGCAGCAAAAGGCCGAAATGGAGGGTGTTGGACCTAAAGAAAGAGACTGGGAAGAAAAATGAACCCAAGGGTTACGTGGTTTCTCCCATTTACAAAGGGAAGAACCCAATGACCAGGACTTAGTGGAGGCACTACTAGAGAAATAAGAAGGCTGGAAAAGGGGCCTTAACATCTCGACCAAGACAAGGTGAACTCCTTGGGTCAAAGGAACAACGCCCAAAAGCAAGGTGGGTCGAAAAGGGAAAGATAGTGGTGAACTAGGCGCTGCCTATTAAAACCTCTGATAGAAAAGAGGTGACATATAAACAAATGGCAGAATGCACTCCCGCTGTCAGAAAGGGGAAGGAACCTGAATACACTCCCCAATCTGATGAGGAAAAACCTACGTATTCACCTCAGTCCGACGAGGAATATACCCCATCACCAGAAGATGACTTCGAAGAAGACATGTATGATGATACCAATGATGATACCTACGGGGACGACTTTGTCATTAATAGTGGCATTGTATCTGTGTTGCCAGCTGAATATGACACTGCGTCCGAAGTGTCTGAAACGGAGGAAGACATTGTGGCAAATGGAATTCCTGAAGATAAACCCTTATGCTACTACGTCATGAATGATGGGGTAGTCGAAGAGAAGATAACAGTGTTTGATAAAGCTAGCTCTGACATGATGTATCATCAGAAGCCTCTGTTCATAAAGGTAGATCGATGAAATGGCGATAAACAAAGTATTTGTCGATGGTATAGTAGTTGTGAATTTAATGCCCTACATTCTTTTCAAGATAATTGGAAAGACCGATGAAAACCTTTGACAACACAACATGGGTTTGTCCAATTATGAAGGCAAGACCAGCAATATTCTGGGAGTGATCCAAGTCAGCATGGTTGTGGGGATGACTACAAGGTCAACATTATTCATGGTGATCAACTATAAAGCCAATTTCAACCTATTATTAGGTAGAGAATGGATTCATAGTATAGGGGAAGTACCATCGATCCTACACCAAAGACTTAGTATCTGGAGAAAAGATGGTATTGTCGAGAACATCGAAGTCGACCAAAGTTATTATAAGGTCGACGACACCAAAGGGTTGAAAAGGTCATTCAACCAACACTTAGAAAATGTGGCCCCTTGTGATGATGGATCAAATTCTTACACCTCTTTCGAAACTGGCCGCACATTGAAGTTGGATCCAGATCGTGGTTTTGTCTGGGATGATGCTAATATACCAGAGGAGCCAAGTGAATTGGCACCTGTTGGGTGGTCTGAGGTCGACGAAAATGACTTCTGAGTCAGAAAACATGACTCAAATTTTGGCATATCTGGATGAAAACAAAAAAAAATTACTATGGAAATTAGGAGACATCAAATCCTAACCGACAAAGCTAGAACTAGTGGCCAAATGGGTCAGACAACAGTTTTGGAAAGCCGGAGGCTGGATTGTATTTACGACAATTGGCCTTTGGGGTTCCAAAGGGACCCAACAAATGAGCCACAAAAATTGAAAGCTCAACCCCCCTTCAAAGATATTGATTTAGGATATGGTACCGCTAAGAGACACATGTATATAAGTACGAAAATAGGGTCGAAAATGAAGGCTAAGTTGGTCGAAGTATTGAAAGAGTACATGGACTGTTTCACCTGGGATTATGGAGAAATGCCTAGTCTAAGTCGAAGTGTTGTGAAACACCTTCTACCCATACAACCAGGCAAAAAGCCAGTCAAGTAACAACCTCGTCGATTTGCCCCAGAGGTGACTGAAAAGATCAAAAAAGAAATCGAGAGATTGCTCAAAAGTCGATTCATAAGAACTGCAAGGTATGTCGAATGGCTCACTAATATAGTTCCTATAATTAAGAAAAATGGAACACTGCGCATTTGCGTTTATTTCAGAGATCTCAACAATGCAACCCCCAAGGATGAATGCACAATGCTTGTGGAAAAGATGCTTGTTGATTCAGCTGCAGGTTTTGAGTATTTGAGTATGCTTAATAGATACTCGGGGTATAATCAAATCCTTATAGTAGAGGATGATGTTCCTAAAACGGAGTTTCAATGCCCAAGAATCATAGGTACATATGAATGGGTAGTAATTCCCTTTGGCCTGAAAAATGTCGGGGCTACATATAAAAGAGCCATGAACGCAATATTACATGATTTCATAGAAAAGTTCATGCAGGTCTATATTAACGACATCCTAATAAAGTCCTCGTCAGAGAACAATCATTTAGATCACCTCCGACGCTCTTTTGAGAGGATGAGGAAATATGGATTAAAAATGAATCCACTAAACTGTGCTTTTGGTGTACGTGCAAGAGATTTTCTGGGCTTTGTCGTCCACAAGAAAGGCATCGAGATCAATTGAAACAAGAAGAAGGCTATTTTAGATCTCAAGCCTCCTTCGACGAAGAAACAACTTCAATCTTTGTTGGGGAAAATCAACTTCTGGAGAAGGTTCATCTCCAACCAAAGTGGAAAAACCAAAGTGTTCTCGCCATTGTTTAAGATCAAGAATGACAGTGAGTTCTAGTGGGGAGAGAAGTAACAAGAGGCATTCGGCGCAATCAAAGACTATTTGTCAAAGCCTCATATGTTATTGTCACCTAGTACAAATAAAAACATGAGATTGCATATTGTCACGTCAGATACGACCATAGGAAGTATGTTATCACAAGAGGACAACGATGGTGTCGAAAGAGCCATTTGTTACCTCAGTAGATTGTTGATAGATGTTGAAACTAAGTACACTATGATTGAAAAATTATGCCTATGTTTGTACTTCTCATGTATGAAATTAAAGCAATATATAAAGCATGTTGACGTTTATGTTTCGTCTCATTGTGATGTCATCAAACATATGTTGTCTAAACCTATTCTGCATGGTGGAATATGTAAATAGGCACTAGTGTTAACTGAGTTTTCATTAACTTACCAACCTTTAAGAGCTATGAAAGGTCAGATAGTGGCTGACTACATTGTCGACCATGCAATGGTCAAACCTCAGGTATTCATAATTGATGTGAACCCGTGGAGATTATATTTCGATGGGTCAAGCCATAAGAATGGAACAAGCGTAAGGGTAATGATAATCTCCCCACAAGGCCTACCGACAAGATTCAAATGCAGGGTCAAAGGGAATTGTTTCAACAATGAGGCTGAGTGTGAAGCCTTGATTACTGGGTTGAAAATATTAAATAATTTAGGGGCACAAAGAGTGGAGGTTAAAGGTGACTCGGAGATGGTAGTTAAGCAACTCACGCGTGAGTACAAGTGTATCAAGGAGCATTTAATAGCTTATTTTGTTATGGTGAAGAAATTATTGGAGCAGTTCGACATATCAAGTATTATACATGTGCCCAAAATGGAGAACTAGGAGGCGAATGATCTAGTACAAATTGCTTCAGGGTATAAAGTATCGAAGGAAAAATTAGAAGACTTCATTGATGTCCAAGAAAAAAATGGTTTCGAATGCTCTACCATTACTAACCTCTAATGGTTTATAAGCCAAAGGAACATGGTACGACGAAGTCCTAGTTATCGACGGATTGTCAATGACGGACTGGAGGCAACCCATTATAGAATACTTGAGAATCCTGTCGGGGGAACTGAAAAAAAGACGAAATACAAGGCTCTGAGTTACATGTTAATGGGAAATGGACTCATGAAGAAAACCTTAGAAGGAGTTTTACTCAAATGTATAGGAGACTTTGAAACATAAATAGCCATATCAGAGGTACATATTGGGGCTCGTGGAGCCCATCAAGCTGGCCACAAAATTAAATGGTTACTGTTTAGACATGGCGTCTATTGGCCAAGCATGCTCAAAGATTATATAGACTTTGCTAAGGGATGTCAAGAGTGTGAAGAACATGCCAACATCCAACACGTCCCAGACATCGAATTACATGCTATCGTGAAGCCATGGCCGCTTAGAGGATGGGCTTTGGATGTGATAGGAGAAATTCGACCTGCCTCGTCGAAACAACAAAAATTCATCTTGTTAGGGATAAATTACTTTACTAAATGAATAGAGGATATGCCTTTTGTAACACCCTTTCTACCCCATCACAATTATGATACATTTTAATCAAATATCAGAGTAAAACTCGTGAAAGGATATCACATTCTTCATAACTCAAACAACACAAATAATCATATTGAGTCTTGTCCCATAACACGGGTTACAAAATCCAGAATACTTCAAATCTATTTTCAACAACTACGCAGCAGAAAACAAAACATTTTCTTTCATCTTTAATAAATATAAAACCTCATAATTTAATCCTAAACATAAATTTAAAACCAAAAGTAGTCAACTGAAACAACATTTTAATTCAAGTAAACACAATAAACCCAAGCGAAACTCATCCCGATGTTACTGGACATAGAGTATGACTCCACTTCTAACTACAATGATAAACTCACTAACTCCGAGCTAAACGCACACCGAGATAACCTTAAGAATCTGCAGGATGGCATAATAGACCATCACCAAAAGGCAGGCCGGGTGAGTATAATTCACATTCAATAAAGTAATATAAAAAATGAGAATTTATAAACATGGATTCACAAAATATAATCAAATCATCATACGACTCAATCAATCACAACATCGAATACATCACATGTTCATAAACTCAAATACATCACATTATTACATAACTCAATGCAAATTCATGCTATGTCATTTAGAATGGAATGCAACCTCTTAATATGCATGTGGTATCAAAACATACTCATGGATGGACACTGGGCCATCAACCATTCACAAGGGAGAAACATCATAACATCATATCATTATAATTCACACAATAGAATTGAAGCTACCAATGGACCGAAGTCCCCACATAAATCAATGCCATGAATGCAAGATGCAATATACAGACGTCATCATCAAAACATCATAAGATATGCATCCACATTCATCCTCAATGTTGTAACCCAAAATTTTCCCTCCCATATGTCGCTCCCGACAAATGAAACGGATCAAATGAAGGTACAGACGCGAACGGTCGGCGAGAGGGACAGTGAGAACACACAGCCGTGAACTCACTGGAGAATGAATAGAGTCGCCAGCTAGGCATTTTTATCCCGGAGGAAAGGCAATGCTGCATAGACCTAGAAAAAGATGGATAAGACGGTTTGCGAACCAGAGAGACTGAGAAAGGGGGTTGGTTACAACCTGGGAAGGTATTAGCACCCAGATTGTCCGCCGTACTCGACGGGATCCACGCTTAAAAGATTTGTGTTTTAAAGGGGTAGTGTCAGTGTAAAGAAATGTGATGTGTACAAATGTACAGTGTCAGTGTGAGATCAGGAATGAAATGCTCAAGAATATGAGGCTAAAGAATGAAGCTGGAAGGAGGGGGAATGTACAGAGACTTTTGTTCGATAACTGTTAAGTTATGCCTACGTATCCTCTCGTGCAATGAGGAAGTCAGAACACCGTAGTTCGACCCAAAGAGACTGAAAGGTGATTTGACTGATGAACTGCTTACTTGTCTATGCTCAAGTGTATGACCTGTCTGGCTCAGGTGCGAACTGTCTTGCATTAGACGGAAGAAGCAAGTTCTCGATTGTGAGTGAAGATGATGAGAAAAGAATCCCGAAGGAGACGATTATTGTTTGTTTTTGTATTTTCAGTCTTTTATTGCTTTTGAATGTTTGTCATAAGATAATGAGCTTAAGCCTAAACCAATGGATTTGGTAAACTCATCACATCATCCCTCTGATTAGGGGTAATGAGAATTACCTTAAGTGTGAAGTCAGATTCTCACACTTAATCACCTTTGATATAGGGTTAAGATCATTGACCTACTTGTGATTAATTAGATGTTTTTGTGATTTTTGTTTAGTGTTAAGTAATGAGGTTAAGCCATAATCAGGGATTTAACAGGCTCATTACACCATCCTAAAAGAAGGATAATAGATGAGGATGTTTAAGCTGAGGATGACTCCTCAACTTAATCCATGATTAGGGATTAAACCCATGACAAAACAAACCTTTGATTAAGTGAATTTATTGATGATATGATGATGAAGTGTTTTTTATGATTTGTAAGACAACTTGAGGAGGACTTGTCCATTAACACTAGGGTTAGTCCTTCTTAACCAATTATGGAAGAATTAGAACCCTAATGCAAGGCCCAAGTTACAAGTGTACTGTCTTGATGTTTATTAAGTGAATTGATTAAGAGAGTTCAACACCTTAAGGGTCCAAGACTTAGGATTAAAGTTATACACTCCATCCTAAAAGAAGGATGCAGGCATGATCTTAATCACAAAGTCTTAAAGCCTTGAGGGTTTAGTCCCTGATTATGAGGTGAGGAGAGATGACTCAAGGAGAGACACAAAGGTAAAAACTATGGGGGAGACTAATCAAAACCCTAATTCATTATCATGCTTGGTTGGTCCTAATGTTTGTGAGGTTTTCAAGAACAAATCTTCAGAAGAACCACCAGGAAGCAGATGAACAAGATCAAGAGAAGCAAAGTGACTTGCTTCATTCAAGAAGTCAAGTCACTTGAAGAAAGAAAGTGGGAGAAGGAAGAATGAGCAAGCTCAAACTCAAACACAAGTAAGAATGAAGCAAGGTATGCAAAAGAAGATGAGAAGAAGAGTTATGAGAAGCGAAGGCAAATTCACTCCTCAAGATTACTTACCACCTGAAATGTTAGAAACAAATGCAATGCAGTGCTAGATGAGATGAAATGATATGATAAGCAAAGACCAGAAGCATGTTGATGATGATGATGATGCTATGGAGTGCTATGAACATGAGACAAGACAATGAGATGTTCATACAAAGCCATGGATGCAAATGATGCAAGTTTAGAAGCATGAACAAACATGAAATGTTATGAATCATACAAGACAAATGACATGGCAAACATGCAATGCAATGATCAAAGATGCTTTCTACATGTCTTAAGATGTCAAATGAATCATAAGAATGCACAAAATGCAATGACAAGCCAAGTTATGCAAGGAAATGCAAAGGGGATGCAAGAGAAAGCCCAAATTAGGGTTCATGAAACAAACATCAAACACAAACCAAAAACAGAAGCAAACCCTAATATGAAAAATGGAAAATGGTACCTAAAGAAACCCTAGACCTATAATGAACCACTGCCCAAAGGGGAGCTCTCAACTCTCAACCAAACTCAAGTTATGAATTTTGCAAGTTATTAGGGTTTTTTAGGGTTTGTAACAAAACAAATGCCAATCAATTAGAAAATGCAAGATCAAATCTTGGCCTTTTTATCCTTGAAAGTGCATGTCAAATGGAAAACAATGCAAAAAGAATCAATGTCTCAACCTTTACCAAAAGACAGAAATGAATTTTCAAACATATGATCAAAATAATGCATCAAAAATGATTTAATTCAATGAAAAATTCTCAAAATGCATCAAGATCAAAAAAAGAAATTTGGTTTGAAGGTTGGACAATGTTTCTAAATGTCTTAGAACATTTCATGAATTTTTTTGTAATTTTTAAATACCTAAAAGTATTTTTAATTAATTAATTCTCATTAATCAATTAAAAATAATCTTTTAAATATTTAAAAATACTTTTTTAATGATAAAAAATAAAATAAAATATTTTTGTGTCATAAAAATTAATAAAACCTTAAAGAAAAAGTTTCAAAATTTTTATGATTTTCTAGCTATTTTAAATAAATTATGCAAATTAATTGAAAATAAATGAATTAAAAATTGAATAAAGAGAGAAGTAATCAGATTGGACGCGTGAGATTTATCCTGGGTTTGAATCCATTGACTGCGCGCCAGAATGAGGGGCCAGGATTGCCTCAGATCAAATTAACTTAAATAATAATTAATTAGGCTAACACGTGGATTAGGGCATAAGTGAAATGATCTGGGCCATCAGAATGGGAGGGAAGTCAACAAGTCAAGGGAATCGTACGCTCGAAATTCAAACTGGCATTAATCACTGGATTAAGCCCTAATTACACTCAGGTGGCCGGAGAAGACCTCCGGTCGTCTTCTCCGGCCAGAGGGTCACCTGAAAATCACCCAACTCCCTAAAAACGTAAAATAAATGAAAACTAAGACCAAGGAAATGATCCTAACACTCCCACGAATCAAACCCCTAACCTAAAACAAATTTATCTAACCTAAACAAGCTGAATCGAAGCAACTAAGTTCTAGGGTTCGTAAGCTTCAAACTGAAATTAAACTCTCAAAACGCAACCATTTTCAAAACCAATGGTACCAGAATGATCAGCAAGACATGTAGAGCAAGTTTGTAACAATCAAATTGATTTCTGGAAAAATTAATTTGGAGCTACCTGAGATTTGCAAACTTTGATTCTGGAACTTTCAGGCCTCTTCTCCTTGCTCAATCTTCTCCTCTTGGTCCCCCAAAGTTGCTTGAATGCTCAAATGGAATTTATATTTGTTGGATGATGAGTTTCGAAGAGAACTGCTTCTGCTCAGTCAACAATGGCAGATGAGTTCTTGGCACTTTCAGGCTATGAAGAAGGGTTGTTTATGACCTATGAGGTGTGTTGAGAAGGTTTGTGGTGTTGGTTGATGTGTTTGTGGCTTGTAGAGAGAGATTCGATAGAATCTGCAGCATGAAGGTGAGCTATGGCAGATGGGGATTCAGGGTGTTTTTGGCTTTGTTTCTTGATGCTTTGTGTTCTATAGATCAAGGTGAGATGAATGAAGGCAAAGGTTTGGGTGTTTTCAGGCTGTGTAATGCAAAATCGAAGGGAGTTGCAAGTTGGGGTGTTTTTGTGTAAGTTGTGAATGTTATGCTTTCAGCCTTGGTTCTCATGTGATATGGTTTGCAAATTGAATGAATAAAATATTCTGATTGGTCTCTTGATGTGACATGGCCTGCTAGGATAGGTGAGTTACTTTTTGCTCAAAGTCCACTTTTGTGTAAGATAGGGCATGGTGTGATGCTAGGCAAGGACAAGTTGGGTTCTGGTGCAGCATGGTGAGTGTGAGAGGTTGGCCTGACCCAAGGCTCAATGCAGCAAGTTGGCATAAGGTTATGAGTGGTTTTGCAACTAGGTTGGCTTATGGTTCACATGTGACTTTTTGCATAAACAAGCATGAAATCATGGGCATTCCTAGTTCACTTCTGATTTTTATGACTTAGAGGAAGTTGGCATGCTGGTTTGACATGAATTGGAGGCTGCATTTTGACTTGATTCAAGACTTTGCAAAATTTTCACTTAGTGCATGACATGAAAAACAATGATTTTTGCTAACTTTAACACACCATAACTTTTGATTCAAGAAGAATTAGATCATGTTCTTGTACTTTTTGAAAAGGGAAAGATGAGATCTACAACTTTCATGACCAAAGTTTTTCCATTTGAAGCCTCTTTGGATCATAAATCAAAGCTTGAAAATTGACCTAAAATGATGCATTCTTGAAAAGTCAACAAAACCCAAAAAGTCAACTTTTGCAAAAACCCTAAATTCTTGATTTCCATGAGCTTCAAACTTCTTCCATGATCAAAATAAGATCATATACACTCAAAATGATGAAGACCACCCATTGGTTGGGTCATTGGGGGCCTCAGATGCCCTGATTTCACACTGACTTGTCTGAAAAGTCAACTCTTGATCAGATGACTTCCCCATGGAATTTCTTCATGAAAATTGATATGCATACTCCCTATACCATATAGAGATCAATGGAAACAAGAATGACCAAAAAATTTGGAGTTATGGCCTCTGAAACCAAAACCCTAATTTTCAGTCAACTGTGCAGTTCATCCTGGCTCTGCATCCACTCAAACCCTAGTTCTTGTGATCCCTTTGCAATTTTGACTTTGTGAGGATGTAACATGATATAAGCACACACATGGACCACTTTGAATTGATTGGTGGCCTTTGGAATGGCTCAAGATGCTTTGGGATTGCTCAGGTCACAAACCCTAGGTGCAGATGACTTAGAAACTATCCAGTGAACAAAAATGAGATATGAGATGATATGATTGTGTTTATGCATATGAGAATGATCACAAGTCATGATGTGAATGGGTGAGGGCAAATTTGGGGTGTTTACAGCTGCCCCTATTCAAACATGAGTTAGCTGTGCAGGTTGTAAGCGACGGCTTATCAGGCCAAACAGGATAACTTGTGGTTGAATACCAAAGACAGTCCAAAATTTGCACTCACAGAAATGAAGAAGAAAAGGGATATAGATTGTAAAAGCAAATAAAGTATATTGTAAAGTATGGGCGACGGAGGACGACCGTCGAGCAGAGGACGACTGCTGGGTAAGGTGGTATGTGAAGCAAAGCGATGACAGGGACGACCGACATGCTGGTAAAGTGTATAAAATAAAGCGATGACGGGGACGACCGACATGCTGGGGATAAAAGATAAAGCTAAGACGGGGACAGCCGACTAGCTGGGAAAATAAAATATCATGATGGGGACGGCCATCAAGATAGAGCTGCAAAGTTCTGAGGATTAATGAAACATGACGGGGACGGCCATCAAGTTCATAAAGGTAAAGTAACCAACGATGGGGACGGCCATCGGGCTAAAAAAGGAAAAGGGACCACGACGGGGACGGCCATCAGGTTAAAGAATAAATGAAATAAACAGATGATGGGGTACGGCCATCAAAGGTGAAGGACGATCACCTAGCAGGGGACGGCTGCTCTGTTGGGTATAAAAGAAATATGATGGGGACGGCCATCAAAGGTGGAGGACGACCACCTGGCAGGGTACGGCTGCCAAAATATCAACGATGGGGACGGCCATCGGATAGAAAAGGTCAACGATGGGGACGGCCATCGGACGAGCATGATGGAGGACGACCATCAGGAAGTGGAGGACGACCACTCAGCAGGGGACGGCTGCTCTCAAAGTTTATCATAACACAGGACGAGTGTTAGATAACCAAAGATCAACAATGGGGACGGCCATTGGATAAAGTGATGAAGGACGATCATCAAAAGGTGGAGGACGACCACCTAGCAGGGGACGGCTGCTAAAATCAACGATGGGGACGGCCATCGGATGAGCATGATGGAGGACGACCATCAAGAAGTGGAGGACGACCACTCAGCAGGGGACGGCTGCTCTCAGAGGTATCATAACACAGGACGAGTGTTAGATAAAAAGAAAATTTGTTGGCAATCTACTGGGGAGATAGTAAACACGGACGAGCGTTTACATCCAAGAAACAAAAGGTATAAGTGTTTGGTATTGTGTATAGATTAAAGGTGCGGACGAGCATCCTTAAGACTATGATACGGACGAGTATCATGTAGAAACAAACTGACACGTGTTCAGAGATGATGATACGGACGAGTATCAACTGGTTAACAAGGAACACGGACGAGTGTTGCATCTGAAAGTATCCTTCCGGGGAATAGTAGACACAGACGAGCATCTATATTCACGAAGACATAAGTGTTTGACACGGTGTATGGATTAAAGATGCGGACGAGCACCCTTAAGACTATGATATGGACGAGTATCATGTAGAAACAAACATTAGACTCAATGTTCTGAGATGATGGTACGGACGAGTACCAACTGGTTAACAAAGAACAAGGACTACTGTCGAATCTGCGGGGATATACATGGTGTATATAAGATACGGACGAGTATCTGAGCAGGTGTACCAATGAGTAGTGGGTATATAATGTATAGGTGGGTGTTTATCTGCTGGGGATATGACACGGACGGGTGTCAGGAAAGTGTATATACAAGTATAGGCGACCACGCTGGGGATATGACACGGACGGGTGTCAAGAAAATGTATAGGTATATGTAAGTGCAAAGAGGGTGTCTTTGGCTTTCTGCTGGTGACACGACACGGACGAGTGTCAGGATGTATCTGCAATACTGGTGATCTTGGTTTGTAAAGTGTATTCAGGCAACCTGCTGGGAAATGATGATACGGACGGGTATCAAAAAGGAGATATGCACTGGCGTTTGTGACATGGGGCAACTGCTTTTGCTGGGACTCTGATGGGGATGTATTCTGTATGCCGACAGATTGTCAATATTTACAGGTGTTCAAATCACAACATGACCTATGATTATGCTATGCATTTGTTTTTTGCCGTAATGCTCCGTATTAGACGGAATGCTACGCTTTGAGGGTGAATATGATGCGAATGCTATGATTATGCAAAGAGGCACCGATCCGGGATTCGGATCCCGTTGCTGCAAAGATCTCTGATTGATCTGCTTGAAGTGAACATCCCAGCTGGGGATGAGATCATTGATAGATCTGTAGTTGTATCTGCTTGGGGATATACGTCATCGATTGACATATTCTTATAATACGGGACCCAGCTGGGGTTTGTAGAAGCTTTCTCTCTCTCTGTTGTGACTTCTTCGTGCGTTGCTCTTCTTGAATAGAGGCTGGGGACTTTACGGGGAGATGATTCCCTGATTTCTGTATTCTGCTGAGGAAGGACGGCAATTCGGCTGGGGAATGCTGTTGATAAACTCAGCTGGGGAGAGCAACAAGAGGCAACTCCGCTGGGGATAGAGCACTCTGAGTGTTAAGCTTGTTTGTTGACTTGGCAACTTTGCTGGGGAAGGCAATGGGGAGCTACTCAGCTGGGGAAAGAGCATTTCGGATGCTGAGATTGCATGCTGATTTGGCAACTCCGCTGGGGAAATGGGCACCTTCTAGTGCCATGTGGAAGATAGACCAAGTTGATCATGACTCGCCTACTTGCTGAAGCGTAACCTGCATGCCCCAGGTTGTGTTCTGGATACCTGCAATCCTGCAAAGATAAAGAAACGCACAAATGGTCCCGAGGTATCTTTTACTGAGATTCTGTCATAGGAAATAAGTACTTTCGAGAGTAAGTATATTCCCTGCAAGCATGTGTTTTATTTTTAGAGAGAGGCATCTGTACTTATGCAATTGTGTTTTTAGAGACATCAGACAACTCTTTGCAAAACATAAATGTAAAACGAGACATGACTGAAAATCTGATTATATTAATTCGTGTGCCCTGAATTGGCAAGATACAGTCAGAGAAACATATCTCCTGAAATGAGGAGATTGTTACAAATTGAGAAATAAAGTGCTGGCAGTGTTGATGACGCTTTGAGGAGCTTCCTCTCCCGCTATGACTCGTATGACAATGACGTTCTTCTCGTTTTGCTTTCTGGAGAGAGTTGATTCTGATTGCAGCTTGATCCCTTGGAGCTTACCAAGTTGTAGGTGATACAGACGAATTCAGAATGCAGTTGTTCGCTTATTCCCTTATTTTGCATGGATCGCCCTTTCGGGTTTTCAATCCATCGGGATACCCATTTTTGCCTGAGTTGTCCAATGCGGCTTTTCAACTCAGCGGGTGTACATTTTTTGTTTATTTCCCTTATTTTTGCCCGAGTCTTTTATTCTGTTTTTGACTCGCCGGGATGCCCTATTTTTGCCTGGACTTACATTCTGTTTTTATGTCCAGCGGGTCATTTTATGCGAAGTATTTTTTAACCGCATCTGAATTCACAGGGGATGGAAAATCTTCACCATCCATGGTGCTGAGCATCAGTGCTCCGCCAGAGAAAACTTTCTTTACAACGAATGGTCCTTCATAATTTGGAGTCCATTTGCCCCTGTGGTCTGTATGAGGAGGGAGTATTCTTTTCAGCACAAGATCTCCTACTTGGTACTCTCGGTGCCTGACTTTCTGATCGAAAGCCCTCTTCATTCTCTTCTGATATAGCTGCCCATGGCAGATTGCAGCCAATCTCTTCTCTTCGATCAGACACAGTTGTTCGAATCGGGACCGAACCCATTCTGCTTCACTCAGTTTAACATCCATTAATACCCGTAACGAGGGTAGTTCAACTTCAACAGGTAGGACTGCTTCCATACCATACACAAGCTGATACGGTGTTGCCCCAGTGGATGTCCTGATTGATGTGCGATACCCATGCAAGGCAAATGGTAGCATTTCATGCCAGTCTCTGTAGGTGACTACCATCTTTTGCACAATCTTCTTGATGTTCTTATTTGCTGCCTCAACAGCGCCGTTCAACTTTGGCCTGTAAGGAGAAGAATTGTGATGTTGGATCTTGAAGTCCCGGCATAACTCTGTCATCATTTTGTTGTTCAAGTTGGAACCATTATCAGTAATGATTCGCTCGGGCACTCCATACCGACAGATGATGTCTCTCTTCAGGAATCGGGCTACCACTTGTCTTGTAACATTTGCATATGAGGCTGCTTCAACCCACTTTGTAAAATAATCGATGGCGACCAGGATGAATCTGTGGCCGTTCGAAGCAGTTGGCTCAATTTTGCCAATCATGTCAATGCCCCACATTGCAAAGGGCCATGGTGAAGACATTATGTTCAAAGGGTTTGGAGGCACATGCACCTTGTCTGCATAAATCTGGCATTTATGGCATTTTCTGGCGTAAGCACAACAGTCTGCGTCCATTGTGATCCAATAATAGCCTGATCTTAACAACTTTTTAGCCATGGCATGTCCTCCAGCATGGGTACCAAAGGATCCTTCGTGCACTTCATGCATCAACAAATCTGCTTCTGTCTTGTCAACACATCTGAGGAGTACCATATCAAAGTTCCTCTTGTATAAAGATCCATCAGTGTTCAGAAAGAAACTTCCAGCAAGCCTTCTTAAAGTCTTTTTATCATTGGAAGATGCCCCAGGTGGGTACGTTTGATCCTCCAAGAAGCACTTGATGTCATGGAACCAAGGCTTATCATCTTTAGCAATATCTGCTGCGAATACATATGCTGGTCTATCAAGTCTCGATACTGAAATCTGAGGTACAAAGTTAGCAGCTTGAACTTTGATCATGGATGAAATGGTAGCAAGAGCATCTGCAAACTGATTCTCGTCCCGAGGGATATACTCAAGCTTGACTGTTGTGAAGAAAGTCAATAACCTTCTTGTATAATCCCTGTAAGGTATCAGATGATCCTGGTGGGTGTACCATTTTCCGTTGGTCTGATTGATTACCAAAGCTGAATCTCCGAATACGGTCAATGTCTTGATCCTGAGGTCAATGGCTTCCTCAAGACCCATAATGCAAGCTTCGTACTCAGCTTCGTTGTTAGTGCAGTTGAAAGTGAGCTTTGCCGAGAAAGGCATGTGAACCCCTTTAGGTGTAATGAGTACTGCACCAACACCACGGCCATTCATGTTGACAGCCCCATCAAACATCATAGTCCATTCTTCTTCTGGGTCAGGCCCTTCAGTGTGAATAGGCTCTTCATGATCTTTTGCTTTAATGAACATGATGTCTTCATCAGGGAAGTCAAACCTCATAGGCTGGTAGTCGTCAATGGGTTGCTCAGCAAGATATTCAGATAGTACACTGCCCTTGATGGCTTTCTGAGATGTGTACTGTATGTCGTATTCTGTGAGAATCATCTGCCATCTTGCAACCCGTCCGGTAAGAGCTGGCTTCTCGAAAATGTACTTAACTGGATCCATTTTTGAGATTAATAAGGTAGTGTGGGTCAGCATATACTGTCTCAGTCGGCGAGCAGCCCACGCTAAAGCACAGCAAGTTTTCTCGAGCAGTGAATAACGTTGTTCACAGTCGGTAAACTTTTTGCTTAGGTAGTATATTGCATACTCTTTTCGACCAGACTCGTCATGTTGGCCCAGCACACACCCCATTGATTCTTCCAATACTGTCAAGTACATAATCAGAGGTCTTCCTTCAACTGGTGGCATAAGGATTGGAGGTTCTTGTAGATACTCTTTGATCTTGTCAAAAGCCCTTTGGCAATCTTCGTTCCACCTGACCGTTTGTTCTTTTCTTAGCAGCTTGAACAAAGGTTCACAGGTTGCTGTGAGGTGAGATATGAACCTCGAAATGTAGTTCAATCTACCCAAGAACCCTCGAACTTCTTTCTCTGTTTTCGGTGCAGGCATTTCTTGAATAGCTTTGACTTTATCAGGGTCAACTTCAATCCCTTTCTCACTTACAATAAAGCCCAGCAGCTTACCGGATCGCACCCCGAATGTGCATTTGTTGGGGTTCAACTTTAGTTGGTACTTCCTCAGACGCTTGAACAACTTGAGCAGATTCACCAGATGGTCTTCCTCTGTAAGGGACTTGGCAATCATGTCATCCACATAACACTCGATTTCCTTATGGATCATATCGTGGAATAATGTTACCATAGCCCGTTGATACGTTGCGCCGGCATTCTTGAGCCCAAATGGCATTACCTTGTAGCAGAACGTGCCCCAGGGTGTAATGAATGTTGTCTTCTCCATGTCTTCAGGTGACATTTTGATCTGGTTGTATCCTGAAAATCCATCCATGAAGGAAAATACCGAGAACTGAGCCGTGTTATCCACCAATACATCAATGTGAGGTAATGGGAAGTCATCTTTCGGGCTGGCTCTGTTCAGATCCCGGTAATCAACACACATTCTTACTTTGCCGTCCTTCTTAGGCACAGGCACAATATTAGCAACCCACGGTGGATAGCTAGTCACAGCAAGGAACCCGGCGTCCCATTGCTTTTGTACCTCTTCCTTGATTTTCATAGCCATGTCTGGGCGAGTACGGCGCAACTTCTGTTTGACTGGTGGGCATTCTTCCCTCAAAGGCAGCTTATGCACAACAATATCGGTATCCAACCCTGGCATATCTTGGTAGGACCAAGCAAACACATCAACATACTCTTGAAGCAGATCTATCAGTTGTCTCTTCACTGAGTCTTGCAGGCAGGCCCCGATCTTGACTTCTTTCACGTTTTCTTCTGTACCAAGATTAATCACTTCAACCTCCTCCTGGTGAGGAGTAATGACCCTTTCCTCTTGCCTTAACAACCTAGCTAGCTCTTCAGGAAGCTCATATTCTTCATCAACCCCTTCATCAGCTTGATTGATCGGATTGTCAAAGTCATACGATGTCATAGCTGTGTGGTTGTAGGTGCTGTCAGGAAGGCAATCTCTGCAAGGGTTTAATTGGTTCATTTTAGTGATCTGATTTTAGTCTTATTTAGAAAAGTGAAATGAAGTTGTCATTTTGAAAACACCGCCATTTATTTTTGTACAAAAAGAAAAATGGAAAAACAGTGAGCAGAAAAGAAAAAGACTCGTTTGCAAAAAGATTGTCTGATATTTCATTAATTTAATCTTGTTTGCACAAAAGTACAGATGGCCCTGGTTACAAAATGAGTCTTGTCATCTTGGGCAAGATGCAAGACTTTGATGCATGCTATAAAAGATACAGGAAATAATAATTACTCTGCTCGAGTAACACTTATAATTCCCTGGGAAGACCAGTTCGAGACACTGCTCCCCGGGACCTTTGGACGAATCCAATTCTCCAGGTTGCGCTCCTCTTCCAGCTCGTCTTCCAGGCAGTTGATAGCATCGGGGGTTAGCATTCCCCCACTGACAAATCCTGGCTCTGCAGCAGCCTTCACTTGATGTTGAGTTGGTTTGTAACCCAACCCAAATTTGTCCTTCTTCTCCTCCACAGCTAAAATCTTGCCCCAGCCTAGGGCAGTTCCTTCCTCAACAACCTTCCGGGCTTGTTGGTATGACGACATGGAGATCCCTGAAACAGCAGATGCTTCATTCACATTCAAGGCCTCAAAACCTTGGCTCATGGTTTCAACGATCTCTCCATCCATTTCAATATACTTGTAAGTAGCCAGATGGCTAACAAATATATCCTCCTCCCCGCAGATTGTGACAACTTGGCCTTCCCACTCATATTTTAACTTTTGGTGAAGGGTAGACGTTATTGCGCCAGCGGCGTGAATCCAGGGTCTACCCAACAAACAGCTGTAGGCGGGCTGAATGTCCATCACATAAAAGATAGTTTTAAAAGTCTGCGGGCCAATTGTCACGGGCAGCTCTACTTCTCCCAGAACCGATCTCTTCGAGCCATCAAAAGCTCTAACCACCAGGTTGCTGGGTCTCAATGCCAGTCCATCATATTCAAGCTTCACCAGAGCCTTCTTTGGTAGGACATTCAGGGATGATCCTGTGTCCACCAGCACATGTGAAAGGACAGCTCCTTTGCATTCCATGGTTATGTGCAAGGCTTTGTTGTGATTGCGGCCATCCACTGTCAGGTCAGAATTGGTAAACCCTAGCCCATTGCTAGCAGTAACATTACCAACCACGGTTTCCAATTGGTTGACAGTAATCTCCTCGGGCACGTAAGCTGCGTGCAGTACCTTCAGTAGTGCATTCCGATGGGCTTCGGAGCACATGAGCAGTGAGAGGATGGAGATTTTGGACGGCGTCTGATGAAGCTGATCCACAACTTTATAGTCACTCTTCTTGATGATCCGCATAAACTCATCAACTTCCTGATCAAACGGAGTCTTCAGGGCTTCTTTGACAGCTGGATCTTCCTGCACCGGGCCTTTCCCCTTTGCCTTGGCAGCAGCTTCTGCTTCGGCATTAGGTCTTTGGACTTGTGAAGCAAAGAGACGTCCGCTTCGGGTGAAGCCTCCGCCTCCGCCCACATTATCAATTTGTGGTGCAGGTGCTGATGTTTCCAGAGTGATTCTTTTCCCTTCACAGTACACGTCAGAGCCATAGTGCCAAGGGATGGCCCTATTGCTTTCATACGGTACAGGTCCAGGTACTGTGACGGTAACCGGACTGATTGATGCTGCTGAAGGGACTGCAATTGTTTGTGGATCATAAAAGATAGTAACTGGTGCTCTAGTGGGAGCAGCACCCTCTGAATGGTAGGCGGAGTTATTTTCTGGATCGTAGAAGATGGTAACAGTAGAGACATCTTCATGATCGTTTGCTGGAGTTGTAGGAGGTCCTGATGGAAGGACTGTTGTTGTTGTAGATGGAGAGTCGAAATGGAATGAAGCTGATGTTGTAGCAGGAGAAACTGTTGAAAACTGGTCATTTGGAAGGACAGATGAAGTACTTGCTGATGTGGTTGTTGAATTATTGGGAACAATAGTTGTTGCATTTGTAGGAGGGTCTGAAACCGTTGTTGATGAAGCTGCCGGATGTGCCGGAAATGATGTAGTGATTTGTAAGAGGCCACTCTTGATAAGGCTGTCAATGCCATTCCTCAAGTCTTCACACCCATTCCATGAAATATTGCAATAAGGGCACCCCAGCTCACACCCTGGAAATATTTGATTTTCACGGAGTTGAGCTTTGATTTCCACCAATGGTGTCCTGATCTGATCCACACTAGTTATCAAATAAGACTGTTGGTCTTCTTCAATAGCATTAATCCGAGGACCACCATGGTGTGGCATTGGGTTTTTGTTGACGTTGGGCGGAGGTGCAAAATTCAAAGCCTTGGAGTCTACCAAGTCTTGTACCTTCATATGCAGAGCCCTGCATTTTTCTGTACTGTGACCAGGCGCGTTGGAATGAAAAGCACACCTAGCGTTGGAGTCATAGTTTCTTGGTAGACTGTTTGGATCCGGAGGTGCCAACGTTCTTAGCTCAACTAGGTTGAGTTTCAGAAGTTGTGGCAATAAGGCAGCATATGGCATTGGAATCGGGTCTATCACCCTGTTAGCTTGAGAGGGCCTCTGTTGGAATGGCCTCTGTTGATTGTTGTTGTTGGAGTTGTTGTTGTAGTTGTTTCTTGGAGGATATTGATTCTGCTGATACTGAGGTTGTTGTTGGAAATTTTGTTGAGGAGGTTGATAGACTGGTAGAGGATGAGCTGGAGCAGGAATTGTGACTGCTGCTATGGTTCTGGGAACATAATGGGGCCTACCCCTGCTGGTGTGAATGGCATTGGTCTCGCCAGATCTTCTCGGGCCTGTAAAAGGCTTTCTTGTACCACTGGACGAACTAGCACCATTATCGGAAATTTTACCCATTTTTAACAGGCTCTCAATTCTCTCCCCTGCTATAACAACATCAGCGAAGCTAGTGGAAGAGAAAGCAGCCAACCTGTCAATATACGTTCCCTGGAGAGTGTTCATAAACATGTCTGCCATTTCTCTCTCAGACATTGGTGGTTGAACGGCAGCAGCCAATTGCCTCCATCTTTGGGCATATTCACGGAAACTTTCCCTTGACGACTGTGACATTCCCATTAGGAGAGTCCTGTTGGGTGCCATGTCTAAGTTGTATTGATACTGTCGGATGAAGGCTTCTGCCAAATCCTTCCAGCATCTCACTGTTGCCCTTGTCAAGTGGGAATACCATTCCCTTGATGCTCCAGTCAAACTGTCTTCGAAGTAGAACATCCAAAGTTTCTCATCCATTGTATAGGCCTTCAGCCTTCCCAGAAATGACTGTAGATGAGTCCTGGGGCATGAAGTCCCATTATACTTTTCGAAGCATGGAGGCTTGAACTTGTGGGGGATCCTGACCCCGTCTACCAGCCCCATGTCCATGACGTCGAAGCCCAAAGAATTTTGAGACTCCAGTGATCTCAACTTTTCAGCTATTTCATCCAATCGCCTATCATAGGCCTCTTCTCCAGCACCCAACACTGTAAATTGGTCCTCCTGAGGATCCTCTTGAAGCACTCTGGCTGCAGTAGCTGTTCCTTGAACGTTTGCAGGAATATTAATCTCAGGATGTAGATGCGGGCCAAAAACAGGAGGGTTAATGTGGGGTTGCACCCTTTCATTATTACTGGTGCCAGCAGTTCCCACATGAGGCTCCTCTTGATTCTGTCTTTCAACCATGGCCCTCAGCCTCTCCTGGCTCTGAGCCATGTTGTTCATGACCTCCATGAACTGCGTCATTTGAGTTCTCATCTCCAATCTTTCATTGGCCAGTTGATTTCTAACATCAGCAAGATCTTGTTGGACTTGATCCATCTGAATTCCCGGAAGGTTATTTCTGGTGGGATACCTGTGCGGCCTGTTGAGGGGAAACACCCGGCGACGAGCAATACTGCCTGAATATCACAACAGAGGTTAGTATCAATAAAACAAAACCTACAAAACAAACAAAAAGGTTAGTATGCAATGCAGTTGTGCTTATTTGCTATCAAGGGTATCCGGTTTGGTCTTCAGTTTTGACCCTTCCAGACCCTTGAAGATGATACTGCTTGAGGTTGCTTCTGAAATGAGCTCAGATGGAAACCAACAAATATATTACATAAGATGAAACAAATACAACTTGTTCTTTCTTACAACACAAGCCCTCTAGGGGTCGAAATACATAATCAAAAAGCAAAAGTACATGAAAAGAAATAGCAACAAGCAAATGATCAAACTCCGAGGCCAAACTCATCCTCACGAACTTCCTTAAGAAGTGCTTCGGTCACAGGATCAGTCGGACGCTCCGTGAGACCTCTGATGAGAAGGTTCCTTGTTGCAACAGCTGCAGTCAACTTCTTGTTCTGACTTTGATCTTTGGATTTCTTCACTCCAGCTTTGATTTTTAACTCTGAAATTTCCTCCTGGGCTGCTGCCAGGGCTTTTTCCATCTGCCCCATCTTATCTTGAACTCTCTTATCTTCTAGAGTACGGGCTTCGGTGATCCGGACCCACCTGGCCTGACTCTCTTTCAAGTACAAGTCTGTCCTTGCTCTTTGAAACTGGGCTTCTTTACAGGCATTTTTCAGAATTTGCTCACCAGCCTTAGACTTGTTGATATAATCCCCAGACTTCTCAATCTTGGTCAAATGCTCCACTCTCAACTTTTCCAATCTTTCAATCTCCCTCACACCTTCACTCCTCTCCCTGAGGGTCTTCTGCAGGGCTTGGGATAGCTTCTCATTTCTTTCTTTCAAGCCTTCAAACTCTTCCAAACTGACAGTAGCAGGGGGTGGTGCTGATGATGACTCAGGCATGTCTTTGATGGTGAAGGGCAATCCTGAGATTTGGGCCCTAGCATAGGACCACTCATGATATTGGGCTGATGCCACATTATTGCACTTCCCCGGAATGGTGATTCCCTTGGTTTGAACATGATCCCAGGCCCAGGCAGCCTGTCTAACAGTTGCCAGACTAACCTTGTTCTCACAGTAGAGGGTCTCAGCCAAGTCCTTTTCCCTAGGAGCATGAACCAGTGCATAACCCAATTGCCTCTTGAATAGCAGGGGGTTGTAATTGATACTTCCCTTGACTCCTACCAAAGGCACATTAGGAAAATGCCCACAGCTAGTGATTATGTCTCTGCCCTTGGTACTTTGATTGCACCACCTGATATCTGCTGTAGTTAGGACAGAAAGTCTCCTTGCCCAGTTGCTTTGCTGGTGAGGGTTTAGGAATGTATCTGTCCTAGGTAGATGCTTGAGAAGCCAGGCATGGAATAGTGGAGCACAAATCCTCACTAACTTCCCTCTCTGTTTCTCATTCCTCTGATGTACTGAGTAATAGAGATCACCCAACAAGGTAGGCACTGGGTTCTTCAAGATGAACAAATGGATTGCACTCTTGCTGATGAATCTGGGCTCATCTGCAAATAACACAATTCCATACACACTTAAAGCCAACAGAGCACAAACAGCTTTCCACTCCCCCAGGGAGGCCTTCAGACTAGCTTGAGAGATTAGGAAGTCCAGCTGTAATCCAGGGACACTAGATTTAGAGGTCATGTGTTGTTCAATCAAAGCAGGTTCCAGGTGCAAAGCTTTGGCTATCTCCCCACTGCTGGGAAAATCCATTTCAGGATTGAATGGGATCTCCCTCTTGATAGGCAAACCAGTCAAAGATGAGTATTCTTCCAAAAGAGGACCCAACTGGAAGTCTTGAAATGTAAAGCATCTCAATGGGGGGTCATAGAACTGAATGCAGGTATGAATCAGGCTCCTCTGAGACGGGTCCATGTCCATAACTAGGTCAAGTATGTCCCCATAATGTTCCCTGAACAAAGGGATGTAATCTGGTGTAATCAGGGTTTGGATCCTCCTGAGGTCTGACAAATCTGGTTGGAAGAAATGATAGGTGATGTTGTTCTTCTTTGGAGCCATGATGTTGAAGACTGAGCAGAATGCTGAAGCAGGGAGAGCCACTGATTGGCTGGTGCTGAAGCAGACAGATAAAACTGAAACAGATGCTGATGAAGATGGGTCAAAACTGCAGATGGGGTCAAAACCAAAACCTGATGAACAATGGATACCCTGAAAAACAAATAAGCACATGTTAATATGATGCAATGAGTATGCATGCAAATGAAATGCAAGGGTCTGTGACAGAGCTGGATCTGAATAAATGCCTTGGTATAGATCCATGTGTGTCTAAGAATTCCAGATGGAGGTCTGAGAAATCCAGTAACCAAGGTAGGGGACTCAAATAAAGAGCCACATGTCCAGGGTTTTAGAATCACAAGAACTATCCAACATGAAGCATTCTTAACAAAGTCAAAGTAACAGGGTATTCTGAGGTCAAGGTACCTGCAAACCTGTAAACAGCCCAACCCCCTCACAGGTAGTGATCTAGAACAAGGATCCTCAGACTTGGATTTGTTATGAGAAGTGTAAGCACTTCTAACCCGGAGGTACAGTGTTTACAATTACCATAACAATTCCTCCTCTAATTCACCTCAATTTCTGAAGGTCAATACTAAAAGGTCATCCAGACTTAGCAGGCTTCCCAGATCCCCCCTAGCATTGCAGGAAATCTGCAACACAGAGTTCTCAAGAAGAAACCCATATCTGAACCGTGTTTCATATTCCCGCACCAGACTGAAAATTGACTGGGAAAGAATATGATTCACTCTAGCCTAGGTGTCACTCAGGTCCCAGGTATAGGACCTAAACTCTCAATGGAACCCCCACCCACCAAAGAAAAACCAGATCCAGCCAGCACAGTATGACAGTATGATATATAAAAGCAGTAAAGAAAGCAGTAAAGTAACTGTACATAAAGCAATAAACAAAAATAAATACAAGCACAAACAAGCACATAACACCCCAGTAAACACAAATCAATCAAGCGCTAGGAGGAACCCACGAAAAGAACCAGAAGCCCTGGTTGCAGTATAAGGGTCCCCAGCAGAGTCGCCAAGCTGTCGCTCCCGACAAATGAAACGGATCAAATGAAGGTACAGACGCGAACGGTCGGCGAGAGGGACAGTGAGAACACACAGCCGTGAACTCACTGGAGAATGAATAGAGTCGCCAGCTAGGCATTTTTATCCCGGAGGAAAGGCAATGCTGCATAGACCTAGAAAAAGATGGATAAGACGGTTTGCGAACCAGAGAGACTGAGAAAGGGGGTTGGTTACAACCTGGGAAGGTATTAGCACCCAGATTGTCCGCCGTACTCGACGGGATCCACGCTTAAAAGATTTGTGTTTTAAAGGGGTAGTGTCAGTGTAAAGAAATGTGATGTGTACAAATGTACAGTGTCAGTGTGAGATCAGGAATGAAATGCTCAAGAATATGAGGCTAAAGAATGAAGCTGGAAGGAGGGGGAATGTACAGAGACTTTTGTTCGATAACTGTTAAGTTATGCCTACGTATCCTCTCGTGCAATGAGGAAGTCAGAACACCGTAGTTCGACCCAAAGAGACTGAAAGGTGATTTGACTGATGAACTGCTTACTTGTCTATGCTCAAGTGTATGACCTGTCTGGCTCAGGTGCGAACTGTCTTGCATTAGACGGAAGAAGCAAGTTCTCGATTGTGAGTGAAGATGATGAGAAAAGAATCCCGAAGGAGACGATTATTGTTTGTTTTTGTATTTTCAGTCTTTTATTGCTTTTGAATGTTTGTCATAAGATAATGAGCTTAAGCCTAAACCAATGGATTTGGTAAACTCATCACATCATCCCTCTGATTAGGGGTAATGAGAATTACCTTAAGTGTGAAGTCAGATTCTCACACTTAATCACCTTTGATATAGGGTTAAGATCATTGACCTACTTGTGATTAATTAGATGTTTTTGTGATTTTTGTTTAGTGTTAAGTAATGAGGTTAAGCCATAATCAGGGATTTAACAGGCTCATTACACCATCCTAAAAGAAGGATAATAGATGAGGATGTTTAAGCTGAGGATGACTCCTCAACTTAATCCATGATTAGGGATTAAACCCATGACAAAACAAACCTTTGATTAAGTGAATTTATTGATGATATGATGATGAAGTGTTTTTTATGATTTGTAAGACAACTTGAGGAGGACTTGTCCATTAACACTAGGGTTAGTCCTTCTTAACCAATTATGGAAGAATTAGAACCCTAATGCAAGGCCCAAGTTACAAGTGTACTGTCTTGATGTTTATTAAGTGAATTGATTAAGAGAGTTCAACACCTTAAGGGTCCAAGACTTAGGATTAAAGTTATACACTCCATCCTAAAAGAAGGATGCAGGCATGATCTTAATCACAAAGTCTTAAAGCCTTGAGGGTTTAGTCCCTGATTATGAGGTGAGGAGAGATGACTCAAGGAGAGACACAAAGGTAAAAACTATGGGGGAGACTAATCAAAACCCTAATTCATTATCATGCTTGGTTGGTCCTAATGTTTGTGAGGTTTTCAAGAACAAATCTTCAGAAGAACCACCAGGAAGCAGATGAACAAGATCAAGAGAAGCAAAGTGACTTGCTTCATTCAAGAAGTCAAGTCACTTGAAGAAAGAAAGTGGGAGAAGGAAGAATGAGCAAGCTCAAACTCAAACACAAGTAAGAATGCAGCAAGGTATGCAAAAGAAGATGAGAAGAAGAGTTATGAGAAGCGAAGGCAAATTCACTCCTCAAGATTACTTACCACCTGAAATGTTAGAAACAAATGCAATGCAGTGCTAGATGAGATGAAATGATATGATAAGCAAAGACCAGAAGCATGTTGATGATGATGATGATGCTATGGAGTGCTATGAACATGAGACAAGACAATGAGATGTTCATACAAAGCCATGGATGCAAATGATGCAAGTTTAGAAGCATGAACAAACATGAAATGTTATGAATCATACAAGACAAATGACATGGCAAACATGCAATGCAATGATCAAAGATGCTTTCTACATGTCTTAAGATGTCAAATGAATCATAAGAATGCACAAAATGCAATGACAAGCCAAGTTATGCAAGGAAATGCAAAGGGGATGCAAGAGAAAGCCCAAATTAGGGTTCATGAAACAAACATCAAACACAAACCAAAAACAGAAGCAAACCCTAATATGAAAAATGGAAAATGGTACCTAAAGAAACCCTAGACCTATAATGAACCACTGCCCAAAGGGGAGCTCTCAACTCTCAACCAAACTCAAGTTATGAATTTTGCAAGTTATTAGGGTTTTTTAGGGTTTGTAACAAAACAAATGCCAATCAATTAGAAAATGCAAGATCAAATCTTGGCCTTTTTATCCTTGAAAGTGCATGTCAAATGGAAAACAATGCAAAAAGAATCAATGTCTCAACCTTTACCAAAAGACAGAAATGAATTTTCAAACATATGATCAAAATAATGCATCAAAAATGATTTAATTCAATGAAAAATTCTCAAAATGCATCAAGATCAAAAAAAGAAATTTGGTTTGAAGGTTGGACAATGTTTCTAAATGTCTTAGAACATTTCATGAATTTTTTTGTAATTTTTAAATACCTAAAAGTATTTTTAATTAATTAATTCTCATTAATCAATTAAAAATAATCTTTTAAATATTTAAAAATACTTTTTTAATGATAAAAAATAAAATAAAATATTTTTGTGTCATAAAAATTAATAAAACCTTAAAGAAAAAGTTTCAAAATTTTTATGATTTTCTAGCTATTTTAAATAAATTATGCAAATTAATTGAAAATAAATGAATTAAAAATTGAATAAAGAGAGAAGTAATCAGATTGGACGCGTGAGATTTATCCTGGGTTTGAATCCATTGACTGCGCGCCAGAATGAGGGGCCAGGATTGCCTCAGATCAAATTAACTTAAATAATAATTAATTAGGCTAACACGTGGATTAGGGCATAAGTGAAATGATCTGGGCCATCAGAATGGGAGGGAAGTCAACAAGTCAAGGGAATCGTACGCTCGAAATTCAAACTGGCATTAATCACTGGATTAAGCCCTAATTACACTCAGGTGGCCGGAGAAGACCTCCGGTCGTCTTCTCCGGCCAGAGGGTCACCTGAAAATCACCCAACTCCCTAAAAACGTAAAATAAATGAAAACTAAGACCAAGGAAATGATCCTAACACTCCCACGAATCAAACCCCTAACCTAAAACAAATTTATCTAACCTAAACAAGCTGAATCGAAGCAACTAAGTTCTAGGGTTCGTAAGCTTCAAACTGAAATTAAACTCTCAAAACGCAACCATTTTCAAAACCAATGGTACCAGAATGATCAGCAAGACATGTAGAGCAAGTTTGTAACAATCAAATTGATTTCTGGAAAAATTAATTTGGAGCTACCTGAGATTTGCAAACTTTGATTCTGGAACTTTCAGGCCTCTTCTCCTTGCTCAATCTTCTCCTCTTGGTCCCCCAAAGTTGCTTGAATGCTCAAATGGAATTTATATTTGTTGGATGATGAGTTTCGAAGAGAACTGCTTCTGCTCAGTCAACAATGGCAGATGAGTTCTTGGCACTTTCAGGCTATGAAGAAGGGTTGTTTATGACCTATGAGGTGTGTTGAGAAGGTTTGTGGTGTTGGTTGATGTGTTTGTGGCTTGTAGAGAGAGATTCGATAGAATCTGCAGCATGAAGGTGAGCTATGGCAGATGGGGATTCAGGGTGTTTTTGGCTTTGTTTCTTGATGCTTTGTGTTCTATAGATCAAGGTGAGATGAATGAAGGCAAAGGTTTGGGTGTTTTCAGGCTGTGTAATGCAAAATCGAAGGGAGTTGCAAGTTGGGGTGTTTTTGTGTAAGTTGTGAATGTTATGCTTTCAGCCTTGGTTCTCATGTGATATGGTTTGCAAATTGAATGAATAAAATATTCTGATTGGTCTCTTGATGTGACATGGCCTGCTAGGATAGGTGAGTTACTTTTTGCTCAAAGTCCACTTTTGTGTAAGATAGGGCATGGTGTGATGCTAGGCAAGGACAAGTTGGGTTCTGGTGCAGCATGGTGAGTGTGAGAGGTTGGCCTGACCCAAGGCTCAATGCAGCAAGTTGGCATAAGGTTATGAGTGGTTTTGCAACTAGGTTGGCTTATGGTTCACATGTGACTTTTTGCATAAACAAGCATGAAATCATGGGCATTCCTAGTTCACTTCTGATTTTTATGACTTAGAGGAAGTTGGCATGCTGGTTTGACATGAATTGGAGGCTGCATTTTGACTTGATTCAAGACTTTGCAAAATTTTCACTTAGTGCATGACATGAAAAACAATGATTTTTGCTAACTTTAACACACCATAACTTTTGATTCAAGAAGAATTAGATCATGTTCTTGTACTTTTTGAAAAGGGAAAGATGAGATCTACAACTTTCATGACCAAAGTTTTTCCATTTGAAGCCTCTTTGGATCATAAATCAAAGCTTGAAAATTGACCTAAAATGATGCATTCTTGAAAAGTCAACAAAACCCAAAAAGTCAACTTTTGCAAAAACCCTAAATTCTTGATTTCCATGAGCTTCAAACTTCTTCCATGATCAAAATAAGATCATATACACTCAAAATGATGAAGACCACCCATTGGTTGGGTCATTGGGGGCCTCAGATGCCCTGATTTCACACTGACTTGTCTGAAAAGTCAACTCTTGATCAGATGACTTCCCCATGGAATTTCTTCATGAAAATTGATATGCATACTCCCTATACCATATAGAGATCAATGGAAACAAGAATGACCAAAAAATTTGGAGTTATGGCCTCTGAAACCAAAACCCTAATTTTCAGTCAACTGTGCAGTTCATCCTGGCTCTGCATCCACTCAAACCCTAGTTCTTGTGATCCCTTTGCAATTTTGACTTTGTGAGGATGTAACATGATATAAGCACACACATGGACCACTTTGAATTGATTGGTGGCCTTTGGAATGGCTCAAGATGCTTTGGGATTGCTCAGGTCACAAACCCTAGGTGCAGATGACTTAGAAACTATCCAGTGAACAAAAATGAGATATGAGATGATATGATTGTGTTTATGCATATGAGAATGATCACAAGTCATGATGTGAATGGGTGAGGGCAAATTTGGGGTGTTTACACCATATTCAAGACAATGTGTCTCAAGAGGTCTCCTAATAGTCACAAGATTCACAATTGCTCAAAAGGATTTCATGTTTCATCACACAAAGCCTCCTCCTAAGAAATGTATCTTAAAACTAGTGTTTTGAATTTATCAAGGCAAATGGGACTTCTAAAGCCTCAAGTGGACTTCATGACATCCCACATACTTCAAAGAATCTTCATGTCAAGTTTCAAGACTTTCCCTACAAGTTTGGTCAATTAGATGCTCAGAATATCAAAAATCAGTTGACTTGGTCAAAAAGTCAACTGTGGTCAACACAAAGTCAAACTTCAAGATTTTTGGTCAACATAAAGACAATGAGGTGAAATTCATCATTTTATCAAGGGTTGATCATGATTCATCAAGGAAGCCTCAAAATCATCAAGAATCAGGAGTTACTAAATTAAGGTTTTGTGTAGTAAAAGTCAATTGTACTTTGACCAGCCATAACTTTCACATACTTTAGAAAAAAATTTCCCATCCAAATCTCATTTTGAAGGAAATTAAATTCTCTACAACTTTGTATCTCACAAGCCAAGGCCAAAAATGCTTCATTTGAGAGATATGAGCCAAGATATTACATGTCCTTTTAAAAGTCAACAAAAGTCAACTTTTTCAAAAGCTCATAACTTGACAATGGAAGATCAAATGGACACGAGACCAAAAGGAGTAGTTATATGACACTCTAAGCTTTCTAAAAAGTCCTGGAACACCTTCATGGGATAAAAATTGAGGGAGTTATGCATTGATGAAGTTGGATAATTTTAAGGTGTATGAAACAAAAAAGGCCAAAACTTAAGTTTTCTTCAAATGGGCCCATAATTTTTCAACCAAAACTCAATTATGAGACCATACATGACCCATTGATCACAATATCTGATTTTTGTTATTTATTTTATATTATTTAATTTAAATCATTTAAATTCAATTTTAATTAAAATAAATCATAAAAAAATCAAATCTTTGATTCAAAAATTATTTTGGGATCAAATATTTGATAGTTATGTTGATTGAAAATGTCCAATTTCGTGCAAGACCAAACAAGTATGATTTTATGTGATTTTTGGACAAATTTGGAAACCATGTTTCTTCACACTCAAGCAACCCAAAAACAATCCATCAAGGCCAAAAATTATGACCTAAAATACACTTTTATAAATACACTCAAGCAACCCAAAAACAATCCATCAAGGCCAAAAATTATGACCTAAAATACAGTGTTATATGCAAATCGAATGCACATTCTTGCTCTTATTTTGATTTTTCGATTTCATTAATTTACGCATGAATAATTGATTTTGATTATATAACATTGTTTGTTTGATTGTATAGATTGTTTCTGGGCAATTGGATTTAAGTTTTGATGCAGGAATCGCATGATGCCATTATTGGGGTTCGAAAGCTCCAAAATGAGGGATGGTGGTTAAACATGGTTTTATCTGAAATTGATCAAATAATTGGACTTAACGGACCCCATTTGATTGATTTGTGGTATCAGAACAGATTTATTTCTTGAATTGTGTTTTTTTGATGTGCAGGACCTGTAGTGACGGATAAAAACCGTCACTACAAGTTATTGCTACGGTTTGCCGTAGGTAAAGCCTAATCCAACGGACGAAGGAAGAAGATGATTGCTCGCGTGCGCTTTTCAGAATTTTAATTTTGTTTTATTTTATAATTAATTGTTTGCGTTTGTTTATCACAAGGATGCAGGTGGCCTAATGGAAACGCGTTGGAGCTGGGAAGTGGCGGTCCTGGGTTCGAATCCATGCCTCCACCCTTTCCTTTTTATGCGTTTTTCTTCTTCCTATTTTATTTTATTTTATTTTTTTAATTTTCATTACTTTTCTTAATTAACTCTAACTAATTACCATTAACTTAAAACTAATTAAATCTAATCATCCTAAATTCTTTTTAAAAACAAATTTTACAAATAATTCTTAATTATTTTTTTTGTACATAATATTTTTATAAAGTTTAGTTTTATTAGGTTTTTTTAATTAATTGTATAAATTAATTTAATAATTAGGTTAGATTTAACAAACCCTAATTTAATTAACCCTATTTTTCTAAAACCCTAATTTAATCAACCCTGAATTTTCAAAACCCTAATATTTTTTCATAAAAACGATTAATCTCTTTTCTTAATTTAATTTAATTTGTCTTAATTATTTATTTTATTAGAAAAATTATATAGGACGCACGATTATGTAATTTTATTTTCTCGCACGCCTTTATTTTCGATTATGTAATTGCTCCTCCTATGTAATAGTCTAGGTTTAATTTCCGCATTTTAATTTCTGTAATCCCCCTAAAAGACAAATGTACCCCCTCCTCCCCCAGATGTAATAGCATATGACTTTAATTTCTGCTAAATATTATTGCGTTGTTAGTAACCTAGGGAGTGCAAAGACTTGTATGATAAATAAATTGGACTTAGCTCATTAAATTCAAGATAAATAATTGAAATTGATATTCACACACATAAGTCGGTCGTTTTACGATTGCCATCTGCACCTCCTAGGGTTTCTTCTCTTGGTTGCCTTTCAAACATGGTCAAGTCCCTCGAACGTGGGGGTGTCTTAGTAAATGTCCCTTCAAATAAAAAATCATCATGTCCATTCAAGATAAAAGATCATAGTCCCTTCGAGTTGCCTGTGAATAAATGATCTTGTCCCTCGATGACCCTACGAAAATGATGATCGTCCCTTCGAATTACTAAGATACCCCTACAGGTTGCCTTCTATGACCATACGATGACCCTACGCATGTCCCTTTAAACATCCAAGGTAAAGACTACTTACTCACTAATAGTAAGGACAATCATACCCTTAAAGGAAATAAATAACAAGAAAGACCTTACTTAGGGTAGGAAACTCTCAAATACTTGCTCACTCTTTCAAAACTCTCTTTACACCCCATTTTTAAAATATTTCGCAAAGTTAAACACTTTGTATATATCCATATGAGGACCATTACAAAGTTAAAGACTTATGAAAATATTTTCTAAACACACACTACACATTTTTTTCCAAACAAAAGTAAAGTGAGCTAAGTAATTAAGAGCCCATGGATAACCATGGATACAAAGGGTGCTAACACCTTCCCTTTGTATAACCTACCCCCCGAACTCAAATCTTTTTAAAGGTCTTTCCTGTTCTTTTATTCCTTTTCCTTATTGGATAAAATAAAAGTCGGTGGCGACTCTTGCTATTCGCAACATAGTTTTTGTAAATAAAAACGCACAAGTCAGTTCTCCCACCGTGTTACAGAACTGGAGACTCTGCTGGGGATGTACTAATTAAAAGAGGGGTTACCTTAGGATTATATCAATATATTTGTTTGAATTATTTGCTTTATCTATATTTGTTGTGAGGCTACTGTGTGAAATAGCCTAACTCGGATCTAGTGTACCTTAGGTAAGTAGCAATAGACCAAGGAAAATGTACGACATATACCGATATGGTTGATCTGGTGGCTACAGTTAGTGTGACTTCTTGGTTGGTTCTTATGTTCCTTAAGTCAGTTGAGGATAACATGAGGCTGTCATATGTTGTCATTAACACTAACTTACTTTTAGAACCCTAATTAACTCATCTTGGCCACTAGAAAGTAGTGAGATAACCGACTTTGGTGAAGTTTGAAGTTGGTTGATACTTGATGCTACGCTCATTGAGATTCTAATCTTGGGATGCTTTGGTTGGCAAGTCAGTTGCCATACTGAACAACATCCTTTGAAAAGAATCAGTGATATTGAGATCCCTTAGAACCCGGTTACTATTGTTAGGACAGGTTGAACTAACTAACTTCAGTGGGGAGGGTACTTACTTACCTATGAACTTCATGCATGCCTTTAAACCTAAGGCCATTGTGTGACTTGTTTGTGTTTGCCATCTGCTTGTTTGAACATGACATCATAACATAGCATTTTCACTAACCATTTCAAGGACCAAAGGATCTATCTTTGTTCTTTGTTGCAGGTTATAGCTTTCGCTCATAGGAACACTATCCGAGTCAACTTTGTAAAGATACCTTCCAAGCTTAAGGAATTAGTCTCAAAAGTTTCTGAAAGCTCTCAGTTCATCAAAAAGCATGGTCATCTACTTGATTTGGTTACTTCAGAGTTTGATGAAGATATGATGAGTGTTTTGTTCCAGTTCTTGACCCCAAACATCACTTCTTCACATTTCCTGATTATCAGTTGGTTCCCATAACGGAAGAATTCTCCAAACTATTTGACGTGCCTATTCTTGATTAGAAACCATTCATAGGATTAGAGAAGGAGTCTAAACCAGAAATTATTGCAACAACCTTACATATGAAGGAGTCAGACGTTGTACTGGAAACAAGAAATGGATCTAAGGGTATTCTTGCTAAATTATTGATAGAGAGACTGTAGGTGTTCTTGGATGTTATGAGTTACGATGCTTTTGAGGAAATCTTGGCTTTGTTGATTTATGGTTTGGTGTTATTCCCTAATCCAAACCAATTCATATATGTGCACGTAATCAACATATTTCTGACTCACAATCATGTGCCTACCTTGCTTGGAGATATCTTGCACTCTCTTTACACTCGTACTACAAAGGTGCGAGGAACTCTGATGTGTTGCATACCTCTACTATCAAGGTGGTTTATTTCACACCTTCTTGGATCTGTGATGAAGAATGAATAAGGTTTGAGGTGGTCTAGAAGAATAATGTTACTCTCTCATTCAGATATTCATCGGTGTTCCCGATCTATGGAAAATGTCACTATCATTGACCGCTGTGGAGAGTTCCCTAATGTGCCACTCCTTGGCATAAGATGGGGCATTATTTACAATCCTTCTTTATCACTACGTTAGTTTGGTTATGCTCGGAGTAATGGTCCTCATGATATCATTATTCAAGTTATTATGTTTGATTATGACAACGATCTTCAAGGTTACCGTCGAAGGTTTATACGAGCTTGGACCAAGGCGAACAAGATCAACAAAAATAATTTGGAACTAAAATACTCCATCCCCATGGAACCTTACCTCAGATGGGTGCGATCTCGTGCTCAGACTCTTATGATGCCATATCTTGTAGTTCTACCAGTAACTGTTGAACCAATTGTTGAAGGAGATGTTCCTTATACCATTATTCATCTTTACATGCCTACGGATCTGGAAGAGCTACATAAATCTTGGATTCAAATGAAGGAGGAAAGGGATACTTTCAAGGCTAAGTTCTATGCTAGAAAAGAGAAAGTGTTGGAGCTAACAAGACAACTTCACGAAGAGCGGAACCTCAATACACATCTTAACACAAAGATGAAACGTCCATGGGAGACTTGAGTCTCAAATGTTTTTATTTTTCTTTGTAACGTTTCTTAAGCCCAATGGGCAGTTATATTTTGAACTTACTAATAAAAGTTTTGTTTCTATTTTTCTTTTACAAATTTAAATCCCACGAGGTCCTTGAAAACATTGCATATGCATCTACATACCATACCATTGCATAACAGGTTTCCGCGACAAGTTTCTTATCTTCTCGCTGTTTATTTCAGTGGAAATGGCTCGCGAACAGACTGTCAAAGATCTCCAAACCTAGAATGCTCAATTTCAAGAAATGATCTTGAATTTGTCCAAGGGGCTAGAAGAGTTGAAAGCCTTCCTCACTAAGGACATGATAAAGAAGAATCTTGAAGACAACAAGGATGATCAGTTGGAACAACTGCAAGCTGAGATGGCAGAGATGAGAATCCAGATGAATGGGCAGGTGGCTCTTATCCAAAACTTAGCCCAGGGGCAAGAAGAGCTAAGAGTCTTCTTCAATAAACTTCAAGGTAACGGAGTCGGGAATCTAATCATCAGTCAACCTCCGGTGAAACAAACTGACTTGGTTGAAAAGAATATTAGGATAAGAGAAGGAAAGAGACATGCTACTACTTATAGTTCTTCAATTGAAGGAAGAAGGTCTTACAGGGTTAATTTGCCTCAACACAAGGAATATAAAAGACAATTTATCAAAATCAACACGCCAATGTCGCAAACTTTGCAATGCTTGTTGGAGATGAAGGTGATTACCTTGAAAGGCGCTCCTCAGAATCCCAATACTTCCTCTCCTGGCTATAATCCTAATGCAAGGTGTGCATATCACTCTAACTGTCCTGGACATAACAATAATAACTGTTGGGCATTGAGGAATAAGATTCAAGACCTGGTTGACGAAGGAGTCCTCGAGGTTACACTAGAAGACCAAGTTGAATTCTCCTATTGTTCATCAAACATCGAAGCTTCCAAACACCCGAAGTGACAAGTTTAGAGTAAGAGGCTTTGAGAACATTTGAATTTTCATTTGTAATTTCTTTTGTTGGCTTAAACACTTACTATTATGTCAAAATTTTGTTTTCACGTTAATGCATTGCATATGTTTGTTTGAATAAATCAATTCATTTCACTATATTTAAATTATGCTTCTTACTTCTCTTTTGTGATATTTAACTCTTGTTAAAGCTCTAAGCCTTTAGAGGGAGGATGACGAAGATGACACCATAATTTCATATAGTATGATTTTGAACAGAGTATGCTGACGATGTGCAGGCATTGTTTCGATTCCTAAACAGTGGAAATATAAGGAAGTTAATCCCTAGTCAACCCTTTTGAGCCTATGAAGTAGGAGTTTTCATTTCCACGCAAATTAAAATCCTTAATCATAACCTGGGGCAGGGTAGTTCCTCGGTTAACTCAATTATGCCAGTTAACCTTTTTGTACACAACTAATGATGGTTCCCTGTAATCATTAAGTCTGACAGTCAAAGAAAAGCTCACTAAGTCAAAACCTCTGAAGGAGACTTAGTAAAAATTTAGACATCTCGCTGACTATAATCTTGAAACAAACAGTTCAGGAAAAAGGAAGGGATAACAAAGACAAAAGAAAAAGAGGTCACTACAAATCCTCAACAAAAAAAAAGATGACTGGCTTTTCAAATAAAATTTTGTTAGTGTTACAATTCCAAACTCTTTTGGAGCCTCAATGCATAAGTTAACCGAATATAGGACTGAAGAACATCACGAAGAATGGGTTGGGTACAAATAAAATTTGAGCCTTTATCCTTTTTTCTAAAACCGTGAACCAGGCCACATTACAACCCTTTAAGAGTCCTAACTGAAGCATGGTTAGTCCGAAAGCATACTGCTACAAAAAGGTATCCTGACTCCTTTAAGGCTTATTATAAATCTTGAGTTAATATCATAGTTTTTACAAAAATTGTTTTGCTAAAATAATTCTTTTTCAAAACATGAAGACAGACATAAGCGTTGCATTTTGAATATCATTGTTTGCATATAACTAAGTGTTTGACAACTGAGAAGCTTACATGATGAACATTCAATAAACCAAAGTCCCCCCAACAGACAAAGTTTCTTCCTGGGTCTGACTCAGTTGGATCAAAGCCAATGTATAAAAGGGGCATGATCATTATCTTCCACTCAAGGGAGCATGCCATTTGGGGCAGGTCTCCTCATCTGAATTCCCAGAAGTAACATTACCAAGTTCACGATGCCAGGGGCATATTATTGTGGGGCATTTTGTTCATTTCTCTTGAGGTAGCCCTTTTCAAATACTTCCATTCTGGAAAAAATCATCCTCAGTTAGGGGAAACGCTCTCTTTTCAAATTTAACTAGATCAAATTCAGTTGCAAGATCCTTAACCATTACCCAAGGCGTACACGATCCATCGCAGTCTGAAAACACATTCTTCTCATTACATTGCCTTGATACTAGATTTTTAGTAGAATCCATTGTGGAAATTAATTGTATGTACCGATAGTATCAAAGGGTGTTAGTATCATGTCTTCAGATTCAGTCATGATAATTCCTAAAAAATTACTCGGGGAAGTCAAGAATATCAGAAATTCTGAAGCTATTGATTATTTTGAATGAATGTATGCTTTTGAATATGATTGATGTTTACCAAAATGCATAAAATTACAATAACAACATCTACTAAGGACTTTCGTAGGTAGGAAATCCCAACAAAATTCATATCCAACAGATCTTCACAGATTCATCCCTACATAGTGATGGTTACAGATTTATTTCAGTGAAGAATTCCAAGTAGTCTCTTGTACTTCCAGCTCTACAAAGTCTTTTACAGATTTATCTCAAGCCTGATATCCTCCGAAGAATTAACACTTGGACGAATATGTCTCTCAGGGGAATGTCCTTCTCTTTTATCCCCAGTCAGGGTATTTAGGAATTTAATCTTTCCATAAAAAGTACGACGAACGAAAATCGAAAGGTCATAAGTAAAATATTCAGAAACAAGACGGGAACGATGTCTTCATACTCCTCAATAACAAATCGAGATTTATTTTCTCCAGCCATCAGTTGTTACATGAAGCTACTAATGGGATTCAACTACATAATTAATACATCATTTACATCATATCATGACATACACATCCATAATGCATACAACATTCTTACTTACATTAAGAACATCATGTCATACATGCATACATCAATAATATTGCATAAAACTAACCTTTCCTTTTCAGGATAGTTGTAGTCAGATAAACACTATCAACTCCTAGAGACAGTTCATAGACGATCTAAACGAAGATTTAGTGATGATACTTAGTGCATGATGCTTTTCTTTCCTTGAGACAGTTCAGAGACGATCTAAACGAAGATCTAGTGTTGATAATTAGTGCATGATACTTTCCATAAGCAATTCAGAGATAATCGAAACAAATATTTAGTTCTGATGCTTAATTCAAGATATTTTCCTAGAAACAGTTCAGAGACGATCGAGACGAAGATCTAGTGCTGATACTTGGTTCATAGTATCTTTACCCCCCATAGACAGTTCGGAGATGGTCGAAACGAAGATCTAGTGCTGATACTTAGTTCAGGATATGTTATAGAGAAAATTCAAAGATAGTCGAGACGAAGATCTAGTTTTGATATTTAGTGCAATAACGACATTCAGATAGAGTCAAACTTAGACACACTCTGATACTCCTACCCACATATATTTTGGATGGCATCTATAAGCCCATCTCCGAATACTCCGAATGGTATCTTTAAGTCCATTAAATAAATACAACCAACTAACAGTATTACTTTACGCACCAGCAAGTGCAAAATTTTGGGTTTTAGTGTTCAATCCTCTTCAACCTTCAAGTCACGAATGACGTACATGCCAATATAACTCCTCAAGTTTCTGAAAATTGAACAGGGGAAACCTTTGTACCCCAAAATTTTCCCTCCCATATTCAAGACAATGTGTCTTAAGAGGTCTCATAATAGTCACAAGATTCACAATTGCTCCAAAGGATTTCAGGTTTCATCAGACAAAGCCTCATCCTAAGCAATGTATCTTAAAACTAAGGTTTTGAATTTCTCAAGGAAAATGGGACTTATAAAGCCTCAAGTGGACTTCATGACATCCCACATACTTCAAAGAATCTTCATGTCAAGTTTCAAGACTTTCCCTACAAGTTTGGTCAATCAGATGCTTAGGATATCAAAAATCAATTGACTTGGTCAAAAAGTCAATTGTGGTCAACACAAAGTCAAACTTCAAGTTTTTTGGTCAAAATAAATAATATGAGCTGAAATTCATCATTTGATCAAGGGTTGATCATGATTCATCAAGGAAACCTCAGAATCATCAATAATCAGAAGTTACTAAATTAGGGTTTTGTATAGGAAAGTCAACTATACTTTGACTAGCCATAACTTTCACATACTTCATTAAAAATTTCCCATCCAAAGCTCATTTTGAAGGAAATTCAATTCTCTACAACTTTGTGTCTCACAAGCCAAAGCCAAAAATGTTTCATTTGATAGATATGAGCCAAGACATTACAGGTCCTTTTAAAAGTCAACCAAAAGTCAACTTTTTCAAAAGCTCATAACTTGAAAATGGAAGATCAAATGGACATGAGACCAAAGGAGTAGTTAGAGGACACTATAAGCTTTCTAAAAAGTCCTAGAACAACTTCATGGGATAAAAACTGAGGGAGTTATGCATTGATGAAGTTGGGCAATTTTGAGGAGGTGTATGAAGCAGAAAAGGCCAAAACTCATGTTTTCTTCAAATGGGCCCATAATTTTTCAACCCAAACTCAATTATGAGGCCATACACGACCCATTGATCACAATATCTGATTTTTGTTATTTATTTTATATTATACTGAATTTAAATAATTTAAATTCAATTTTAATTAAAATAAATCATAAAAAAATCAAATCTTTGATTCAATAATTATTTTGGGATCAAATATTTGATGGTTATGTTGATTGAAAATGTCCAATTTCGTGCAAGACCAAACAAGTATGATTTTATGTGTTTTTTGGACAAATTTGGAAACCATGTTTCTTCACACTCAAGCAACCCAAAAATAATCCATCAAGGCCCAAAATTCTGACCTAAAATACACTCTTATAAGTACACAACATCACCACAATGCAAGGGACGATTTTTGAGAGCTAGAACACCCTCACAAAATTTCAAATTTTCCTAGAAAAGTGGCCATTCAGTTTCCTTACTCTAGCAATTTTTCAAAGGTTTGAAGGGCTCCATGATGTTCCTTGATGTGTTCTGAATCTATACCAATCATCACCATTATCAAAACACCATGAAATCATGCAAACCGAATGCACATTCTTGCTCTTATTTTGATTTTTCGATTTCATTAATTTACACATGAGTAATTGATTTTGATTATATAACATTGTTTGTTTGATTATATATATTGTTTCTGGGTAATTGGATTTAATTTTGATGCTGGAATCGCATGATGCCATTGTTGGGGTTCGAAAGCTCCAAATTGGGGGAGGGTGATTAAACACGATTTCATCTGAAATTGATCAAATAATTAGACTTAACGGACCCCATTTGATTGATTTGTGGTATTAGAACAAATTTATTTCTTGAATTATGTTTTTTTTATGCATAGGACTTGTAGTGAAGGATAAAAACCGTCACTACAAGCTATAGCTACGGTTTGTTGTAGGTAAAGCCTAATCCAACGGACGAAGGAATAAGATAATTCCTCGCGCGCGTTTTTTAGGATTTGAATTTTGTTTTATTTTATAATTAATTGTTTACGTTTGTTTATCACAAGGATGCAGGTGGCCCAGTGGAAACGCGTTGGAGCTGGGAAGTGGAGGTCCTAGGTTCGAATCCAGGCCTCCACCCTTTCATTTTTATGCGTTTTTTTTCTTCCTATTTTATTTTATTTTTTTTTAATTTTCATTTCTTTTCTTAATTAACTCTAACTAATTACCATTAACTTAAAACTAATTAAATCTAATCATCCCAAATTCTTTTTAAAAACAAATTTTACAAATAATTCTTAATTTTTTTTGTACATAATATTTTTATAAAAATTAGTTTTATTAGGTTTTTTAATTAATTGTATAAATTAATTTAGTAATTAGGTTAGATTTAACAAACCCTAATTTTCTAATACCCTAATTTAATCAACCCTGATTTTTCAAAATCCTAATCTTTTTTCATTAAAACAATTATTCTCATTTCTTAATTTAATTTAATTTAATTTGTCTTAATTATTTATTTTATTAGAAAAAGTGTATAGGACGCACGATTATGTAATTTTATTTCCTTGCACACCTTTATTTCCGATAATGTAATTGCTCATCCTACGTAATAGTCTAGGTTTAATTTCCGCATTTTAATTTCCGTAATCCCCCTAAAAGACAAATGTACTCCCTCCCCCTGATGTAATAGCGTAGGACTTCAATTTCTGCTTTTAAATTTTGACAAATATTATTGTGTGATTGGTAACCTAGGGAGTGAAAAGACTTGTTTGATAAATAAATTGGACTTAGCTCATTAAATTCAAGATAAATAATTGAAATTGATATTCACACACGTAAGTCGGTCGTTTTACGATTGCCATCTTCACCTCCTAGGGTTTCTTCTCTTGGTTGCCTTTCAAACATGGTCAAGCCCCTCAAACGTGGGGGTATCTTAGTAAATTTCCCTTCAAATAAAAAATCATCACAAGATAAAAGATCATAGTCCCTTCGAGTTGCCTGCAAATAAATGATCTTGTCCCTCAATGACCCTACAAAAATGATGATCGTCCCTTCGAATTACTAAGATTCCCCTACAGGTTGCCTTCTGTGACCATACGATGACCCTACGCCCACCCCTTTAAACATCAAAGGTAAAGACTACTTACTCACTAATAGTAAGGACAATCCTACCCTTAAAGGAAATAAATAACAAGAAAGACCTTACTTAGGGTAGGTAACTCTCAAATACTTGCTCACTCTTTCAAAACTCTCTTTACACCCCACTTTTCAAACATTTCTCAAAGCTAAACACTTTGTATATATCCATACGAGGATCATTACAAAGTTAAAGACTTATGAAAATATTTTCTAAACACACACCACACATTTTGTTTCAAACAAAAGTAAAGTGGGCTAAGTAATTAAGAGCCCATGAATAACCATGGATACAAAGTGTGCTAACACCTTCCCTTTGTATAACCTACCCCTCGAACTCAAATCTTTTTAAAGGTCTTTCTTGTTCTTTTATTCGTTTTCCTTTTTGATAAAATAAAAGTCGGCGGCGACTCTTGCTATCCGCAACATAGTTTTTGTAAACAAAAACGCCCAAGTTAGTTCTCCCACCGTGTTATACTCAATCATGACATTACTCACTCATTTAACCTCTTGGCCTACATCATGTCATCACAACTCATAAACTCTTAAACATCTTAAATTCATCATACCTCATTTTACCACCTAGTCTTACTCATATAAACTCTAAACACATCACAAAGCATCACTAAAACATCATAACAACTTAAAACAACAAAGCACATCAATTATCTAATTTTTTTGAATTAAATAATTTTTCAAAACATGTCAGGTATCGCTAAGCGACCAACTCATGGATTTTTGGTTTTCAAAATTCTTGTTTGCTCGCTAAGCGAGCTTCGCGATTCCTCCAAAAATTATGCGATTTCAGAATCTCCCTTATGCGATAAAATTAAGCAAAACCAGTCTTTTAGCAACAACATAGCAGAAAATCATGATCATACTCAATATTACTTATACTATCATCATACACATCATATAACATCATTATATTCATCAAAATCATCACAAAATCATCATCATAAAGCAATTCATCAACAAAACCCCACAACCGTAAAACTCTACCTCAAAACCCCCAAATTCTATCTCTTCATTACAATACCAAATGGAAAATAATCCCCATACCTTAGGTTTCGTAATCCTTTCGATAACTTCTCGAAAAATCTCCCAAACCTTCAAGTCCTAGCTTTCTTCCTCAGAGCTCTTCTCCTTTCTCTCCAAAAGTGCGATTGTTCCAATTGATCGTACGAAACTCAACTTTACTCTTTTGTCACTCTTGCCCTTCAGATCTCATTAGTCTTTCCCATCTTACCCTTACTAATCTTTTACCAAAAGACCTGATACCCTTATGTTGTACCCCAAAATTTGCCTTCACATCTTTGAGACAAATTGATTCAAAGGTCTCCTCACACTCATATGAGCCTCAAAAGTTCAAGAAAACTCAAGGAATGATCATACATACACTCCTTATAAACAAGGGACCTCTAATTAGGGTTTTGCTTTCTTCAAGGGAAATGAAACTTCCAAGGCCTCAAATGGACTTCATGTTGTTTCATTGTCACACCCCAATTTTGCCCAAGCATTTTACCTTCATGTGTTTCCTTGTGCAAATTTATTTCAAAAAAAGTAACATGGCACAATTGGCAAGAGAATATGTTCAAAGGCTTATAAATGCAAAAGGTCATGAGTTCGAATCCCACTTTCCTCACTATTATGGTTTTTTTCTCCTTTATTTGTTTAAAAGTCGCAAAAAATAGAATTTTGGTAAATAAGGAAGGATGGGGGCGCATAAAGGCCTTCTAGGCCTTCTAGAAGGATTCCAAAATCATTCTTGGAAAGAATCATATTATTCATACAAAATATCAAAAGATTGAAGATCAAATTTTCAAATAAGGAGAGTTTTGAACACCACTTGAATACAAGATCAAATCTTTTGATCCAAGTCCATTTTTTTTTACCTAATTACTCATCATGTGCATATCAAAATCACATGAATTCTTGCCTCAGAAACAAAAACAAAAACAAAAACGAAAAAAGAGAGAAATAGAAAGAGGAAGTGGCAAATCAGATAATTGGTATTCACTCTAGTTTTTTCATTGGTCTAATCATCTTCCGACCGTTCCTAATTGTTTAATTATATACTTTTTCAAGCATTCATTCATATATCGTTCCTGTTCTAACACTCTATGGTAAACTAACTGTATTATTCATATAACTCACATTTGGTTTTTATATATTATATATGTTGTACTCAGATCCATAGATTCACCTATTTTAAAATATAGTATATGAAGAAATTTTATACAATACACAGAGGTTCTTTTTATTTATTTATAATATATGGTAATATGTATATAGTTTTGTTATTTCGTTATTTTTTCTGTTATAATATATGGTGATTTGGTAATATGTATATAGTTCTGTACATTACGTTTTTATTTCGTTATTTTTTTTCTTATACTATTATTATATTATATATGATGTTAATATGTATATAGTTTTATTTTGTGAATTTTTTTTATATCATATAATATATAATACTAATATATAAAAATAAATATGTTGTTAATATAATTCTTATTTATGATTTAACCGTGTTAGTTCGATTCAGTTGCGATGATCGCAATTTTGCGTTAGCAACATCGTTGTTTTTTTTTCTAAAATTTATTTTGCTTTATATTTTCTCTCTTTTAATAAATTTATATCGACATGATTTTGGATCCATATTGCGATGATCACGTTAAGTTTAGCAAACTATTGGTGGATCGTATTGGTTCAGATGCAATTTTTTAATTGATTTATTGTTGTATTTCGATTTTACACGCGTCCATCGGTTTAACACGGTGACAATTCACCATTAGCGCTTACCGATTCGCGTTTCGAGTTAAAGTTTTTTATTTAATTTAATTTCATCATGCTATTGTTTTTTATTCGATTTGCGATGACCGTTTACACGAAAGCCATTTGTCTTTATTTTAATTGGTGTTAATTTTTCAACGATCCAACGTTGTTATGTCTTTTATTGTAATTGTATTTTTATTTCTTATTTATTTTTGATTTTGGTAGAAATTAATTAATTAAAAAATAAAAATATTTTCTTTTTGTTGTAGTTTATTTTCTTAGAATAAATGTATAGGCATAAATAAAATTGTAATTTATTTTCCGCATTTTACTTTCTGGACTCCCTTAATCATGTAACTACCCAAAGCCTTGTAATAGTTTAAGAATTTAGTTTCCGCATTTTACTTTCCGCACCTTACAAATTATTTAGATGTATGGATAATAGGATTGCATGGCAAGATTAAAAAAAAATAGAAAACCTTAATAAAAGATCGAATAAATGAAAATAACACACCTTGCACACTTGCACCTTTAGGGTAGCCTCTCTTACTGCCTTACGAATATTGGTCATGTCCCTCGAACGTAGGGGTATCTTAGCAAAAGATGCTTACGAACACATCATCATAGTTGCCTACGGAAAAATATCATAGTCCCTCGATGACCCTTCGAGTTGACTACGAAAAAATGATCTCGTCCCTCGATGACCCTATGGAAGAATGATGATAGTCCCTTCGAATTGCTAAGGTATCCTTACAATGTTGCCTTCAATGACCATAATGTCCTTATGCCTGACCCTTCCAAATCCAAAGATAAGACTACTTACTAACTAAGAGTAAGGACAATACTATTTTTAAGGAAATAGGAGAATAACATGAATGACCTTGAGTAGGTAGGATCCCTTAACTGCTTGCTCACAATTTCAAAACAAACACTTTTTACACCTCACACTTTCAAAACATCTTTCAAAAAACCACTTTGTATACATTCATACGAGAATCATTATAAAGTTGGGCCTTTTTTCCCAAAACACACCACCATTATTTTGAAACAAAAAAAAACAAAGTGAGCTAAGTAGATAAGAGCCCATAGATAACCATGGATACAAAGGGTGCTAACACATTCCCTTTGTATAACCTACCCCCCAAGCTCAAAATCTAAACCAATGTCTTTCCTGTTCTTTTCCACCTTTCCTAATTGGATAAAAGAAAATTCAGTGGCGACTCTTGCTATCCGCAACATTATTTTTGTGAAAACAAAAATGACAAAGTCAGTTCTTCCACCGTATTATAGAACTGGTGAATCTGCTGGGGATTTCTATTTAAAGAGGGGTTACCTTAGAGTATTAATTCATTTTATAATTTGTTTGACTTATATGCTTTATTTTTAAGGGTTTTTGTCTTAGGGCTACTGTGAGAAAGATCCTACACCCGAATCTAGTGATACCTTAGGTAAGTGACAATAGACCATGGAAACTTCTTGGCATGTACCAAATCGGTTGAAATGATGGTCACAATCTTTTAGAACACCTAATTGACTCATCTTTGGCCATTAGAAAGTAGCGAGATATCTGGATTTGGATTTAAATCGAAGACTGGTTGATACTCAAAGCTACACTCATTGAGATCTAACTTTAAGGATGTTTTGGTCGACCACTTGAGTGTCGCACCAAAATAAAGCCTTCGAGAAAGATCTGTGATATATAGATCCCTAGAACCCGGTTACTATTCTAGGACATGATTAACCAACTAAACCTCTGCGGGGAAGGGTACTTACCTATGGACTTCATGCAAGCCTTTAAACATAAGACTCTTGTGTGACTTGTTTGTGTTTGCCACTTGCTTGCTTTAAACATGAACATGACATCATGGCATCATAACATCATATCATCCCGCTAACCATTTCAAGTACCTATGGGATTTATATTTGTTCTTTGTTGTAGGTCATGGCAACCAGAGATTTCATCTGCATCAACTTTGTGAAGATTCCTTCCCAGCTCAAAGATTTGGTCTCAATGATTCCTGAAAATTATGAATTCACCAAAAGGCATGGATATCTACTCAGATTGGTTACCGCAGGTTTTTGAAGAAGACATGATGAGAGTCTTGTTCCAATTCTTTAATCATAAGCATCATAGTTTCACTTTCCCATATTATCAGTTGGTACCTACACTGGAGGAATTTTCTAAGATACTTGATCTACCCGTCCTTGATGAGCTACCATTCACATGTTTAGAGAATGTTCCAAAGCTTGAAGTTATTGCAACAACCTTACATATGAAGAAGTCAAATATTGTGTCTAATTGGGTAACAAAGAGTGGAGCCAAAGGTCTTCTTGCTAAGTTCTTGATTGAGAAAGCTCGTCTGTTCCTTGGTGCTATGAGTTACTATGATTTTGAGGATGTCTTAGCTCTATTGATATATGGATTGGTGTTATTCCCTAACCCATATCAATTTGTAGAAGTGCATGCAATCAAGATATTTTTGTCTCGCAACCTAATGCCTACTTTGTTGGGAGATATTCTGCATTCGCTCCACACTCGTACTACTAAAAGACAAGGAACTCATGTGTTGCATACCTCTACTATCCAAGTGGTTCAATACTCATCTTCCTAGATCAATTTTGAAGAATGAGCAAAGGATGCCTTGGTTTCGAAGAATAATGTCACTCTCTCATGCAAATATCTATTGGTGTGCCCGATATCAGGATAACTTCACTATTATTGACCATTATGGGGAATTCCCTAATGAGTCACTCCTTGGCATTAGAAGAGGCATAACTTACAATCCTTCATTATCTCTGCGTCAGTTTGGTTTCGCTCGAAGAAAAGGTCCTCATGATATGATTATTCAGGGCATTGTGTTCAAACATAAAGATGATTCTCGAGGTTACCGTCAAAAGTTTATACGCGCATGGGAAAAGGTGTATAAAATTGAAACTCAAACAATGGGACCAAAGAACTTTATTCCTTTAGAGCCTTACCTCAGGTGGGTGCAATCTCGTGCTCAAAGTCTTATGATGCCATATCTTGTTATGCGCCCAGTGATTGTAGAGCTTGTTAATGAAGAAGATGTTCCTTATACTATTCTCCATCCAGACATGCCTACCTATCTTGAAGAGATACAAAAATCTTGGATCCAACTGAAGGAAGAAAGGGGTACTTTTGAGACTCAATACTATGCTAGTGAAAATAAGGTTTTGGAACTAACAAAGCAACTTCATGAAGAACAGAATCTTAATGCCTATCTCAACACAAGGAGGAAGCGTCCATGGGAGAATTAAGTCCTTGGAATCTTAGTTTTGCAATTTACTTCTTGTTTTTCCCTTTATTATAAGCCCAAGAGGCAATTATAATTTAAACTTACTAATAAGAATGTTTTGATTCTGTTTCCTCTTTTGACAAATTTAAATCCTATAAGCTTCTTGAAAACATTGCATATGCATTTACATACCATATCATTGCATGACAGGTTGTCAAAGACAAAATTCTTACTTTCTTGTTGTTTATTTCAGTAAAGAAATAGATCTCGAGCAGACTGTAAAAGATCTCCAAACCCATAATGCTCAATTTTAAGAAGCGATCCTGAATTTGTTCAAGGGGCAAGAATAGTTGAAAGCCCTCATCACTAAGGACATGAAAAAAAAGAATCTTGAAGACAACAAAGATGATCAGTTGGAACAACTGCAAATAGAGATGGCAGAGATGAGAATCCAGATGAATGGTCAAGTAGCTCTTATGTAAAACTTAGCACATGGGCAAGAAGAGCTAAGAGTCTTCGTCAATAAACTTCAAGACAACAGAGTCAGGGATCTAATCATCAGTCAACCTTCGGTGAAACAAGCTGACTTGGCTGAAAGGAGGATAAGGATAAGTGAAGGAAAAAGACAGTTTACTACTGATAGTCTTTCAATTAAAGGAAAAAGGTCTTATAGGGTAAATCCACCTCAACACAAGGAACATAAAAGACAGTTTACCAAAATCAACATGCCAATGTCGTAAACTTTACAATGCCTGTTGGAGATGAATCTGGTTGCGTTAAGGGAACCTCCTCAGAGACCCATTACTTCCTCTCCTCGCTATGATCCTAATACAAGGTGTGCATACCATTCCAATAGTCATGGACATGACACTAATAGCTATTGGGAATTGAAGAATAAGATTTAATACCTGATTGACGAAGGAGTCCTCGAGGTTACGCCAGAAGACCATATTGAATTCTTCTATCGTCCATCAAACATCGAAGCTGCCAGACATCTGGAGTGACAAGTTTATAGGAGGAGGCTTTGAGAACATTTGAATTTTCATTTGTAATTTCTTTTGTTGGCTTAAGCACTTACTATTATGTCAAACTTTTGTTTTCACGTTAATGTGTTGCATATGTTTGTTTTGAATTAATCCATTCACTTTACTATATTTAAACTATGCTTCTTACTTCTCTTTTATGATATTTAACTCTTGTTAAAACTGTAAGCCTTTAGAGGGAGGATGACGAAGACGATACCATAATTTCATACAGTATGCTTTTGAACAGAGTATGCTGACGATGTGTAGGTATTGTTTTGATTCATAAACAATGGAGATATAAGGAATTTAATCCTTAGTCAACCCTTTTGAGCCTAGGAAGTAGGAGTTTTCATTCTCACGCAAATTAAAACCCTTAATCATAACCTGGGGCAGGGTAGTTCCTCAGTTAACTCAATTATGTTAGTTGTCCTTTTTGTATACAACATGATGGTTCCCTATAATCATTAAGTCCGACAGTCAATATCTAGCAAAAGAAAAGCTCACTAAGTAAAAACCTATGAAGGAGACTTAGTAAAAATTAAGACATCCCGCTGACTGTAATCTTGAAACAAATAGTTCAGGCAAAAGGAAAGGATAACAAAGTCAAAATAAAAAGAGGTCACTAAAAATACTCAACAAAAAAAAAATGACTGGCTTTTCAAATAAATTTATGGTTTCTGAACCATCGCAAATTTCAGTGTTACAAATCCAAACTCCTTTGGAGCCTCAATGCATAAGTTAACTGAACATAGGACTGAAGAACATCACGAAGGATGGGTTGGGTACAAATAAAATTTGAGCCTTTATCATTTGTTTCTTAAACCGTGAACCAAACCACGTTACAACCCCTTAAAAGTCCTAACTGAAGCATGATTAGTTCGAAAGTGTACTGCTACAAAAAGGTATCCTGAATCCTTTAGGGCTTATTATAAATCTTGAGTTAATATCACCGTTTTTACAAACATTGTTTTGCTAAAATAATTCTTTTTTCAAAACTTCAAGACAGACATAAGCATTGCATTTTGAATATCATTGTTTGCATATAACTAAGTGTTTGACAACAGAGAAGCTTACATGATGAACATTCAATGAACCAAAGTCCTCCCAACAGACAATGTTGCTTCCTGGGCCTGACTCAGTTGGATCAAAGCCAATGTATACAAGGGCGTATGGTCATTATCTTCCAATCAAGGGATATGCCATGTTATTGTCCAATTCATCTGGGGCAGTCATGTCAAGATTCAACGATGCTTAATAGCCAGGGGTAGGTCTCCTCATATGAATTGCCAGAGGCAACATGACCAAGTTCACGATGCCAGGGGCATATTATTATGGGGTATCTCGTTTATTTCTCTTGTGGAAGCTCTTTTCAAATACTTCCATTCTGGGAAAAATCATCCCCAGCTAAGGGCAACGCTTTCTTTTCAAATCTAATCAGATCAAATTCAGTTGCAAGCTCCTTAACCATTACCCTGGGCGTACACGATCCACCGTAGTCTGAAAACGCATTCCTCTCATTACATTGCCTTGATACCGGGTTTCAACAAAAGCCATTGTGGAAATTAATTGCCTGTACCAATAGTATCAGATAGTATCATATGGTGTCAGAAGTTCTAAAATTACTCGGGGAAGTCGAGAATATCATAAGTTCTAAATCCATTGGTTATTTTGAATGAATATATGCTTTTGAATATGATTGATGTTTACCAAAAAAATAATATAAAATTACAATAATAGCCTTTACTAAGGACTCTTAGAGGTTGGAATCCCCAGCATAGCTCATGTCCAACAGATCTCCACAGAGTAATATCTACAGAGTTGTTCCAACAAATCATTTCAAGCAGTCTCTTATCCAACAAAAGATTGTATTTTCAACACTACAAAGACCCGAGAAAATTCTTTTCTCCAACAGAATTCAATTAAGCCTGCTATCTCCCAGAAGGGTGACACCTGGTCAGATAGTACATCGGAGGAATGCCCATCTCTTTTATCCCCAGTCAGGGTATTTAGAAACTTAATCCTTCAATAAAAAGCATGACAAACGATCAACTCTCTTCGATTGGGATTTGAAGTAATGTCTTCATCATCCCCAACAATGAACACGAATCTATTTTCCCCAGCTAGCAGTTGTTACATGAAGCTACTAATGTGCTTCAACTACATAATTTGTCCATACATCATCTACAACATATCATGACATACAACATTCTCATTTATGTTAAGAACATCGTCTTGCAATGTATTACATACATCATGACATTGCATAAAACTAACCTTGTTTTTCAGGTTAATTCCTTAGCAGACGAATGTCATCAACAACTTATTCTAGGGTTGCTATAAACCCCCAGGATCACACCTACCAACATCTTGGGCTGCTATAAACCCCTATGACTGCATCTGTCCCTATCTTGGGCTACTATAAACCCTCAGGATCACATCTACCAATATCTTGGGCTGCTATAAACCCCCAGGATCACAATTGCACAATTTCCAAGAGAATATGTTCAAAAAAAGTAACATGGCACAATTGCCAAGAGAATATGTTCAAAGGCTTATAAATACAAATGGTCATGAGTTCGAATCCCACCTTCCTCACTATTATGGTTTTTTCTCTTTTATTTGCTTAAAAATCGCAAAAAATAGAATTTTGGTAAATAAGGAAGGATGGGGGCGCATAAGGGCCTTCTAGAAGGATTCCAAAATCATTCTTGGAAAGAATCATATTATTCATACAAAATACCAAAAGATTGAAGATCAAATTTTCAAATAAGGAGAGTTTTGAACACCACTTGGATACAAGATCAAATCTTTTGATCCAAGTCCTTTTTTTACCTAATTTCTTTTCTTATATATTCTCATCATGTGCATATCAAAATCACACGAATTCTTGCCTCAGAAACAAAAAAAAAAAACCAAAAAACGAAAAAAGAGAGAAACAAAAAGAGGAAGTGGTGGATCAGATCATTGGTATTCACTCTAGTTTTTTCACTGGTCTAATCATCTTCCGACTGTTCCTAATTGTTTAATAATATACTTTTTCAAGCATTCATTCATATATCGTTCACGTTCTAACACTCCATGGTAAACTAATTGTATTATTCATATAACTCACATTTTTTATATATATTATATATGTTATACTCAAATCCATAAATTCACCTTTTTTAAAATATATTATATGAAGAAATTTTATACAATACACATAGGTTTTTTTTATTTATAAATAATATATGGTAATATGTATATAGTTTTTGTTATTTCGTTATTTTTTTTAGTTATAATATATGGTGATATGGTAATATGTATATAACTCACATTACGTTTTTACTTTGTTATTTTTTTTCTTATACTATTATTATATTATATATGTTGATAATATGTATATAGTTTTGTTTTGTGAATTTTTTTATATCATATAATATATAATACTAATATATAAAAATAAATATGTTGTTAATATAATTCTTATTTATGATTTAACCGTGTTAGTTCGATTCAGTTGCGATGATCACAATTTTGCGTTAGCAACATCGTTGTTTTTTTCTAAAATTTCTTTTGCTTTATTTTTTTCTCTTTTAATAAATTTAGATCCACATGATTTTTGATCCATATTGCGATGATCACGTTAAGTGTAGCAAACTATTGGTGGATCGTATAGGTTTAGATGCGATTTTTTAAAATTGATTTATTGTTATATTTCGATTTTACACGCGTCTGACGGTTTAGCACGGTGACAATTCACCTTTAGCGCTTACCGATTCACGTTTCGATTTACACTTTTTTTATTTAATTTAATTTCATCATTCTATTGTTTTATTTATTCGATTTGCGATGACCGTTTACACGGTAGCAATTTGTCTGTTATTTTAATTGGTGTTAATTTTTCAATGATCCAACGTCGTTATGTCTGTTATTGTAATTGTATTTTAATTTCTTATTTATTTCTGATTTAGGTAGAAATTATTTAATTAAAAAATAAAAAATAAAAAATATTTTCTTTTTGTTGTAGTTTATTTTCTTAGAATAAATGTATAGGCATAAATAAAATTGTAATTTATTTTCCGCATTTTACTTTCCGCACTCCCTTGATCATCTAAATACCCCAAAGCCTTGTAATAATTTAGGACTTTACTTTCCGCATTTTACTTTCCTCACCTTACAAAATGTTTAGATGTATGGATAATAGGATTGCATGGCTAGATTAAAAACAAATTAGAAAACCTTAATAAAAGATCGAATAACTGAAAATAACACACCTTGCACACTTGCACCTTTAGGGTAGCCTCTCTTGCTGCCTTACAAATATTTGTCATGTCCCTCGAACGTAGGGGTATCTTAGCAAAAGACGCTAGGAACAAATCATCATAGTTTCCTACGGAAAAAAGATCATAGTCTCTCGATGACCCTTCGAGTTGCCTACGAAAAGATGATCTCGTCCCTCGATGACCCTACGGAAAAATGATGATAGTCCCTTCGAATTGCTAAGGTATCCTTATAATGTTGCCTTCAATGACCATAATATCCCTATGTCTGTCCCTTCCAATTCCAAAGATAAGACAACTTACTAACTAATAGTAAGGACAATCCTATCTCTAAGGAAAGAGGATAATAACATGAATGACCTTGAGTAGATAGGATCCCTTAACTGCTTGCTCACAATTTCAAAACAAACACTCTTTACATCTCACACTTTTAAAACATCTTTCAAAAAACCACTTTGTATACATTCATACAAAAATCATTACAAAGTTGGGCCTTTTTTCCCAAAACACACCACCACTATTTAAAAAAAAAACAAAGTGAGCTAAGTAGATAAGAGCCCATGGATAACCATGGATATAAAGGGTGCTAACACCTTCCCTTTGTATAACCTACCCCCCGAACTCAAAATCTAAACCAAGGTCTTTCCTTTTCTTTTCCACCTTTCCTAATTGGATAAAAGAAAAGTCAGTGGCGACTCTTGCTATCCGCAACATTGTTTTTGTGAAAACAAAAACGACAAAGTCAGTTCTCCCACCGTATTACACCTTACTATCTAATCTCTCCATATTTTATTCATTTAATCTCATATAATCAAATAAACACACCATACCTAATATTCTAATATTATTGAAATATTAAGTCACACACATAACTCCACAAAACATCAAATCATTAATTAATTCTTCAAAATTCACAACTAATACATCAATTAAATCAAAATCGACTTTGGGGTGTTACAACTGCCCCCCACTTAAGAATTTTCTTCCTCGAAAATGTACCTGAAGCAAACAACATCGGATACAATTCCTTCATTTGATCTTCTCGTTCACAGGTCCAACTATCACCAGTTGGTCCACCCCACAATACCTTCACTAAGGCAATATCTTTACCTTTAAATCGCTTCATCTCTCTACCATCTATTCATAGTGGCGAAACTTCTACAGTTAAATTATCTCTTACTCGAACATCATCCATCTGAATCACATGCGACAGATCTGCAATGTATTTCCTTAGTTGTGACACATGAAACACATCATGTAAATTTGCAAGCAACAGTGGTAATTGATAAGCAACATTATATCGTATATTTGACTTTACTTGCATGAATTTCCATTATGTTTTATTCGTTTTTCCATCATTTATGTTTTATTACGCCGATATTTATTATGTTTTTAGGTAATCAGATTTAATCGGATTCATTTTACAAAAGAAAGAAAAAGAAGAATTAAAGTTGGAAAAGAAAAGAAAATATGAAGGAAATTAAATAGAAGGAAAAATGGATGGAAAGAAAATAGAAAGAAAAGAGAAAGAAAAGAGAAAGAAAGGAGAAGGAAGGAGAGAAAAAGAAAGGAAAAGAAAATTAAAAAAAAAAGTGGTGGGGCCCACCACACCAGCCAATGTGGCGCAAGCCACATAGGTGGGTGGCGCCCACCACATGAGAAAGAGGTGGCACCCGCCACATTTGGGAAATGGGTGAGTTGGCGTAAGCCACGAACCCCACTTTCCCTATTCTTTCTCTCTCAATTCTACTGGTTTAACCATTTCGTCTTCTGCGGATGTTTTTTCGCCCATGATTCATTCCAAAAATTTCAGTCTCCACTCAAGCTATCTTTACGAAATCAAGCATAATTTTAGGAGGGGGGATTCAGTATAAATATGACCAGTTATTTTCAAACGAGGGGTCCGAAAATTCATATAAAAATAGCAGTTTCTTCCAGTTTTTATTTTCAGTTTTTGTTCTTCTTCTGCATTTTTTATTTTTGCCATTTATTATTGCTTCCTTCAACGTGTAATCAGATCAAGTTTGCCGGAATCATTCGACAAGTATTATTTATTCAAGTATTAATTTCCAGGTTTTTATATATTTTCTATTTATTATGTTTAATTTATTTCTGTTAAGCATGTTTAGTATTAGTATTAATTATAGTTTATGCTTTTGTTTTCAAGTAATGTCTAGCTAAATTATTAATATTGGTATGTAGAAAAATTAATCGGAAGAGATTAAATATTAATCGGTGTTTTTACAAATTATTGTTTATGTTGAGCTTTCTTATTTCAAATTAAAACCGGTTTTTTGTAATGAGAGTAAAAAGAACAACTAAGGTTAATTTCAAGCTAAACGAGAGTTTGACAGGTTAATCGGATAGCTGAACCTAGGCATTAATTCTAAATATAGTGAATGCGCTTTAGAATTAATTAGGATTTATTTATTTTCAAAAAGTATTTTTAAATGCAAAATGATACAGCGAGAACGCTCATTCTGATTTATTAGTATAGTCTGAATCAATAAACACGAGAGTGAGAGACGAGGTCTTTTAAATAAACATTTTCTATTGAATAATATTTTGAACCATAAATATACACCGAGAACTTATTAAATCCCTGAAGATCGACTGCGCTGCATACTGATATCCTTTTATTGATTATTTTAATTAAAATTCTAGTTTTCTTAGATTTAATTTTAGTAGCTTATAACTTTAAAATCAATTCGCCTTAGTTAAACATAGTAACAATCAGATAGAATTAGTTTAATTATCAGCCCGTGTGGGTTGGATATCTTTTAAAACTACGCGATAGACTGTGCACTTGCAGTTAGTACCCGATAGACTCTTAAAGTCGCGATCAAATTTTTGGCGCCGTTGTCGGGGACAGATTTAGTCAATAGTGCAATTACTTTGTTGCACAGTATAAACTAAGGCAAAAACCAAACCTGTCGATTGTATGCCAAGTACTCGCTCACTAGCTGAAGACCTAGAACTACCGATTGACGAAGTCGAGCGTTTCATTAGATTGAGACGCCAAATACACAAATTTTGTGTTAGGTACGATCTACCTGACCCATACACTCCGTCCTCTTAAGTACCATGCTACCCCATCTCAACAAGAGCCGCATAATAGTATTGCCGCTCCAGCTATTAACCGAAACGATTTCGAGTTGAAACCTTCATTGTTGTCAGCCATACAACAACATCAATATTCCGGAAATCCCATGGAGGATCCGAACGAACATCTGACCAAATTTGTGTAGTACGCAGACACAATGAAAGCTAACGGTGTAACCCAAGACACAATAAGATTACGTCTATTCCCTTTCTCTCTAAGAGACAAAGCTTAGGCTTGGTTGCAATCATTGCCATCAAATTCTGTTACTACATAGGAGGAATTGAAGAACGTTTTCTTAACAAGATATTTTCCATCGAGCAAAAACGCAATGCTAAGAGCCCAAATCAATGATATTAAATAAAAGGATATTGAATCTCTCTACGAAGTGTGGGAGAGATACAAGGATTTAATGTGACTTTGTCCATATCACGGTCTTGAAGACTGGGTGATAATCCACACCTTTTATAATGGACTTCTCTACAACACCAGACTAACAATAGACGCTGCCGCAGGCAACACACTCATGGACAAACCTTATGAAGATGCCTACAAACTCATTGAAAACATGGCCCAAAACCATTGCCAATGGGGAGGTGAGAGAACTCATGTAGAAAAATCTCAAACTAAAGGCGGAATGTACGAGATTAGTGGCTTAGACCATTTCCATGCTAAGGTTAATGCCCTTACTCAAAAGTTAGATAACTTGACCATTTCACCTCCAGCCACCGTGGTTGCTATAACTCTGAATTGCGAGTTATGCGGAAACACTGGTCACACTACCCCCGAATGTCAACTATTGGCAGGAATGCCAATAGACCAAGTGAATTATGCTCAAGGAAATCCTTATTCTAACACCTATAACCCAGGCTGTAAAAATCATCCTAACTTTTCCTATAAGAACAACAATAATGCTTTGTATGCACCTAATCAAGCCCCTAATGTACTACCAGGATATCAAAAACCTACCATAGATGTTCCCAACGCTCCTAGGAAGTCCAATATCTAATTAATGATGGAAAACTTCATAGCTACTCAAACCTAAATGAACAAAGAATTCCTGAACTAAAATGTGCACACTAGTGAGCAAATTAAGCAGTTATTCAACAAAGTAGACGCTTTAGTTACACATAATAAAATGCTAGAAACACAAATTTTGCAAGTAGCTCAACAACAAGCACCTACTGCCGCTCCTGCAGGCACATTTCCTGGACAACCACAACCTAATACTAAGGGACATGCAAACACTGTTATATTAAGTGGAAAAGAAGTAGAAGGACCAATAGATCCTAGAACCCAAACACATGCCATGTATCAAAAACCAACTGAAGAGACTGAGAAGGAAAATGAGGATAATGACCAAGAGGTTGTAGAGAAAGAAAAACCTTACGTGCCTCTACCACCATACAAACCACCAATTCCATATCCCCAAAGATTTAAGAATTCCAAAACCGCAGGGAAATTTAAGAAATTTTTAGAACTTCTGAAACAATTAAACATCACAATTCCTTTTACAGAAGCCATAACCCAAATGCCCTCTTATTCTAAATTCCTTAAAGAGATCCTATCTAATTAAGAAAAAGATTGAGGAAAATGAAACAATTACACTTACTGTTGGGTGTAGCATAATAATCAAAAACAACATGCCTCTTAAGCTGAATGACCCAGTATAAATATTACTCCTAATATTCATACCTATGTCAAGACTTGATAACTCCTTATCCATGATCCATGAGATGTGATCATCAGTCTATCCACATAATAGTCTTAATGCTTTAATGCTATCCCATTTCACATTAAAGCTCGACTATGGATGTTTTAAGAATAATGTCTTTATGTTTAATGGGATCTCATGATTAAGTCACACTTAATATTTCATTAAACGAACTAGCTATTCTAGGGACTTTATTTTTTTAGAAAAATAAAACATAATAAAGAAATTCCTTTTAATTATTAATAAATAATTCGATGCAAGTACCAAAAGTATTGGCCTCTAGGGCTTACACCAACAATCTCCCACTAGCACTAGAGCCAATCAGGCATACCCCTAATACCCATAGATCTAGTATGACCATAATACTTCTGTTGCGCAAGAGGCTTTGTCAGTGGGTCTTCAATATTGTCAAGTGTAGGTACTTTACAGATCTTTACGTCTCCCTGATCTATTATCTCTCGAATGAGATGATGATGCCTAAGTATGTGCTTGGATCTTTGGTGATATCTAGGCTTCTTAGCTTGTGCGATGGCACCATTGTTATCACAATAAAGATCAATGTGATCCACAATGTTAGGGATTATTCCAAGTTCAATGATGAACTTCTTGATTCAAACAACTTTCTTTGATGCATTTGAGGCAGCAATATACTTGGCCTCAGTTGTAGAATCAATAATTGTCGCTTTCTTTGAACTCTTCCAACTTACATCGCCACCATTTAGGAAAAACATGTAACCAGATTGCGATCTGAAGTCATCCTTATCTGTATGGAAGCTAGCATCGATGTAACAAATTACCGCGAGCTCTTTCTGACCTCCATATATCAAGAATGTATCCTTAGTCCTCCTCAAGTACTTAAGGATATTCTTGACAGCTGCCCAGTGAGCATCACCAGGATCAGATTGGTGCCTACTTGTTGCACTTAAAGCATATGAGACATCTCGTCAAGTACATAACATGGCATACATGATAGATCCTATTGCAGATGCATATGGAATCTTATTCATGCGATTCCTTTCTTCCTTCGTTGAAGGGGATTGTGTTTTTGATAGACACATGCCATGTTGCATAGGTATGAATCCTTTCTTGGAATCATGCATATTAAAGCGTCTCAACACTTTGTCTATGCATGTACTCTGACTTAGGCCAAGCAGTTTTATGATCTATCTCTATAGATCCGAATTCCTAATATATAGGCTGCTTCACCAAGGTCCTTCATAGAAAAGAATTTCCCTAACCAAACTTTTACTTGTTGCAAGGTAGGGATATCGTTTCCAATGAGTAATATGTCATCTACATATAATACCAGGAAAATGATCATGCTCTCACTAACCTTCTTGTAGACACAAGGCTCATCTTCATTCTTTATGAATCCATATTGTTTTAAAGTTTCATCAAAACGAAGATTCCAGCTTCTGAAAGCTTGCTTCAATCCATAGATTGATCGTTGTAACTTGCATATCTTATGGCATTCTTCAGGTATGTAAAATGCTCCAGGTTGTGTCATGTACACATCCTCAAGAATATTCCCATTAAGGAAAGTAGTCTTGACATCCATCTGCCATATTTCATAATCATGATATGCAGCGATAGCAAGTAAAATCCGAACATATTTAAGCATTGCAACTGGTGAAAAGGTTTCATCACAGTCTATCCCATGAATTTGTTTATAACCTTTAGCAACCAATCTTGCCTTATAGGTATGTACTTTACCATCTATGTCAGTCTTCTTTTTGAAGACCAACTTGCATTCTATAGGATTAACTCCTATTGGAGGCTCTACCATAGTCCAAATTGGTTTGTGTACATGAAATTCATTTCAGATTTCATGGCTTCTAGCCACTTCTCAGACTCAGGACCAGTTATGGCCTCTTGATAGGTTACAGGTTCATTTTGATCCATGAGTAATACATCACCTTGATCAGTTATGAGATATCCATATCTTTCTGGTTGGTGATGTATCCTGCTTGACCTACGTTGGTTTTGTTCTACTTGAGCAGGTTTCCCTTCCACAACTGTTTGTGATTCCTTCTCTAATTTCTCCATAGGTGTGTCAATGCTTTGTGATTCTCTAATTTATTCAAGCTCTACTTTCCTCCCACTAATTCCTTTGTAAATAAAATCCTTTTCCAAGAAGACTCCAGTTCGAGCGACAAACAATTTTCCCTCAGAAGGATTGTAGAAGTAATACCCTCTTGTTTCTTTAGGATATCCTACAAATAAACATTTTTCAGATTTGGGCTTAAGCTTAGTTGAAACTTGTCGTTTCACATAAACTTCACAACCCCAGACCTTCATGTAATACATATGTGGTTTCTTACCACACCATATTTCATATAGTGTCTTTTCTACCTTTTTGGATGGAACACGGTTAAGTGTGTAAGCTGTTGTCAGTAGTGCATGTCCCCAAAAGGAGTTTGGAAGATCAACGTGACTCATCATGGATCAGACCATGTCTAACAAGGTTTGATTTCTTCTCTCAGACACACCATTCCATTATGGTGTTCTAGGAGGAGTGAGTTGGGATAGAATCCTACACTCTTTTAGATGGTCATCAAACTCTAGGCTTTAATATTCACCACCTTGATCTGATCAAAGAGTTTTAATATTCTTACCTAATTGGTTTTGTACTTCATTCTTGAACTCCTTGAACTTTTCAAAGGATTCAGATTTGTGTTTCATTAAATACACATAACCATATCTACTGAAAACATCAGTAAATGTGATGAAGTATTGAAAACCTCCTTTGGCTGGTATGTTCAGTGGTCCACATACATTAGTATGTATGAGGGCCAAAAGATCATTTGCCCTTTCATCTTTTCCTATGAATGGGGTCTTTGTCATCTTTCCAATTAAACAAGATCTGCATGTATCATATGATTCGTAATCAAAAGAGTCAAATAGTCCATCTTTATGGAGTTTGGAAATGCGTTTCTCATTTATATGGCCTAAGCGACAATGCCAAAGGTAACTTGGATTTAACTCATTAGGTTTCATCCTTTTAGTATTAATGTTATAAATTGGCATTTAAAGATCAAGGATATATAATCCATTGTTCATTTGTGCAGTAGCATAGAATATATATTAAAATAAATAGAGCAACAATTGTTCTTTATTATAAATAAAAAACCAAACTTGTCCAAACAAGAAACATAAATAATATTCCTACTAATTGCAGGTACATAATAATGATTTTGTAACTAAATTATTAAACCACTAGGTAAAGTCAAATCATAAATTTCTACAGCTAAAGTATCAACCTTTGCTCCATTGCCAACTCGTAGGTCAACTTCACCTTTTTCCAAAACTCTACTCCCTTTTAGTCCCTGCACATTAGTACAAATGTGAGAACCACATCCAATATCTAATACCCATGATGCAAAAGTAGATAAATTAATTTCTATAACAAAAATACCTGATGTTGAAGTCTCCACTCCATTCTTCTTATCTTCCAGGTGCTTTGGGCAGTTTCTCTTCCAGTGTCTGGTCTTATCGCAATAGAAGCAAGTACCCTCCTTAGCTATGCCTCCACTAGGCTTCAAAGCAGGTGCAATATGTTTGGGTTTGGCAACTTCTTTGCCTTTCCATTTACCACCCTGCTTGGTGGGCCTTTTGTTCTGTTTCTTTCCATTACTGACCATCAGAATGGATTTCCCTTTTGACTTCAGATTTTGCTTAGCAGTTCTTAACATGCTTAGCAATTCGGGAAGAGATTTTTCCATATCATTCATGTTAAAATTAAGGACAAATTGACCAAAATTCTCCGGAAACGATTGCAGGATCAAATCAGTTGCAAGCTCCTTCATGGGGGGAAATCCCAATCTTTCAAGATTTTCCACATACCCAATCATCTTGAGTACATGAGGACCTACTGGACTTCCGCCAGCTAGCTTGGCTTGGAAAAGGGCTTTCAAAACTTCAAACCTATCATGCCTTGCCTGCTCTTGATAGAGCATCTTCAGATGTTCGATCATATCGAACGCTACCATGTTTTCATGTTGCTTTTGCAATTCAGAATTCATGGTAGCCAACATGAGGCAAGCAGTTTCATTGGCATCATTGACATGCTTCTTATAAGCATCTCTTTCAGCCTTAGGAGCAGAACTAGGAGGTTCCTCATCAGGAATAGGTGTCTCTAAGACATACAACATTTTGTCATTTTTGAGGACAATCCTCAGATTTCGGTGCCAATCTAGAAAATTTGTCCCAAATAATTTTTCCTTATCTAGGATTGTTCGCAAAATGTTAGTAGACGTGTTGTTTGTCATGGTAATCTACATTAAAAAATGGTGGATATATTAGTATCATTAAAAATATCCAATTAGGCCTTTAATTAAATATGCTCCCACTATTTTACTCAAAACAAATGACCCTCATCCTTTGATTCGGAAAATCCCGTTGGAAGATTTTCTAGTGGATTGGGATCCATATTTTGCTTTATTTTAAGTCAATGTTAGGATGATTACACAAAACTCAGCTATTTAGGCAGGAACTCCTTCCAATTGAATCCAAAACAATTCTCGAATATTTCAGTTAGCTGAATAACTCCTTATTACAATCCATCATATGGATCATTTCCAGCTCTTGCTTCTTAATGTATATAATCTTATTATATTTGTTTAGTTAAGTTTGACCCATTATTTTAGAAATTGGATATTACATTTATCCCATCACACCTTACCAATATAGAATATGCACCTCGCATTAGGTGAAACCTACATAATTCGATATTAGTCTTGATGAGTTCTAAAATTTGGAAAGCAAAAACTTAATATTTAGTTTTGAGTGATTTTTAATTAATTTGATCTCACGGATTATTTATCATATAAATCTTCCCTCACACATACAATATTTATATTAACATACAAAACAATGAAACTGTTATGGCCCCTAGTGCATATTGTAACAGCCCGGGCCCCTCGCAAGGCAATACCGGCACTGCCACCTCACGATCTTCTCTACTCCCCTTACTAGTAGAGTTTTTGCCTTCCGTGGGAATCGAACCATGTACCCTGGGGTTCAAGTACATGTTCATTCCATTCCCACTACCAATTGAGCTGGTTTTTTGTAACAGCCCGGGCCCCTCGCAAGGCAATCCCGGCACTGCCACCTCACGATCTTCTCTACTCCCCTCACTAGTAGAGTTTTTACCTTCCGTGGGAATCGAACCATGTACCCTGGGGTTCAAGTACATGTTCATTCCATCACCTCCATGATTCCGTCACCTTCATCATCACCTTTAACCCCTAATCCTCAAGAAAAAACCTAATCTCTCTTCAATCTTCGAAATTGAATCTTCAACCTCTCACGCCGGAATTTGGCAATCACCGAAGCTACTTCCTAACTAACACACGAGAATAACACAAGTACATCGTACCTTGCGAACAACACCGAAACTGTTGATGAACGAAGAGGAAAATGCTTCGATGGCGATGATTTTGACGAACGGAGATAAGGATGCTTCGATGAAGCTGGCCGAACAATAATTCTGATGAACAAATGAAACGTGTACAGTGCTCTGATGATGATGACGATGCAATACTTCCTCTGGTATGAACTTCAAATTCACTTCTTATCCTTTTTCTACTTCCCTGCTTGATTTACGGACCTTGATGAAGATTGACACTGAGTCAATACTAATTTTGCAGATGCGATTGTAGGGGCTCTCGAAAGGAAGTTGCGGATTCGACGGAAAGTATGCAAAGATGTTGCGGGATTGGGACTCAACCTGCGGATTCGTTGCTGTGTTGTTGTTTCTTGAATTGTTATTAATGCATTTGCTTGATTGATTTTGCAGGGATGATTGATGAAGATTGCTGTTTGATGCGGGTGTTGATGGCTGGAGATTTGTTTGCAAGTTGCGGATGAATGGTGATTGAAGAAGAAGGGTGAGATTCAAAGGCAATGGAAAAGGAGTGTTGAAGGGAGAGTGAAGCTGAAGTTGGTAGATGTTGGAGGTTGAATGAGAAATAGGAGAATTGAAGATTGGTGATGGATATTAACGAAGAATGAGGAAAAAAATCAGAGAGATTGAAGAAGTTGTAGAATGAGATCGAGAGAGAGGGAAATGGAAGAATGAAGGAGAGTGTGAGAAAGATTGAAGAAAGATCGAAGAAAAAAAAGAAAGAAGATTGAAGAACAGGATTGGGAGAGATTGGGGAAAAGTGATTGAAGGAGGGTTTTCAGAAGTTATGTGGAAGAAGAAGTTGTGGAAGAAGAAGGTTGAAGTTAGGATAATGGTTTGGTGAGAATGATTGATAGAGATTGAAAGAAGGATGCAAAATGGAGAATGGTTGAAGAAGAATGGTGTGGGAGAAATTGAAAGAAGAGGGGTAATGGAGGATGAATATTGGGAAGAAAAAAAAAAGAGCCTGGGGAAGAAGAAGAGGGATTGATTTATAGAAGATGAATCAAGCCTTGTGAAGAGTTTTTCAGGTGAACTTTCTAGAAGAATTCAGTTATCAGTTTGTTATTTTCAGTTATGCGTTTTGGCTAGGATCTATTACGATTCAGTTATGTAGTTATGTTAGGGTGATTTGCGGATTGGTTAGCATATGTTAATGAGTGCTTGGTCCATTTTATTTTGAATTGAATTATGCAGGTTAATGAAGGATTGATGAGAGGTTATGATGTTCTTGATCTGAGAGTTCTTGAAATTCTGATGACTTATGATGCAGAGAGTTTTGGTTTGTTGTGACTTCGAATCCACGAGATCGAAAACTATCCAGGTGTGAGAATTTCTTGTTGATCTTCTTCTTCTCTGATGCTGTGATCTGTAAACCCTTCTGTTATTCTAGTTTTGATATGTTGTTGAAGTTGCTAATATGAATCTTCTTGCAGGCGGTTGATTGAACCAAGGTTGTTATGTGGCGAATTTTGCAATTGATGAGGTAAAATTGATGAAGGTATGATACTGATTGAAGTAGATAAGGGTGAAATCTCTTGAAGAAGATTGAAGTTCGATGAAGATGGTGATGAAGGAGATTCCCGGAGTGAAAATCTGAGGAGCCATGGTTGAAGAGTCTTCCGTGAGTTTATCTGGTTCAAGGAGACAATTAGAGAGACACCAAGATGGAATCGGTTCTCGAGCTTTTTCTGTCACTTATCCTTTTTCTTCTCCTGTTGTTATGGATCAATTCCTTGTATTAAATTCTGTTATCATTTTATGAAATTCTATCACAATTAAACTGAGTTTTTCCTGACTTTTGTTATTGAAAGTCTCCTGTTAAGTTCTCCTTTGTAACTTATCTGTTATGAGTTTTCCCTATTATGTTGTAATTACCAAAACCTTCTAGAACAATACCTGGACCGAGTCCTCTAGATATGCATTAATCCTCGATATACAGTATCCGCAAATAATAAATTGGAATAATACTTTGCTGAAAATGGGTCCAAATTAAATTTAGAACAAAGGTTTGTAAAACTTGGTCTTAAGAAAATGGATTAAAAAGGACCTGAGAATAACATTCAAAAATCAACAATTGATTAGTAGAAAAGAGACATGAGTTGAGAATTTGGTCTTAGAATGGATTAAAATGGGCTTGCGAATAACATAAAAAAAAGTCAACAATGAATTGGTAAAAAAAAAGAGACATGAGTTGAGAATTTGGTCTTAAAATGGATCACGAATAATGGATCTAAATGGAATAATGAACATAGGTTTTGTTAGAAGGTGATTATGACAACAAATGGGCTTGAAATTATGACCTTGGATTTCTATTTGAACCCCAACGTGCAAACTTGGACCACTTGATTATTCTTGAATCGATATTCCGCTTGAACCGCTTGAAAACAAACAATAAACCTTCCATGTCGCACCTGACTAATGAGTTACATTCCTCAACATACAACCAATTTTCTTGAAAATCCATGACTTAGTATATTAAGACTTGCTTCGACTTAATGAGAACCAAACTGCACATTGTATGAAGCTGAAGTTACGATGAAGAGGAAGACTCAATATGGCTTCGAGAAGAAGTCCTAACCCCATTAACTTCTGTTAAGGAACTCTCGCTCAGTCCAAACACACAAAGAATAAAAACCCTACTTCATTTTCTCTTGATATGCTGACAAATGGTCAAACCCTGATTCATAGCTTTCTTAGCCTGGCACTTGATGATGTTGAGAAATCTTGAAGACTGTAAACTTGATATATACTTATGATATTGGGAACTCAACCTTCGTCTCGATAGCTTTATAAATCACTTCTGAATAGGAAAACTCAAATCACAAGAGAGTACTTCGATCTCATGCCTTGTGCCACAGCTATTCCATTCTTTTGGGTCATGATATGGATTTATGTATGCAGTGTGTTATGCTAAATGCCATGAAAATGAGAGGGCAAATTTTAAGGTGTTACAGCTGCCCCTATTCAATCATCTGTAGGCCTGAATGGATAATTGCAATGGCTTTTAGACGTTCAAGGTATGGAGTGATTGAATACTCGAATGAACCTGAAAATTTGGACTCGGTTAGGAAATGAAATAAGTTAGGGAAGATGTCATCCTCGAACAACAATTCCAAAAGATCTTCGGATCTAACACGAAACCATCCTCGAATGGAGACGCAAAGGTATACCAGCCTCGACTGATAACCAAACAGAAAGCTGACCTCAGACAGACTTTGCAAAAGAGACAAACTGACCTCAATCAATAAGCTCAAAGTGGTCTACCATCCTCAGATGATAGCCATAACAACAAGACCAACCTCAAAAGGACTTGAAGAAGAGCATGCCTTCCTCGAATGACAACTCACAAAATATCCTCGGATCTAACACGAAACCATCCTCGAATGGAGACGCACTGGTATACCGGCCTTAGGCGATAACCAGAAATACAAAGACTGACCTCAAACAGACTTTGCAAAAGAGACAAACTGACCTCAATCAATAAGCTCAAAATGGTCTATCATCCTCGAATGATAACCACAACAAACACAAACAAGACCAACCTTAGAAGGACTTGAAGAAAAGAATGCCATCCTCAAATGACAATTCTCAAAAGATCCTCGGATCTACACGAAACCATCCTTGAATGGAGACACACTGGTATACCGGCCTCATGCGGTAACCAGAAACACAAAGACTGACCTCAGACAGACTTTGCAAAAGAGACAAACTGACCTCAATCAATAAGCTCAAAAATGGACTATCATCCTCGAATGATAACCACAACAAACACAATCAAGACCGACCTCAGAAGGACTTGAAGAAAAAAATGTCATCCTCAAATGACAATTCTCAAACGATCCTCGGATCTACACGAAACCATCCTCTAATGGAGACGCACTGGTATACCAGCCTCAGGCGGTAACCAGAAACACAAAGACTGACCTCAGACAGGTTTTGCAAAAGAGACAAACTGACCTCAATCAATAAGCTCAAAATGGTCTATCATCCTCGAATGATAGCCACAACAACAAGACAAACCTCGGAAGGACTTGAAGAAAAGAATGCCATCCTCGAATGACAATTCTCAAAAGATCCTCGGATCTAAAACGAAACCATCCTCTAATGGAGACGTAAAGGTATACCAGTCTCGACTGATAACCAAACACAAAGCTGACCTCAGACAGACTTTGCAAAAGAGACAAACTGACCCCAATCAATAAGCTCAAAGTGGTCTATCATCCTCAAATGATAGACACAACAACAAGACCAACCTCAGAAGGACTTGAAGAAAAGAATGCCATCCTCGAATGACAATTATCAAAAGATCCTCGGATCTAACACGAAACCATCCTCGAATGGAGACGCAATGGTATACCGGCCTCAGTCGATAACCAAAATCACAAAGACTGACCTCAGATAGACTTTGAAAAGAGAGATAAACTAACCTCAATCAATAAGCTCAAAATGGTCTATCATCCTCGAATAATAGCCATAACAAACACAAACAAGACCAACCTCGGAAGGACTTGAAGAAAAGAATGCCATCCTCGAATGACAATTCTCAAAAGATCCTCGGATCTAACACGAAACCATCCTCGAATGGAGACGCACTGGTATACCGGCCTCAGGCAATAACCAGAAACACAATGGAAATAGGACAAGATGGAATGGGATCGTTGTACATAAACGAGAGCCCAGGAAAACAGGACCGTTGTACAAAACGAGAACCTGCGACGCGACTGTTGTACCAAACAAGACGCAGAATAAGTGACAAACATTGACTTGAATAGACAAGGATGTCTGAAAAATGATGTTGGTATCCTCTATGTGGAGTACTTCAGGTTGAGAAGATGTTATAGGTCGTATGTAATATACCTCAAAACTGGCCCATGCTGGCATGCACATGTTTGAATTTATGGCGTAATGCTCCATGATGATGGAAATGCTACGCTTTGGAGGATGCAAAGGCAATGATGATTATGCAAATGCAAAAGGATCTCTTGACAAGGAGACTGCAAGTATCCCAGATGGCTTGAAATGATGATCACTGCATTGATCTGATCCATCCTGATGAGGAGGAGACAGATTTGCGGGGAAAGTTGTCAATGATACACCGGCTCTGAACAGCCGCCATTGCCAAAAATAAATTGGACTTTGAGATCAGAGTGTCAAGACCCTGCTGGAGACGGAACCTTCTTGAACTCGGATGGGGAAGTGAAAACCTTCTGACTTGGCCGGGAACGAAGGGCATGACATTGCTGAGGAAGTAAACTGCTGGGGAGGAAAGACACTCCTTATACTGTTGGGAATTTCCCCTGTGTCTGAAAGAAAACTTCTACTTGGGGATGACACCCACATTCTGCTACCTTGCTGGGAGAGATTTCAACTTCCACTTTACTGGGGATGACTGGAGACACCCTGGAAGACATCTGTTCTTGTTCAAGCATAAAGGAGTGCTCCTCCTGGGAATCTGCTTTTAGCTCTGTTAGCAACACTTGTACTTGTACCTGCATAAACACAATCAATAGTGCCTGCAACATGGAGAGTTAGTTTGGGACCTGCCTGCCCCAGGCTCGTAGAATGAATCATTATCTGGGTATCTTGACACCCTTTCAGAGTTGTATTAAATGTTTCTGTCTTCCTGCATGAGTTAGAAAGCATTCAAATGTTCACAACACAATATAAATCACAATTTGCTGGACGTTTTCGCAATCAATCAATGCTAGATGAAAAACAAAAACAAGAAGCGAATAGTCACAAATTGACTGAAGTTGATTTTTATTGATTCGGAAAAATGGCCACGAATAGGCAATACAAAGGAAGCAGTTCCCTAGAAAGAGGAAACAACCAAAAAAAATAAAACAAACTATCCTATTGGCAATGTAATGAGTGGATCTCATCAGGTTTCAACCCGATTAATACTCGTATGTTTTCAAAACGCTCTGCTCACTCTGCCCCTTAAGAAAGGTAATTGAACTGACCTTCAACCCTTAGGATAGCCTCAACTGTAGATAGGTTACGGATCTCGCAGATCGCAGTCGTTCATGTTAATACCTCTTTTGCGTGGATTTCCCTTTCAGGTTTTCAATCCACCGGGATACCCTTTTTTGCTTGAGTTATCCGATGTGGCTTTTCAACTCAGCGGGTGTACATTTTTTTTAAGATTTCCCTAACTTTTGCCCGAGCCTTTTATTCTGTTTTTGGCTCGCCGGGATGCCCATTTTTGCCTGGATCTTTATTTTGTTTTTATCCAGTGGGCCCTTTTTACACGAAGTATTTTCTTACTGCGTCTGCGTTGACAGGGGATTGGAAGTCTTCTCCGTCCATGGTCGTCAACATCAAGGCTCCACCTGAGAAAAACTTTTTAACCACGAACGGTCCTTCATAGTTGGGTGTCCACTTTCCCCTGTGATCATTAAGAGGAGGAAGAATCCTTTTCAGCACCAAGTCACCTGGCATGTACCTCTGTGGTCAGACCTTCTTGTCAAAAGCATGCTTCATCCGCCGCTGATACAACTGTCCATGGCATACAACTGCTAGACGTTTTTCTTCAATGAGGGTCAATTGATTATATCTGGATCGGAGCCACTCCGCTTCATCTAGCTTAATGTCCATCATCAACCTCAACGAGGGGATTTCCACTCCGATTGGTAGGAATGCCTCCATACCATACACCAGTGAGAACGGAGTTGCCCCTGTTGAAGTACGCACTGACGTTCTGTACCTATGTAAAGCGAATGGTAGCATCTCATGCCAGTCTTTGTATGTTACAACCATCTTCTGCACGATCTTCTTGATGTTCTTATTGGCCGCCTCGACGGTGCCATTCATCTTCGGGCGATATGGAGAAGAGTTGTGGTGCTCTATTTTGAAATCCTGACACAAGTCGGCCATCATCTTGTTGTTCAGATTATAACCATTATCAGTAATGATCCTTTCAGGAATTCCATACCGGAAAATGATGTCTCTTTTAATAAATCGGGCTACCACTTGTTTAGTGACATTGGCATAGGATGCCGCTTCGACCCACTTCGTGAAATAATCTATAGCAACCAGGATGAAGCGATGACCATTAGAAGCTGTCGGCTCGATCTTGCCAATCATATCAATGCCCCACATAGCGAACGGCCATGGTGAAGACATGACACTCAACAGATTCGGAGGCACATGGACCTTATCGACATAAATCTGACACTTGTGGCATTTACGGGAGTATTTACAGCAATCGGATTCCATGGTAATCCAATAATATCCCGATCTCAACAATTTCTTAGCCATAACATATCCTTCAGCATGGGTACCAAAGGAACCTTCATGAACCTCTTGCATCAACAGGTCTGCTTCGTGTCTATCCACGCATCTGAGCAGAACCATGTCGAAGTTTCGCTTGTACAACACACCATCTTGATTCAAGAAGAAACCTCCTGCCAGTCTTCTAAGGGTCTTCTTGTCCTTACTGGATGCCCCAGCCGGGTATTCCCGAGCCTTCAAGAATTGCTTGATATCATGATACCAAGGCTTGTTATCTTCACCACTGTCAATTGCAAAGACATAAGCAGGTCTTTCAAGACGGGAGACCTTAATTCGAGGCACGAAATTCTCTTGACAAACTTTAATCATAGACGACAAAGTTGCCAGAGCATCCGCGGATTGGTTTTCATCTCGAGGAATATAAATCAACTTGACTTTGGTGAAGAAAGTTAACATCCTCTTGACATAATCTCTATAAGGAATTAAATGAGGTTGATGAACTAGCCATTTGCCGTTGACTTGGTTCACCACCAGAGCAGAATCTCCGAAGATCTCGAGGTTTTTGACTCGCAAGTCGATTGCCTCTTCAATCCCCATGATGCAAGCTTCATACTCTGCCTCATTGTTAGTGCATTCGAAAGTCAACCGAGCAGCTAAAGGTGTATGGACCCCTTCTGGCGAGATGATAACAACACCTACTCCACTTCCATTCATGTTCACAGCTCCATCAAACATCAACTTCCATTTGGATTCAGGGTCTGGCCCCTCCTCCGGAAGTGGTTCTTCATAGTCTTTCATCTAGAGGAACATGACGTCCTCATCCGGAAACTCGAACCTCATGGGTTGATAATCATCGATTGGCTGCTGAGCCAAGTATTCTGACAATACACTTCCTTTGATTGCCTTTTGCGAAGTGTAATGCATATCATACTCTGTTAGTATCATCTGCCATCGGGCTACTCTTCCTGTCAGAGCCGGCTTCTCGAAAATGTATTTCACAGGATCATTCTTGGAAATTAAGAGAGTAGTGTGAGTCAGCATGTACTGTCTTAGTCGGCGAGCAGACCATGCCAAAGCGCATCAAGTTTTCTCGAGTAGTGAGTAGCGTGTCTCACAATCGGTAAACTTTTTTCTAAGGTAATAAATGGCGTGCTCTTTTCGACCAGACTCGTCCTGCTGACCCAACACACATCCCATCGATTCTTCAAGCACGGTAAGATACATGATCAAAGGTCTCCCTGGCATTGGAGGCATAAGAATTGGAGGTTCTAGCAGGTATTCTTTGATTCGGTCAAAGGCTTGCGGGCAGTTTTCATTCCATTTAATGGCCTGATTCTTCCTCAGAAGCTTAAAAATGGGCTCACACGTGGCCGTTAGGTGAGAGATAAACCGTGCAATGTAGTTTAGTCTCCCTAAGAAACCACGCACTTGCTTTTCAGTCTTCGGCTCAAGCATTTCTTGGATGGCTTTCACTTTGGCTGGATCAACCTCAATTCCCCGCTCACTAACAATGAAGCCAAGTAGCTTGCCGGAACGGACACCGAAGGTACACTTATTCGGATTTAACCTCAGTCTGAACTTTCGGAGTCTGTCAAACAACTTTGCTAGATTAACCAAGTGCTCTTCCTCCGTTTTGGATTTTGCTATCATATCATCAACATAAACCTCAATTTCATGATGAATCATGTCGTGAAATAGCGTCACCATCGCCCGTTGATAAGTGGCTCCAACATTCTTCAACCCAAATGGCATAACCTTGTAACAGAAGGTGCCCCAAGGCGTGATGAAGGTTGTCTTTTCCATGTCATCGGGAGACATCTTAATCTGGTTATAACTGGAAAACCCATCCATGAAAGAGAACACAGAAAACTGAGCAGTATTATCGACGAGCACATCTATGTGAGGTAGAGGGAAGTCATCTTTGGGGTTGGCCCTATTCAAATCCCTGTAGTCTACACACATCCTGACTTTGCCGTCTTTCTTAGGGACCGACACAATGTTGGCAACCCACGGAGGGTAACTGGTCACGATCAAGAAACCAACATCAAACTGTTTTTGTACTTCTTCTTTTATCTTGATTTCCATATCAGGACGTGTGCGTCTCAACTTCTGCTTTACTGGAGGACAATCTTCTCTGAGAGGCAGCTTGTGCACCACAATGTCAGTGTCTAAACCAGGCATATCTTGGTAGGACCATGCGAAGACATCATCATATTCTCGAAGCATAGCAATTAAACGAGTCTTGACAGATTCTTCTAATGCGGCTCCGATCTTGACTTCTTTCTTGTCTTCTTCAGTACCCAGGTTTATCACTTCGACAACTTCTTCGTGCGGCTGAATCATCTTCTCCTCCTGTTTATGCAGTCTAGCCAATTCTTCAGGTAGTTCGCAATCCTCTTCACCCTCCTCATCGACTTGATAAATTGGATTGTCAAAGTCATACTCAGCCATAACAGGGTCGTCATTGATAAGATCCGGTGACGAGCACCTGCATGAATGGTGATTCATGCAAGGCTTTAGCAAAAACTTGAGAAAATGAGAAACATTGCCATTTTAAAACTTTTCTTTCTTTTTGAAAAACAAAAGAAAAAAATGAAAGACAAAGAACAACATGGATGAATGTGAAACGTCAGCTTTATTTATGATTATGAATTGTGTTAAGAACAAAAGAACCCTTACAAAGAGCTACTATGCCCCGGGCAAGACATAGTGCTTGAATACAGGAAAAGCAGAAACTAAAATTATTACTCTTCGAAAGAGGTGACTGAGATAAGCCTTTCCGATGTCCAATTGCTGAGTTGAGTCCCTGGAACAGCAGGCCTGATCCACTCATCTATGTCACAGTCGCTATCAACTGTGTCATCCTGCACGACACTGATGTTTCCATAATCCACCACTCCCGCACTCGTGAAAGTAATCGGGATTTGATAACCTTTAGCACTTGGTCCAAACGATGACTTCCCATGATGGTAACCAATTCCGAACATATCTTTCTTTTCTGGCACTTCTACTGGACTGCCCCAGCCTTCTCGTATCCCAAACTCTACCAACTCAAGAGCTTGCTTATAAGAGGCCACGAAAACCCCCTTCTTCGGTTCTTCAGGAGAAGCTGCCATCGCAGATGCTTGTTCAGTTTTCAAGGGCTCAAAAGCCTGACATGGAGTTTCAACTATTTCGCCATCCATCTCCACATACTTGAACGAAGCCAGATGACTAACAAAAATGTCTTCTTCCCCACTGACAGTTACAATTTGACCCTCCCAGATGAACTTTAGCTTTTGATGAAGTGTGGACGATACTGCTCCCGCTGAATGTATCCAAGGTCTTCCGAGCAAACAACTGTACGCAGGCTGTATATCCATTACGTAGAACGTGGTATTGAAGATTTGTGGACCTACTTTAATTGGTAACTCCACCTCCCCGAACACCGATCTCCTCAACCCATCGAATGCTCGAACTACTAGGTCTCTGGGGTTTATAACTACTCCATCATAATCCAACTTCATCAAGGCTTTCTTGGGCAAAACATTCAACGACGATCCGGTATCCACCAACACATGAGAGAGTACTGAGCCCTTACATTCTAAAGAGATATGCAGTGCCCGATTATGAGCACGCCCTTCAGATGTTAGATCCATGTCTGTGAAACCCAATCCGTGACTGGCATTGACACTAGATACCACCGCTTCCAACTGATTTACTGAAATATCTTGAGGAACATATGCCTTGTTCAGAATATTCAAGAGAGCCTTCCTATGGGAATCTGAACACATGAGCAAGGACAAGATGGAAATCTTCAACGGAGTCTGCTGCAGATGGTCCACAATCTTGTAGTCGCTCTTTTTGATAATCCTCATAAATTCTTCAGCTTCTTTATCAAAGGTAAGGTCTGGATCAGTTACTGGTGCGGGATCATTGACAACCACTGGCTGCTTCCCTCTTGCTTTAGCCTGGGCTTCTACGGTGTCTCTAGGTGGTATCACACTATTTCTTAGTGTTTCCGGCGCAAATAACCTTCCACTTCTAGTAAAGCCCCCTACTCCAACATTTTCTACTTGAGCTGGGGTTGCACTAGACGTGGCCAACTCTTGCTTCTGGCCGTTACAATATACTTCTCCACCATAATTCCAGGGAATGGCTTTATCACTCTGATACATTAACGGTCCTGCAGTGGTGATGGTTATCGGTGCCGCTCTGGCCCGTGAAGGAACTTGAGATGGATCGTAGAAGATGGTTACTGTGGAAACTTCGCTTTCTTTTACAACCTTGTCAAACTGCAACATTCCCTCATCAATCATACTCTGGATCCCTACTTTCAAATGCTCACAACCATTTGTAGCTTCAGCACACCCTGGACAATCAACTTCACACCCAGGAAAGATACCCTTCTTTGACAAGCAGACTTTAACAACACTCAACAGAGTCTGTAGATCGTTGACATCACACACCAAGTTTAGATTCTCCCCTTCATCAACTGCCTTAACCGTACCTCCGTGAGAAGGCATGGGGTTCTGTATTACATTAGGAGTAGGAGCGAAATTAATCGCTTAAGAATCCAGTAAGTCCTGAACAACATGCTTCAGCGCTTTGCAATTCTCTGTGGTATGCCCGGGAGCTCCGGAATGAAATTCGCATCTGGCGTTTGTGTCATAACCCTCAGGGATTTGTCCTGGCTTCGGGGGTTGTAGAGTTCGGAGTTGAATCATCTGGAGTTGTAGGAGATTCTTCAAAAGCTGTGAATAGGACATCGACGGAGCTTCGAAATGTCTTTCTCTGTTCTTCTGGGGATAGTATGGACGAGGAGCTCTTTGTTGATACCCTTGTTGACGTTGCGACTGCGGTGGTTGGACTTGCTGTTGAACAGGTGGAGTTGAGATAGTGACAGGGGCCACTTGCTGATAAAAACCTCTACTACTTCCTCCTCTCTGCATGTACACTGCCCCGGTATCTCCTTCTCTTCTTTTCACGAAGGGTTTCTTGATACCGGAATTTGAAGCGCCTCCGTTCTGAATCTTCCCTTGCTTGATCCAACTTTCTATCCTCTCGCCAGTCAAGATGAAATCCGAGAATCCACTTGAAGAATATTCAGCTAGCCTTTCCATGAAATGCCCAGGGAGGGTATCCAGGAACAGGTCTACCATTTCTCTCTCCAACAAAGGCGGTTGCACTCTAGCGGCCACTTCACGCCACCTTTGTGCGTAATCTTTAAAACTCTCTGAGCTCCTCTGAGTCAGACTTTGAAGTTGAGTGCGACTGGGCGCCATGTCAATATTATACTGATACTGCTTGAGGAATGCTTCTCCCAATTCCCTCCAGTTTCTTACAGAGCTTCTCTCTAGCTTCATATACCATTCAAAGGACCTTCCGGAGAGACTATCCTGGAAGTAGTACATCCAGAGCTTTTCATCCCTAGTATGGGCAGCGATCTTCCGGTAGAATGCCTGCAAGTGAGTCTTTGGGCAGGAGCTACCGTTATACTTGTCAAAAGTAGGCGGCCTGAATTTGTGAGGAATAACCACCCCGGGGACTAGGCCCATGTCAGACACATCTATCCCCAAAGTATCTCTACACTCGAGGGCTTTGACTTTTCTCGGCAAGCATCAAAAAATCTTGAAGATTTCCTTCTCCACCGAACCCCATGTCGTTGTTGTAAGGAGAAAACTGATCCTCCTACCTGTCGTGTACCGGAATGAAAGTTCTTGTACCCTGTTCTGGAACTTGAGGTCCACCTGGGCCATTGCTGGTATTGGGAGGTGCCACTTGCACGTCAGGAGTGGTCACATGAGTGTTAGTCTGAGGAGGGTTGAACCCTTGAATTGCATTCCTTAACTCTTGCTGTCCCTGAGCCATCCCTTGCATCATGACCATGAATTCTCCCATTCTGGTGCGAAACTCATTAAGCTCAGTTTGCATAGCGTCCATGACTGTCCTCTGGTTTCTGCGAGTTGCGTAGCGATGTGGGATATCTTGTCGGAGATGCCGGGTCTTGGCAGCTCTCACAATCTTTGCCTGTAACACAGATAAGTTAAGCATCCTGTAGAAAAACCTGCAAAAACAAAGAAAACATGCAAATGATGCGTATGCAATGCAATGTGTTCCTTTTATTCCCAAGGCTTTTCCTCTTTTCGGTCCTAGCATTAAGAGAATAATAATTGGGAAGAAGACCCAAATGATGGCCGTGGAGAATTGATGCTCATTACCCCGTGTTGGTGCAACAAATAACAAACAAGAGATTCAAAGCAATTCAATCACATAAACTGAAGTTTGAAACAACAAAGTCCCCGAAGGGTGCCAATCAAAAGAACAACAAAGTAAATCAAATAAAAGGAATCCCACAACAAGCCTGTGGGTAATCCAAGTACAATAGCATGAAACTAAACTCTAGGAAGCTCTAAGTCTTGCAGCCTCCAGCTAAGACGTTTGACATTCTGGAACAACTGAACGATATCCGGATGATCGGGCTCCTGGATGAGTCTCTGGATGAGGAGGTCCCTTAGATCAAAGGAAGCATGTAACTCTTCAATCTGCTGCAGTAAAGTCCTCTCATTCTCTTTGCCCGGACCCGGCTCGGCCTTTGACCTCTTCACATCAGCATGAAGCTTCAACTCTTCAACTTCTTTCTGGACATCTTCAACTATTTGTTGACTCTTTGTCATCTGTCGAAGGTGCTCTCTCTGTTGCTCTTGTGCCTTCCGAACTAACTTCTCTTGCTCAACCAAGGCATCCTGGAGGTTCTTGATCTTCAACTCGAATTCAGCTTCTACCTCCTTTTGCTTTTTCTGATTATCGCTCCACTTATCTTGCTAAAGTGTGATGGCTTCATTAGCCTCATTCAGTTCTTTCTTATCCCTCCGGCGCTGACTCGCCTTATGAATCTCAGCCAATCCTCTCTTCCTAAAGTATATCTCCCTTTCCTCGAAGTCCTTCTGCTTAAGACAAACCATTTCTTCAGCTCGGTGAGCTCTATCTTCTAACCGCTGGTTCTGAATCATCAATTTCTGAAAAGAATTGTAAGCTTCCTGATTCTCAACCCTAAGCTGCTTGACCAAAGCTTCCAATTTCTGATAATCTTCTAAAGGCACCGTTGCTGGAGGCGGAGTTGGTATAGAAAAAGGGACTAGAGCCGTTTGAACCTCCTCCTTTATCCAAGCTTCGAATTCAGGGAACATACGGTTATTGCTCTTGCCTAGACATGCCGTGTCTTTTCTTTTGATCACCTTCCAAGAACCTGCAACTTTTCTGACCAACGGAAGATTGTCTTTTACCGAGATGTAAAATTTTTGGAATTGCTCGGATTCATCGGGGATCTCTTTGAGCGCGTACCCTAACTGTCTTCTTAAGAGAATGGGATTGTAGTTGATACCTCCTGACACTCCTAACAAAGGCACATTGAGGTAATTCCCACAGCTGGTGATGAAACTCTTTCCTTTCAACCTCAAAGTAAACCATATAATATCTCTAGCAGACAAAGTACTCAACTTCTGGGCCCAAGTAGTATTAGGATCAGTAAAACTCTCAGTGGTAGGCAAATGTCTCATGACCCACTTGTAGAATAAGGAAGCACAACATCTAACCATACCTTTTCGCTTCTTCTCATTTTTATAGTGCACTGAATAATACAAGTCACCTAGGAGAGTGGGCACCGGATTCTTCAACACAAATAAATGAATGGCATTTATGTCCACAAATTTGTCCATATCAGCAAACAGGATGATCCCATAAATGGATAGTGCTAAGATGGCGCAAACAGAATCCCACTGATTTGTCACTGCAAGTTCTTCAACCTTTCTAACCAGATACTCTAGAGTGAAACCAAGTACTTTTGCTTTGGTGGTAGACAGATTTGCAGATACTTTAGATGAGCTCAAATAAAGAGCTTTAGCGATGTCAGCATGGGTTGGCCTTGTCATATCTGAGTTGAAAGGAATCTGATCCTTGATTGACACTCCCATAATCTCAGCATACTCTTCCAGTAAAGGACCCAACTGAAAGTCATGAAAAGTGAAACACCTGAGCCGTGGATTGTAATACTGCAACAAAGTGTGAATGGCGCTTCTCTGAGAGCTATCCAAGTTGAATACCAAGTCCAAAATATCACCATACTTTTCCTTGAAGTATCCCAAATGACCTGGGGTAATAAGAGACACCATTTGGTTGATCAAGTCCATTTTGGTATCAAAAAATTTGTAGTGCACAGTCCTTTTTTCTGACGTCTTCCATTGTGCAGCAATGATATGACCAGGAACCGGAGTAACGCAGACCCTGAGAATAAAAGAAACACAAATGATTAATGATGATATGATGCTTATGCAAGGCGAGGCATATGATCAGTGAAGTGTCTGTGATGTGCAATCATATAATCAGGTGTCGGTGCAAGGTCACAATATCCACATATCACAATAACAATCCCCTTGATCCGGGATCCATATCTTAGAACCAGAAATCCAGATCACAAAACTGAACCAATGGCAAAGCGGGTATGCTGAAGGTCTTAGGGTTCTTACAAACCTGTAAACCCCTCCCAATCTCACGGGTGTGCTACTCGGGTCAACATCACGGACTCTCAAAGCCGAATAGCAATAATACGTTTACCATTTCCGAGAAATGGCTCATGACCAAATCAGGGAATCGGTTTGGCATTATGTATTACTCAGGGAGGCCTTAGCTGAGTCCAGAAAAACAAGCATCCCTCACAAGTCCCCAACTTCAAGCACTGAATCGAGAAACAATAGTACATTCATCCCGAAGGGTACAATACTACCGTCATACAAACAATTTGCTTTAACTGGATTCCTATGAGAGAACTAGGCTATCCTATGCGAGTTCCCAATGGACCCTCAGATGTGAGTGGGTTTGCCAACAAATGTGGTCTGCCACTGTCATCACTAGAGAGGGGTGTTCCCATTAAGGTCCTCGAAGATCGGTCACCAGATGCACATAACTATCTAGGTCGTACCCTGAAGTGGAGAAGAACCCCCACACAGAATAGTCCCAAGACGGTCGCAATCTGGGTGTGGAACACATCGCCACTCATCATGTAACCATGCGAGTATAACATGTCCACGCTAAACCTATAGTGCACTCAAGCCGGGTACTTGGCTTATCTCACAGTAACTTCCATCCCACAGAAAAAATGAAAACCAGCACAACCAGACAGTCCAGTATATTATGATGCATGGAAGATAAATACTGAAAGCAATAAATAAATGCTGTAAAGTAAAGCTGTAAAGTAAAACCGTAAATAAAAACAGTAAAGCTAAACTAAAGCACACAACAACAAACAGATAAACACCCAAAGAAACAAAACCAAACAGGCGCTAGGATTGACTCTACAAGGGAAACCAGAGATTCTGGGTTCGTTTCTCCCCAGCAGAGTCGCCAGCTGTCGCTCCCGGGATTTTCATCCTAGTACAAACGTGAAAGTGGCGCGGAAAAGGTAGAGTCGCCAGCCAGGCATTTTTATCCCGAAAGAATGGGAAAGGTAATGCTGCGCAAACCTGAGGAAGAAGGAAAGGACAAGGTCCTGCGAACCAAAGATCTGGGTTCGGGAGTCGGTTACGATCTGGGAAGGTGTTAGCACCCCAGACCGTCCGCCGTACCCGACGGGATCCACGCTTGCTTGTTTGTTTCAAAGGGTGGGAAAATAAAGCTGCTGCTGAATAAAAATGTTGACTGGAAGGGAAATGAAAGAAAGGGAATTGGAAAAGATAATGGAAAGAAAGAGGGAAATATAGGGAAAATAAAGAATGTGCTCGAACGGGCCCTACCCCGCTGCCTACGTACCTCATCGGGATAATGAGGATCAGAGTCGACGTAGTTCGCCTAACTAAGGCGGGAACTATTTGTTTGTGTTTTTTACAGCTTTAATTGCGTATGTCTATGCTCAGGCGTTGCAGGCTCGTCTGGTACGAGTGCGTTTACCGTCTTGCATGCGAGACAAGTCGTCGCAAGTTCACGTTTAGAATGACCGAGATGAGAGAGAGAAGTTCCCGCAGGATAGTCGCTTATTATTGTTTTTGTCTTTTATGAGAAATGTTTTGAATTTGTTTGCGAACATTCTCATACTAAGACCTATCCATCGTGACAAGTACTTACACCTCGCCCCGAAACAGGACGCGTATAAGCACCCCGCAACAAAGTCTCGTGTCGTACAAGAAAGTTTGGTTTTTATTAAGTGTTTTATTGTTTTTCTTTATGAGGTGAGAAAGAAAGACTCAAATTGCAAAAGACAAAATCTAAGGGACTAAGACTCACTCCTAATTTTGTTTATTTATTTACAAGTGGTCCTAATGGTTTATGTGGTTTTCTAAACCTAATGAAGAAAGGAACTAGAAACTACTAGAATTCAACTTACTTCCTAAGGAAGTTAAGTTGATTCTAAGAACAATGGAGAAACCTATTCAAGTGAAAAAAATCAAATGATAAGGCAAGGCATTAAAATGGAAATAAAGAAATGAAATCTAAAACAAAACATATTAAGGTATAAAACCAAAACAAATCTAAACTTTATCTAAGTCTATTCATTAGAAATTCTAAGCCTAAGTCCTAAAACTAAGGGAACTATCTAATATTATCATCCTAAAAATCAGCACCTAAACTATGCTAAGTCCTTTTAAAAATCCTAAGATTAAACCTAATTAAACTAGTGCTTAATGGATCCTAATATTCTAAACTAAACTAGGCGGATTTTACATGTACAACTAGCCTAAAGATTAATACACTAAAATTATTAAAAGTCCTGGAAAAAATATGAAATTAATCCTATAGAGTCCTAAAACTAACTATAACATTGTGCTAAAATATATCCTAAAAATTCAGAAGCTAACTATGTCTAAAAATCACTTAAATCTACTTAAGGATTAACTATTATTTTTCATGAATTAGGCTACCAAAACAGGGGATAAAATGGCCTAAAAATTCTACCAAAATTATTCTAGGTACTATTATTAGTCTTCTAAACATAGCAAAAAGAATGGGTCAAAAATCCTACAGGAAGGGGACAAAATAAAATGAACAAAAACAAGTGTAGTTAAACGAAACTCAATAAGATGCTAATTAAGAGAAAAAACGAAATTAAATCAAAAATAACCAAAATTCATAAAATAAAAGTTCCAAAAATTTCTAAAATGAATTATTAAGCTACTGGATTTTTTATGGAATTTTCTCATGGTATTTTTCTATTTTTTATGGAATTATTTCTAAACTATGTTAAAACTAAAATTAAAATCTAAAGGAAATATGGAGGGGGGTGAAAAGAGTGATTTTTGATAGTTCATTTTCTATTTGGGCTTAAAAGGTGGGTGCGAAAAGTAAAGGGACAAGGCCCATCTGCGCAGGCTTTGATAGGTGCATGGGATAGGCTTTCAGTCAACTGTATTGACTCTAATCTGAACCGTTGATCTAACAGTCTTCCTTAAGTATTCTTATCATGTGGATCTTGGACGCGGGAACACAATTACCTACGGTGGATAACACGCGCTAGAATGACCGCTGGCATGGCCTACCGGACGGTGACAAGTGTCACCGCCGGTGTGGCAAAAGGGATTCCAATCTTATCCTTATAGAGAAATGAAACGGTGCATTAAGGGGGGGGGGGGGTTAACCGCATTAGATGACTCTTATTCCCATTAATCCTCTATTAATTTCTTAATATTCCCTAAATCATCCATTAATCACACTAATTATTTTCTTATAATTAACAAAAAATGAACAAAATGCAAGAAGACCAACAAAAGCTGAAGAACACTTTGAACCCTAAGTCTCAACATCTTCATGCTCCTTCCGCCGCCGCAACCTCTCTTCTCTCTTCTCACTTTCGCCTTCACCGCCATCTTCTTCTTCTCCGAATTCACCACCACCAACATCACCTCCATGATTCTGTCACCTTCATCATCGCCTTTAACCCCTAATCCTCAAGAAAAAACCTAATCTCTCTTCAATCTTCGAAATTGAATCTTCAACTTCTCACGCCGAAATTTGGAAATCACCGAAGCTACATCCTAACTAACACACGAGAATAACACAAGTACGTTGTACCTTGCAAACAACACCAAAACTGTTGATGAACGAAGAGGAAAATGCTTCGATGGCGATGATTTTGACGAACGGGGATAAGGATGCTTCGATGAAGCTGGCCGAACAATGATTCTGATGAACGAATGAAACGTGTACAGTGCTCTGATGATGATGACGATGCAATACTTCCTCTGGTATGAACTTCAAATTCACTTCTTATCCTTTTTCTACTTCCCTGCTTGATTTACGGACCTTGATGAAGATTGACACTGAGTCAATACTAATTTTGCAGATGCGATTGTAGGGGCTCTCGAAAGGAAGTTGCGGATTCGACGGAAAGTATGCAAAGATGTTGCGGGATTGGGACTCAACCTACGGATTCGTTGCTGTGTTGTTGTTTCTTGAATTGTTATTAATGCATTTGCTTGATTGATTTTGCAGGGATGATTGATGAAGATTGCTGTTTGATGCGGGTGTTAATGGCTGGAGATTTGTTTGCAAGTTGCGGATGAATGGTGATTGAAGAAGAAGGGTGAGATTCAAAGGCAATGGAAAAGGAGTGTTGAAGGGAGAGTGAAGCTGAAGTTGGTAGATGTTGGAGGTTGAATGAGAAATAGGAGAATTGAAGATTGGTGATGGATATTAACGAAGAATGAGGAAAAAAATCAGAGAGATTGAAGAAGTTGTAGAATGAGATCGAGAGAGAGGGAAATGGAAGAATGAAGGAGAGTGTGAGAAAGATTGAAGAAAGATCGAAGAAAAAAAAGAAAGAAGATTGAAGAACAGGATTGGGAGAGATTGGGGAAAAGTGATTGAAGGAGGGTTTTCAGAAGTTATGTGGAAGAAGAAGATGTGGAAGAAGAAGGTTGAAGTTAGGAGAAAGGTTTGGTGAGAATGATTGATAGAGATTGAAAGAAGGATGCAGAATGGAGAATGGTTGAAGAAGAATGGTGTGGGAGAAATTGAAAGAAGAGGGGTAATGGAGGATGAAGATTGGGAAGAAAAAAAAAGAGCCTGGGGAAGAAGAAGAGGGATTGATTTATAGAAGATGATCAAGCCTTGTGAAGAGTTTTTCAAGTGAACTTTCTAGAAGAATTCAGTTATCAGTTTGTTATTTTCAGTTATGAATTTTGGCTAGGATTTGTTACGGTTCAGTTATGTAGTTATGTTAGGGTGATTTTCGGATTGGTTAGCATTTGTTAATGAGTGCTTGGTCCATTTTATTTTGAATTGAATTATGCAGGATAATGAAGGATTGATGAGAGGTTATAATGTTCTTGATCTGAGAGTTCTTGAAAATTTGATGACTTATGATGCAGAGAGTTTTGGTTTGTTGTGACTTCGAATCCATGAGATCAAAAACTATCCAGGTGTGAGAATTTCTTGTTGATCTTCTTATTCTCTGATGCTGCGATCTGTAAACCCTTCTGTTATTCTAGTTTTGATATGTTGTTGAAGTTGCTGATATGAATCTTCTTGCAGGCGGTTGATTGAACCAAGGTTGTTATGCGACGAATTTTGCAATTGATGAGGTAAAATTGATGAAGGTATGATACTTGTAGATGTTTAGAATTGGCAGAATTTTTGACTAACAAGAAAGATTGAATTTAGTTCAGAATGTCCTATCAAATGTTGAGACATTATCAAACAGAGTATAAGAACTTAATTCAGGATGTCACACCAGATGTTGGGACATTGTGTAAATGATTTAAGTTCAGTTTTTCAGGATGTCCCAACAGATGTTGAGACATCTCAAACCTGCTACCAGAATTAATTAATGACTAACTGATCTGAGAAATTTAAGGAGAGTTATCTGGAATTAATTATGGATGGACAAAAACAGAATAAGGCGCATCTGTAGGGAGTGTTATTATGAGGCTTCAGCATAATCAGAAGAACTAAATCACCTAGAATCTAGGAAGTAACAAACCCTAATTCAAGGTGGAAGCTGCATGCGTTTTAGGACTGGATTAACCTACAGAAAGCCCAAAATACAAACACCTATTTAAGCAACAGAATATCTCAGAATTGGGTACGAATTTAAGAAGACCAAATAGTTTGTTTTGTATTTTAATAGCAGGTTATTTTTATTGTACCACTTTATGAGCTTTTAAGCATAAGTGCATTTGTGACTTGATTGAAACTGTGAAGTAAGATCAAGCTGTTTTGTTTGAAGTATGACTTCAATTTTATTAAACTTGTAAACAAGATCACTGTGTGATTGAGGGGGAGTGAGTTGGTACTCATATCTAAGTAGTGTCTTAGGTAGATATTAAGTGAAAGATTAAACTGGGTGGTTTAAGTCTAGAATTAATATTACTTATAGTGGATTTCCTCCTGGCTTGGTAGCCTCCAGATGTAAGTGTGGTTATACACTGAACTGGGTTAACAAACTACTATGTTGTTTATTTTTCTTGCACTTTAAGTTTTGATTAAATCTGTCACGTGTTGGAACATCTCATAGGACATCTCATACCTGATCACAGAATTTCAATTGGCATCAGAGCAGGCACCCTGCCTGTTTATACTGGGTGAGATCTAGGGAATACAAATTCTGGAAACATGGACAGAGATATAGGATCAGTAAATAGACCACCTATACTGGATGGATCTAATTATGACTACTGGAAACCAAGAATGATTGCATTCTTAAGATCACTTGACAACAGGGCCTGGAGAGCAGTCAACATTGGATGGGAACACCCTATCCAAGACACCAAAGATGGATCAAAAGTGTTGAAACCTGAAGAAGAATGGAGTAAGGAGGAAGAAGATTCAGCACTAGGAAACTCCAAGGCCTTAAATGCTTTATTCAATGGCATTGATAGGAATATCTTTAGACTTGTGCATCACTGTGAGCTGGCCAAAGATGTGTGGGACACTCTCAAAACAACTCATGAAGGAACATCAAAGGTAAAGATGTCAAGACTTCAACTTCTCACCACCAAGTTTGAAAATTTGAGAATGAAGGAAGATGAGACAGTTCATGAATTCTACATGAACGTCTTAGAAATAGCCAATACTTCTGGTGCCTTGGGAGAAAAGATGACTGATGAAAAGCTTGTAAGAAAGATTCTCAGATCTTTGCCAAAAAGATTTGACATGAAAGTCACAGCAATAGAAGAAGCTCAAGACATATGCACAATGAAAGTTGAAGAACTCATTGGTTCCCTTCAAACATTTGAGATGGGAATGAATGACACAAATGTTAAGAAGAACAAAAGCATAGCCTTGGTAACAAATACTAATGAAGAAGAAGATGATGAATCAGAAACTGGTGAAAGCTTATCAGACAATATTGCTATGCTTGGAAGACAATTCAAAAAGATTCTCAGAAATATGGAAAACAAGTCCAGACCAAGTGGAAGATACACAAACTCTTCTGAGAACAAAAGACCTAATGATAGAAGGTCAACTTATGATGAAAAGACCAGTCAAGAAAAAGGAATTAAATGCCATGGATGTGAAGGATATGGACACATCAGGAATGAATGTCCTACCTATTTAAAAAGGCAAAAGAAAGGTCTCTCTGTAACCTGGTCTGATGAAGACTCAGGAGGTGATTCAGAAGAAGAATCACCTAAGCATATCACTGCTCTAGCTGGATTATGTGAATCTGAAAGTGAATCCAGTGATGGGGAGATTACTTTTGAAGAACTTGAGCAAACATTCAGAGAACTAGTAAAAAGAAGCACTGAAATATGCAGGGAAAGTATAAAGCTAAAGAAGCAGATTGAGGCACTAAAGGATGAAAAGGCAAGTGATCTAGAGATCATTGACACCTTGAAAAGTGAAGTAAGTCTGCTCAACTCCAAGTTGGAACACATGTCTAAATCTGTTAGAATGCTGAACAATAGCTCAAGTACACTGGATGTTATTCTCAACAACAATAAGCATTCAAGGGATAAAAGTGGACTGGGATTCAACAGAGTTCATAAGGATGAAGCTAGCTCTAGCAAAACTACTCCAAAGTCCATACAGTCAAATAAAATGTCCCAACAGATGCCTCAACATCATAAGAACACAAAGTCAAACATAATGTTCCAATAGATGTCTCAACATTCTGAAAAGAACATAATGAAGAAGAAGTATCAAAGATGGAGATGTCATCATTGTGGAAGATTTGGACATATCAAACCTCATTGTTATAAGTTGCATGGATATCCAAATCAAATGTATCAACAACCTCCTAAGCAGAAGATAGAAGTTACCAAGAAAGTGCTGCATAGACATCAAAAAGATCAGCAACCTCCTAAGCAGAAGACAGAGGTCATCAAGAAGGTATGGAGATCAAAAGTTAGTCTTCATGCTGATCAAAGCTACATACCCAAAAACAAGATCAACAAGCAACCTTGGAGCTCTACTGATGAACAATATACAGGGCAGAGGTATCAAAAGAAATCTCAACTCAAATGGTCAAAGAAAGGTGTTGCATATATAGCACATACATCACTAAGAGTATCAGCCAAAGAAGACTGGTACTTTGACAGTGGATGCTCAAGACACATGACTGGATTGAAGAATCTGCTAGTAGACTTAAAGTCACATTCATCCAGATATGTAACCTTTGGAGATGGAGCTAAAGGAGAAATCAAGGGAGTTGGGACCTTGGACTGTCAAGATGTACCAAGTCTAAATGATGTGCTACTGGTTAAAGGTTTAACTGCTAACCTGATCAGCATAAGTCAATTATGTGATCAAGGGTACAGTGTAAACTTTACCAAAACTGAATGTATAGTGTCTAACAAAGAACAAGAGGTTGTTATGAGAGGAGCCAGATCTAAAGACAACTGTTACATGTGGGAACCCCAAGACTTCAGTCTCACTTCAACTTGCTCTTTAGCTAAAGAAGAAGAAGTGAAACTATGGCACCAAAGACTAGGTCATCTTCATTTCAGAGGCATAAAGAAGATTATTTCTATGGATGCTGTAAGAGGTATTCCTAAACTGAAAATTGATTATGGAAAAATATGTGGTGAATGTCAAATAGGCAAGCAAACCAAGATGTCCCATCCAAACCTCCAACATTTGACAACTTCCAAAGTTTTGGAACTACTGCATATGGATCTTATGGGACCTATGCAGGCTGAGAGCCTTGGTGGTAAGAGGTATGCTTATGTGGTGGTTGATGACTTTTCAAGGTATACATGGATAAATTTCATCAAAGAAAAGTCTGATGTATTTGATGTATTCAAAGACTTATGCCAAAGAATACAAAGGGAAAAGGCCAGCTGTGTGATCAGAATAAGAAGTGATCATGGAAAAGAATTTGAGAACCAAAAATTCTTAGATTTCTGTTCTTCAGAAGGAATCAATCATGAATATTCTTCACCAATCACTCCTCAACAGAATGGGATTGTTGAGAGGAAGAATAGAACTATTCAAGAATCAGCAAGAGCTATGATCCATGCTAAAAAGTTACCTTTGTACTTCTGGGCTGAAGCTATGAACACAGCTTGTTACATCCATAACATAGTTACTCTAAGGAAAGGAACTTTGTCCACAATATATGAAGTCTGGAAGGACAGAAAACCCACAGTTAAGTACTTCCATGTGTTTGGAAGTAACTGTTATATTCTGGCAGATAGGGAGCAAAGAAGAAAAATGGATCCTAAAAGTGATGAAGGGATTTTTCTTGGATACTCTATTAACAGCAGAGCATATAGAGTATTTAATTCTAGAACCAAGGTTATCATGGAGTCCATAAATGTGATAATTGATGATGCTCCTACAGATGTCCCAGAAGATGTTGGAACATCTGCTGATATTTAGATTGAAGCTGAAGAAAAGAGTGATCATTATGACTTCACTCAAACTGATGCAAGGACAGAACAATCCAGCAAACCTCCCTCCATCAGAGTCCAGAAGGATCATCCCAAAGACTTGATAATTGGTGATCCCAACAGAGGTGTAAGCACTAGATCAAGAGAAGTGATTTCAGGGTCCTGTTTTGTTTCTAAAATAGAACCTAAAAACATCAAGGAAGCTCTTACTGATGAATACTGGATTTGTGCTATGCAAGAGGAATTAGGTCAATTCACAAGGAATGAAGTGTGGAACCTTGTTCCTAGACCTGATGACATAAATGTGATTGGAACTAAATGGGTGTATAAGAACAAGTCAAATGTGCAAGGAGTTGTTACAAAGAACAAAGCTAGACTTGTAGCTCAAGGATACACTCAAATTGAAGGAGTAGACTTTGATGAAACCTTTTCACCAGTAGCAAGGCTTGAATCAATCAGACTACTTTTGGGAATTGCTTGTATCTTAAAGTTCAAGCTATTTCAAATGGATGTGAAAAGTGCCTTTTTAAATGGTTATCTTAATGAAGAGGTATATGTAGAACAGCCTAAAGGATTTGTTGATCCAAGCTGTCCAAATTATGTATACAAACTAAAGAAGGCTCTTTATGGTCTGAAGCAAGCTCCAAGAGCATGGTATGAAAGGCTGACTACTTTTCTTATCAAGCAAGGGTACAGGAAAGGTGGTATTGACAAAACCTTGTTTGTTAAAGATGAAGAAGGAAATGTCATGATTGCTCAAATATATGTAGATGACATTGTCTTTGGTGGGATGTCTGACAGGATGGTTAAACATTTTGTCAACCAGATGGAATCTGAATTTGAAATGAGCCTAGTAGGAGAATTAATCTACTTTCTTGGACTGCAAATAAAGCAAATGGAGGACTCCATGTTCATTTCCCAAAGCAAGTATGCTAAGAACATAGTCAAGAAATTTGGGATGGACAGTGCTACTCATAAGAGAACTCCTGCCCCCACACATTTAAAGCTAACTAAAGATGACAAGGGTGAGAATGTAGATCAAAGCTTATACAGAAGTATGATTGGAAGCTTGTTATATCTTACTGCTAGCAGACCAGACATAGCATTTGCAGTAGGTGTTTGTGCAAGATATCAAGCTGATCCAAAAGTTAGTCATCTTAACCAAGTCAAGAGAATTCTGAAATATGTTAATGATACTTGTGACTATGGCATAATGTACTTTCATGGATGCAAACCAATTCTCACTGGCTTATGTGATGCTGATTGGGATGGAAGTGCAGATGACAGAAAAAGCACTTCAGGAGGATGCTTCTTTCTAGGAAACAATTTGATTTCTTGGTTCAGTAAGAAACAAAATTGTGTATCCCTATCTACTGCTGAAGCTGAATATATAGCAGCTGGAAGCAGCTGTTCACAGTTGGTTTGGATGAAGCAAATGCTCACTGAGTACAATGTCCCACAAGATGTCATGACATTGTACTGTGACAACTTGGGTGCAATCAACATATCAAAGAATCCTATCCAACATAGCAGGACCAAGCATATTGATATTAGACATCATTTCATCAGAGATCTTGTAGAAGAGAAAGTGATTTCATTGGAACATGTAGCTACAAATCTGCAGTTGGCTGATATATTTACCAAAGCTTTGGATGCTACTCAATTTGAAAACTTAAGGGGCAAATTGGGAATCTGCTTATGTGAGATTTAGCAGTTATGGAGATGTGCCAACATGTCATATGACATTGTGTGGCATAAGCACCAGATGGCAACACCAGTCTGGTCAAGCACCTTGGGTATTCCATTCCTAATAATTCTCCAAGTAACGGCTACTTATATAATAACAGCTTGCTTTCATCTATCCATATTCTCATCATACTCTCAAAAACGAATTGCATTCTCTAGTTGTTCTTCAGAAATCATCAACCCTAAAACTTTTCATCCACTTCCTTCGAAAATGTCTCAAAACCCTAACAGTTCTGAACAAATCCTCAACAAGGAAGATGTGGTGCATGCAACCCCCATTTCTGTGGTACCCATGGATTCAACCCCACTGGACGAAATCAGAGGAAGTGTTCCTCTTGCTAAAAAGCCAAGAACTCCAAAAAGAACAAAAGATCAAGTTTTCAGCAAGACCAAAGGCATACCTTCACCATCATACAACACTCCAAAAGCTTCTGAATACGTGGATAATTCCATAAAGGAGTTGGTAACCAAGATCCTATCTGAGCAAAGAGTGGTAAGTGGCATATCTATCCCTCTGAACACCATGCCAGCCCCACAAGAAGATCAACAAACTCAGGCTACAAAGGACACCCCTGCTCAACAGGATGTCCCAATAGATGTTGAAGCATCTGAAGACCCTCAAAAGGTCTCATCTGATACTGATGAAGAAGCATCTGAGGACCATCACAAGGTCTCCACTGAAGAGCACATCTCTGTTGATCAACCAGCTGATGAGGAGACTGCTCAATCTCCTCCTGTGGTGAACCTAGAGCATGATTCTGATACAGAAATCATTGCTTCTGTAAAACCTAGCATAGCCAAAAGGCTCAGGACTAGGAAAGATAAGATGCATGCAGGACATGCAATTCCTGAGAAGAAGCAAGCTACACCAAGAAAGGACAAAGCTAAAGTTGTCTTTGGTCCTACAAAACAATGGAGCAAGGTGCAAACACAAAAGAGGAAAGCTGTCACTCCTCTAGATTCAGATGTTGAAGAAGATGTCCCAACATCTCCTCCAAAGAAGAAATCAGCACCCTCAAGGTCATCAAATGTTGTTCCAGAAGCTCCCTTGGACAACATCTCCTTTCATCATGTTTCAAGTGTAAACAGATGGATGTTTGTTTATCAAAGAAGAGTAGCACTTGAAAGAGAGCTGAGCAGTAATGCACTTGAGTGCACTGAGTTAATTGATCTCATCTCCTCTGCTGGTCTCTTCAAAACTGTCTCCAACTTCTCTCCCTGCTATGAGCTGCTTGTCAAGGAGTTCATTGTCAACCTCCAAGAAGACTGTGCCAATGGTAAGTCTACTGAATTTAGAAAAGTATTTGTCAGAGGCAGGTGTGTAGAATTCTCTCCTCAGGTCATCAACCAATACCTTGGAAGAGAATCTGATGGTCCAAATGAGTTAGGGAAGACTGATAACCAGGTCTGCAAGGTTATCACTGCTAACCAGGTCAAGACTTGGCCAGTTAAAGGAAAGCTCTCAGTGAGCATGCTGACAAGGAAATATGCCATGCTGAACAGGATTGGTACAGCAAACTGGGTTCCTACCAATCACACATCCTCAATATCCACTGGCCTGGGCAGGTTCATATATGCTGTAGGCACACAAACAAAACTGGATTATGGAGCTTACATCTTTGATCAGACATTGAAGCATGCTGGATCAACTGCAACAAAGCTGCCAATTGCCTTCCCTTCCTTGCTATGTGGAATAATGCTGAGTCAGTACCCTGGGATTCTCACAGAAAAGGACACAATGTGCAAAAGAGAAAGCCCTCTGGCTTTCCACTACAAGCTGTTTCTGAGTCATCATGCAGCTGATGTTGAAGCACCCTCTGGGACATCTGCTGGTCCTTCAACTGCAAAGTCTCCAATCTCCAAATCTGCATTGATTGCTGAACTGAAGAGCACTTGCAAAGAACTGGAAGCAAGGAAGCAGAAGCTTGAGGAGATTATCCAAAGGCTGGAGATTGAAAGTGCTCAGAAAGCTGCTTCTTCTGATGAGGAGACTGAGGAAGATGAAGAAACTGACTGTGAGGAATCTGAGTGAAAATTGTATGTGAGGATTATGTAATAACAGCTTGTGCATTGTATTTCTGCATTGTATCTTTGGCCCCAAATTTATGTCTAACAAGGGGGAGAACAACAACAACAACAACAACAATATATAATGCTGTTTGATTATGAATGAAAAATCTCTGTTTGTTTCTGAACTAAATTTGTAAAATATTTCTGTTGCAACAAGACTGAATACATGTATGTTTGAGGGGGAGTAATCTCACACATGATTCAACAGAAAAGAAATGTTATACTCTGATAAAAGAACTTCTGCTGCACTCTCAAAATCAGAAAAGAATGTTAGCCAAAAATTAGCCAAAGGGGGAGTTTGTAGATGTTTAGAATTGGCAGAATTTTTGACTAACAAGAAAGATTGAATTTAGTTCAGAATGTCCTATCAAATGTTGGGACATTATCAAACAGAGTATAAGAACTTAATTCAGGATGTCACACCAGATGTTGGGACATTGTGTAAATGATTTAAGTTCAGTTTTTCAGGATGTCCCAACAGATGTTGAGACATCTCAAACCTGCTACCAGAATTAATTAATGACTAACTGATCTGAGAAATTTAAGGAGAGTTATCTGGAATTAATTATGGATGGACAAAAATAGAATAAGGCGCATCTGTAGGGAGTGTTATTATGAGGCTTCAGCATAATCAGAAGAACTAAATCACCTAGAATCTAGGAAGTAACAAACCCTAATTCAAGGTGGAAGCTGCATGCGTTTTAGGACTGGATTAACCTACAGAAAGCCCAAAATACAAACACCTATTTAAGAAACAGAATATCTCAGAATTGGGTACGAATTTAAGAAGACCAAATAGTTTGTTTTGTATTTTAATAGCAGGTTATTTTTATTGTACCACTTTATGAGCTTTTAAGCATAAGTGCATTTGTGACTTGATTGAAACTGTGAAGTAAGATCAAGCTGTTTTGTTTGAAGTATGACTTCAATTTTATTAAACTTGTAAACAAGATCACTGTGTGATTGAGGGGGAGTGAGTTGGTACTCATATCTAAGTAGTGTCTTAGGTAGAAATTGCATTGGGTAGATATTAAGTGAAAGATTAAACTGGGTGGTTTAAGTCTAGAATTAATATTACTTATAGTGGATTTCCTCCTGGCTTGGTAGCCTCCAGATGTAAGTATGGTTATACACTGAACTGGGTTAACAAACTACTGTGTTGTTTATTTTTCTTGCACTTTAAGTTTTGATTAAATCTGTCAAGTGTTGGAACATCTCATAGGACATCTCATACCTGATCACAGAATTTCAATACTGATTGAAGTAGATAAGGGTGAAATCTCTTGAAGAAGATTGAAGTTCGATGAAGATGGTGATGAAGGAGATTCCCGGAGTGAAGATCTGAGGAGCCATGGTTGAAGAGTATTCCGTGAGTTTATCTAGTTCAAGGAGACAATTAGAGAGCCACCAAGATGGAATCGGTTCTCGAGCTTTTTCTGTCACTTATCCTTTTTCTTCTCTTGTTGTTATGGATCAATTCCTTGTATTAAATTCTGTTATCATTTTATGAAATTCTATCACAATTAAACTGAGTTGTTCCTGACTTTTGTTATTGAAAGTCTCCTGTTAAGTTATCCTTTGTAACTTATCTGTTATGAGTTTTCCCTATTATGTTGTAATTACCAAAACCTTCTAGAACAATACCTGGACCGAGTCCTCTAGATAGGCTTTAATCCTCGATATACAGTATCCGCAAATAATAAACTGGAATAATACTTTGCTGAAAATGGGTCCAAATTAAATTTAGAACAAAGGTTTGTAAAACTTGGTCTTAAGAAAATGGATTAAAAAGGACCTGAGAATAACATTCAAAAATCAAAAATTGATTAGTAGAAAAGAGACATGAGTTGAGAATTTGGTGTTAGAATGGATTAAAATGGGCTTGAGAATAACATAAAAAAATCAACAATGAATTGGTAAAAAAAAGAGACATGAGTTGAGAATTTGGTCTTAAAATGGATCACGAATAATGGATCTAAATGGAATAATGAACATAGGTTTTGTTAGAAGGTGATTATGACAACAAATGGGCTTGAAATTATGACCGTGGATTTCTATTTGAACCCCAACGTGCAAGCTTGGACCATTTGATTATTCTTGAATCGATATTCCGCTTGAACCACTTGAAAACAAACAATAAACCTTCCATGTCGCGCCTGACTAATGAATTACATTCCTCAACATACAACCAATTTGCTTGAAAATCCATGACTTAGTATATTAAGACTTGCTTCGACTTAATGAGAACCAAACTGCACATTGTATGAAGTTGAAGTTACGATGAAGAGGAAAACTCAATATGGCTTCGAGAAGAAGTCCTAACCCCATTAACTTCTGTTAAGGAACTCTCGCTCAGTCCAAACACACAAAGAATAAAAACCCTACTTCATTTTCTCTTGATATGCTAACAAATGGTCAAACCCTGATTCATAGCTTTCTTAGCCTGGCACTTGATGATGTTGAGAAACCTTGAAGATGGTAAACTTGATATATACTTATGATATTGGGAACTCAACCTTCATCTCGATAGCCTTATAAATCACTTCTGAATAGAAAAACTCAAATCACAAGAGAATACTTCGATCTCATGCCTTGTGCCTCAGCTATGCCATGCTTTTGGGTCATGATATGGATTTATGTATGCAGTGTATTATGCTAAATGCCATGAAAATGAGAGGGTAAATTTTAAGGTGTTACACCCACCACACCAACCAATGTGGCGCAAGCCACATAGGGGGTGGCGCCCACCACATGACAAAGAAGTGGCACCCACCACATTTTGGGAATGGGTGAGGTGGCACAAGCCACCAACCCCACTTTCCCTATTCTTTCTCTCCCACTTCTACTGGTTCTACCATTCCGTCTTATGCGCAAGTTTTTCGCCCACGATTCATTCCAAAAATTCCAGTCTCCACTCAAGCCATATTTACGGAATCAAGCATAATTTTAGGAGGGGGTTCAGTATAAATAGGACCAGTTATTTTCAAACGAGGGGTACGAAAATTCATAGAAAAAATAGCAATTTCTTCCAGTTTTTATTCTTCTTCTGTATTTTTTATTTGTGCCATTTATTGTTCTCGCCTTCAACGTGTAACGGATTAATCTTGTCGACAAGTATTATTTATTCAAGTATTAATTTCTAGGTTTTTATTTATTTTCTTTTTATGTTGTTTAATTTATTTTTGTTAAGCATGTTTAGTATTTGTATTAATTATAGTTTATGTTTTTGTTTTCAAGTAATGTCTAGCTAAATTATTAATATCGGTATGTAGCAAAATTAATCGGAAGGGATTAAATAATAATCAGTGTTTTAAAAAATTATTGTTTAGGCTGAGGTTTCTTATTTCAAATTAAAATCGGTCTTTGTTACGAGAGTAAAAAGAACAACTAAGGTTAATTATTGTTTAGGCATTAATTCTAAATACAGTGGAAGCGCTTTAGAATTAATTATGATTTATTTATTTTCAAAGAGTATTTTTAAATGCAAAATGATACAGCGAGAGCGCTCATTCTAATTTATTAGTATAGTCTCAATCAATAAACACGAGAGTGTGAGACGAGGTTTTTTAAATAAACATTTTCTACTGAATAATATTTTGAACCATAAATATACACCGATAACTTATTAAATCCTTGAAGATCGATTGCACTGCATACTGATATCCTTTTATTGATTATTTTAATTAAAATTCTAGTTTTATTAGATTTTATTTTAGTAGCCTATAACTTTAAAATCGATTCTCCTTAGCTAAACGTAGTAACAATCAGATAACATTAGTTTGATTTTAAGTCCCTGTGGGTTCGATATCTTTTAAAACTACACGATAGACTGTGCACTTGTAGTTAGTATCCGATAGACTCTTAAAGTCACAATCAATAATGCAATTCGATATGCCACCTCTCTGACCCTTTGCGAAATCTGATACGGTTCAATGAAACACGGAGTAAGCTTTTTCGACTTCAAAGCTCGCCCAACACTAGTCACTGGAGTAACCCTCAAGAACACATGATCTCCCTCTTGAAATTCAAGTGATTTCCTCCTCTTATCATGATAACTATTCTGACTACTTTGTGAAGTCTTCATTCTCTCTTGAATCATCTTAATCTTTTCAGTTGTCTCTTGCATAATCTCAGGTCCAAGCACAACACTCTCGCCTGATTCATACCAATACAATGGAGTCCTACACCGCCTCCTATACAATGCTTCATAAAGAGCCATACCAATGCTCGCATGAAAACTTATGTTATAAGTAAACTCAACCAATGGAAAATGACTATCCCATGTACCTCCATGATCCAACACACAAGCCCTCAACAAATCCTCTAAATATTGGATAGTGATTTCTATCTGACCATCCGTCTGCGGATGATAAGCAAAAATCACCCTCAACTTAGTTCCCAAGGCATCTTGTAAACTTTTCCAAAATCTTAATGTAAACCACGGAGCTCTATCCGAAACGATACTCGAAGGTATCCCATGCAACTTCACAATCTCATCAATATACATCTCAGATAACTTTGACATGGAATGATTAATCTTCATCGGTAAGAAATGCACCGACTTAGTTAATCGATCAACAATCACCCAAATGTAATCATTTCCCTTTAACGTCTTCGACAAACCTGTCAAAAAATCCATATAAATGCTATCCAATTTCCATTCTGGAATACTCAACGGTTGCATCATACCTATAGACTTTTGATGTTCAACCTTCGATTTCTGGAAAACCAAACAAGCATACACAAATTCCACAACATCTCTCTTCATACCCGACCACCAAATAAACTTTTGCAAGTCATGATCCATCTTAGTAGTGCCAGGATGAATACTCAATCTACTTCGGTGTCCTTCTTCTAAAATACTCTTCTTCAACTCTATAACATCAGGAACAAACACACGATCTTGAAACCTCATCATACCATTTTCATCAATTCGGAACTCTCCTCTGTTACCTTGGTTAATTGAAGTCATTTGATCCACCAACTTCAAATCTAATTGCTGTCCTAAACGTATCTCTTCTAAAATATCATTAGTCAATTTTAGCCTACCCAACTTCACACTCTCAAATGAGGTCTCACACAACAAAATCATATCTCTAAACTTCTCAATCATCTCAAGTTCTTTCACCATCATCATCGACATATGCAAAGTCTTCCTACTCAAAGCATCTGCAACCACGTTAGCCTTACCAGGGTGGTAACTCAAATCAAAATCAAAGTCTTTCAACATCTCTAACCATCTTCTCCGCCTCATATTTAGTTCCTTCTGATCAAAAAAGTATTTCAGACTATTATGATCGCTGAACACCTCAAATATCGATCCAAACAGATAGTGTCTCCAAATCTTTAACACGGAAACCACGGATGCCAACTCTAAGTCATGGGTAGGATAGTTCCTCTCATGAACATGTAGCTGTCTAGAAGCATAGGCAACCACTTTACCATTCTGCAACTACACACCACCAAGACCCATCTTCGAAGCATCACAGTATACCATAAAAGATTCATTCAGATTCAGCAAAATCAATATTGGAGCAGTCATTAACCTCTTATTTAATTCAATAAAACTCTTGTCGCACCTAACATCCCACACGTAATATTGACTCTTCCGAGTCAAGGAGTCAGAGGCAATGCCAACTTAGAAAAACCCTCTATAAACTTTCGGTAATAACCAGCCAAACCAAGAAAACTTCTAACTTCAGTAGCAGACTTTGGAGTATCCCACTTTAACATTGCATCAATCTTCAAAGGATCCACTAAAATTCCACCACTAGAAATCACGTGGCCAAGGAAACTCACTTCCTTCAACCAGAACTTGTAACACCCCAAATATTCCCTCTCCTTTTCATAGCATTTAGCATATCATTTTCATATTTCTCACTGTATCATTAGCATAGAATAATGAAGCATAACATCCATAGCATAGCATAGCATAAAACTGGCATGGATTTCCTCCAGGTGTGGTTGCTCAGTTCGCGATTCGATGGACGTTTGACCTGATCATGGTCAAACCTTCATGAGATTTCTTCAAATGCAAGTTACGTTTTTTAGTGGCTTATATATCAAGCAATGAGCATTCAGAGTTAAGTTGTGTTGTGCGGTATTCTTCATATGACTGTTTCAGTTGAATTTTAAAAGTGATTCAGAACATCTGATCAAAGACTTGTACACTAATCAACAGTTTTTGTGGAAGCAGGGCAAGTTTGGTTTTGGGATGAAAATTGAAGTTCATGGCTGTGTGCATGTGGTGGTAGTTGTTTCATTTCATAAAACTAGTTCATAAATCATTTTCTTTCCAAACCAATTTCATTTTTTCCATCTTCGTCCCTTATTCGATTCATAATCTTTTTTTTTTCGATTTATTTTGATCGTCCATTAAAATTACTTGTCAATATCCATTCTATAGCCAATTTCTTTTTTCTATAATCCATATACGATATATTTTTTTATGCCTATACACAAATTTCAATTATTTTTAATATCCATTACTTCCTTATTCGTGTTTTCATTCATCCAAGTAAATACATTTTTAATTTCCAAGGCCATATTCTATTCAAAACCAATATCCATATATCAATTAACCCAATGTCAATTTCTTTATTCTTTATTCTTTATTTTTTTCCCATATCATAGATCATATTTGGTGACATTTTTTTATCTCATTTTCTTTTTTTGTTCTTTCATAAACTCATCAATTAATTTTATTTTATGAATACGTGTGTGCATATCTCACATGGGATTTTTCACAGCCAACTTCATGGACACTAAACAAACTGGTCCCGCAAAATTCACATGGATCCTATGCTACACCAATTTCCCCTTAGTACAGTTGTGCATTTTTGCAATTCCCAGCAGGCATCACGCACACAGCAAGCATGAAGTTCACATGAAGGCAAAAACGCAGTGCAAGATGAAACAAAACGCAAAGAATCATTAACAGAAATATTTTAACAAAAAAAATTGTAACAGAATGGAAAAAAGTTTCAGTAACAAATTATGTTTTCAAGTTTCATAAAAGTAACGCATAACAAAATTTCAGGGGGACTCTTCGCAATAACTTATTTCTTCACCCTCACACCAAAATGATTCTTCACCAATTTCATTCATTTTCATCATAACATTCTCTGCTTTCACTCTAATTCCTTCATAACCTACAAATGTCACAACATTAACAACAAAAACCTTATTTGTTTTCTTCAGAAACTCTTCTCACTACCATTTTATTTTCATCCTCCAACCTGTTTCGACACTGCAGAACCATCATTTTTTTTCCTTGTTCTTCAGCCACATCAACAAACGAAATCGATTTAAACCTTCAACATTAACAACATTCACGAACAAATCCAAAAACTAGAAGAAAGAAAGGATGAAGAGAAATTAATCAGAACAAAGTAGAAGATCGAAACTGATTCGGCTTCATGATTAAACCAGAAGATGAAACACAGTCGAAGCAGAAACGAAGAGAGTGAAACACAGACATAACGAGGTTGAAGGAGATGGAACGAAACACAAACCAATACACCACGCAAACCACTTTTCCTCATCAAACAGAATCAACGGCGATACTACGACAATCTTCTTCATCGAAGAAGAACTGAAGCTCATCATCGCGCTTCTTTGAGCCAAGAAACAAAGAAGCTTTTCCGATAGTTCATCATCGTTCATCGTCGCTTGCATTAACCAATCGAGCCGGCGTCCTCATCAGCTTCGTCAGAAGGAGGCGAAATCAAATAGCATCACGCTTCTTCGTTGTGGATTATTCGTCGATTTGCAAGTATAACTTCAATCTCTCGCATCGTGATGTGTTATTACGCGAGTTATCCAATCTATGTGTTTGGCTCTGTTCTTAATTCTGGATGTGCGTTTAGAGTTGAAGTGAGTAAGGATATGTTGGTTGAACGGCGAGGTCATGAAGAAGAGGGCGGAAAGGATGAGAGTATAGGTGTGGTGGTCTAGGTTGAGAAGATGAAGCTCCGGCGGCGGCTAGGTTAACACGGGGAAGAAGAGGTTGGAGACGGATGAGTCTCACGGAGAGAGGATAATGTTGATTTGTCTTTGTTTGATTCTCTTGTTTATTTTCATAAATTGTTAAAAATATATTAAGTTTGTTAATAAAGAATATTATAAGAGCTTGTGATTTCCGATGAGATAAGTGATAAGGATGGGAGATTTTCGGAGGTTTCTGTCCATACCGGCGGTGACACTTGTCACCGTCCGGTAGGACCTGCGTTTTTGTTTCCATGTGCATGTGTACACCATTCTATCGTGCTCCTTGCATTTCCATCCACATGATACGATTACCTTGACTAATCCCCAGATCACATGCTCCAGATTTGGTCAACATGTTGACCGCTCCCACACCATACACCCTCGCCAGCTCTTGCGCATTGGGCCTTCTCTTTCTGCTTTCGCCACCCCCCTCCTGGCCCATTCTTATTGTTTTTAACTTCTTTTCTACTGTTTGCACCCCCTCCCTATTTTCTTAGTTTTTATTTTCTTTTTCATATTAGTTTCATTTTAATCCGTTTAAAATATTAAAATACATCATAAAATTCTATAAAAAATATTTTTAGTTTCATAACTCCATTTAGAATTTTGTCATATTTTTTATTTCCTGATTTAATTAATTTCTCAATTTTATTTCGAATTTTCTTTTATTTTCTTTTCATTCGATTTCCATAATTAACGTCTTATCTTGTAGGATTTATTTCTTTCACCTCGATTAATGTTTTATTTCCGTTCTTTTTGCATCATGTCATAGACTCATAAAAGTTCATAGAAATATTTTGTCTTATTTTTAATTCCATTTTATCCATAGTTTTAGGAGTCGTGTTTGCGCGCTTTCGTTACTTGTTCCTAAGTGGCTTCGTGTGATTATTTGATAGACTTTGGTTATGAATTTTTGAGAGATATTTTGTCACATCATTTGTTGCTGGTTGTTGGCTTTAGAGATTTAATTTCATATTTTTCTCATGTCATTTGGTATTTGTTTGGAATTTTGTTTCTTAGGTAGCGTTTCGTGCCTCTTTCTTCTTTCTTTCTAACATAATTTGAGGAAGGCATTTATGCCATCCTATTAGGATTTTTTGGTCTTCGTTCTAGGGTTAGGTACTGACTTTTTTGATTGTGTCTGATTTGTGGTTGTCATTTTTGGTTTGCATATTTTTTGGATATTCTTATGTCCGTCTTATGCTTATGCGATTTACTAACCATTTCAGGGGCTTTGGTAAGTGAGAGGTGTGGATGTGATTCCCACATATCCAATTCTTATCTCTTCTCTTTTCTTCATTAATGCTAATCCTGTGATTGTTGGGCTTAGGCCTTACTTCTTCTTCTCTTCTTCTTCTTCTTTTTCTTTTCTTTCCTTCTTCTTCAATATGATAGAATTCAAACCTCACTAACTTAGGAATACCATGCATGACAACATTTAGGATTCTTAGTCCCCCCATTAGATTTTACCTTTGAGATCCTTTTGGTGCTCTCTCTTCTCATTTTCAAACTTAACTTTAAGTCACTTTAATAAAGGTTGAGTCTTCTCATGTGACACGAGACTTTGCTATGAGATACTTGCACGCGTTCCGTTTCGAGGCGAGGTGTAAGTCATCCCTCGTGGTGGATAGGTCTTAGCATGAGATTACCTTACAAAGAAAGCATAAAAAACACTTCTTAACCAAAAATCACAAAAAACACTTAGTAAATGCCAGTAGGTCAGTGTGTCTGAACCTTTACTTGTGGGACTAGATTTGGGGATTTCCTCCACAGATAGGTGTGCCTCTTGCGCATTCCATTTCGGGATGATGTGAGACGTACATATCCCAGTGAGTAAGACTTAGGTACACTTACCTATGCAAACTTCAAAACAGAAAACTCATAAAAAACACAAACCAACAATAAGCGTCTTTCCTTTGGGAATTCTTTTCTCATCTCCTTCGCTCTGTCCGCGAACTTGCTCCTACTTGTCACCTTGAAAGACGGTTACGCACTCGTCGTCCGAGCCTGCAACACTTGAGCATTGACATATGCAGTTCAAGCCTTAATTCACAAGCAATCTTTTCTACCCCTAGTTAGGGGAACTACGGCGTCTCTGATCCTCATTGTCCAGATGAGGTACGTAGGCAGTGGGGTAGGGCCCGTTCGAGCACAATCTTTATTTTCCCTACATTTTTCCTTTTCATTTCTTTTTCAGTTCCCTTTTCTTTTCTTTTATTCATTCCAGTTCCTTTTCTTTTGCAGCAACTTTCATTTCTTCACCCTTTGAAACAGTTTCTTTGCAAGTGTGGATCCTGTCGGGTACGGCGGACGATCCGGGGTGCTAATACCTTCCCAGGTCGTAACCGACTCCCGAACTCAGCTTCTTTAGTTCGCAGGACCCGTGTCCTTCCTTTTCTTTTCTTCTGGTTTGTGCAGCATTACCATTCCCGTTCCTTCGGGATAAAAATGCCTGGCTGGTGACTCTACCTCTTTCCGTGCCACTTTCGCGTTTTGTACCAGGATGGAAATCCGGGGAGCGACAGCTGGCGACTCTGCTGGGGACCAAACCCAGAGTCTCTGGTTCCCTTGAGAGTCAATCCTAGCGCTTGCGTGTTTCTGTTTCTTTGGGTGTTGATTGTTTGTTGTTGTGTGTTGTACTGTTATTTTATTTACAGTTTTATTTACAGCTTTATTTACAGTATTTAGTATTTATTTTCCGCATCATATATCATACTGGACTGTCTGGACTGGTTTTCTGTTTGGTGGGCTCGGGTGATACTGTTTCTGAGAGATAAGCCAAGTACCCGGCTCGAGTGCACTATACGATTAGAGTGGACATATTGTAATCACATGTGACATGATGAGTGGCGATGTGTTTTACGCCCAGACTGCGACCGTCTTGGAAATATCTTGTGTGGGGATTTCCTCCACTTCGGGATAGGACCTTGATAGTTATGTGCATCTGGGGACCGATCATTGAGAACCTTTGTGGAAACAACCCTCTCCAGTGGTGGCAGTGGCAAACCACATTTCGTGGCAAACCCATTTGCACCCGAGGGTCCACTGGGGACTCGCATAGGATTGCCTGGTTCTCTTATAGGAACTCAGTCAAAGCATCTGGTCGTATGACAATAGTACTGTATCCTACGGGCTGAATGTACTATCGTTTCTCGATTTCAGCGCTCAAAGCTGGGGACTTATAAGGGATGCTTGTTTTTCCCGGATTCAGCTGAGGCCTCCCTGCGTAGTATATAATGCCAAACCGATTCCCTGATTTGGTCATGAGCCATTTCTCGGAAATGGTGAAAGTATTATTGCTATTCGGCTTTGAGAGTCCGTGATGTCTGACCCGGAGCACGCCCGTGAGATTGGGAGGGGTTTACAGGTTTGCAGGAACCCTTGACCTCAACATACCCTTCATCATCAGTGTGATCTTATGTTTTGGTCCGGTTATTATAATCTTGGAGTTCTTGATCCTTGGTTTTGAGTGCTTATCAGATGGTTATTATTCAGAGGACATACCTCATCATATACTTGGTTCTCAGCTCAGTGTTTCGTATCCAGACAAACACCAGTTCTCGATCACCTGCCAGTTGCATACATGCCATCATAGCATTTTAGCATACATGTTCAGTTATTTCCGAGGATCTCATATCTGAATTATTGCTGTTGGATTGTTTTTTTTGTACTAAAATATGGATCAAAGCAGATAGATTCTTTGGAAATAACCGAACATGGCATCTCATAGCATTTGCATGACATTTCTGTTCCGCAGGCAGGGCTCATCCGTTCTTTGTTTACCGTCTACAGTTGAGATTCCAGCTCTTGCATCAGACTTGAAGCAACTTTTGGACAAATCATGGACCCTGGAGAGCAAACCCAGTCTGCAAGTGTTGGGTTGACAAGAGATCAGTGGGACCAACTTTTAGAGGCTATGATGACTTTGGCAAGGCAGGATGGCCGTAATTCCGCTCAAGCTCAACCTGAACAGATCCCCGTTGAGAATCCAGATGTTCAAGAGCGCCAGGTCGCCCGAAGTGGACATTCTTCTTCTTCTGTTGATGTTGCAGATTATCACCGTTTTGCTTTCACTATGCCAGGTTCCCAAGAGGCAATCCCTGTGGTGAGAATCCAAGATCCACGAGTTGTGGAGATGGAGGAAATATTTCGTATGTTGGAGGAAGAGATCAAAGCCCTTCAAAGTCGTAATGTCATTGATCTAAGTGCTGCGAACATGTGTATGGTGCACGACCTTGTTATACCTCCAAAGTTCAAAATACCGAAGTTTGAAAAGTACAAAGGGGATAGTTGTCCAAGGCAGCATTTGGTAAGATTTTGCAGAAGGATGACCTCACATGAGCATAATGACAAATTGATGATTCATTGTTTCCAATATAGTCTGAGTGAGGCATCATCGAGTTGGTACATGCAGTTAGAGAGCAGTCGTATCCAGTCATGGTCAGACCTAGCCAATGCATTTGTGAAGCAGTACGACTACAATCTTGACAGAGCTCTTAGCCGCATGGATTTGCAAGTTTTATCCCAAGGAGATGGTGAATCTTTCAGAGAGTATGCCCAGAGGTGGAGAGAAGTAGCTGCTCGAGTGCAACCCCCGCTATCAGATAGAGAATTGGTTGATCTTTCCATAGAAACCTTGCAAGGGCCGTACTTGGAGAGGTTGAGTGGCAGTGGAACTTCGAGTTTCTCGGACTTGGTGATAGTTGGAGAACGCATTGAGAGCTTTATCAAGATGGGAAAGATCCAAGGCATGTCAGATAGCTCAGCTGAAGAGAATGAATCTTTTGTCAGTTCCCAAGGAAAGGATGTGATTGATGCAATCTGGGAAAATCCTCAAACTCCATTGACTTATCCACAACACCCATGCATTTCAACTGCTCAGAGTCAGCAACTTTCTGAGTTCGTATGTCAGATTTAAGTGAATAGTGAACATCCTCAGTATCAACAGCGACCATGTCAACCGCAGCATACTTCGCAAAGGCGTCGTTACTACACTAAGAGATCCAAAAGGTATTTTGATCCATTTCCAGTACCATACAGTCAGATACTTCCATGCCTAATCGATAGTGGATTGATAGTGCCGAAGAAACCGGGTCCGGTACCTTTTCCACATCCACCAAGTTTTGATCCCAGTGTTCGATGTGGATTCCATGGCAACGCAACAGGACATTCAGCTGAAGAATGCAAGCCTCTCAGGGATAAGGTTCAGGATTTGATTGAGTCTAGGTTGATTTCAGTAACGCCTCAAGGCATTCAAGTTAACAATTCTTTGCTTGGTCATGTGGGTTCATCAGCTCATGTTATGGAGGAAATTATTGAGGATAGGTGTGAAGGTGATTCTCAGTTTGATTTTGAAGAGCGACTATGAGGATGGTTAGTTTATGTACCTCATTTTCATCCCTATTGTGGGGAACTACGTCGCTCTGATTCTTCATTGGTCTTTGGTCAATGGAGATACGTAGGCAGAAGATCGTCAGGTCTTTCCGAGCAAACTTATGTGGCAATTTCATCTCAGTGTTACTTTTCTTCAGACGTCTCGTGTCATTGTTTGAACGTCGAAAGCTTCAGGTCAGAATAATTGGGAATGAAGTATGGTGCTGACACGTGGCCAGTGGATTGAAGACTGCAGATCTCATCAGAAAAAGTTGATGACTACTGAAAGTATTCAAGATCAACAGGTCTAGACGGAGTCATGTCTCCTCAGCAATGGCATTGCTCAGTTTTCTTTACTGCATTTTCATGTGTAGCTTTTATCTGTTTGTTTGAACATTTGTATGCATGCATGAAACTTGTTTGTTTTTAAATGTTAATCATAATGAAATGCACATGTTTTTCTTGAAGTAATGCATTCGTATTTTACTTATAATGTTGTGAATGTGCATTGCAATACCAACTGTTGTTCTTAAGCTCTGCGATGGAGGATGACGAAATGATAACGCAAAAATCTCCAATTGTGTTCTCTTGAATAAGACCCTGTTGACGATGTACATGCTTTATTTCAAATTCCCAAACACCGGAGATATAAGGGAGATAAACCTTCGTTAACCCCTTTGAGCCTTGAAGTAGGAGTTTCTTTTCACATAAAAAAAACCCTCACATTTAACCCGGGGCGGGATAGGTGTCAGCTAGTTGGACCAAGCATTCCAAATTTCACAAAGGAGTGTATTTGAGGATCCATTACATTTGCCTCCAGCACATCAAGAGGTCCAAAGACCAGAAACCACAATGGTTATACCAATCAAGAGGTCCAAAGACCGAAAACCACAACGGTTATCCATCAGCGACCAAAAAGTGAGACAATCACGACCCTTACAAAACAATCAGGATAAACCTATATCACACGATTTGTTCGGAAAAAAAAGAAAAAAAAAAGAAAAAAAAGCCCGCTAAGTCGAAACATGAAAACAAGCGACTTAGGCAAAAATTAGGGCATCCCGCTGGACTCCGATTGCAAAAGATTCACAAGAATCAGTCCAGGCAAAAGTTAGGGATAAGCAAAAAATGAAACAAGAGCGAAAAATGGAAAGGATTACACAAGAAAGATCCTTAAGCAAGAGCAAGTCGTGTGATACAGGCACAAAAGACAATAGGGGTGACTATTACTCCAACAACCGCAGTGGTACTTAAACTGTTAGAGTCATTGGTTCCTCAACCATCACTAAACCCTTTTGAGAGGTGTGCGCTTGTGAAAACTAGCTGAACATAGGAATGGAAGGACATCACGAAGTGGGGTGGGCACAAATAAACTTCGAGCCTATATCCTTTGTTTCTATAACCGTGAAACAGGCCACGATACAACCCACAAAAGTCCTAATTGAAACAGGGTTAATTCGAGAGCGTGCCACCATGAGATAGCGTTCCGGACTCCTACGAGTTATGCTAAAAGACCCTTGTTGGTATTGCATATGCATGTTTATTTCATAAAAAAAAATCTTGTAATGTCTTAACCAGTGATTCGTTCACAAACGACATCCTTTCAATAAAAACTTTAAGATTAACATGCTGCATTGAAATAATCATTCTCTGAATAAAGCATTTTCTGCTTGCATACATTTGTTTGGCCTCAAAGAAGTTCACATATGGAACCTCAGTATAGAAGCTTAATCTTGCCAAGTTGAGAAGGTGGAAACTTATGAAGGACATTTATGTCAAGGGGCACTTTTTCCAAGAAACTTCATTGAATAAGGACTTTTCCAACCAGTTGGGTTAAATGCAGCCAATTCGGGGCAATAGCATCGATCAATCTCTTCAAATTCCAGCCAAACTGGGGCAATCACTTCGAGATTTAAATATCTCACAGAGCAGTTAGCCTGGGCGTTTTCTCCAAAGCAATACTCGTACTGGGGCAGGTCACCCAAAAGCACTAGAAGTTACTCTCTCTAGAAGAAGGTTAATCAGATGCACCTACCCAAGGTTCAGAATACTGGGGCAGAACACCTCATGATGATGCGAGATCTTGGGGCAAATTCCTTCATGGACCATACAGTTTAAGGTGGTTACTTCGGGATATTCAAGAGTTTGAAAACACTGAAGCATTTCGGATGCCAGGTTTTCTGTAAAATCCTCTTGAGACAATATTACGGTATGCAAGGCCGTTCCTAGAATGAATGTCTGATGATTGGTCCCAGTAGGGCGCGGGAAGCATGTTTTTCTAATCAGAGAATTTTTCCTCAGTCGTTATGGTTACTTCATCTGATCATCGTACACGACTAAAGTCCAATAGTCATTGGCATCTTCACGGTTAAAGTCCAATCTTTGTTGGCATCTCTTCATCTATGACTAGTTGGCATCTATATACATTCAGCCTCTCACTTCAGTTGAGCATGGAAATCTTCGCTTTGGTCTTCTTCGACCCTTGAGTCGATATTGGTGTTTGCTTCGACCCTCGAGTCGATATCATTGCTTCCGTTTCCCGACCCTCGAGTCGATGTTGCTTCCTTCGTTCCCTCAACCCTCGAGTTGATGTTGTTTTGGTTTCCTCGACCCTCGAGTCGATATTGTTGCTTTTGTTTCTTCAACCCTCGAGTTGATGTTGCTTTATTTTCCTCGAACCTCGAGTTGATACCACTGCCTTCGTTTCCTCGACCCTCGAGTCGATGTTGCTATTTTTTTTTAACCCTCGAGTTGATGTTGTTTTGTTTTCCTCGACCCTCGAGTCGATATTGTTGCTTTTGTTTCCTCAACCCTCAAGTTGATGTTGTTGTGTTCTTCTCGACCCTCGGGTCGATGTTTCTGTTTCTAATGACCCTTAGGTCGATATTATAGTCTTCACTTCTTCAACCCTTGAGTTGATGCCTAGTAAGTCTGTCATAAAAACAAAGAAAAATTCAAAATGATATCAAAGTTCAACCATACTTGGTTCACTTCTGCCCGGGGCAGGTGTGCATATCTTCATGCTTACAGGTAACCGTTTCTTGCTCAACTCGAAAGCGAGATTGAAATTTCTTCAGGGTATTGAGACGTTCTTCCATCTTGACAATTGATAGACCTATATATGGTTCATAATACCAAGGCACAATATTTCGCAGTGATACGAGGTTTTTCAGGAATCCTCGTGAGCCGAATTCTTTCACAATCCATGCAGTTTGGGGAAATTATGTCAAGATTCGACGAATCTCTAAAGAGTTTGAGGACACTTGGGGCATTTTGGATGTCTTGTCTTCTGTAAAATCCTCTTGGATTAATTTTCAAGCAGTCACTAGCCCAGAAAATGCAAGGTATCACTAGATGGTATTCCCTTGCAGAGTTGTTACTTTTTTCTCAAATCAACTGATCGCGTTGTCCCGTGTCAACGGACTTATTGTGGATGGATCGCTCGATACCATTCTCCTATCAGATCGCTCGATCTTGTTTGGGTTGCAAATCGCTCGATATTGCAACGCCGTTAAAGTCCACCGTCGTTGTGGCAAGCCAGTAGTCGCCTGGCGTTGTACCAAAAGACATATTCGAGTTGTAGATCGCTTGATATTACTCCTCGTTGTTTTAGCCGTGCTCATGTTCCTGGGTATGGATTGCTCGATGCCATTTCCTTAGCAGATCACTTGATCTTATCCAACACTCGGCCGTGTTGAAGAGGTTTGAAGTCCTGACGGTGGAATTCAACGTCAAAATGCTTACTGGTCCTGGCGTAACGGTTTTCCTGAAGAAGACTCGTCTGTCTCAAGCATCACATATCTACGAAAGATTTGTGAAGAGGGCTCGTCTGTCCTAATTACTTCTCACTTGGCGTAACAAGTTTATTTGGGGAAGACTCGTTTGTCTAAGTTACCTCTCCATCTGGTATAGCAGTTTAATTTGGAGAGAGCTCGTCCGCTCTGTTTTACTGCAGCCTACGCAGAAGTTTAAGTTCCTGTTCTTGGTTAGGTTTGCTTCCCACTTATTTTATCCTCCGACAGAGTGCAAATTTCAGGGTTATTTTTGGTATTCAACCACAGTTCATCTCGAACGGCCGACAGCCGATGCTATCGTCCTTTTCAGATTAACAGTTGCTTGAATAGGGGCAGCTGTAACACCCCAAATTTGCCCTCTCCTTTTCATAGCATTTAGCATATCATTTTCATATTTCGTACTGCATCATTAGTATAGAAGAATGAAGCATAACATCCATAGCATAACATAAAACTGGCATGGATTTCCTCCAGGTGTGGTTGCTCAGTTCACGATTCGATGGACGTTTGACCTGATCATGGTCAAACCTTCATGAGATTTCTTCAAATGCAAGTTACATTTGTTAGTGGCTTATATATCAAGCAATGAGCATTCAAAGTTAAGTTGTGTTGTGCGGTATTCTTCAGATGACTATTTCAGTTGAATTTTAAAAGTGATTCAAAACATCTGATCAAAGACTTGTACACTAATCAGCAGTTTTTGTGGAAGCAGGGCAAGTTTGGTTTTGGGCTAAAAATTGAAGTTCATGGCTGTGTGCATGTGGTTGTAGCTGTTTCATTTCATAAAACTAGTTCATAAATCATTTTCTTTCCAAACCAATTTCATTTTTTCCATCTTCTTCCCTTATTCGATTCATAATCTTTTTTTTTCCGATTTATTTTGATCGTCCATTAAAATTACTTGTCAATATCCATTCTATAGCCAATTTATTTTTTCTATAATCCATATACGATATATTATTTTATGCTTATACACAAATTTCAATTATTTTTAATATCCATTACTTCCTTATTCGTGTTTTCATTCATCCAAGTAAATACATTTTTAATTTCCAAGGCCATATTCTATTCAAAACCAATATCCATATATCAATTAACCCAATGTCAATTTCTTTATTCTTTATTCTTTATTTTTTTCCCATATCATAGATCATATTTGGTGACATTTTTTTTATCTCATTTTCTTTTTTTGTTCTTTCATAAACTCATCAATCAATTTTATTTTATGAATACGTGTGTGCATATCTCACATGAGATTTTTCACAGCCAACTTCATGGACACTAAACAAAGTGGTCCCGCAACATTCACATGGACCCCATGCTACACCAATTTCCCCTTAGTACAGTTGTGCATTTTTGCAATTCCAGCAGGCATCACGCACACAACAAGCATGAAGTTCACATGAAGGCAAAAACGCAGTGCAAGATGAAACAAAACGCAAAGAATCATTAACAGAAAGATTTTAACTAAAAAAATTGTAACAGAATGGAAAAAAGTTTCAGTAACAAATTCTGCTTTCAAGTTTCATAAAAGTAACGCATAACAGAATTTCAGGGGGGACTCTTCGCAATAACTGATTTCGTCACCCTCACACCAAAATGATTCTTCCCCAATTTCATTCAGTTTCATCATAACATTCTATGCTTTCACTCTAATTCCTTCATAACCTGCAAACGTCACAACATTAACAACAAAAACCTTATTTGTTTTCTTCAGAAACTTTTCTCACTACCATTTTATTTTCATCCTCCAACCTGTTTCGACACTGCAGAACCATCATTTTTTTTCCTTGTTCTTCAACCACATCAACAAACGAAATCGATTTAAACCTTCAACATCAACAACATTCACGCACAGATCCAAAAACTAGAAGAAAGAAAGGATGAAGAGAAATTAATCAGAACAAAGTAGAAGATCAAAACTGATTCGGCTTCATGATTAAACCAGAAGATGAAACAGAGTCGAAGCAGAAACGAAGAGAGTGAAACACAGACATAACGAGGTTGAAGGAGATGGAACGAAACACAAACCAATACACCACGCAAACCACTCTTCCTCATCAAAGAGAATCAACGGTGATACTACGACAATCTTCTTCATCGAAGAATAACTGAAGCTCATCATCGCGCTTCTTTGAGCCAAGAAACAAAGAAGCTTTTCCGAGAGTTCATCATCATTCATCGTCGCTTGTATTAAACAATCGAGCCAGCGTCCTCATCAGCTTCGTCGGAAGGAGGCAAAATCAAATAGCGTCACGCTTCTTCGTCGTGGATTATTCTTCGATTTGCAGGTATAACTTCAATCTCTCGCAACGTGATGTGTTATTACGTGAGTTATCCAATCTATGTGTTTGGCTCTGTTTTTATTTCTGGATGTGTGTTTAGAGTTGAAGTGAGTAAGGGTATGTTGGTTGAACGGCGAGGTCATGAAGAAGAGGGTGGAAAGGATGAGAGTATAGGTGCGGCGGTCTAGGTTGAGAAGATGAAGCTCCGGCGGCGGCTAGGTTAACACGGGGAAGAAGAGGTTGGAGGCGGATGAGTCTCACGGAGAGAGGATAGTGTTGATTTGTCTTTGTTTGATTCTCTTGTTTATTTTCATAAATTGTTAAAAATATATTAAGTTTGTTAATAAAGAATATTATAAGATCTTGTGATTTCCGATGAGATAAGTGATAAGGATGGGAGATTTTCGGTGGTTTCTGTCCATACCGACGGTGACACTTGTCACCGTCCGGTAAGACCTGTGTTTTTGTTTCCATGTGCATGTGTACACCATTCTATCGTGCTCCTTGCATTTCCAGCCACATGATGCGATTACCTTGACTAATCCCCAGATCACATGCTCCAGATTTGGTCAACATGTTGACCGCTCCCACACCATACACCCTCGCCAGCTCTTGCGCATTGGGCCTTCTCTTTCTGCTTTCGCCACCCCCTCCTGGCCCATTCTTATTGTTTTTAACTTCTTTTCTACTGTTTGCACCCCCTCCCTATTTTCTTAGTTTTTATTTTCTTTTTCATATTAGTTTCATTTTAATCCGTTTAAAATATTAAAATACATCATAAAATTCTATAAAAAATATTTTTAGTTTCATAACTCCATTTAGAATTTTGTCATATTTTTTATTTCCTGATTTAATTAATTTCTCAATTTTATTTCGAATTTTCTTTTATTTTCTTTTCATTCGATTTCCATAATTAACGCCTTATCTTGTAGGATTTATTTCTTTCACCTCGATTAATGTTTTATTTCCGTTCTTTTTGCATCATGTCATAGACTCATAAAAGTTCATAGAAATATTTTGTCTTATTTTTAATTCCATTTTATCCATAGTTTTAGGAGTCCTGTTTGCGCGCTTTCGTTACTTGTTCCTAAGTGGCTTCGTGTGATTATTTGATAGACTTTGGTTGTGAATTTTTGAGAGATATTTTGTCACATCATTTGTTGCTGGTTGTTGGCTTTAGAGATTTAATTTTATATTTTTCTCATGTCATTTGGTATTTGTTTGGAGTTTTGTTTCTTAGGTAGTGTTACGTGCCTCTTTCTTCTTTCTTTCTAACATAATTTGAGGAAGGCATTTATGTCATCCTATTAGGATTTTTTGGTCTTCGTTCTAGGGTTAGGTACTGACTTTGTTGATTGTGTCTGATTTGTGGTTGTCTTTTTTGGTTTGCGTATTGTTTGGATATTCTTATGTCCGTCTTATGCTTATGCGATTTACTAACCATTTCAGGGGCTTTGGTAAGTGAGAGGTGTGGATGTGATTCCCACATCTCCAATTCTTATCTCTTCTCTTTTCTTCATTAATGCTAATCCTGTGGTTGTTGGGCTTAGGCCTTAATTCTTCTTCTCTTATTTTTCTTCTTCTTTTTCTTTTCTTTCCTTCTTCTTCAATAGGATAGAATTCAAACCTCACTAACCTAGTAATACCATGCATGACAACATTTAGGATTCTTAGTCCCCCTATTAGATTTTACCTTTGAGATCCTTTTGGTGCTCTCTCTTCTCATCTTCAAACTTAACTTTAAGTCACTTTAATAAAGGTTGAGTCTTCTCATGTGACACGAGACTTTTCTATGAGATACTTGCACGCGTTCCGTTTCGAGGCGAGGTGTAAGTCATTCCTCGTGGTGGATAGGTCTTAGCATGAGATTACCTTACAAAGAAAGCATAAAAAACACTTCTTAACCAAATATCACAAAAAACACTTAATAAATGCCAGTAGGTCAGTGTGTCTGAGCCTTCACTTGTGGGACTAGATTTGGGGATTTCCTCCAAAGATAGGTGTGCCTCTTGCGCATTCCATTCCGGGATGATGTGAGACGTACATATCCCAGTGAGTAAGACTTAGGTACACTTACCTATGCAAACTTCAAAACAGAAAACTCATAAAAAACACAAACCAACAATAAGCGTCTTTCCTTCGGGAATTATTTTCTCATCTCCTTCGCTCCGTCCGCGAACTTGCTCCTACTTGTCACCTTGAAAGACGGTTACGCACTCGTCGTCCGAGCCTGCAACACCTGAGCATTGACATAGGAAGTTCAAGCCTTAATTCACAAGCAATCTTTTCTACCCCTAGTTAGGGGAACTACGGCGTCTCTGATCCTCATTGTCCAGATGAGGTACGTAGGCAGCGGGGTAGGGCCCGTTCGAGCACAATCTTTATTTTCCCTACATTTTTCCTTTTCATTTCTTTTTCAGTTCCCTTTTCTTTTCTTTTATTCATTCCAGTTCCTTTTCTTTTGCAGCAACTTTCATTTCTTCACCCTTTGAAACAGTTTCTTTGCAAGTGTGGATCCCGTCGGGTACGGCGGACGATCCGGGGTGCTAATACCTTCCCAGGTTGTAACCGACTCCCGAACTCAGCTTCTTTGGTTCGCAGGACCCGTGTCCTTCCTTTTCTTTTCTTCTGGTTTGTGCAGCATTACCATTCCCGTTCTTTCGGGATAAAAATGCTTGGCTGGCGACTCTACCTCTTTCCGCGCCACTTTCGCGTTTGTACCAGGATGGAAATCCGGGGAGCGACAGAACTCACACTTCGACAACTTAGCATAAAGTTTCTTCTCTCTTAACACTTGTAATACAATCCTCAGGTGTCCTTCATGTTCTTCTTCTGACTTTGAATAAATTAGGATGTCATCAATGAATACTGCCACAAACTTATCCAAATACTCATGAAAAGTTCGATTCATATACTCCATGAATACACCAGGTGCATTGGATACACCAAAAGGAATCACAGTATATTCACAGTGACCATACCTCGTCCTAAAAGCTGTCTTCGGAATATCATCTGCTTTAACTCGAATTTGATGATAACCCAACCTCAAGTACATCTTACTAAAAACCCAAGCTCCCACCAATTGATCCATCAAATCATCAATCCTCGAAAGTGGATATTTATTCTTGATAGTCACTTTATTCAATTGTCGATAATCGACATACAACATCATGCTAGCATCTTTTTTCTTAACCAACAACACTAGAGCACCCCACGAAGAAACACTTGGACAAACAAATTTCGTCTAAAAAAGTTCTTCAAGTTGTTTCTTTAAATCACTCGGTTCTGAAGCTGACATCCGATATGGAGCCATCGACATTGGACTAGTACCTGGTACCAAATCCACTGCAAACATTACTTCACACTCTAGAGGCAAATCACTAATGTCATCCGGAAACACATCAAGAAATTCCCTGACAACAGGTAACTCAACACTCACCTGTTCACGGTCAACTTGTAATGCTGCAAACAAAGCAAACACTTGGGCTTCACCCTCTAGCAGTTCATCCACTTCTTTCACGGATAAAAACATCATCTCCCCACTATCACCAAACTCTGGAAACTCCATCGTCTTTGCATAACAATTGATATGCACGAAGTTGAACTCCAACCAGTTCATACCGAGAACAACATCCATGTGGCATAAAGGTAAACACACTAAATCCATCAAGAAATCCTTACCATAAATGGTCAAAGGACATTTCAAACACACACGATTAGTCGGAACTGAACCATCAGCAGGCATCTCAATTAACATATTACCATCCATAACAGTCAAAGGAAAATTCAACCAGGTTGCACACTCAAGCGAAATAAATGAATGAGTAGCACCAATATCAATTATAGCAACCAACTCAACATCATTAATAAAACAAGTACCTCGAATTAAGTTATCCTTCTTCTGAGCTTCTGAGCCACTTAAAGCAAACACTCTTCCAGTAGTCTGAGCAACAGTAGAAACCTTTTTCGGTTTCTAACATTGAGTATTGATATGTCCATCTTCACCACAATTGAAACAAGTTGGTCATGCATTTGGACAGTCGTCCTTCATATGACCCCTCTTACCACATTTGTAACATATTATCACAGTAGCGGTGCACATGTCAGATTTGTGACATGCTTCTCCATAATTATAGCACTTGAGAGGAGTGGAACCCGCTCCCCCACTTGGATTCTTCCCATCTTTAACCTTCGGCTTCCTTTTGTCATTTGGAGTCGCATAAGGTTTCCCTCGGAACTACCCTTTCTCTTTCTTCTCACTCATCTGCTTATAGTGAGCAGACCGATCTCGACTTTCCTCATCATAAATCCTACTCTTGTCCACCAATTCAGCATACTTGTGGATCTGCTGACACCCAATCGCTTGCTTGATTTCTGGCCTCAGCTTATTCTCAAACTTCAAACACTTAGAAAACTCAACATCATCACGGTTGTAGTGAGGACAAAACTTCACTAACCTCTCAAACTTGGCAGCATATTCTGCCACTGTCATGCTTCCCTGCTTCAGCTCTAAAAATTCAACCTCTTTCTTACCACGAGCATCTTCAGGAAAGTACTTACTCAGAAATTCCCTCCTGAACACATTCCAAGTTATCACATCCCCAACTCCTTCCAATCTCTGACGAGTATTATCCCACCAATCCTAGACCTCTTCATCCAGCATGTGGGTGCCAAACTGCAGCTTCTGAGCATTGGAGCACGCCATAGTCCTGAAAATCTTCTCAATAGCCTTAAGCCACTTATGCGCATTCTCCGGTTCATGAGTACCCTCAAACTTAGGCGGATTATTCCTATAAAATACCTCCAAGGCATGAAATTCATCACGAACATTGTTCTGCGCCGTAGCCCGAGCAAGTGCAGCTACCGCATTCGCAAGAGCACGATTCAAAGCCATTTTACAAATCACCAACAACATCAGAAAACAAGTCAACCTCAAAACACATTAAACGCAATAACCGACACAACGAATAATGACACGACACAACCGACAAATCGACCTGCTTTGATACCACTAATTGTGACATCCTTTCACCCCATCACAATTATGATACATTTTAATCAAATATCAGAGTAAAACTCGTGAAAGGATATCACACTCTTCATAACTCAAACAACACAAACAATCATATTGAGTCATGTCTCATAACACAGGTTACCAAATCCAGAAAACTTCAAATCTATTTTCAACAACTACGCAGCGGAAAACAAAACACTGTCTTTCATCTTTAATAAAAGAAAACCTCATAATTTAATCAGAAACATCAATTTAAAACCAAAAGTAGTCAACGAAAACAAGATTTTAATTAGAGTAAACACAATATACCCAAGCGAAACCCATCCCGGTGTTACTGGACACAGAGCAAGACTCCACTTATAACTACAACGACAAACTCACTAACTCTGAGCTAAACGCACACCGAGCTAAACTTGAGAATCTGTAGGATGGCATAATAGACCATCACCAAAAGGAAGGCAGAGTGAGTAAAATTCACATTCTATAAAGTAATATAAAAAATTAGAATTTGTAAACATGGATTCACAAAACACAATCAAATCATCATATGACTAAATCAATCATAATATCGAATACATCACATGTTCACAAACTCAAATACATCACATTATTACACAACTCAATGCAAATTCATGCTATGTCATTTAGAATGGAATGCAACCTCTTAATATGCATGTGGTACCAAAACATACTCATGGATATACACTGGGCTATCAACCCTCCAAAAGGGAGCAACATCATAACATCACATCACTCAAATCCTCACGATGGGATTGAAGCTACCAATGGACCAAAGTCCCCTCATAAATCAATGCCATGAATGCAAGATACAATATACACACGTCATCATTAAAACATCATAAGTTTTGCATTCACATTCATCCTCAATCATCAAATTACTCACTCCTTTAACCTCTTGCTCTACATCATGTCATCACAACTCATAAACTCTTAAACATCTTAACTTCATCATACCTTATTTTATCACCAAGTCTTACTTATATAGCCTCTAAACACATCATAAAGCATCACTAAAACATCATAACAACTTAAAACAACAAAGCACATCAATTATCTAATTTTTTTTAATTAAATAATTTTTCAAAACATGTCAGGTCTCGCTGAGCGAGCTAGGCTCCTTGCTAAGCGACCAACTCACGGGTTTTTGGTTTTCAATATTCTTGTTTGCTCGCTAAGCGAGCTTCACGATTCCTCCAAAAATTATGCGATTTAAAAATCACCCTTCTACGATAAAATTTAGCAAAACCATTCTTTCAGCAACAACATAGCAGAAAATCATGATCATACTCAATATTACTCATACTATCATCATACACATCATATAACATCATTATATTCATCAAAATCATCACGAAATCATCATCATAAAGCAATTCACCAACAAAACCCCACAACCCTAAAACTCTACCGCAAAACCTTTACAATATCGAACGAAAAATATTCCACATACCTTAGGTTTTGTAATCCTTTCGATAACTTCTCAAAAAATTTCCCAAACCTTTAAGTCCTAGCTTTCTTCCTTAGAGCTCTTATCCTTTCTCTCCAAAAGTGTGATCGTTCCAATTGATCATACGAAACCAAAATTTACTCTTTTGTCACTCTTGCCCCTAGGACCTCATTAGTCTTTCCCCATCTTACCCTCACTAATCTTTTACCAAAAGACCTCAGTACCCTTACTTTTTAATTTCTCCTTATTTTATTCATTTCATCTCAAATAATGAAATAAACCCATTATACCAAATATTCTAATATTATTTAAATATTAAGTCACACACATAACTCCACAAAATATAAAATCATCAATTAATTCATTGAAATTCACAACAAACACATCAATTAAATCAAAATCGACTTTGGAGTGTTACACCTTTGGCAAAAGTGGACCAGGAAGCTGTTATCGACTTCATCCAAGGCTATATAATATATAGTTTTGGGATTCCCGAAACCATAACCACCTACCAAGGTTTAGTATTTATGGGTCAAAAGATGCAGGAGTTTGCAGCATAAATGGGATTCAAGCTTGTCACGTTGACACCATACTACGCACCAGTGAATGGGCAGGTCAAAGCTTCAAATAAGGCAGTGATCGGGCTTATTAAGAAACATGTTGCCAAAAAGCATAGGAACTGGCACAAGACTTTGGTTCAAATCTTGTGGGCATGTCGAATATCCCCATAAGAGTCAACAAACTCGACACCGTTTTGTCTGACTTTTGGTCACGACGTCTTCCTACCTTCAAAAATTGGCTTTCAGTCGATAAAGGTTCAACGTCAATTTGAGATCCCGTCAGAACAATATTACAATATGATGTTCGACGAAATCATAGACTTGGACGAAGAGAGGTTAAGGGCGTTGGATGTTTTGTTGCATCAAAAAGAGATAGTGGCCAAAACTTATAATAAGAAGGTCAAGGAAAAGACCTTTCAGGTTGATAATTATGCGTGGAAGGTCATCTTACCCATGGACAAGCGAGATCGAACCTTAGGAAAATGGCCACCTAATTGGGAAGGATCATTCAAAATAATTCAAGCCTTTAACAACAATACCCATGAGATAAAAGAGATAGGCTTTGATGAGAGAATCTTGAGAGTAAATGGGAGGTATCTAAAACTATATCAACCTATGCTACAAGAAGTATACATTCACACATAAAAGATTTCATTAATAATGGTCATAACAGAACAACAACCAAAAGTGGCATACAAAGAAGGCATAATGCGTTACAAAATTAAATATAAAAAGCTTGTAGGCCAACAGAGTGCAGAAAATGAAATGCACAAACAACCAAATGGAGTTTGGCAAAAAACTAGTTATTCATCCATGCCTCTCCATGCTCCTGAGTTGAGGAGTTCATCCAGTCTTCATCAAAGTATGGATCTAAGTCATAACTTTGAGGTAGCCTCTTCTTTGGAGGTTTCATTTGGGTCACTAACGTCTTCCCAACAATTTTAGCCCTAGTCTCTGGCGCAGTAGCCGTGGAAGTGGTTGTTTTGGATGGTTTTGGATCTTTCTTGGCCACCTTCTGGGTTGCGAGAGATTTTGAAGAAGAGCTCATTTGAATGGGTGTAACGAGAATGGGCATGAAGCCCCGCCTTTTATAAGATAAATATTCCTTGAATGAAGCACCTGGAGGTAGGGTAGGCGTGCAATCAGTCTTGGAAAAGAGTTCCTCCAAAAAATAGTCCTTTCGAGGTCTTGGAAACGGTGCCCTTGGTCTTCACAATTAATGTGAAGGACCAATTTCGAGGAAGGGGATTCAGACCATTATCGCCACTCCAGTTACAATTGGACTAAGGGAGATGATATTTATACCCAAGGCCATGCGACACAAGGGTTTATCTAGGGTTTTTGTGTTATTTTAGTGGGAAGATGGAAAATCCCCATGTCTTAAGAAAGTTGTGACACCAAAAGTAGAATCATGATGGATGTGACAGGTTATCTCAGTCTGACAGAAGGTGAACAGTTGATTGGGGAAAATCAACGGTCGAAGAAGGCGTCAAAATCACTCAGGAAAATCCAAAAGGCCAAGCTTCTTGGTTGAATGCCTCCCTGTCGAAACTGGCCTTGGGGGGGGGGGTAATTTGTTGTCTAGAGAATTCGACTTGTTCATAAAAAGGAGGTTCAAAAGCAAAGTCATGAAAATTCCAGAAGGAGGGGGTTCGACCCAACCAAAGAGAAGGACGAGTCAGCTAAGGGTCGATAGCCAGATGCAGGAATCCATAACCAAGTTAAAGCACTTCGACGCGTACCACAGATACAACCAGGTCGAAGGCATTTCGACAAGCCTATTCAGGAAAAACATGGAAAAGAAAACTGCTCCAAAGAGTGGGAAAAAGTAGTGGGTGGTTACCAAAGAATGGGTTGACAGGTGTCAAATCCTGATTTGTTGGAGAGTGTCCGACATTTATTTTATTTTTCTATATAAGTATATTTTATTTTCAGTATTCAAGGTCACATTTCTTCACATTATAAAGGGACACAATCAAAGTACCGAGCGTCGGAGAAACAAGTTAATCCCCTACTCAAATGTATGATAGCGTCCAAACACCTTTGTATTTCAAGTCATTTTAATTCCAAGTTACTTTAAAATACTTGCCTTTTATCTTTATCCCTTTTTATTCGTTTTTCTTTCCTTTTCATTCAAGCATTCTGTGTGCGTTTTCTATAAACACAAAAAATACCAAAATATACACAAGAACCCCTATTAACATTCTACGTTACAAGAGTTCATAACATAACTAATCGGACGGAGCAGTTTTGGGACTCGTTTTTCCGATTCCGCAAGTAAACCTCGCACGAAGGAGGCCAACAAATTGTTCGTGCGAAATCCACGTGAAAACAATGTCTTGCAACAATTCACAACCAAATGATGCGACTGTAATAATGCATAACCAACTGATGTGAATTCCCTTGCATGACTACCTGTCATGACTAACTACGCAACAATTATATGACTTCCACTGCACGACTACCTATCGTGACTAACTTCACATCAACCATTGTGAATTCCTTGCGCGGATACCTGTCGTGACTAACTACACAACAATTGTTGCAACTTCAAGCACCAAGACACATAGTCCTGAGCCTCCTAAAGATTTTGACCTTCACTCGGTCCCTTAGGAAATACAAACATTTGGTTTGTAAAGGGTAATGTTTACAATTCAGTGCTTCTTACATAAGCTAGGTAAACAAAATTAAGATCAATGGATCTAAAGAATAACCTATACACACTCTATGAATATTACATTTTATTGTAGCTCATAATAGTGTGAAGTCTTCTTCTTCTTCTTCTTCTTCTTCATCCAGGAGCTTCTTCATGGACAACAACCCAATCTCACTGTGTTGCGTGAAGTCTTCTTCTTCAAAGCTTGTGAAAGCTTAATTAATCTTGATATGGAACATAAGAACTTCATCATATTGATTCACATAAGAATAATATTTTGGAAATCAACCTTGTTATATGATTTCCATGATCATCTTCTTAACTATCATCTTCAGCTTTACAAGCTTCTTGCAACATATTCAATTGAGAACATTCATGAATCAACAACTTATGCATCAACAGTTCATTGTCTAACCATTATCAACCTTTGGATGCATATTCGTTATCGCATAACATGGACTTCAAAGTCATTCCACACGGTCACAAAAACCATCACATTTTTTCACATGATCATTTCCTTATATAGTCAAAAATAGATCCATTGGAGGGCAGTTGGCTACTAAAGGAATGTCGTTACACAAGGATGGAAATTGTACTGCCACGTCTGTCTTTTTCCACAAATTAAGGTTAGTGGAGAGGTAGTGGAATAAAACGTGTTGTACTGTGTACTTTCCTTGTTAATGGTAACCTTTTCTTCTGATCTTCAGAGGCTTTTAATTATGATATGTTTGAAGCATGAATAGAGACGTGATAACTGGGTCTTCAGAAATTCAAGTATTCAGAACCTCGTTAACTCAGAACCTTGTCTTTAGAGTCTTCAGCACTTGGTCTTCAGAACCTCAACCTTCAGAACTCTTAAGTCTTCAGAACCTTCAGCACTTCGTTCAGGAGAACCTCGAGTCGTCAGAGTTCTTCAACACTCGGTCTTCAGAAGATAATAACTTCAGAAGCTTCGATTGCTTTAGAATTAGAACCACACACAAAACAAAATCCAAGAGAGCATTACAGCAACAACATAAGGGATCTCAAAATTGTTTTGATTATGATCAGATACAGAAGCATCCTTGCTTCTTTAGCACGCTGACAACTTGTGTTACACATAGTAACTCGCATATGGTCTTTAATGACCATTTGAATCTTGTTTGTTAGATCTAATAACTTATTTAACATGATCTGTACAATAAGAAACTTTAGAACATCAAATTGTTCTTTCACAACTACTCCATTGTTATCATCAAAATATAGAAATAAAATGCTGAACCAATTCTTGTTCTTAAAATCTCACCCTTTTTGATGATAACAAAACCATGTATTTTGATAGAAAAATTTATACATGGTAATCACCAAATATAACATATTCAGAGTTTTAAGCAACAACTACCCCTGTATGTGATAATCCCAAAATTTCATTTAAGCTTGTTCAGAGTCTCCCCCCTGATCCCAAGACTTACAAAATAAAATTTTGAGTTTTCAGAACATATAATAGAGAAGGAAGTAATACTTCCCTATGGTGATGCATCAAAGTCTGACTAGAACATCTGGTCTTCAACTCAGAACCTGGTTTCTATCAGAATTGATGATTGATCAAAGCTTGATTATGAATCTGATTGGATATAGAATCTGATTACGATCCAAACTTTGAGTATATAATCTATCAGCGTTTGTCCCTAAGATCTTCTGCTTAGAACTCAAGTCGACATTTGTTCATAAGATCTTATACTTAGAATGTTTATTTCATTTAACCTTTCCTAGAACACTTAGTGAAATTTTTCGAAGTTCCTTAACATCAAACAATTGTCATCAATAAACTCATCTTATATCAATTTAAATTGTGTTTGGTTTTCGATTCTGAAAATAAATATTATCAAAATCATCTTAGCTTTTCCCCCCTTTTTGATGATAAAAAAGGTTATAACATTTAAGAATTTTAAGCATAATGATAAGATAAATATGATTATTAGAATTCTTAAATAATAAGCCATTCAAAATAGATGGAAAATACCTCTTAATAATTTAAGGAGATACAATGGACACAAATTCAAGACGATTAATCATAACTAAGAAAACAAACACGGTTGAGCATGAGAAGCCATAATATCCTAACCACTAAAGACCTCACAAATTTTCTTCAATAAACCATTTTCTGGACGATTTCCTTTGATAATCTCCATTATTCCTTCCTTAAAGAAGATTTCAGATAGAACTCTTACAAAATGTATGTAGGACTTAATAAGATTTCTGGACTCAGTGATGGATTTCTGAAGAAAATTGAAGATTTATTGAGGTACATTTACTCGTATATCATTCATCAGGAGAAAGATAAATGTTTGGTCATCATACCTCAGAAACTCTTGGTTTTTCCCTCGAGGGGGAAAATTGGTCAGCGGAAGCTTAAATCAAGCTTTGGGAATGAGAATGAGATTTTCAGGGTTGATCGGTTCGTAATTGGATGAAGTGTCTTGGAAAGAAACAAGCTTCTCAGAAATACAGAACTTAGACTTGACAAAATCAACAATGACGCCAATGTTTTCACAACCGGTAACAAGAGTGATGGTGAAGGGATTGATGTTTATGGGAACTTCAAAAATACGAGAGGAAGTTGAGCAACCTTCACTATCAATATAATCATGTTTCCGTAAATCCTTTACACGATTCATGTAAACAGGCTTGTCTAACATTGTGAATTATCTTGTCCATTCTTGAAAGGATTCAACATCTGAGATACTGCAAGCAATGTTTCTCTAAAGTGGAAGATTTTCAATTTGTTTTTCAATGATGACTTCAAGATTTTTCATCTCTTAGGAAGGTGACTAGAGACATGATGAGAAGGTGGGGGAATAGTTTTGACAGTAATCGAGTTTAAATCAGTAAGAGTATGCCAGATAAAGCAAGAGGAAGAGGAACGACCTACATATATACATGTAGATGATGGGAAACATAACTAACCTGAGAAGTGACATAGATCAATGACAAAGTAATATACAAAGAATAACAAATAAAAGGAATGGATTTTACTAGTTTTTATAAAGAAGTGAGTACCAAACATGTTACAAATAATACTACAGATAAATATATACTTATGAGTGGCAAGGAAAAACTGACACATAATAAATACATTGAAGAGAGTAGCTTATTTTTTTAAGAAAACTATCACTTTATATATGTCATACATTAATACATAGTAAAGGGGAATACATAAGAGCTCTAAATATATTTTCAATAACTTACAAAACCCAATGTGTCAATCCATGATTACACATGATCAACAAATATGACTGGTGTCACAATTCACGTTCACACGTTCTCAAATGAAGGAATAACATTTAATGTCGTGAATTTTCACTATCCAGAGAATAAATTAAAAGGATTTTCTCTTGGAAAGAGAAATGTTCTTACTCATGAGACTTTCACTTTTCCGAAAGTTCACGTTTTAGAATTTCACTAGCATTTGACTAACATGCTTCTGATTAAAACATCTTCTAACTTATAGAAGCATCTTTATCAGAAGGTCTAATAAGATAAGTCATATATAAAGAAAACATTAGCTTTAGGGATTCTGAGCATCTTCAAGTAGATTCTTTATCTGAATGCTTTCCATTCTGATTCTGACTTCTGCCTACTCTTAATAGATCTTCTAATTAACTCTATCCAGCTTCTTCCTTTTTTCGAGCACGCGTTGGATGTAGAAAGATATTTGCTGGTTTGTTTTATGACTTCACAACTTCATCAGAAATTCTCTTTCATTTTATTCTAAATAATATGTGTTCTATCTGAACATTGATCTCTAGTCTAATCACTAGAACTCGTTTTCTTATCTGATAATCTCTTCATTCTTCTGTTCAGAATTATCCATATGACTTCTGAGAGCATTCCTCGTTGCACTTTCATTTTTTGAACTTCTCTATCTTCCTTTCTGATGGATTAAAAACATCTCTTCTGATGTTTGTATTGAACTTGAACAATAAATAAGAATCATATTCTTTTTCTAGTCTTTATCTTCGGAACATCCATCTTCTATCAAGCTTCTTCTTAAAGAAGGCTTATTTTCAGAAGTCCAATACTTTCTTAGCTTAAACATATACTTCTGAGAAGTTTTGTGTTGAGGAAACTTGTTGACGACTTCTTGCATCATCTGACTTAGTCTTCTTGAAAAGATGCAGATCTTCAAAAGATACAAGTATCATCAAAATAAGGTGTATTTTATGAAAAGGTTTGAATGATAATCTTGTTCTTACTAAGCTGAGCTAATTTATTAAGAATCAATTCATCAGAAGTTAACATATATGGTCTTTCCTTTTCAAAGATCATAGCTGCTTCTGAGAATAACATGTTTGCTTATTTCTTCATTCTGAATAACCTCTGTGACTTAAATCCCTTCAATTTTGCTAAACAACTTTTATTTCAGGATTCATGCAAGATGAGTTTCTGAGAAGAATTTTAGATAACATTCTGACAGATCAAAGTTTGGTCAACTGAGATATCTTTTAAAGTTAAAAGATATTAATTGTCTATGTTACTTAAATTTATCATCATGGCAACCATTAATACTCAGAGGATCCGACATATCATTTGTTGCACTATTTGAATAAATTTATGATGGCTCAACAGGATTTCCTTGCTGAACAGTCTTTAGTTTTCCGAGACCTTTAAGAGAAAACAATATTCAGATTTGTTGCATTAGATTTTCTAACCATAACTATCAGAGTTATGTTAGTTATCCTTTTCTTCCAAGGGAAGAAAAATCTTCTTTCTCTTTTACTTCTGATCTTCCAACTACTTGATCAGTTATACTAAGCTTCTGATTGCTTAACTAGCATCTGGTCATCTTCAGAAATTATGACAAAGAGGAATCATCATTCAGAACTTTATGATCTTCTGTTCATGATTTATGACAATCTTTAACAAACTTCATTTTGAAGTCCTTATGCTTCAGATTCATGAATCTAGCAATCTTTATTCTTTACACGAAGAAATTCCTAATGAACTTATATGAGAAAGTTAAAAGTAGACGAATTTGGTTTTTGAAAACATCTCATACTCACAAGGAATTAATCTTTAGAAAATATTATTTCTTGCTTTCTGATGATTTAACCTTGAGCAGATACGTTGTTCAACCAACGTATTCCAAGAATAACATTCAACAAACATTTCTCCTTATCTGATGAATCTATTTAACTTATCAGCAAATTCTTCAATCTTCTTGCAAATTCCAATAGATAAGATTTTGTTGAAAACTTCAAAATCCAAGAATCAGTGATTTTCTCAATGTAATCCTTTCTGGTTTATCAATTTAATATTCAAGCTCATTCACTACTAAAAGAAGATTTGAACAGACGAGACTAACATTGCTGTTGGAGGAGAATATCATCCAAAGTGTTTCTAATAGAGAATTTGGATCTTTATCTTAAACTATTAAGTGTTTGATATCCATCAATAACAGAACCTGAGCTCTGATACCAATTGAAGGTGTGAGAAAAACACAAGAAAGGGGGGGGGGGGTTAATTAGGGTTTTCACTCTTGTAAACTTTTTTCGTCTTTTATTTCGAAAGCATAAGTAAATAAAATAAAGCATAAACAAGAGAAAGAGACACATAATATATCCTGGTTCACTTGAAAAACTCAAGCTAATCCAGTCCACCCATCAAGGTGATTTTTCCTTAGCCAATGACTTAATCCACTATAACCAAACTGATTACAAGGTGAATCATTATTTGTGACTAACTGCACAATCAACTGATGTGTCTTTCAACAATGTACAACCAACTGATGTGACTTCAAAAATGCACAAACAACTTATGCGACTTACAACATTGCACAACCAGCTGATGCGACTTCCCTTGCGCGGCTACATGTCGTGACAAATTGAGCAACAACAGTGCAATTTCTACTACGTGACTACCTGTCGTGACTAACTGCACAACAATTGTTGCAACTTCAAGCACCAAGACACATAGTCCTAAGTCTCCTAAAGATTTTGAACTTAACTTGATCCTTTAGGGAATACAAACATTCAGTTTGTAGAGGGCAATGTTTTCAATTCAATGTTTCTTACATAAGCTAGGTAAACACAATTAAGATCAGTGGATCTGAAGAATAACCTATACACACTCTAAAAATATTACATTTTATGGTAGCTCAGAATAGTGTGGAGTTTTCTTATTCTTCTTCATTCAGGAGCTTCTTCATGGACAACATCCCGAGCTCACTATGTTCCGTGAAGTATTCTTCTTCAAAGCTTGTGAAAGCTTAATCATTCTTGATATGGCACAAAAGAAATTCATCCTCTTGATTCATATAAGAAGAACATTTTGGGCAACAACCCTGTTCTCTTATTTCAATGATCACATAAGAACACAACCTCCAGTTATGCATCTAATATTCAATTTCCATGATCATCTTATTAACTATCATTTGCAGTTTTACAAGCTTCTTGAAACATATTCAAATGAGCACATTCATGAATCAACAATTTCTGCATTATCAGTTTGTTATATAACCATTATCAACCTTTAGCTGCATATTCATTATCGCATAACATGGACTTCAACGTCATTCCACATGGTCACAAAAACCATCACATTTCTTCACGTGATCATTTCCTAATATAGCCAAAAATAGGTATGTTGGAGGGTAGCTGGCTACTGAAGGAATATCGTTACACAAGGATGGAAATCGTACTGCCATGCATGTCCTTTTCCACAAATTAAGGTTAGTTGAGAGGTAGCGGAATAAAGCATTTTGTACTGTTTACTTTCCTTGTTAATGGTAACCTTATCTTCTGATCTTCAAAGGCTTCTAATTGTATTATGTTTGAAGTATGAATAGATATGTGATAACAGGGTCTTCAGAATCTCAAGTCTTTAGTGTCTTCAGAACCTTGTTCACTCAGAACCTTGTCTTCAGAACTTCAGCACTTGTCTTTGAAACCCCTGGTCTTTAGAACTTCAAGTCTTCAGAACCTCGTTCAGTCAAAACCTTGTCTTCAAAATCTTCATCGCTTGGTCTTCAGAACCTCAATATTTAGAACCCTTAAGTCTTCAGAACCTTCAACACTTCATTCAACAGAACCTCAAGTCTTCAGAGTTCTTCAACACTTGGTCTTCAGAAGATAACAAATTCAGAAGCTTCACTTTCTTCAGAATCAGAACCATACACAGAACAAAATTCAATAGAGCATTACAACAACAACATAAGGCATCTCATGATCTTTCTAATAATGATCAGATACAAAAGAATCCTTGCTTGTTTATCACGTTGGTGACTTGTATTACACATAGTAACTCACATATGGTCTTTAATGATCATCTGAATCTTGTATGTTAGATATAAGAACTTTTTTTTTAACATGATCTTCTTTATAACAAACATTAGAACATCAAATTATTTTTTCACAAATACTCCATTGTTATCATCAAAACATAGAGATAAGATGTAGAACTAATTCTTGTTCTTACACTCTTTGGTCTCCTTGGTTCCAAGGTTATCTCTTATTTGACCAGTTTCCTTCTTGCTGATTTTGACTAGTGGAATTATTGTAGGCTTCTTAGCCTTTGTTTCCATTCCAACTTCCTTTGCCTTTCTTTTCTTTTGTTGATTGCGCCAACAAAACCACATCACTCTTCGACTTTCCTACAACTCTTTCAACCATTCTTTGTTCATGAGATTCAAGCATCCCTTAAATCTCTTCCTTTGTCAATGTTGACAAGTATTTTGACTCTTCTATGGCTACTACCACACGGTCAAACTTTGGAGCCAACGACATCGAGATCTTCTCAACAATTGATCTTTGTGTCAACACTTCTCCATATACCTTGATTTAATTCACCTGTTTTGTAACCCCAATGAAGATATTTGTTATGCTTTCATTCTCTTCTATCTGAAGCAATTTATAAGTCCTTTTGTGAGTTTGTAACCTCACCTCTTTCACCTTTTCTGCCTTTCTAAATGATTTTTCTATAATTTCCCATGTTTCTTTCGCTTATTCTACATCACTAACCTTTTCAAAAATATATGGATCAACACATTGATGGATTATAAAGAGAGATTTATAACGTCTCTTCTTCAATTATTTTTATTCAACCTTTTCTTGATCCGACGCATTTTCTAGCACTGGTGTTACTCATTCCTTCACAAGATCCCCAAGATCTTCATAACAGAAAATAACTTTTATATGTTTACACCAATTCACATAATTATTGTTCTTGAGCATTAGACAATTCTCCAGAAAATGCTCATTTGGATTATTCATTCCCATCATGTTTTTCTTCTTTGAATCACAACTAAAGCTCTAAATACCAAATGTTGGAATTAACCCTAAAACTTTGAGAATTTTGAACCAATCTTGATGAACAAGATTCAATCAACCGATCAAAATCTCTTGTTATTCATTCTTAACTCGAGTGAATCAATCACACCTAGATTTCAAGAATGATTATGCACATCAATTGTTCAAAGGAAGAAGAAAGAACCTATTTTGACACTTCAACAACTTAATACAACTCGATACACATTACAAGTAATTCGACAAATCTTTGTTTCTGTCGAGCACTGTCTGCTTTGACACAAGGAATTACAACTCAACAATTTCTTTGTTGTCCTCTTTTTTCTTTCACTTTTTGTTGTTTTGTTAGTGCAAAAAAGGTAGATTATTTATTTTAAAGTTGTCTTGAAGAATAATGTTCTTTAATTTGGTTTTAATGATAATACAATGTATGATAACAATTTTATCATCTAATTTTTTTTTTGGACTTAAATAGTGTTTTTGTCCCTGTAAGTTAGTGAGATTTTAGTTTTCGTCATTGAATCTTTTTTTTGTCCAAGTCCTCATATGTCCATTTTTCTTTGGATACAATCCCTATTTTCAATGGACCGTTTAAAAAAAGTTGAGTTGGAAGACGGTGTTGATCTGGATTATGTTTTCTTAGAATTTGTTTATTTATTTTTGTTTAACACACATGGATATCTCCTCTTTACAGTTTATTAAAGAGGGACCAAATAAAAAAATAACATTTTTCTTTTCTTCTCCCCTCTGTATTCACCATTGCATTGTTCTTTTCTTCTTCTACCACCTGTCTTCAACATCCATGGCTTTGTCTTCGTCTGCAACTCTCATCACGGTCAAACACAGATATATAGTTGCTATAGAAGCATGAAATTTTTTATGTCAAACTCCATTGAAAACCCTAAAATAAGATTTTGGAAGTGTCAAAATTAAGGGTTAATGTCTAGTTGCAAGTTATTCATTTGGGACGATGACTTTGAACGAAATCCAGCTAGTGATGTTAGAAGTTCAAGTGGTTGTAACTGCTCTGAAATGTTGAAGGATTTAGGGTCCATTGCTAAGGATATTAAAATTGAAAAAAATGAAGATTAAGTTGGAGAAGGAGAAGAGAAAAATGACCCTCTTGAAGCTATTGTTGGTTGTGTCATAGGGGTCTTATTTGCTTATCACAAATGGTTGTGAATCTAATTGTTTGTGTCTGTTTTTCAATTTTTTGATTTTCAGTCCTTGTAACATTTATGTATTTTGATATTTGTCCATGTACTATATGATATTGGTCCTTGCTATCTACTTAATGTAACACCCCATTTCTATCCGACTTTAATATTAAATCAGTGTTAAAAAATTCATCAAGAAACATGGGATATCACATTTTCAACTTAAAACCAAATAACTTAAACTTCATTAATAAAATACTTTGAAAGCAACGCAACAGATTTCAACATGTTACAACTTTAAAATAACATCATTTACTTTCGACTTTAAACTATTTCAACATGGTTTTTCAAACTAAAGCAACTGAAACAACTTCTTCAACTAAATAAAATCCAACATAAAACAAGACATGCGTTCATCCCCCCGAAGTGCTACGACAACATAAACAACAACTTAACAACTTAACAACATGTATCAACGTTGGTCAAAAGACCTACAACTTAATAGTTTCCCAAGACCGGGACAACAAAATTCATATCGACTTAATACGACCACAACACGGAAAACCAACCAATTACGATTTAAGTATATAAGTTTCTAAATTAATTATTTTAAATCTTCAAATCTACTAAAGTCGTCTCATTTTATCTCTACTTCATGTCTAGAATCAACTCACCTCGACTCGGATGCGAAAACAGGATGAATCACCAAAAACTGCACTTTCTTCACACCACTCTGTCCATATACATATAGACCTGCCTATACGTGTATAGACTTGCTTCTACACCACCCCTTACGCGTAATGCTTTCTCATACGCGTAATTCCTTAGTTCCATACGTAAATGGCTAGAGGGCCTGCCAAACTCTCCTCAATTACGCGTAATGCCTGCGTAATAGGCAAGTGTTACGCGTAATACCTAGCATTGCTACACGTATTACTAGATATGTTACGCGAATCACCAAAATGCACACTAGTCCCGCTTCTGCTACAATTTATACAACTTTATCACTCAATTCAATCCTAATTGGGTTTCTACATTGATTTTAGACTCCAATTCTTTGTATACATTTCACCTAATAATTCTACCACTGATTTACGAGTCCTAAATCTCCTTTCTACACGAATTCCTGCAACATAAACCAGTCCAACAACACAATAAAAAATACAACGAAAGATACAACAACATGAATAAATCTCATGATAGCAACATAATAAGGTCAACATATTATACATGACAGATCCACACGAATTTCAACAACTCATACAAAAATGCAGCAACAATTATACGAAACCTAACCTACATTTGAATGATCTAATCCCGGTTATAGAATTCAAACCACACCCTTACCTTGGATTGAAGTCAGCTCAAATTCGCAACAACAATTTCCACAAAAATCCAACAATTAGTCTCTTCTTGATCTTCCTCTAAGACTTATTCTCTCTCTAAATTTTGATTAACCTTCTTGTAAACACCCCAAATTTGCCCTCACCCATTCACACCATGGCTTGTGATCTCCTCATATGCATAAATCCAATCATAGTATCTCATATCACATTTTTGATTCATTGCATTAGTTCAAAGTCATCTGCATCTAGGGTTTGTGATCTGAGCAATCCAAGAGCTTCTTGAGCCACTCCAAAGGCCATCAATCACTTCAAAGGGGTCCATATATGTTCAAGCATCATATTATATCCTCTCAAAGTCAAGAATGTCAAAAAATCACAAGAACTGAGAATGACATGGAAGCAGAGCCAGGGTTGACTGCACAGATGACCTAGAATTAGGGTTTTGGTTTCAAAGTCCATAACTCCAAATTTTTTGGTCATTCTTGTTTCTATTGGTCTCTATATGGTATAGGGAGTATGCATATCAATTTTCATGAAGAAATTCCATGGGGAAGTCATCTGATCAAGAGTTGACTTTTCAAGCAAGTCAGTGCAAAATCAGGGCATCTGAGGCCCCCAATGACCCAACCAAAGGGTGTTCTTCATCATTTTGATTGTGTATGATCTTTATTTGATCATATAAGATGTTGGAAGTTCACAAAATTGAAGAATTTCAAGTCTTTTGCAAAGTTGACTTTTTGGGAAAGTTTGACTTTTAATGAAATTGCCATTTTAGGAAACTTTTTCAACCTTTACTTTTTGATTCAAAAATGCTTCAAATGGAAAAACTTTGGTCATGAAAGTTGTAGAATGGATCATTCCCTTTTCAAAAAGTACAAGAACATGACTTAATTCATTATGGATCAAAAGTTATGGTTTGTCAAAGTTGGCTAAAATCACAAAATTTCAAAGTTTCCACCAAAGAGGCAAAGTTGCAAATTCACTTCTCAAAGCAAATTAAGGCATCAAATGGACTTCTAAACTTCACAACATGATCATACAAGACCTAAAATTCAGAATGGGCCAAGAAATCTCACATTTTTATGGCTTATGGAGCAAGATATCTCATAAGAATCAAAAGTGAACCAACTTGCAAAACTCATCATAAGTCACAACCCACTTTCTTGCTGGCTTGCTGATCAATCCTAGGGTTCTCCCCACATCATGCTGCGCAGGACACACCTTTTGTCCTTGGCTAGAAAGTAGCCCATGCTTCTCTTACACCAACTTTGACATTTTGGCAACTTGAGCCATACCAATCAATAAAGCACACATCACTTCTTCTGACCAATCACTATAGATTATGCAAATCAAAAGCAAGCCAAAACATACAAAACACAGGCCTGAAACACTCTCCATCAGAGCATTCTCATTTTCCACCCCATTTGCAAGAGCATTCGAAACTCATCACACAAGCTGCAAACTCACAAACAAACTCCACAAATCAACTCAACACACTTCCCTGATCACAAAGCACCCCTTACCATGGCCTGAAACTCAAAGAATCAAAAACACGATCACCACTTGCCATTGAACAGAACTTCTGCCATCTCTCAAACCATCCATTCTAAACTTCAAACAAGCATTGCAAGCTTCTTAGGAGGATCATTGGAGTGGATTTGAACCAAAGAAACAGCCAGAAAGCTCCTGAATCGAAAGCTTCAGTTCAGGTAGTCATCTCAAAACTTTTTCCAGAAACATGTTTTTAAGTTCTTAAAAGCTTCTATGCACTCCCCTGATCATGAATATGTGTTTACTTTTGAAAATGGTTGAGAAACCAGCATGTATGGACTGTCTGAAACTTTTTGCCCTAAGAATGTTTTGATTCGATTTGACTGTTTAATGAATGGAAAATGATGTTTGATTGAGGGGTTTGATTCGTTTTTGAATGGGGAAGAGTTCTGGGCAGTTAGATTTCGTTTTCATTGCGTATATAGAGAGATAGAGAAATGAGCTAGCCGGAGAAGACGACCGAAACAGTGTTCCGGTCGCCTGAAAGTGATTAGGGTAGGATTAGGGTTTAATCATTTAATTAGCGAATTTTGAATCTCAGCCTTTGGATGTGGCGCCAAGTCCACTCCCGCGCGCGTATGTTTGAATCTGGGCCTTTAGATGCGCATACTTTTCTTTTTTCAGTTTAAATTCATTTTAATTTACATTTTATTTCATTTGTTTTCTCCATTTAATTTAAAATAGCAAAACCTTTTTAAAAATTCTGAAAATTTTTGTACAAACTTTTATGAATTTTTAGAAACCAAAAACATTTTTATTTTTATTTTTTGCATTTAAAAATATTTTTAAATTATTTAAAAGTTTATTTTTAATTAATTAATGAGAATTAATTAATTAAAAATACTTTTAGGTATTTAAAAATCAGCAAAAAATTCATGAAACCTTTAAAATCATTTAGAAACATTGTCCAACCTTCAAACCAAATTTCTTTTTTGATCTTGATGCATTTTGACAATTCTTCATGGAATTAATTCTATTTCAAAGCATTATTTTGATCCAAACTTCAAAAAATCATTTCTGCCTATCCATTGAGAGTTGGACTTTGGTTCTTTTTGCATTGTGTTTTGCATATCATGTAGTTTGTGAGATTAAATTGGCATGATTTGATCTTTCATTTTCATTTTGTTTGACATTTTTCTTGTTAAGGTACCCCAAAAACCCTAGAAATCTTAGGAAATTCATAACTCTCATTAGGTTAAGAGTTGGATCTCCTCCTTTGGGCAGTGAGTTTATGTAGGGTTAGGGTTCCCTTGAATGCATTTTCAATTTTTTATCTTGATGTTTGCTTCTGATTTTGGTTTTTGTTTGATGCATTGATCATAAACCCTAATTTGGGCTTCCATATGCATCCATCTTGCATTTGCTTGCATATCATGACTTTCCATGACATTCTATGCATCCATTTGATTCATTAGACATCTTAAGACATATTAGAATCATGTTTGACCATTGCATCTTGCATTTTCCATGTTGTATGCCATTTGCATTTCATAACCTTTCATGTATGATCATAGTTCTTAACTTGCTTCATTTGCATCCATAAGTTTGTATGATCATCCCCATGCTTTGTTTAATGTTTACATCATCTCATAGCATCATTAGCATCATGTTTATGCTTCTGGTTTTGACTTGCATCATGTCATTTCATCTTATCTTGCATTGTATTGCATTCCTTTCATTAACTTTTCAGGTGGTAAGTAATTTTGAGAAGTGAATTTGCCTTCACTTCTCACATTTTCTTTTCATCTCCCTTATACATCATTGCTGCATTTCACTTTGTGTTTGAGATTGAGCTTGCTCATTCTTCTTCTTATTACTTTCTTTCCTCAAGTGACTTGACTTCTTGAATGAAGCAAGTTACTTTGCTTCTCTTTGCTCCTTTCATCTGTTTCCTGGTGGTTCCTCTGAAGATTTCTCTTGTTAAACCTCACAAACCTTAGGAACAACCAAGCATGACAATGATTAGGGTTTTGACTAGTCTCCCCACTTAGTTTTACCTTTGTGTCTCATTGAGTTTTCTCTTCTCATCTCATAATCAGGGACTAAACCCTAAAGGTTTTAAGGCTTTGTGATTAAGCTTATGCCTGCATCCTTCTATTAGGATGGAGTGTATAACTTTAATCCTAAGTGTTAAACCCTTAATGTGTTTAAATCCTTTAATCAATCCATCTAATAATCATCAAGACTTCAAGCTTGTAACTTGGGCCTTGCATTAGGGTTCTAATTCTTCCTTAATTGGTTAAGAAGGACTAACCCTAGTGTTAATGGACAAGTCCCCCTCAAGTTGTCTTACAAATCCTAAAAAAATCACTTCATTATCATATCATTAAATAAAATCCACTTAACCAAAGGTTTTGTTTTGTCATGAAGTTAATCCCTAATCATGGATTAAGTTGAGGAGCTTTCCTCAGCTTAAACATTCTCATCTATTATCCTTCTATTAGGATGGTGTAATGAGTCTGTTTAATCTTTGATTATGGCTTAATCTCATTACTCAACACTAAACAAAAACACCAAAAACATCTAAATAATCACAAGTAGGCTAATGATCTTAATCCTACATCAAAGGTGTTTAAGTGTGAGAAACTGACTTCACACTTAAGGTATTCTCATTACCCCTAATCAGAGGGAAGATGTGATGAGTTTACTAATCCATTGATTTAGACTTAAGCTCATTAACTTATGACAAACTTTCAAAAGCAATAAAAGACTGAAAACTCAAAAACAAGCAATAATCGTCTCCTCCGGGATTCTTTTCTCACCTCATTCACTCATAACCAAGAACTTGCTTTTTCCGTCTAATGCAAGACAGTTAGCACCTGAGCCAGACAGGTCATACACTTGAGCATAGGCAAGTAAGCAGTTCACAAGTCAATTTCATCTTTCAGTCTCTTTGGGTCGAACTACGGTGTTCTGACTTCCTCATTGCACGAGAGGATACGTAGGCATAACTTAACAGTTATCGAACAAAAGTCTCTAAATATTCCCCCTCCTTCCAGCATCACTCTTTAAGCCTCATTATCTTGAGCATCTTATTCCTGTTCCCACACTGACACTGTACATTTACACACCTCGCATTCTTCTTACACTGACACCTGTACATCCTTTTCCAGCTTTCTATACACAAATTGCACTGACACTACCCCTTTAAAACACAAATCTTTTAAGTGTGGATCCCGTCGAGTACGACGGACAATCTGGGTGCTAATACCTTCCCAGGTTGTAACCAACCCCCTTTCTCAGTCTCTCTGGTTCGCAACCGTCTTATCCATATCTTTCTAGGTCTATGCAGCATTACCTTTCCTCCGGGATAAAAATGCCTAGCTGGCGACTCTATTCATTCCCTGTGAGTTCACTCCTGTGTGTTCTCACATCCCTCTTTCGCCGACCGTTCGCGTCTGTACCTTTATCTGGGCCATTACCCACTTATCGGGAGCGACAACTTGGCGACTCTGCTGGGGAACCTTATACTGTAACCAGGGCTTCTGGTCCTTTTTGTGGGTTCCTCCTAGCGCTTGATTGATTTGTGTTTGCTGGGGTGTTATGTGCTATTTGTGTTTGTATATTTGTTTTATTTATTACTTTATGTACAGTGGGTTTACTGCTTTATTTACAGCTTTATATACATCATACTGTCATACTGTTCTAGCTGGATCTGTTTGCTGTTTTGGTGGGTGGGGTTCTATTGAGAGTTTAAGGTCCTATACCTGGGACCTGAGTGACACCTAGGCTAGAGTGGTTCATGTTCTTTCCCATTCCATTTCGGTCTGGTGCGGGAATATGAAACACGGTTCAGATATGGGTTTCTGCTTGAGAACTCTGTGCTACAGATTTCCTGTAGTGCTAGGGCTATCTGGGAAGCCTGCTAGGTCTGAATGACCTTTACTATGACCTTCAGAAACTGAGGTGAATTAGAGGAGGATCTTTTATGGTTATTGTAAACACTGTACCTCCGGGTTAGAAGTGTTTACACTTCTCATAACTGATCCAAGTCTGATGATCCTTGTTTTAGAACACCACCGGTGAGGGGGTTGGGCTGTTTACAGGTTTGCAGGTACCCTTGACCTCAACATACCCTGTTACTTTGCTTGATTAAGAGTACTCCATTTTGGAACAGTTCTTGTGATTTTAACCCTGGACATGTGACTCTTTATTTGAGTCCCCCACCTTGGTTACTGGACTTATGAACCTCCATCTGGATTTCTTGAACATACATGGACCTATATCAAGGCAGTAATCAGATCCAGCTTGATCACAACCCCTTGCATATCATTTGCATACATCATCATTGCATCATTTTGACATTTGCTTATCTGTTTTTCAGGGTATCCATACTGTATTTTGGCTTGGTTTTGACCCCTTCATCTGCATAGACCTATCTTCACCAGTATCTGCTTCAGCTATTCCTCATCAGCTACCTACTTCAGTCACCTGCATCACCAGTCTCAGCCTGTCAGTGGCCCATCTTCTAGTATCATTCATCATCATCAGCATCTGTTCTTCAGCAACATGGCACCTACGAAGAGCAACATCTCCTATCATTTCTTTGAGCCTGAACTAGCTGGCATCAGGAAGGTCCAGGCCCTGATTACTCCAGACCATATACCACTATTCAGAGAACATTATGGAGGCATCCTTGATGTGGTTATGGATTTGGACCCTTCCCAGAGGATCTTGATTCATACTTGCCTGCAGTTCTATGATCCCCCTCTGAGGTGCTTCACCTTCCAGGATTTTCAGTTGGGACCTTTGTTGGAAGAGTATTCATCATTGGTTGGTGTACCTGTCAGGGGTGGAGTCCCCTTCAACCCTGAGATGGCTTTCCCTAGTAATGAAGAGGTGGCAAAGGCATTATATCTGGAACCAGTTCTGATTGGGCAGAACATGACAGCAAAGGCTGGAGTCTCTGGTCTACACTTGGATTTCTTGACCTCTCAGGCTATTCTGAAGGCTTCCTTAGGTGAATGGAAGGCAGTCTGTGCATTATTAGCCCTTAGCATATATGGGGTTATATTATTTGCAGATGAGCCTAAGTTTATTAGCAAGAATGCAATCCATCTTTTCATTCTGAGGAACCCATTGCCCACCTTACTGGGAGATTTCTACTACTCTGTTCACCAAAGGAATGAAAAGCAAAGGGGAAGATTAGTGAGATGCTGTGCTCCTTTGTTCCATACCTGGCTGCTCAAACATTTGCCAAAGACTGATGCATTCTTGAACCCTCACCAGCAGAAGAACTGGGCTAGGAGGCTTGTTGCTTTAACCTCAGATGATATCAGGTGGTGCACCCAGAGCACCAAGGGCAGAGACATCATTACTAGTTGTGGGCAGTTCCCCAATGTACCTCTGATAGGAGTGAAGGGTTGCATCAACTACAACCCTCTGCTATTCAAAAGACAACTGGGCTATGCATTGGTCCACTCTCCCAGAGTACAAGATCTAGCTGAGACCCTTTATTGTGAGATTAAGCCTAATCTGGCTATTGTCAGGCGAGCATCCTAGGCTTGGGACAATGTCCAGACCAAAGGGGTAACCCTCCTTGTGAGATGCAACAATGTGGCCTCATCTCAGTACTATGAGTGGTCACATGCCAGGGCTCAAATTACTGGGATGCCCTTCACCATTGAAGATGTGCCTGGACCCTCCACAGCACCACCTCCAGCCACTGTCAACCTGGAGGAGTTTGAAAAGCTCAAAGAGAGGAATGAGAATTTGTCTGAAGCCTTGAAGAGAACCCTCTGGGAGAGGAGTGATGGTCGTCTGGACATTGAAAGGTTAGAAAAGTTTAAGGTGGAGCATCTAGCCAGGATTGAAAAATCAGAGGACTACATCAAGAAGTCAAGGGCTGGAGAACAGATTTTGAAGAATGCCTGTAAGGAGGCTCAGTTCCAGAGATCTAGGACTGATCTTTATCTGAAGGAGAGCCAAGCTAGGTGGGTCAGGATCACTGAAGCCCGCACTCAGGAGGATAAGAGAACCCAGGACAAGATTGAGCAGTTGGAGGCTAATGCAAAGGAGTAACAAGAAGGCCTGCAAGCTGCCCAGAGAGAGATCTCAGAGCTGAAGATTAGGGCTGGTGTGAAGAGGTCAAAGGACCAGGGCAGACACAAGAAGCTAACTGCAGCTATTGCCACCAGGAATCTTCTCATCAGGAATCTCACAGAGCATCCGGCTGATCCTGTGACTGAAGCACTCTTGAAGGAGGTCCAGGAGGATGAGTTTGGTCTTGGTGTCTGACTTTTTCTTGTTGTTGCTTTCATTTCATGTACTTTTCTTTTTCTTATGTTGTATTTTGACCCCTCAGAGGGCATGTATTGTAAAAACAAACTATGTATCATTCACTTTTTGTAATATATTCATTAGTTTGTTTCATTTGAATCTCTCACTCCTAAGCAACATCAAACAGCATCTTCCTCGGGGTCTGGAAAGGTCAAAACCAAGTGCCAAGCCGGATACCTTGGAAACGAATAAGCATACTGCATTGCATACTAACCTTTGTTTGTTTTGTAGGTTTGTTTTGTTTTTGTTACTAACTCTGTTGTGACTTCAGGAACTATTGCTCGACGTCGGGTGTTCCCACTCAATCTTCCACACAGATATCCTACCCGCAACAATCTTCCGGGTATACAAATGGACCAAGTACAGCAGGACCTTACAGAGGTCAGGACTCAAATGGCCAATGAGAGGTTGGAAATGAGGAATCAGATGACTCAGTTTATGGAGGTGATGAATAATATGGCTCAAAGCCAAGAGAGATTAAGAGCACTGGTAGAGAGGCAGAATCAGGAAGACCCCCATCTAGGGACTGCTGGGACAAGCAATAATGAGAGGGTTCAGCCTCATGTTAATCCTCCAGTCTATGGACCCCACCTTCATCCAGAGATCAACATCCCTGCTAATGTGCAAGGGAATGCCACTGCAGGCAGAGTATTACAGGAAGACCCCCAGGAAGATCAGTTTACTGTGATGGGGGCTGGGGATGAAGCCTATGACAGAAGGCTAGATGAAATTGCTGAAAAATTAAGATCCTTGGAGTCTCAGAACTCTTTGGGTTTTGATGTTATGGACATGGGCTTAGTGGACGGGGTCAGGATTCCCCACAAATTTAAACCTCCGTGCTTTGAGAAGTACAACAGAACCTCCTGTCCACGGACCCACTTGCAATCCTTTCTGGGGAGGCTGAAGGCATATACCATGGATGAAAAGCTATGGATGTTTTATTTTGAAGATAGCTTAACAGGAGCTTCAAGGGAATGGTACTCTCACTTGACTAGAGCAACCATTAGATGCTGGAAGGACCTGGCTGAGGCCTTTATCAGACAATACCAGTACAACTTGGATATGGCTCCCAATAGGACCCTCCTGATGGGAATGTCTCAATCATCCAGGGAAAGCTTCCGGGAGTACGCCCAGAGGTGGAGACAGCTTGCTGCTGCTGTCCAGCCACCCATGTCAGAGAGGGAAATGGCTGATATGTTTATGAACACCCTCCAGGGGACATACATTGACAGGCTAGCTGCCTTTTCTTCCACTAGCTTCGCTGACGTAGTCATAGCCGGGGAAAGAATTGAGAGCCTATTAAAGATGGGCAAGATTTCTGACAACGGTGCGAGCTCGTCCAACAACCCCAGAAAACCTTTTGTAGGTCCAAGAAGAACCGGTGAGACCAATGCTATTCAGGCCAGCAGGGGCAGACCACAATATGTTCATAGGTCTGTGGCAGCAGTCACCATTCCCGCTCCAATTCATCCTCAACCAGCTTATCAACCACAACAACAACCCCATTACCAACAACAAACTCAGTATCCTCCTCAGAGAAACTACAACAACAACAACAACAACAACAGTCAGCAAAGACCATTCCAACAGAGACCTTCTCAGGCCAATAGGGTGATTGATCCGATCCCTATGCCCTATGCCACATTATTGCCACAACTCCTAAAACTCAACCTGGTTGAGCTAAGGACATTGGCACCTCCAGATCCTACCAGTCTGCCTAGAAATTATGATGCCAGCGCCAGATGTGCTTTTCACTCGAATGCACCTGGCCACAGTACAGAGAAGTGCAGAGCTTTGCACATGAAAGTACAGGACTTGGTAGATTATAAAGCTCTAAACTTTGCACCACCACCAAATGTTAACAAGAACCCTATGCCAAACCACGGTGGACCGAGAATCAATGCTGTTGAAGAAGATAAGCCGTCATACTTGATAACCAGTGTTGGGCAGATCCGGACACCCCTGGTAGAGATTAAAGCTCAACTCCTTGAATGCCAGATATTCCTTGGGTGTGAGCTCGGGTGCGGTTATTGTAACATTTCGGTAAATGGGTGTGACAATCTGAGAAGCGGCATAGACAGTCTTATCCAGAATGGTCTACTTCAAATCACAACATCAATACCTTCAAATCCAGCAATCTCTCCAACAACAGTTCCAGAGTCTCCTACAACTGCAACAACAATTATTCCAAACAATTCTCCAGTTTCATCAACAAACGCTTCAAATATCACTTCAACAAGCCACCTATCAACAAACATTACTTCTACAACGTCAGCACCCCTCTATTCAGAATCTTCTCCTACAACACCAGCAAACATCTCAGCAGTCACTATTTATTATGATCCGTCAAGTATTCCTCCGAACGGAAATTTTTAACAAGCAGTGGCATCTCCTGCCATATCACCAGTTACTATCTACTATGATCCACATACTATTGCAACACCCTCTGCAGCTGCTATCAGTCCAGTCACTATCACGGTGCCTGGGCCAGTTCCTTATGAAAGCAGTAACGCCATCCCTTGGCATTACGGCTCTGATCTATACTGCGGAGGACAGAAAATCACTTTTGAATTGTCAACTTCTTCACCACAAATAGACAATGTGGGGGGAGGCGGAGGCTTCACTCGAAGCGGACGTCTTTTTGCCCCACAAATTCCAAGACCCATTGCTGAAGCAGAAGCTGCTGCCAAGGCAAAAGGGAAGAGCATGGTGCAAGAAGAACAAGTAGTTAAAGAAGCTTTGAAAACCCCTTTTGATCAAGAGGTTGATGAATTCATGAGAATCATCAAGAAAAGTGATTACAAGATAGTGGACCAGCTTCACCAGACACCTTCCAAGATCTCCATTTTATCATTGCTAATGTGCTCCGAGGCTCACCGGAACGCACTATTAAAAGTCTTGCACGCAGCCTATGTGCCAGAGGAGATTACCGTCAATCAGTTGGAGGCCGTAGTTGGAAATGTTAATGCTAGTAATGGACTAGGATTTACCAACACTGATTTGACAACGGAGGGCCGCAATCACAACAAGGCTTTGCACATTACCATGGAGTGTAAGGGTGCAGTTCTTTCCCATGTACTGGTAGACACAGGGTCATCCCTCAATGTCTTACCTAAAAAAGCCCTTGTGAAGCTGGAATATGAAGGATTGGCATTACGTCCCAGTAACTTGGTAGTGAGAGCCTTTGACGGTTCTAAGAGATCAGTTCTGGGAGAAATTGAGTTGCCTATAACGATTGGCCCGCATACTTTCAAAACGACCTTCTTCGTGATGGATATACAGCCTGCCTACAGCTGTCTATTGGGTAGACCATGGATACACGCCGCTGGCGCCGTGACATCAACCCTTCACCAGAAGTTAAAATTCGAGTGGGAGGACCAAGTCGTTACTATTTGTGGAGAGGAAGATATTTTTGTTAGCCATCTGGCTACATACAAATACATTGAGATGGATTGGGAGATCCACGAAACGATGAGTCAAGGGTTTGAGGCCTTGAACATAAACGAAGCATCTGCTATACCTGGAACCTCAATGACATCTTATCAGCAAGCCCGAAAGGTTGTTGAAGAAGGGACTGCCCAAGGCTGGGGCAAGTTGCTGCCCGTAGAAAAGAAAGAGGATAGATTTGGGTTGGGTTACAAACCAACTCAACAAGATCAAGCAGAGGATGCTAAGAAGCCCAGTTTTGTTAGTGGGGGAATGCTCACCCCTGATGCTGTAAACCACTTGGAAGATGAGTCGGAAGATGAGCGCAACCTGGAGAGCTGGATACGTCCAAGGATCCCGGGGAGCCGTATCTCAAACTGGTCTTCCCAGGAAATTATAAGGGTTACTCCTGCAGAGTAATTATTATTTCCTGTATATTTCAAGCATGCATCAAGTCTTGCATCTTGCCCAAGATGACAAGACTCATTTTGTAATCGGGCCATCTGTAATTTTGTGCAAACAGATAAATCAATGATAATCAGACATCTTTTGCAAATGAGTCTTTTTTCTTTTCCGCTCACTGTTTTTCCATTTTTCTTTTTGTACAAAAATAAAATGGCAATGTTTTCAAAATAATAACTTCATTTCACTTTTTCTAAACAAGATTAAAATCAATCACTAAAACGAACAATCTGAACCCTTGCAGAGAGTGCCTTCCAGACCGCACCGACAACAGCACGGCTATGACTTCGTATGACTTTGACAATCCAATTAATCAAGCTGACGAAGGGGTTGAAGAAGAGTATGAGCTTCCTGAAGAGCTAGCCAGATTGTTGAGACAAGAGGAAAAGGTTATTACTCCTCATCAGGAGGAGGTAGAAACAATTAATCTTGGTACAGATGAAGATGTGAAAGAAGTTAAAATCGGGGCCTGCTTACAAGACTCTGTGAAGAAACAACTGATTGACCTGCTTCAGGAATATGTGGATGTGTTTGCTTGGTCTTATCAAGATATGCCGGGGTTGGACACCGATATCGTCATGCACAAGCTGCCATTAAAAGAAGACTGCCCGCCGGTTAAACAGAAACTGCGCCGTACTCGCCCAGACATGGCAATGAAAATCAAAGAAGAGGTACAGAAACAGTGGGACGCCGGGTTCCTTGCTGTAACTAGCTATCCGCCGTGGGTTCCTAATATAGTACCTGTGCCTAAGAAGGACGGCAAAGTAAGAATGTGTGTTGACTACCGGGACCTGAACAGAGCCAGCCCGAAAGATGATTTCCCATTACCTCACATTGATGTATTGGTGGATAACACGGCTCAGTTCTCAGTATTCTCCTTCATGGACGGATTTTCAGGATACAATCAGATTAAGATGTCACCTGAAGACATGGAGAAGGCAACCTTCATCACACCCTGGGGCACGTTCTGTTACAAGGTGATGCCGTTCGGACTGAAGAATGCTGGTGCAACATATCAACGGGCTATGGTGACATTATTCCACGATATGATCCATAAAGAAATCGAATGTTATGTGGATGACATGATTGCCAAATCCCTCACGGAAGAAGACCACCTGGTAAATCTGCTGAAACTATTCAAGCGTCTGAGGAAGTACCAACTGAAGCTGAACCCCAACAAGTGCACGTTCGGGGTGCGATCTGGTAAGCTGCTGGGTTTTATTGTAAGCGAGAAAGGGATTGAAGTTGACCCTGATAAAGTCAAAGCCATTCAAGAAATGCCTGCACCAAAGTCTGAAAAAGAAGTTCGAGGGTTCTTGGGTAGATTGAACTACATTTCAAGGTTCATATCTTACCTTACTGCAACCTGTGAACCCTTGTTCAAGCTGTTAAGAAAAGAACAGACGGTCAGGTGGAATGAAGATTGCCAGAGGGCTTTTGACAAGATCAAAGAATACCTGCAAGAACCACCAATCCTTATGCCTCCAGTTGAAGGAAGACCTCTGATAATGTACTTGACGGTATTAGAAGAATCGATGGGGTGTGTGTTGGGCCAGCATGACGAGTCTGGTCGAAAAGAGTATGCAATTTACTACCTGAGCAAAAAGTTTACCGACTGTGAACAACGTTATTCACTGCTCGAGAAAACTTGCTGTGCTTTAGCGTGGGCTGCTCGCCGACTGAGACAGTATATGTTGACCCATACCACTTTATTGATTTCAAAAATGGACCCAGTTAAGTACATTTTTGAAAAGCCAGCTCTTACCGGACGGGTTGCAAGATGGCAGATGATCCTCACAGAATATGACATCCAGTACACCTCTTAGAAAGCCATCAAGGGCAGTGTGCTGTCTGAATATCTTGCTGAGCAACCTATTGATGATTACCAGCCTATGAGATTTGACTTCCCTGATGAAGACATCATGTTCATAAAAGCAAAAGATCATGAAGAGCCTATTCACACTAAAGAGCCTGACCCAGAAGACGAATGGACTATGATGTTTGATGGGGCTGTTAACATGAATGGTCGTGGTGTTGGTGTCGCTCCCGACAAATGAAAATGGATCAAATGAAGGTACAGACGCGAACGGTCGGCGAAGGGAACAGTGAGAACACACAGCCGTGAACTCACTGGAGATGAAAAGAGTCGCCAGCTAGGCATTTTTATCCCGGAGGAAAGGCAATGCTGCATAGGCCTAGAAAGGGATGGATAAGACGGTTTGCGAACCAGAGAGACTGAGAAAGGAGGTTGGTTACAACCTGGGAAGGTATTAGCACCCAGATTGTCCGCCGTACTCGACGGGATCCACGCTTAAAAGATTTGTGTTTTAAAGGGGTAGTGTCAGTGCTATTTGTGCATAAAAGAGCTGGAAAAGATGTACAAGTGTCAGTGTAAAGAAATGTGATGTGTATAAATGTACAGTGTCAGTGTGAGATCAGGAATGAAATGCTCAAGAATATGAGGCTAAAAGAAGGAAGCTGAAAGAGGGGGAATATACAGAGACTTTTGTTCGATAACCGTTAAGTTATGCCTACGTATCCTCTCGTGCAATGAGGAAGTCAGAACACCGTAGTTCGACTCAAAGAGACTGAAAGGATTGACTGGTGAACTGCTTGCAGTCTATACTCAAGTGTATGATCTGTCTGGCACAGATGCAAACTGTCTTGCATTAGACGGAAGAAGCAAGTTCTCGGTTGTGAGTGAAGATGATGAGAAAAGAATCCCGAAGGAGACGATTATTGTTTGCTCTTGTGTTTTCAGTCTTTTATTTCTTTTTGGAGTTTGTCATAAGATAATGAGCTTAAACCTAAACCAATGGATTTGGTAAACTCATCACATCATCCCTCTGATTAGGGGTAATGAGAATTATCTTAAGTGTGAAGTCAGATTCTCACACTTAATCACCTTTGATGTAGGGTTAAGATCATTAACCTACTTGTGATTAATTAGATGTTTTTGTGATTTTTGTTTAGTGTTAAGTAATGAGGTTAAGCCATAATCAGGGATTTAACAGGCTCATTACACTATCCTAAAAGAAGGATAATAGATGAGGGTGTTTAAGCTGAGGAAGGATCCTCAGCTTAATCCATGATTAGGGATTAAACCCATGACAGAACAAACCTTTGATTAAGTGGATTTTATTAATGATATGATGATGAAGTGTTTTTTATGATTTGTAAGACAACTTGAGGGGGACTTGTCCATTAACTTTAGGGTTAGTCCTTCTTAACCAATTAAGGAAGAATTAGAACCCTAATGCAAGGCCCAAGTTACAAGTGTAATGTCTTGATGCTTATTAAGTGAATTGATTAAGAGATTTAAACAACTTAAGGGTTTAATACTTAGGATTAAAGTTATACACTCCATCCTAAGAGAAGGATGCAGGCATAACCCTAATCACAAAGTCTTAAAACCTTTAGGGTTTAGTCTCTGATTATGAGGTGAGAAGAGAAGACTCAAAGAGAGACACAAAGGTAAAAACTATGAAGGGGGACTAATCAAAACCCTAATTCATTATCATGCTTGGTTGGTCCTAAGGTTTGTGAGGTTTGCAAGAACAATCTTCAGATGAACCACCAGGAAGCAGATGAACAAGATCAAGAGAAGCAAAGTGACTTGCTTCATTCAAGAAGTCAAGTCACTTGAAGAAAGAAAGTGGGAGGAGGAAGAATGAGCAAGCTCAAACTCAAACACAAGTATAAAGGCAACAATGGATGCAAGGGAGATGAAGAGAAAAATTATGAGAAGTGAAGGCAAATTCACTTCTCAAGTTACCTACCACCTGAAATGTTAGCAACAAATGCAATGCAATGCTAAATGCAATGAAAAGACATGAGGCTAGGCCAAACCAGAAGCATACACATGATGCTTATGATGCTATGAGGTGCTACAAACATGAGACAAGACAATGAGATGCTCATACAAGATTATGAATGCAAATGATGCAAGCTAAGAAGCATGAATGAACATGAAATGTTATGAAGCATACAAGACAAATGACATGGCAAATATGCAATGCAATGATCAAACATGTTTCTTATATGTCTTAAGATGTTAAATGAATCATGAGAATGCACAAAATGTAATGGCAAGTCATGTTATGCAAGAGAATGCAAGAGGGATGCAAATGAAAGCCCAAATTAGGGTTCATGGATCAAACATCACACATAAACCAAAAACAGAAGCAAACCTTAACATAAAAAATGGAAAATGGTACCCAAAGAAACCCTAGGCCTATAATGAACCACTGCCCAAAGGGGAGCTCTCAACTCTCAACCAAACTCAGGTTATGAATTTTGCAAGTTATTAGGGCTTTTTAGGGTTTGTAACAAAAGAAATGCCAATCAATTAGAAAATGCAAGATCAAATCATGGCCTTTTTATCCTTGAAAGTTCATGTCAAATGGAAAACAATGCAAAAAGAATCAATGTCTCAACCTTCACCAATAGGCAGAAATGAATTTTCAAACTTATGAACAAAATAATGCATCAAAAATGATTTAATTCAATGAAAAATTCTTAAAATGCATCAAGATCAAAAAAGAAATTTGGTTTGAAGGTTGGACAATGTTTCTAAATGTCTTAGAACATTTCATGAATTTTTTTGTAATTTTTAAATACCTAAAAGTATTTTTAATTAATTAATTCTCATTAATCAATTAAAAATAATCTTTTAAATATTTAAAAATACTTTTTTAATGATAAAAATAAAATAAAAATATTTTTTGTGTCATAAAAATTAATAAAACCTTAAAGAAAAAGTTTCATAATTTTTATGATTTTTTTAGCTATTTTAAATAAATTATACAAATAAAATGCAAGAAAAATGAATTAAAAATTGAATAAAATAAAAGTAAGACAAATGAAAGGCCAGGATGCGTTCTGAGGGTGGGTGGGTTGACTTGGCGCGCCATCTGATGGCCCAGATTCAAACTATCCTAATCTTAATTAATTAAATATTAAACCACAATTAAAACTTAATGATGCAATCCAGACCATACACGCACGCGCGGGAAAGATGATCAAATGGTCCAGATTCAAACTCAGTGCCCTAACCCTAATTAATAATTAATCACTCTCAGGTCACCGGAGACGAGCTCCGGTCGTCTTCTCCGGTGACCTCCTCCCCTGAAAACTTCAAGCTTCTTCCCTAGGTTATTAAAATGAAATCTAAGACCAGGAAAACGTCCCTCTCATCCTCACGAACCAAACCCCTAACCTAAAACAAATTTATATTCCATAAACAAGCTGAATCGAAGCAAGCAAGTTCTAGGTCACGCAAGCTTCAGAATCAAATTAAACTCTTAAAACAAAGCCATTTCAAAAACTAATGGTACCAGAGTGATCAGGCAAGCATGAAGAACAAGTTTATAACAACAAAAGTGATTTCTGGAAAAAAATATTTGGAGCTACCTGAGATTTGAAGCTTTTGGTTTAGGAACTTCCAGGCCTCTTCTTTCAGTGCAAGCTGCTCCTCTTGGTCCCCCAAAGGTACTTGGATGCTCAAAATGAGTTTGTGTTGGCTGGAGAAGAAGATTCGAAAGGAACTGCTTCAGTTCAGTCAACAATGGCAGATGAGTTTTTGGCACTTTCAGGCTGTGAAGAGGGGTTGTTTATGATCTATGAGGTGTGTTGAGAAGGTTTGTGGTGTTGGTTGAAGTGTTTGTGGCTTGTGGAGAGAGATTCGATAGAATCTGCAGCTTGAGGTGAATGATGGCAATGGAGTTTTCAGGCTTGTTTCAGGCTCATGCTTTGGTGGTTTCTTGTCTATGAGGTGGGGTGAGTTGAATGGTGATGAGAGTTTGAGTGTTTGGAAGCTGTGTAGAGAAATTCGAATGAACTTGCAAGATGGAAGGTTTTTGTGAATGTTGTGAATGTGTCTGTTTCAGCCTTGCTTAAGGTTATGTTTAGCTTGCAAATGGATACAATAAACAATTCTGATTGGTTGTTTGATGTGACTTGGCCTGCCATGATGGGTGAGTTTGCTTTTGCATAAAGGTCAACTTTGTGTAAGATAGGGCATGGCTCAACTCTAGCCAAGTACAAAGTTGGTTCTGGTGCAGCATGGGTGAGGGAGAGGCCTAGCTTGGCTCAGCACTCAATGCAGCAAGTTGGCACAATGTTATGAGTGATTTTGCAAGTTGGTTGGCTTATGGTTCACATGTGACTTCTTAGCCTAACCAAACATGAAACCATGACATTCTTGGTCCAAAACTGATTTTTGTAACTTAGAGAAAGTTCACATGCTGGTTTGACATGAATTTGAGGCTGCATAATGCATTGGTTCAAGACTTAGCAAAATTTCCATTTAGTGCATAACTTGAAAAACAATGATTTTTGGCAACTTTGCATGGCCATAACTTTTGATCCAAGAAGAATTTGGTCATGTTCTTGTACTTTTTGAAAAGGGAAAGATGAGATCTACAACTTTCATGACCAAAGTTTTTCCATTTGAAGCCTTTTTGGATCATGAATCAAAGCTTGAAAATTGCCCTAAAATGGTGCATTCTTGAAAAGTCAACTATGCCCAAAAAGTCAACATTTGCAAAAACCCTAAATTCCTGATTTTTATGAACTTCAAACTTCTTCCATGACCAAATAAAGATCATATACACTCAAAATGATGAAGATCACCCATTGGTTGGGTCATTGGGGGCCTCAGATGCCCTGATTTTGCACTGACTTGTCTGAAAAGTCAACTCTTGATCAGATGACTTCCCCATGGAATTTCTTCATGAAAATTGATATGCATATTCCCTATACCATATAGAGACCAATGGAAACAAGAATGACCAAAAAATTTGGAGTTATGGCCTCTGAAACCAAAACCCTAATTTTCAGTCAACTGTGCAGTTCATCCTGGCTCTGCATCCACTCAAACCCTAGTTCTTGTGATCCCTCTGCAATTTTGACTTTGTGAGAATGTAACATGATATAAGAACACACATGGACCCTTCTGAGATGATTGGTGGCCTTTGGAATGGCTCAAGATGCTCTGAGGTTGCTCAGATCACAAACCCTAGGTGCAGATGACCTAGAAACTATCCAGTGAATCAAAAATGGGATATGAGATGATATGTTTGTGTTTATGCATATGAGATGATCACAAGTCATGTGTGAATGGGTGAGGGCAAATTTGGGGTGTTTACAGCTGCCCCTATTCAAGCATGAGTTAGCTGTGCAGGATGTAAGCGACGGCTTAGCAGGCAAACAAGATAACTTGTGGTTGAATACCAAAGACAGTCCAAAATTTGCACTCACAGAAATGAAGAAGAAAAGGGATATAGATTGTAAAAGCAAATAAAGTGTATTGTAAAGTGTGGGCGACGGAGGACGACCGTCGAGCAGAGGACGACTGCTGGGTAAACGGGGACGGCCGACATGCTGGGGAAAGTGTGTAAAATAAAGCGATGACGGGGACGACCGACATGCTGGGGATAAAAGATAAAGCTAAGACGGGGACGGCCGACTAGCTGGGAAAACTAAGATAATATGATGGGGACGGCCATCAAGATAAAGTAGTAACATTCTCTGGGGATTGGTGAAACATGACGGGGACGGCCATCAAGTTCACAAAGGTAAAGTAACCAACGATGGGGACGGCCATCGGGTTAAAAAAGAAAAGGGACCACGACGGGGACGGCCATCGGGTTAAAGAATAAATGAAATAAACAGATGATGGGGTACGGCCATCAAAGGTGAAGGACGATCACCTAGCAGGGGACGGCTGCTCTGTTGGGCATGAAAGAAATATGATGGGGACGACCATCAAAGGTGGAGGACGACCACCTGGCAGGGTACGGCTGCCAAAATATCAACGATGGGGACGGCCATCGGATAGAAAAGGTCAACGATGGGGACGGCCATCGGATGAGCATGATGGAGGACGACCATCAAGAAGTGGAGGACGACCACTCAGCAGGGGACGGCTGCTCTCAAAGTTTACCATAACACAGGATAAGTGTTAGACAACTAAAATCAACAATGGGGACGGCCATTGGATAAAGTGATGAAGGACGATCATCAAAAGGTGGAGGACGACCACCTAGCAGGGGACGGCTGCTAAAATCAACGATGGGGACGGCCATCGGATGAGCATGATGGAAGACGACCATCAAGAAGTGGAGGACGACCACTTAGCAGGGGACGGCTGCTCTCAAAGTTATCATAACACAGGACGAGTGTTAGATAAAAAGGAAATTTGTTGGTGATCTACTGGGGAGATAGTAAACACGGACGAGCGTTTACATCCAAGAAACAAAAGGTATAAGTGTTTAGATATTGTGTATAGATTAAAGATGCGGACGAGCATCCTTAAGACTATGATACGGACGAGTATCATGTAGAAACAAACTGACACGTGCTCAGAGCTGATGATACGGACGAGTATCAACTGGTTAACAAGGAACACGGACGAGTGTTGCATCTAAAAGTATCCTTCTGGGGAATAGTAGACACAGACGAGCATCTATATTCACGAAGACATAAGTGTTTGACACGGTGTATGGATTAAAGATGCGGACGAGCATCCTTAAGACTATGATACGGACGAGTATCATGTAGAAACAAACATTAGACGCAATGTTCTGAGATGATGGTACGGACGAGTACCAACTGGTTAACAAAGAACAAGGACTACTGTCGAATCTGCTGGGATATACATGGTGTATATAAGATACGGACGAGTATCTGAGTAGGTGTACCAATGAGTAGTGAGTATATAATGTATAGGTGAGTGTTTATCTGCTGGGGATATGACACGGACGGGTGTCAGGAAAGTGTATATACAAGTATAGGCAACCACACTGGGGATATGACACGGACGGGTGTCAAGAAAGTGTATAGGTATATGTAAGTGCAAAGAGGGTGTCTTTGGCTTTCTGCTGGTGACACGACACGGACGAGTGTCAGGATGTATCTGCAATACTGGTGATCTTGGTTTGTAAAGTGTATTCAGGCAACCTGCTGGGAAATGATGATACGGACGGGTATCAAAAAGGAGATATGCACTGGTGTTTGTGATATGGGGCAACTGCTTTTGCTGGGACTCTGATGGGGATGTATTCTGTATGCCGACAGATTGTCAATATTTACAAGTGTTCAAATCACAACATGACTTATGATTATGCTATGCATTTGATTTTTTTGCCGTAATGCTCCGTATTAGACGGAATGCTACGCTCTGGGGGTGAATATGATGCGAATGCTATGATTATGCAAAGAGGCACCGATCCGGGATTCGGATCCCGTTGCTGCAAAGATCTCTGATCGATCTGCTTGAAGTGAACATCCCAGCTGGGGATGAGATCATTGATAGATCTGTAGTTGTATCTGCTTGGGGATATACGTCATCGATTGACATATTCTTATAATACGGGACCCAGCTGGGGTTTGTAGGAGCTTTCTCTCTCTCTGTTGTGACTTCTTCGTGCGCTGCTCTCCTGAATAGAGGCCTGAAGCTCTGTGGGGAGATGATTCCTCGATTCTCGCATCCTGCTGAGGAATAATGGTTGGTATTACAGCTGGGAGATGCTGTTGGTAATTCAGCTGGGGCGAGCAATGGGAAGCAACTCGACCGGGGATAGAGCATTTCGGATGCCGATATCTTTTGTAGATTTGCCAGCTTGCTGAGACGTAACTTGTATGCCCCAAGTTGTGTTCTGGATACCTGCAATCCTGCAAAGATAAAGAAACGCACAAATGGTCCCGAGGTATCTTTTACTGAGATTCCGTCATAGGAAATAAGTACTTTCGAGAGTAAGTATATTCCCTGCAAGCATGTGTTTTATTTTTAGTGAGAGGCATCTGTACTTATGCAATTGTGTTTTTTTAGAGACATCAGACAACTCTTTGCAAAACATAAATGTAAAAAACGAGACATGACTGAAAGTCTGATTATATTAATTCGTGTGCCCTGAATTGGCAAGACACAGTCAGAGGAACATATCTCCTGAAATGAGGAGATTGTTACAAATTGAGAAATAAAGTGCTGGCGGTGCTGGCGATGCTTTCAAGGAGCTTCCTCTTCTGCTATGACTCGTATGACAATGACGTTCTTCTCGTCTTGCTTTCTGGAGAGAGTTGATTCTGATTGCAGCTTGATCCCTTGGAGCTTACCAAGTTGTAGGTGATACAGACGAATTCAGAATGCAGTTGTTCACTTATTCCCTCATTTTGCATGGATCGCCCTTTCAGGTTTTCAATCCATCGGGATACCCATTTTTGCCTGAGCTGTCCAATGCGGCTTTTCAACTCAGCGGGTGTACATTTTTTTTTAATTATTTCCCTTATTTTTGCCCGAGTCTTTTATTCTGTTTTTGACTCGCCGGGATGCCCTATTTTTGCCTGGACTTACATTCTGTTTTTATGTCCAGCGGGTCATTTTATGCGAAGTATTTTTTAACTGCATCTGAATTCACAGGGGACGGGAAATCTTCACCATCCATGGTGCTGAGCATCAGTGCTCCACCAGAGAAGACTTTCTTCACAACAAATGGTCCTTCGTAATTGGGAGTCCACTTGCCCCTGTGGTCTGTATGAGGAGGGAGGATTCTCTTCAACACAAGATCTCCCACCCGGTACTCTCGGTGCCTGACTTTCTGATCGAAGGCTCTCTTCATTCTTTTCTGATATAGCTGCCCGTGACAGATTGCAGCCAATCTTTTCTCTTCGATCAGACTTAGTTGTTCGTATCGGGCCCGAACCCATTCTGCTTCGTTTAGCTTAACATCCATCAGTACCCGTAGGGAGGGTAGTTCAACTTCAACAGGTAGGACTGCTTCCATACCATACACAAGTTGATACGGTGTTGCCCCAGTGGATGTCCTGATTGATGTGCGGTACCCATGCAAGGCAAACGGTAGCATTTCATGCCAATCTTTGTAAGTGACTACCATCTTCTGCACAATCTTCTTGATATTCTTATTTGCTGCCTCAACAGCGCCGTTCATCTTTGGCCTGTAAGGAGAAGAATTGTGATGTTGGATCTTGAAGTCCCGGCACAGCTCTGCCATCATTTTGTTGTTCAAGTTGGAACCATTATCAGTAATGATTCGCTCGGGCACCCCATACCGACAGATGATATCTCTTTTCAGAAATCTGGCTACCACTTGCCTTGTGACATTTGCATATGAGGCTGCTTCAACCCACTTTGTAAAATAATCGATGGCGACCAGGATGAATCTGTGGCCGTTCGAAGCAGTTGGCTCAATTTTGCCAATCATGTCAATGCCCCACATAGCAAAGGGCCATGGTGAAGACATTATGTTCAGGGAATTGGGAGGCACATGCACCTTGTCTGCATAAATCTGGCATTTATGGCATTTTCTGGCGTAAGCACAACAGTCTGCATCCATTGTGATCCAGTAATAGCCTGATCTTAACAACTTCTTAGCCATGGCATGCCCTCCTGCATGGGTACCAAAGGGTCCTTCGTGCACTTCATGCATCAACAAATCTGCTTCTGTCTTGTCAACACATCTGAGGAGTACCATGTCAAAGTTCCTCTTGTATAAAGATCCATCAGCGTTCAGAAAGAAACTACCAGCAAGCCTTCTCAAAGTCTTCTTATCATTGGAAGATGCCCCAGGTGGGTATGTCTGATCCTCCAAGAAGCACTTAATGTCATGGAACCAAGGCTTATCATCTTTAGCAATATCTGCTGCAAATACATATGCTGGTCTATCAAGTCTCGATACTGAAATCTGAGGTACAAAGTTAGCAGCTTGAACTTTGATCATGGATGAAATGGTAGCAAGAGCATCCGCAAACTGATTCTCGTCCCGAGGGATATACTCAAGCTTGACTGTTGTGAAGAAAGTCAATAACCTTCTTGTATAATCCCTGTAAGGTATCAGATGATCTTGGTGGGTGTACCATTTTCCGTTGGTCTGATTGACTACCAAAGCTGAATCTCCGAATACGGTCAATGTCTTGATCCTGAGGTCAATGGCTTCCTCAAGACCCATAATGCAAGCTTCGTATTCAGCTTCGTTGTTAGTGCAGTTGAAAGTGAGCTTTGCCGAGAAAGGCATGTGAACCCCTTTAGGTGTAATGAGTACTGCACCAACACCACGACCATTCATGTTAACAGCCCCATCAAACATCATAGTCCATTCTTCCTCCGGGTCAGGCCCTTCAGTGTGAACAGGTTCCTCGTGATCTTTTGCTTTAATGAACATGATGTCTTCGTCAGGGAAGTCAAACCTCATAGGCTGGTAGTCATCAATGGGTTGCTCAGCAAGATATTCAGATAGTACACTGCCCTTGATGGCTTTCTGAGATGTGTACTGTATGTCGTATTCTGTGAGAATCATCTGCCATCTTGCAACCCGTCCGGTAAGAGCTGGCTTCTCGAAAATGTACTTAACTGGATCCATTTTTGAGATCAATAGAGTAGTATGGGTCAACATATACTGTCTCAGTCGGCGAGCAGCCCACGCTAAAGCACAGCAAGTTTTCTCGAGCAGTGAATAACGCTGTTCACAGTCGGTAAACTTTTTGCTTAGGTAGTATATCGCATACTCTTTTCGACCAGACTCGTCATGCTGACCTAGTACACACCCCATCGATTCTTCTAATACTGTCAAGTACATAATCAGAGGTCTTCCTTCAACTGGAGGCATAAGGATTGGAGGTTCTTGCAAATACTCCTTGATCTTGTCAAAAGCTTTCTGGCAGTCTTCGTTCCACCTGACCGTTTGCTCCTTTCTTAACAGCTTGAATAAGGGTTCACAAGTTGCTGTAAGGTGAGATATGAACCGTGAAATGTAGTTCAATCGACCTAAGAACCCTCGAACTTCTTTCTCAGTTTTCGGTGCAGGCATTTCTTGAATAGCTTTGACTTTATCAGGGTCAACTTCAATCCCTTTCTCACTTACAACAAAGCCCAGCAGCTTACCGGATCGCACCCCGAATGTGCATTTGTTGGGGTTCAACTTTAGTTGGTATTTCCTCAGACGCTTGAATAACTTGAGCAGATTCACCAGGTGATCTTCCTCTGTAAGGGACTTGGCGATCATATCATCCACATAACATTCGATTTCCTTATGGATCATGTCATGAAACAATGTTACCATAGCCCGTTGATACGTTGCACCAGCATTCTTCAGTCCGAATGGCATCACTTTATAACAGAACGTGCCCCAAGGTGTGATGAATGTTGTCTTCTCCATGTCTTCAGGTGACATCTTGATCTGATTGTATCCCGAAAATCCATCCATGAAGGAAAATACCGAGAACTGAGCCGTGTTATCCACCAATACATCAATGTGAGGTAATGGGAAGTCATCTTTCGGGCTGGCTCTGTTCAGATCCCGGTAATCAACACACATTCTTACTTTTCCGTCCTTCTTAGGCACAAGTACTATGTTAGCAACCCACGGAGGATAGCTAGTCACAGCAAGGAACCCGGCGTCCCATTGCTTTTGTACCTCTTCCTTGATTTTCATAGCCATGTCTGGGCGAGTTCGGCGCAACTTCTGTTTGACTGGTGGGCATTCTTCCCTCAAAGGCAGCTTATGCACAACAATATCGGTATCCAACCCTGGCATATCTTGGTAGGACCAAGCAAACACATCAACATACTCTTGAAGCAGATCTATCAGCTGTCTCTTCACTGAGTCTTGCAGGCAGGCCCCGATTTTGACTTCTTTCACGTCTTCCTCCGTACCAAGATTAATCACTTCAATCTCCTCCTGATGAGGAGTAATAACTTTTTCCTCCTGTCTCAGCAACCTGGCTAGCTCTTCAGGAAGCTCATATTCTTCATCAACCCCTTCATCAGCTTGATTGATCGGATTGTCAAAGTCATACGATGTCATAGCTGTGCTGTTGTCGGTGCTGTCTGGAAGGCACTCTCTGCAAGGGTTAAGTCGGTTCATTTTAGTGATTGATTTTAATCTTGCTTTAGAAAAAAGTGAAATGAAGTTATCATTTTGAAAACACCGCCATTTATTTTTGTACAAAAAAGAAAAATGGAAAAACAGTGAGAAAAAGAAAAAGACTCGTTTGTAAAAAGATTGTCTGATATTTCATTAATTTAATCTTGTTTGCACAAAAGTACAGATGGCCCTGATTACAAAATGAGTCTTGTCATCTTGGGCAAGATGCAAGACTTTGATGCATGCTATAAAAGATACAGGAAATAATAATTACTCTGCTCGAGTAACACTTATAATTCCCTGGGAAGACCAGTTCGAGACACTGCTCCCCGGGACCTTTGGACGAATCCAATTCTCCAGGTTGCGTTCTTCTTCCAGCTCGTCTTCCAGACAGTTGATAGCATCGGGGGTTAGCATTCCCCCACTGACAAATCCTGGCTCTGCAGCAGCCTTTGCTTGACGTTGAGTTGGTTTGTAACCCAACCCAAATTTGTCCTTCTTCTCCTCCACAGCTAAGACCTTGCCCCAGCCTAGGGCAGTTCCTTCCTCAACAACCTTCCGGGCTTGTCGATATGACGACATGGAGATTCCTGAAACAGCAGATGCTTCATTGACATTCAAGGCTTCAAAACCTTGGCTCATCGTTTCATGGATTTCTCCATCCATCTCAATGTACTTGTAGGTAGCCAGGTGGCTAACAAAGATGTCCTCTTCTCCACAGATTGTGACAACTTGACCCTCCCACTCAAATTTTAACTTTTGGTGAAGGGTAGACGTTATAGCGCCAGCGGCGTGAATCCAGGGTCTACCCAACAAACAGCTGTAGGCGGGCTGAATGTCCATCACATAAAAGATAGTTTTAAAAGTCTGCGGGCCAATTGTCACGGGCAGCTCAATCTCTCCCAGAACCGATCTCTTTGAGCCATCAAAAGCTCTAACCACCAGGTTGCTGGGTCTCAATGCCAATCCATCATATTCTAACTTCACCAGAGCCTTCTTTGGTAAGACATTCAGGGAGGAACCTGTGTCCACCAGCACATGAGAAAGGACAGCTCCTTTGCATTCCATAGTTATGTGCAAGGCTTTGTTGTGGTTACGACCATCCACTGTCAAATCAGAATTGGTAAACCCTAGCCCGTTGCTAGCAGTAACATTCCCAACCACCGTTTCCAACTGGTTGACAGTAATCTCCTCTGGCACGTAAGCTGCGTGCAGGACTTTCAGTAGTGCATTCCGATGGGCTTCGGAGCACATGAGCAGTGAGAGGATGGAGATTTTGGATGGAGTTTGGTGAAGTTGATCCACAACTTTATAATCACTCTTCTTGATGATCCGCATAAATTCATCAACTTCCTGATCAAATGGAGTCTTCAGGGCTTCTTTGGCAGCTGGATCTTCCTGCACCGGTCCTTTACCCTTTGCCTTGGCAGCAGCTTCTGCTTCGGCAGTGGGTCTTTGGACTTGTGAAGCAAAGAGACGTCCGCTTCGGGTGAAGCCTCCGCCTCCGCCCACATTATCAATTTGTGGTGCAGGTGCTGATGTTTCCAGAGTGATTCTTTTCCCTTCACAGTACAAGTCAGAGCCATAGTGCCAAGGGATGGCCCTATTGCTTTCATATGGTACTGGTCCAGGCACCGTGACAGTGACCGGACTGATTGCTGCTGCTGAAGGGACTGTTATTGTTTGTGGATCATAAAAGATTGTAACTGGTGCTCTAGTGGGAGCAGCACCTTCTGAATGGTAAGCGGAATTGTTTTCTGGATCGTAGAATATGGTAACAGTGGAGACATCCTCGTGATTGTTTGCTGGTGTTGTAGAAGGTTCTGTTGGAAGAACTGTTGTTGTTGTTGATGGGGAGTCGAAGTGGACTGAAGCTGAAGTTGTAGCAGGAGAAACTGTTGAAAACTGATCGTTGGGTAGAACAGATGAAGTACTTGCTGATGTTGCTGATGAATTGTTGGGAACAATTGTTGCTGTATTTGTAGGAGGATCTGAAACCATTGCTGACGAAGTCGTCGGGTTTGCCGGGAATGATGTAGTGATCTGCAGTAAGCCACTCTGAATAAGGCTGTTAATGCCATTCCTCAAGTCTTCACACCCATTCCAAGAAATATTGCAGTATGGGCACCCTAGTTCACACCCCGGAAATATATTGCTTTCACGGAGTTGAGCCTTGATTTCCACCAATGGTGTCCTGATCTGATCCACACTGGTTATCAAATAAGACGGTTGGTCTTCTTCGATAGCATTAATTCGGGGACCACCATGGTGTGGCATTGGATTTTTGTTGACGTTGGGCGGAGGTGCAAAGTTCAAAGCCTTGGAGTCTACTAAGTCTTGTACCTTCATATGCAGTGCCCTGCATTTTTCTGTACTGTGACCAGGCGCGTTTGAGTGAAAAGCACACCTAGCATTAGAGTCATAGTTTCTTGGTAGACTGTTTGGATCCGGAGGTGCCAACGTTCTTAGCTCAACCAGGTTGAGTTTCAGAAGCTGTGGCAGCAAAGCAGCATACGGCATTGGAATCGGGTCGATCACTCGATTAGCTTGAGAGGGCCTTTGTTGGAATGGCCTCTGTTGATTGTTGTTGTTGGAGTTGTTATTAAAGTTTCTTGGGGGATACTGATTCTGATGATACTGAGGTTGTTGTTGGAAGTTTTGTTGCGGAGGTTGGTAGACTGGCTGAGGATGAGCTGGAGCAGGAATGGTGACTGCTGCTATTGTTCTTGGAACATATTGGGGCCTACCCCTGTTGGAGTGAATGGCATTGGTCTCGCCAGTTCTTCTCGGGCCTGCAAAAGGCTTTCTTGTACCACTGGACGAACTAGCACCATTATCGGAAATTTTACCCATTTTTAACAGGCTTTCAATTCTCTCCCCGGCTATAACAACATCTGCGAAGCTGGTGGAAGAGAAAGCAGCTAGCCTATCAATATAGGTTCCCTGAAGGGTATTCATGAACATATCAGCCATCTCTCTTTCAGACATAGGTGGCTGGACAGCAGCAGCAAGCTGTCTCCATCTTTGAGCATATTCTCTGAAGCTCTCTCTTGATGATTGTGACATCCCCATTAGGAGGGTCCTATTGGGTGCCATATCCAGATTATACTGATACTGTCTGATGAAGGCCTCTGCCAGGTCCTTCCAGCATCTTACAGTTGCCCTTGTCAAGTGGGAATACCATTCCCTCGACGCTCCGGTCAAGCTATCTTCAAAGTAGAACATCCAAAGTTTCTCATCCATTGTATAGGCCTTCAGCCTTCCCAGAAACGATTGCAAATGAGTCCGGGGGCATGAAGTCCCATTATATCTTTCGAAACAAGGAGGCTTGAACTTATGAGGGATCCTGACCCCCTCTACTAAACCCATGTCCATGACATCGAACCCCAAAGAATTTTGGGATTCCAAAGACCTCAACTTCTCAGCCAACTCATCCAATCTCCTATCATAGGTTTCCTCTCCAGCACCCATGACTGTAAACTGATCCTCCTGAGGATCCTCTTGAAGTACTCTGGCTGCAGTGGCTGTTCCTTGAACGTTTGCAGGAATATGAATCTCAGGATGTAGGTGTGGACCAAATATAGGGGGGTTAACATGTGGTTGCACCCTTTCATTATTACTGGTGCCAGCAGTTCCCACATGGGGGTCATCTTGAGTTCTCCCCTCTACCAGAACTCTAAGCCTCTCCTGGCTTTGAGCTAAATTATTCATCACTTCCATGAACTGAGTTATTTGGGTTCTCATCTCCACCCTTTCATTAGCCATCTGGGTTCTGGCCTCATTGAGGTCTTGCTGCAACTGGTCCATCTGGATGCCCGGAAGGTTGTTTCTTGTAGGGTACCTGTGTGGCCTGTTGAGAGGGAATAGCCTGCGGCGAGCAATAATTCCTGAATGTCACAACAGAGGTTAGAAACAATAAAACAAAACCTACAAAACAAACAAAAGGGTTAGTATGCAATGCAGTATGCTTATTTGCTATCAAGGTATCCGGCTTGGTCTTCAGTTTTGACCCGTCCAGACCCTTGAAGATGATGCTGTTGAAGTTGCTTTTGAAGTGAACCCAGATGGAAACAAACACAAATATATTACAAAGGTAAAATAATACAAATTGTTCATCTTTTACCACACTAGCCCTCTAAGGGGTCAAAAATACATCACCAAAAAGCAAAAGTACATGGAAAAGGAACAACAACAAGCAAATAATCAGACTCCAAGGCCAAACTCATCCTCGCGAACTTCCTTAAGAAGTGCTTCGGTCACAGGATCAGCCGGATGCTCCGTAAGATTCCTGATGAGAAGGTTTCTTGTTGCAACAGCTGTAGTCAACTTCTTGTTCTGGCTTTGGTCTTTGGATTTCTTCACTCCAGCTTTGATTTTTAACTCTGAAATTTCCTCCTGGGCTGCTGCCAGGGCTTTTTCCACCTGCTCCATCTTATCTTGAACTCTCTTGTCTTCTAGAGTACGGGCTTCAGTGATCCGGACCCACCTGGCCTGACTCTCTTTCAAGTACAAGTCTGTCCTTGCTCTTTGGAACTGGGCTTCTTTACAAGCATTTTTCAGAATCTGCTCACCAGCTTTAGACTTGTTGATATAGTCTCCAGACTTCTCAATCTTAGTCAAGTGTTCCACTCTCAGCTTCTCCAATCTTTCAATCTCCCTTACACCTTCACTCCTCTCCCTGAGGGTCTTCTGCAGGGCTTGGGATAGCTTCTCATTTCTTTCTTTCAAGCCTTCAAACTCTTCCAAACTGACAGTAGCAGGGGGTGGTGCTGATGATGACTCAGGCATGTCTTTGATGGTGAAGGGCAATCCTGAGATTTGGGCCCTAGCATAGGACCACTCATGATATTGGGCTGATGCCACATTATTGCACTTCCCCAGAATGGTGATTCCCTTGGTTTGAACATGATCCCAGGCCCAGGCAGCCTGCCTAACAACAGTCAAACTGATCTTGTTCTCACAGTAGAGGGTCTCAACCAGGTCTTGTTCCCTAGGAGCATGAACCAGTGCATAGCCTAATTGCCTCTTGAACAGCAGGGGGTTGTAGTTGATACTTCCCTTAACTCCTACCAAAGGTACATTGGGAAAGTGCCCACAGCTTGTGATCATATCTCTGCCCTTGGTGCCTTGGGTGCACCATCTGATGTCTGCTGCAGTGAGAGTAGTGAGCCTCTTAGCCCAGTTGCTTTGCTGATGAGGATTCAGGAATGCATCTGTCCTGGGTAGATGCTTGAGAAGCCAAGCATGGAATAGTGGAGCACAACACCTCACTAGCTTACCCCTCTGTTTCTCATTCCTCTGATGTACTGAGTAATAGAGGTCACCCAACAAGGTTGGCACTGGGTTCTTTAGGATGAACAGGTGGATGGTATTCTTGCTGATGAATCTGGGCTCATCTGCAAACAACACAATTCCATATACACTCAAGGCCAACAATGCGCAAACAGCTTTCCAATCCCCCAGGGAGGCCTTCAAACTAGCTTGAGAAATCAGGAAGTCCAGATGAAAACCAGGGATCCCAGCTTTAGAGGTCATATGCTGCTCAATCAAAGCAGGTTCCAGGTGCAAAGCTCTTGCTATCTCTCCATTGCTGGGAAAGACCATTTCAGGGTTAAAAGGAATTTCTCTCTTGATAGGCAAACCAACCAAAGATGCATATTCTTCTAAGAGTGGTCCCAACTGAAAGTCTTGAAAGGTGAAACACCTCAATGGGGGGTCATAGAACTGGATGCAGGTATGGATCAGGCTCCTCTGAGATGGGTCCATGTCTATAACCAAGTCAAGTATATCCCCATAATGCTCCCTGAACAGAGGTATGTGATCTGGGGTCATCAGGGTTTGGACCCTCCTGATGTCTGACAAGTCTGGTTGGAAGAAATGATAGGTGATATTGCTTTTCTTTGGAGCCATGATGCTGAAGACCGAGTAGAATAACTGCTGATGAAGATGCTGAGGAGTGAGCCACTGACTGGCTAATGCAAGCAACTGAAGTATATGGCTGACAAGCTGAAGCAAGTGCTGGTGGAGACAGGTCAAAACTGCAGATGGGGTCAAAACCAAAAACCAGATGAATAATGGATACCCTGAAAAACAAATAAGCACATGTTAATATGATGCAATGAGGATGTATGCAAATGATATGCAAAGGGTTTGTGACTGAGCTGGATCTGGATAAACTGCCTTGGTATAGATCCATGTGTGTTCAAGAATTCCGGATGGAGGTCTATAAATCCAGTAACCAAGGTGGGGGACTCAAATAAAGAGCCACATGTCCAGGGTTTTAGAATCACAAGAACTATCCAACATGGAGCATTCTTAACAAAGTCAAAGTAACAGGGTATTCTGAGGTCAAGGTACCTGCAAACCTGTAAACAACCCAACCCCCTCACAGGTAGTGATCTAGAACAAGGATCCTCAGACTTGGATCAGTTATGAGAAGTGTAAACACTTCTAACCCGGAGGTACAGTGTTTACAATAACCATAACAATTCCTCCTCTAATTCACCTCAATTTCTGAAGGTCAATACTAAAAGGTCATCCAGACTTAGCAGGCTTCCCAGATCCCCCTAGCATTGCAGGAAATCCGCAACACAGAGTTCTCAAGAAGAAACCCATATCTGAACCGTGTTTCATATTCCCGCACCAGACCGAAATGGAATGGGAAAGAATATGATTCACTCTATCCTAGGTGTCACTCAGGTCCCAGGTATAGGACCTTAACTCTCAATGAAATACCCACCCACCAAGGCAAACAACAGATCCAGCCAGCAACAATGACAGTATGATATATATAAATGCAATAAAGAAAGCAGTAAAGTAACTGTACATAAAGCAATGAATAAAAATAAATACAAGCACAAACAAGCACATAACACCCCCAATAAACACAAATCAATCAAGCGCTAGGAGGAACCCACAAAAAGAACCAGAAGCCCTGGTTGCAGTATAAGGATCCCCAGCAGAGTCGCCAAGCTGTCGCTCCCGACAAATGAAAATGGATCAAATGAAGGTACAGACGCGAACGGTCGGCGAAGGGAACAGTGAGAACACACAGCCGTGAACTCACTGGAGATGAAAAGAGTCGCCAGCTAGGCATTTTTATCCCGGAGGAAAGGCAATGCTGCATAGGCCTAGAAAGGGATGGATAAGACGGTTTGCGAACCAGAGAGACTGAGAAAGGAGGTTGGTTACAACCTGGGAAGGTATTAGCACCCAGATTGTCCGCCGTACTCGACGGGATCCACGCTTAAAAGATTTGTGTTTTAAAGGGGTAGTGTCAGTGCTATTTGTGCATAAAAGAGCTGGAAAAGATGTACAAGTGTCAGTGTAAAGAAATGTGATGTGTATAAATGTACAGTGTCAGTGTGAGATCAGGAATGAAATGCTCAAGAATATGAGGCTAAAAGAAGGAAGCTGAAAGAGGGGGAATATACAGAGACTTTTGTTCGATAACCGTTAAGTTATGCCTACGTATCCTCTCGTGCAATGAGGAAGTCAGAACACCGTAGTTCGACTCAAAGAGACTGAAAGGATTGACTGGTGAACTGCTTGCAGTCTATGCTCAAGTGTATGATCTGTCTGGCACAGATGCAAACTGTCTTGCATTAGACGGAAGAAGCAAGTTCTCGGTTGTGAGTGAAGATGATGAGAAAAGAATCCCGAAGGAGACGATTATTGTTTGCTCTTGTGTTTTCAGTCTTTTATTTCTTTTTGGAGTTTGTCATAAGATAATGAGCTTAAACCTAAACCAATGGATTTGGTAAACTCATCACATCATCCCTCTGATTAGGGGTAATGAGAATTATCTTAAGTGTGAAGTCAGATTCTCACACTTAATCACCTTTGATGTAGGGTTAAGATCATTAACCTACTTGTGATTAATTAGATGTTTTTGTGATTTTTGTTTAGTGTTAAGTAATGAGGTTAAGCCATAATCAGGGATTTAACAGGCTCATTACACTATCCTAAAAGAAGGATAATAGATGAGGGTGTTTAAGCTGAGGAAGGATCCTCAGCTTAATCCATGATTAGGGATTAAACCCATGACAGAACAAACCTTTGATTAAGTGGATTTTATTAATGATATGATGATGAAGTGTTTTTTATGATTTGTAAGACAACTTGAGGGGGACTTGTCCATTAACTTTAGGGTTAGTCCTTCTTAACCAATTAAGGAAGAATTAGAACCCTAATGCAAGGCCCAAGTTACAAGTGTAATGTCTTGATGCTTATTAAGTGAATTGATTAAGAGATTTAAACAACTTAAGGGTTTAATACTTAGGATTAAAGTTATACACTCCATCCTAAGAGAAGGATGCAGGCATAACCCTAATCACAAAGTCTTAAAACCTTTAGGGTTTAGTCTCTGATTATGAGGTGAGAAGAGAAGACTCAAAGAGAGACACAAAGGTAAAAACTATGAAGGGGGACTAATCAAAACCCTAATTCATTATCATGCTTGGTTGGTCCTAAGGTTTGTGAGGTTTGCAAGAACAATCTTCAGATGAACCACCAGGAAGCAGATGAACAAGATCAAGAGAAGCAAAGTGACTTGCTTCATTCAAGAAGTCAAGTCACTTGAAGAAAGAAAGTGGGAGGAGGAAGAATGAGCAAGCTCAAACTCAAACACAAGTATAAAGGCAACAATGGATGCAAGGGAGATGAAGAGAAAAATTATGAGAAGTGAAGGCAAATTCACTTCTCAAGTTACCTACCACCTGAAATGTTAGCAACAAATGCAATGCAATGCTAAATGCAATGAAAAGACATGAGGCTAGGCCAAACCAGAAGCATACACATGATGCTTATGATGCTATGAGGTGCTACAAACATGAGACAAGACAATGAGATGCTCATACAAGATTATGAATGCAAATGATGCAAGCTAAGAAGCATGAATGAACATGAAATGTTATGAAGCATACAAGACAAATGACATGGCAAATATGCAATGCAATGATCAAACATGTTTCTTATATGTCTTAAGATGTTAAATGAATCATGAGAATGCACAAAATGTAATGGCAAGTCATGTTATGCAAGAGAATGCAAGAGGGATGCAAATGAAAGCCCAAATTAGGGTTCATGGATCAAACATCACACATAAACCAAAAACAGAAGCAAACCTTAACATAAAAAATGGAAAATGGTACCCAAAGAAACCCTAGGCCTATAATGAACCACTGCCCAAAGGGGAGCTCTCAACTCTCAACCAAACTCAGGTTATGAATTTTGCAAGTTATTAGGGCTTTTTAGGGTTTGTAACAAAAGAAATGCCAATCAATTAGAAAATGCAAGATCAAATCATGGCCTTTTTATCCTTGAAAGTTCATGTCAAATGGAAAACAATGCAAAAAGAATCAATGTCTCAACCTTCACCAATAGGCAGAAATGAATTTTCAAACTTATGAACAAAATAATGCATCAAAAATGATTTAATTCAATGAAAAATTCTTAAAATGCATCAAGATCAAAAAAGAAATTTGGTTTGAAGGTTGGACAATGTTTCTAAATGTCTTAGAACATTTCATGAATTTTTTTGTAATTTTTAAATACCTAAAAGTATTTTTAATTAATTAATTCTCATTAATCAATTAAAAATAATCTTTTAAATATTTAAAAATACTTTTTTAATGATAAAAATAAAATAAAAATATTTTTTGTGTCATAAAAATTAATAAAACCTTAAAGAAAAAGTTTCATAATTTTTATGATTTTTTTAGCTATTTTAAATAAATTATACAAATAAAATGCAAGAAAAATGAATTAAAAATTGAATAAAATAAAAGTAAGACAAATGAAAGGCCAGGATGCGTTCTGAGGGTGGGTGGGTTGACTTGGCGCGCCATCTGATGGCCCAGATTCAAACTATCCTAATCTTAATTAATTAAATATTAAACCACAATTAAAACTTAATGATGCAATCCAGACCATACACGCACGCGCGGGAAAGATGATCAAATGGTCCAGATTCAAACTCAGTGCCCTAACCCTAATTAATAATTAATCACTCTCAGGTCACCGGAGACGACCTCCGGTCGTCTTCTCCGGTGACCTCCTCCCCTGAAAACTTCAAGCTTCTTCCCTAGGTTATTAAAATGAAATCTAAGACCAGGAAAACGTCCCTCTCATCCTCACGAACCAAACCCCTAACCTAAAACAAATTTATATTCCATAAACAAGCTGAATCGAAGCAAGCAAGTTCTAGGTCACGCAAGCTTCAGAATCAAATTAAACTCTTAAAACAAAGCCATTTCAAAAACTAATGGTACCAGAGTGATCAGGCAAGCATGAAGAACAAGTTTATAACAACAAAAGTGATTTCTGGAAAAAAATATTTGGAGCTACCTGAGATTTGAAGCTTTTGGTTTAGGAACTTCCAGGCCTCTTCTTTCAGTGCAAGCTGCTCCTCTTGGTCCCCCAAAGGTACTTGGATGCTCAAAATGAGTTTGTGTTGGCTGGAGAAGAAGATTCGAAAGGAACTGCTTCAGTTCAGTCAACAATGGCAGATGAGTTTTTGGCACTTTCAGGCTGTGAAGAGGGGTTGTTTATGATCTATGAGGTGTGTTGAGAAGGTTTGTGGTGTTGGTTGAAGTGTTTGTGGCTTGTGGAGAGAGATTCGATAGAATCTGCAGCTTGAGGTGAATGATGGCAATGGAGTTTTCAGGCTTGTTTCAGGCTCATGCTTTGGTGGTTTCTTGTCTATGAGGTGGGGTGAGTTGAATGGTGATGAGAGTTTGAGTGTTTGGAAGCTGTGTAGAGAAATTCGAATGAACTTGCAAGATGGAAGGTTTTTGTGAATGTTGTGAATGTGTCTGTTTCAGCCTTGCTTAAGGTTATGTTTAGCTTGCAAATGGATACAATAAACAATTCTGATTGGTTGTTTGATGTGACTTGGCCTGCCATGATGGGTGAGTTTGCTTTTGCATAAAGGTCAACTTTGTGTAAGATAGGGCATGGCTCAACTCTAGCCAAGTACAAAGTTGGTTCTGGTGCAGCATGGGTGAGGGAGAGGCCTAGCTTGGCTCAGCACTCAATGCAGCAAGTTGGCACAATGTTATGAGTGATTTTGCAAGTTGGTTGGCTTATGGTTCACATGTGACTTCTTAGCCTAACCAAACATGAAACCATGACATTCTTGGTCCAAAACTGATTTTTGTAACTTAGAGAAAGTTCACATGCTGGTTTGACATGAATTTGAGGCTGCATAATGCATTGGTTCAAGACTTAGCAAAATTTCCATTTAGTGCATAACTTGAAAAACAATGATTTTTGGCAACTTTGCATGGCCATAACTTTTGATCCAAGAAGAATTTGGTCATGTTCTTGTACTTTTTGAAAAGGGAAAGATGAGATCTACAACTTTCATGACCAAAGTTTTTCCATTTGAAGCCTTTTTGGATCATGAATCAAAGCTTGAAAATTGCCCTAAAATGGTGCATTCTTGAAAAGTCAACTATGCCCAAAAAGTCAACATTTGCAAAAACCCTAAATTCCTGATTTTTATGAACTTCAAACTTCTTCCATGACCAAATAAAGATCATATACACTCAAAATGATGAAGATCACCCATTGGTTGGGTCATTGGGGGCCTCAGATGCCCTGATTTTGCACTGACTTGTCTGAAAAGTCAACTCTTGATCAGATGACTTCCCCATGGAATTTCTTCATGAAAATTGATATGCATATTCCCTATACCATATAGAGACCAATGGAAACAAGAATGACCAAAAAATTTGGAGTTATGGCCTCTGAAACCAAAACCCTAATTTTCAGTCAACTGTGCAGTTCATCCTGGCTCTGCATCCACTCAAACCCTAGTTCTTGTGATCCCTCTGCAATTTTGACTTTGTGAGAATGTAACATGATATAAGAACACACATGGACCCTTCTGAGATGATTGGTGGCCTTTGGAATGGCTCAAGATGCTCTGAGGTTGCTCAGATCACAAACCCTAGGTGCAGATGACCTAGAAACTATCCAGTGAATCAAAAATGGGATATGAGATGATATGTTTGTGTTTATGCATATGAGATGATCACAAGTCATGTGTGAATGGGTGAGGGCAAATTTGGGGTGTTTACAGTTGGTGCAGTACTCATTACACCTAAAGGAGTTCACCTGCCTTTCTCGGCAAAACTCACTTTCAACTGCACTAACAACGAAGCTGAATACGAAGCTTGCATTATGGGTCTTGAGGAAGCCATTGACCTCAGGATCAAGACATTGACTGTATTCGGAGATTCAACTCTGGTAGTTAATCAAACCAACGACAAATGGTATACCCACCAGGATCATCTGATACCTTACAGGGATTATACAAGAAGGTTATTGACTTTCTTCACAACGGTCAAGCTTGAGTATATCCCTCGGGACGAGAATCAGTTTGCAGATGCTCTGGCTACCATTTCGTCAATGATCAAAGTTCAAGCCGCCAACTTTGTGCCTCGGATTTCAGTGTCCAGACTCGATAGACCAGCATATGTATTTGCAGCAGATGTTGTCAAAGATGATAAGCCTTGGTTCCATGACATTAAGTGTTTCTTGGAGGATCAAACATACCCACCTGGGGCATCTTCCAATGATAAAGAAGACTTTGAGAAGGCTTGCTGGTAGTTTCTTTCTGAATACTGATGGATCCCTGTACAAGAGAAACTTTGATATGGTACTCCTTAGATGCGTTGATAGGGCAGAAGCAGACTTGTTAATGAACGAGGTGTACGAAGGATCCTTTGGTACCCATGCGGGAGGGCATGCAATGGCAAAGAAGTTGCTAAGATCAGGCTATTACTGGATCACAATGGATGCAGACTGTTGTGCCTATGCCAGAAAATGCCATAAATGTCAGATTTATGCGGATAAGGTGCATGTGCCTCCCAGTCCCCTGAACGTGATGTCTTCACCCTGGCCTTTTCCTATGTGGGGCATTGACATGATTGGCAAGATTGAGCTGACTGCTTCGAATGGCCACAGATTCATCTTGGTAGCCATTGACTATTTCACCAAGTGGGTTGAAGCAGCTTCCTATGCCAATGTTACAAGACAAGTGGTAGCCCGATTTCTGAAAAGAGATATCATCTGTCGGTATGGAGTTCCCGAACGAATCATTACTGACAATGGTTCCAACTTGAACAACAAAATGATGGCAGAGCTGTGCCGGGACTTCAAGATCCAACACCACAATTCTTCTCCTTACAGGCCAAAGATGAACGGCGCTGTTGAGGCGGCTAATAAAAATATCAAGAAGATTGTGCAGAAGATGGTAGTCACCTACAAAGACTGGCATGAAATGCTACCATTTGCCTTGCATGGGTACCGCACGTCAATCAGAACATCCACTGGGGCAACACCGTATCAGCTTGTGTATGGTATGGAGGCAGTCCTACCAGTTGAAGTTGAATTACCCTCCCTACGGGTACTGATGGATGTTAAGCTGAACGAAGCAGAATGGGTCCGATCCCGATACGAGCAACTGAGTCTGATTGAAGAGAGAAGATTGGCTGCAATCTGTCATGGGCAGTTGTATCAGAAAAGAATGAAGAGAGCCTTTGATCAGAAAGTCAGGCACCGAGAGTACCAAGTAGGAGGTCTTGTGCTGAAAAGAATCCTCCCTCCTCATACAGACCACAGGGGCAAGTGGACTCCAAATTATGAAGGACCATTTGTAGTAAAGAAAGTTTTCTCGGGTGGAGCACTCATGCTCAGCACCATGGATGGTGAAGACTTCCCGTCCCCTGTGAATTCAGATGCAGTTAAAAAATACTTCGCATAAAAATGACCCGCTGGACATAAAAACAGAATGTAAGTCCAGGCAAAAATAGGGCATCCCGGTGAGTCAAAAACAGAATAAAAGACTCGGGAAAAAATAAGGGAAAATAAACAAAAAATGTACACCCGCTGAGTTGAAAAGCCACATTGGACAACTCAGGCAAAAATGGGTATCCCGATGGATTGAAAACCCGAAAGGGCGATCCATGCAAAATGAGGGAATAAGCGAACAACTGCATGCTGAATTCGTCTGTATCACTCACGACTTGGTAAGCTTCGAAAGGATCAAGCTTCTGTCAGAATCAGCCTTCTTCAGAAAGCAAGACGAGAAGAACGTCAAAAGTCATACAAGTCATAGCGAAGGGGAAGCTCCTCAAAGCGTCGTCAACATTGCCAGCATCTTTCGTTCCTCAATTTATAACAATCTCCTCATTTTAGGAGATATGTTTCTTTGACTGTATCTTGCCAATTCAGGGCACATGAATTAATAAAATCAGATTTTCAGTCATGTTTCGTCTTGTACATATTGTTTGCAAAGAATGTCTGATGTCTTTAAAAAACGGATTGCATGAACACAGATGTTTATCTTCAAAAATAAGAACTACGTGCTTGCAGGGAATATACTTACTCCCGGGGGTGCCTGAACTCCTATGATGGAATCCGGTGAGGGATACCTCAGGATTACTTGTGCGTCCCTCTGTCTTTGCAGGATCGCAGGTATTCAAAAGCGCAACATGGGGCATGAAAGCTTCACCCCAGCAAGCTAACAAATCAACACTCAGTCTTAGCAACTCAAAGTGTTTTCTCCCCAGCCGAGTTGCCACTTGTTGTTTCTCCCCAGCTGAGTTGCCATCCATTATTACCCCTCGACCAAGTACAAAAAGAACAGGGAACCACTTCCCCACAGAGTCTCAGCCTCTATCCAAAAGAGCAGCACACGAAGGAATCACAACAGAGTGACGAAGACTTCTTCAAACCCCAGCTGGGTCCCTCATTACGGGAATGGGTCTATCAGTGACCTATACCCCCAAGCAGATACATCTTGTCAGATCTACCAACGATCTCATCCCCAGCTGGGATGTTCATTTCAAACAGATCAACCAGAGATCTTCACAGCAACGGGATCCGAATCCCGGATCGGTACTTTTTGCATAATCATAGCATTCGCATCATATTTTTACCACAGAGCGTAGCATTCCGTTTAATACGGAGCATTACGGCAAGAATCAAACATGTAGCATAATCATAAGCCATGGTCTGAATCAAACACTTGTGAATAATAGCAACCCATCAACAATATACAGAATGCTCCCCAGATTCCCCAACAGAGAACTAAGGCATTTCCACTAACAAATACAGATACTTCCTGGCACCCGTCCGTGTCATGATTCCCCAGTAAAGTCGCCCGAGCACTCTTTACAAACAGACCATCCGTATTGCAGATGTTTCTTAACACCCGTCCGTGTCATACCCCCAGTAGAAAGCCAAAGTATCCCCTTTGCACTCACAGATACTTATATATATAACTTTTTTGACACTCGTCCGTGTCACCTTCCCCAGTATATTTACTCAAACACTTTGTAAAACATATACTTGTATATATACCTCTTGACACTCGTCCGTGTCACTCTCTCCAGCAGATTGAACACTCAAATATACACTACTCTTAGTTGTTTTCTTTATACAGATACTCGTCCGTATCTCGTATACACCATTTACATCCCCGCAGATTCGACACTCGTCCGTGTTCTTTGTTAACCAGTTGGTACTCGTCCGTACCATCATCTCAGAACATGCGTCTAGCGTTTGTTTCTACTTGATACTCGTCCGTATCATAGTTTTAAGGATGTTCGTCCGCATCTTTAATCCATACCCCGTGTCAAACACTTTTGTCTTCTTGAATATAGACACTTGTCTTGTGTCTACTATTCCCCAGAAGAGTCCCCTCAGATTCAACACTCGTCCGTGTTCCTTGTTAACCAGTTGATACTCGTCCGTATCATCATCTCTGAACACGTGCCAGTATTTGTTTCTACCTGATACTCGTCTGTATCATAGTCTTAAGGATGCTCGTCCGCATCTTTAATCTATACACAACACCAAACACTTATACCTTTTATTTCTTGGATATAAACACTCGTCCGTGTTTACTATTCCCCAGTAGATCGCCCGCAAAGCAAATTTCTTTTTTATCTGACATTCGTCCTATGTCATGATAAATCCTGAGAGCAGTCGTACCCTGCTAGGTGATCGTCCTTCACCTCTTGATGGTCGTCCTCCATCATGCTCATCCGATGGCCGTCCCCATCGTCGACCTTTTCTATCCGACATTCGTCCTATGTCGTGATATTTAGCAGCCGTCCCCTGCTAGGTGATCGTCCTTCACCTTTTGATGATCGTCCTTCATCATTTTATCCAATGGCCGTCCCCATTGTTGATTTTGGTTATCTGACATTCGTCCTATGTCATGATAAACCTTGAGAGCAGCCGTCCCCTGCTAGGTGATCGTCCTTCACCTCTTGATGATCGTCCTTCATCATGCTCGTCCGGTGGCCGTCCCCATCGTTGACCTTTTATCCGGCATTCGTCCTATGTCGCGATACTTTCGGCAGCCGTACCCTGCCAGGTGATCGTCCTTCACCTTAGATGACCGTCCCTCATCTTATCCCCAACAGAGCAGCCGTCCCCTGCTAGGTGATCGTCCTTCACCTTTGATGACCGTACCTCATCATCTGTTTATTTCATTTATTCTTTAACCCGATGGCCGTCCCCGTCGTGGTCCCTTTTCCTTTTCCTGATGATCATCCTTCATCAGTTTAGCCCGATGGCCGTCCCCATCGTTGCTTGCATTACTTTATGAACTTGATGGCCGTCCCCATCATTTTTCATTAATCCCCAGAGAATCTTATAGCTTTACCTGATGGCCGTCCCCATCATAACCCCTTTTATCCCCAGCATGTCGGCCGTCCCCGTCATTGCCTTACTTCACACACTCTCCCCAGCATGCCGGCCGTCCCCGTCATTGCTCTTTACCCAGCAGTCATCCTCTGCTCGACGGTCGTCCTCCGTCGCCCATACTTTACAATATACTTTATTTTCTTTTACAATCTATATCCCTTTTCTTCTTCATTCTGTGAGTGCAAATTTCGGACTGTCTTTGGTATTCAACCACAAGTTATCTTGTTTGCCTGATAAGCCGTCGCTTACATCCTGCACAGCTAACTCATGTTTGAATAGGGGCAGCTGTAAACACCCCAAATTTGCCCTCACCCATTCACACCATGGCTTGTGATCTCCTCATATGCATAAATCCAATCATAGTATCTCATATCACATTTTTGATTCATTGCATTAGTTCAAAGTCATCTGCATCTAGGGTTTGTGATCTGAGCAATCCAAGAGCTTCTTGAGCCACTCCAAAGGCCATCAATCACTTCAAAGGGGTCCATATATGTTCAAGCATCATATTATATCCTCTCAAAGTCAAGAATGTCAAAAAATCACAAGAACTGAGAATGACATAGAAGCAGAGCCAGGGTTGACTGCACAGATGACCTAGAATTAGGGTTTTGGTTTCAAAGGCCATAACTCCAAATTTTTTGGTCATTCTTGTTTCTATTGGTCTCTATATGGTATAGGGAGTATGCATATCAATTTTCATGAAGAAATTCCATGGGGAAGTCATCTGATCAAGAGTTGACTTTTCAAGCAAGTCAGTGCAAAATCAGGGCATCTGAGGCCCCCAATGACCCAACCAAAGGGTGTTCTTCATCATTTTGATTGTGTATGATCTTTATTTGATCATAGAAGATGTTGGAAGTTCACAAAATTGAAGAATTTCAAGTCTTTTGCAAAGTTGACTTTTTGGGAAAGTTTGACTTTTAATGAAATTGCCATTTTAGGAAACTTTTTCAACCTTTACTTTTTGATTCAAAAATGCTTCAAATGGAAAAACTTTGGTCATGAAAGTTGTAGAATGGATCATTCCCTTTTCAAAAAGTACAAGAACATGACTTAATTCATTATGGATCAAAAGTTATGGTTTGTCAAAGTTGGCTAAAATCACAAAATTTCAAAGTTTCCACCAAAGAGGCAAAGTTGCAAATTCACTTCTCAAAGCAAATTAAGGCATCAAATGGACTTCTAAACTTCACAACATGATCATACAAGACCTAAAATTCAGAATGGGCCAAGAAATCTCACATTTTTATGGCTTATGGAGCAAGATATCTCATAAGAATCAAAAGTGAACCAACTTGCAAAACTCATCATAAGTCACAACCCACTTGCTTGCTGGCTTGCTGATCAATCCTAGGGTTCTCCCCACATCATGCTGCGCAGGACACACCTTTTTTCCTTGGCTAGAAAGTAGCCCATGCTTCTCTTACACCAACTTTGACATTTTGGCAACTTGAGCCATACCAATCAATAAAGCACACATCACTTCTTCTGACCAATCACTATAGATTATGCAAATCAAAGGCAAGCCAAAACATACAAAACACAGGCCTGAAACACTCTCCATCAGAGAATTCTCATTTTCCACCCCATTTGCAAGAGCATTCGAAACTCATCACACAAGCTGCAAACTCACAAACAAACTCCACAAATCAACTCAACACACTTCCCTGATCACAAAGCACCCCTTACCATGGCCTGAAACTCAAAGAATCAAAAACACGATCACCACTTGCCATTGAACAGAACTTCTGCCATCTCTCAAACCATCCATTCTAAACTTCAAACAAGCATTGCAAGCTTCTTAGGAGGATCATTGGAGTGGATTTGAACCAAAGAAACAGCCAGAAAGCTCCTGAATCGAAAGCTTCAGTTCAGGTAGTCATCTCAAAACTTTTTCCAGAAACATGTTTTTAAGTTCTTAAAAGCTTCTAAGCACTCCCCTGATCATGAATATGTGTTTACTTTTGAAAATGGTTGAGAAACCAGCATGTATGGACTGTCTGAAACTTTTTGCCCTAAGAATGTTTTGATTCGATTTGGCTGTTTAATGAATGGAAAATGATGTTTGATTGAGGGGTTTGATTCGTTTTTGAATGGGGAAGAGTTCTGGGCAGTTAGATTTCGTTTTCATTGCGTATATAGAGAGATAGAGAAATGAGCTAGCTGGAGAAGACGACCGGAACAGTGTTCCGGTCGCCTGAAAGTGATTAGGGCAGGATTAGGGTTTAATCATTTAATTAGCGAATTTTGAATCTCAGCCTTTGGATGTGGCGCCAAGTCCACTCCCGCGCGCGTATGTTTGAATCTGGGCCTTTAGATGCGCATACTTTTCTTTTTTCAGTTTAAATTCATTTTAATTTACATTTTATTTCATTTGTTTTCTCCATTTAATTTAAAATAGCAAAACCTTTTTAAAAATTCTGAAAATTTTTGTACAAACTTTTATGAATTTTTAGAAACCAAAAAAATTTTTATTTTTATTTTTTTCATTTAAAAATATTTTTAAATTATTTAAAAGTTTATTTTTAATTAATTAATGAGAATTAATTAATTAAAAATACTTTTAGGTATTTAAAAATCAGCAAAAAATTCATGAAACCTTTAAAATCATTTAGAAACATTGTCCAACCTTCAAACCAAATTTCTTTTTTGATCTTGATGCATTTTGACAATTCTTCATGGAACTAATTCTATTTCAAAGCATTATTTTGATCCAAACTTCAAAAAATCATTTCTGCCTATCCATTGAGAGTTGGACTTTGGTTCTTTTTTCATTGTGTTTTGCATATCATGTAGTTTGTGAGATTAAATTGGCATGATTTGATCTTTCATTTTCATTTTGTTTGACATTTTTCTTGTTAAGGTACCCCAAAAACCCTAGAAATCTTAGGAAATTCATAACTCTCATTAGGTTAAGAGTTGGATCTCCTCCTTTGGGCAGTGAGTTTGTGTAGGGTTAGAGTTCCCTTGAATGCATTTTCAATTTTTTATCTTGATGTTTGCTTCTGATTTTGGTTTTTGTTTGATGCATTGATCATAAACCCTAATTTGGGCTTCCATATGCATCCATCTTGCATTTGCTTGCATATCATGACTTGCCATGACATTCTATGCATCCATTTGATTCATTAGACATCTTAAGACATATTAGAATCATGTTTGACCATTGCATATTGCATTTTCCATGTTGTATGCCATTTGCATTTCATAACCTTTCATGTATGATCATAGTTCTTAACTTGCTTCATTTGCATCCATAAGTTTGTATGATCATCCCCATGCTTTGTTTCATGTTTGCATCATCTCATAGCATCATTAGCATCATGTTTATGCTTCTGGTTTTGACTTGCATCATGTCATTTCATCTTATCTTGCATTGTATTGCATTCCTTTCATTAACTTTTCAGGTGGTAAGTAATTTTGAGAAGTGAATTTGCCTTCACTTCTCACATTTTCTTTTCATCTCCCTTATACATCATTGCTGCATTTCACTTTGTGTTTGAGATTGAGCTTTCTCATTCTTCTTCTTATTACTTTCTTTCCTCAAGTGACTTGACTTCTTGAATGAAGCAAGTTACTTTGCTTCTCTTTGCTCCTTTCATCTGTTTCCTGGTGGTTCCTCTGAAGATTTCTCTTGTTAAACCTCACAAACCTTAGGAACAACCAAGCATGACAATGATTAGGGTTTTGACTAGTCTCCCCACTTAGTTTTACCATTGTGTCTCATTGAGTTTTCTCTTCTCATCTCATAATCAGGGACTAAACCCTAAAGGTTTTAAGGCTTTGTGATTAAGCTTATGCCTGCATCCTTCTATTAGGATGGAGTGTATAACTTTAATCCTAAGTGTTAAACCCTTAATTTGTTTAAATCCTTTAATCAATCCATCTAATAATCATCAAGACTTCAAGCTTGTAACTTGGGCCTTGCATTAGGGTTCTAATTCTTCCTTAATTGGTTAAGAAGGACTAACCCTAGTGTTAATGGACAAGTCCCCCTCAAGTTGTCTTACAAATCCTAAAAAAATCACTTCATTATCATATCATTAAATAAAATCCACTTAACCAAAGGTTTTGTTTTGTCATGAAGTTAATCCCTAATCATGGATTAAGTTGAGGAGCTTTCCTCAGCTTAAACATTCTCATCTATTATCCTTCTATTAGGATGGTGTAATGAGTCTGTTTAATCTTTGATTATGGCTTAATCTCATTACTCAACACTAAACAAAAACACCAAAAACATCTAAATAATCACAAGTAGGCTAATGATCTTAATCCTACATCAAAGGTGTTTAAGTGTGAGAAACTGACTTCACACTTAAGGTATTCTCATTACCCCTAATCAGAGGGAAGATGTGATCAGTTTACTAATCCATTGATTTAGACTTAAGCTCATTAACTTATGACAAACTTTCAAAAGCAATAAAAGACTGAAAACTCAAAAACAAGCAATAATCGTCTCCTCCGGGATTCTTTTCTCACCTCATTCACTCATAACCAAGAACTTGCTTTTTCCGTCTAATGCAAGACAGTTAGCACCTGAGCCAGACAGGTCATACTGTCGCTCCCGACAAATGAAAACTGATCAGATGAAGGTACAGACGCGAACGGTCGGCGAAGGGAACAGTGAGAACACACAGTCGTGAACTCACTGGAGATGAAAAAGAGTCGCCAGCTAGGCATTTTTATCCCGGAGGAAAGGTAATGCTGCATAGACCTAGAAAGATATGGATAAGACGGTTTGCGAACCAGAGAGACTGAGAAAGGGGGTTGGTTACAACCTGGGAAGGTATTAGCACCCAGATTGTCCGTCGTACTCGACGGGATCCACGCTTAAAAGATTTGTGTTTTAAAGGGGTAGTGTCAGTGCAATTTGTGTGTAAAAGAGCTGGAAAGATGTACAGGTGTCAGTGTAAAAGAAAGTGATGTGTATATATACAGTGTCAGTGTGAGATCAGGAATGAAATGCTCATGATAATGAGGCTTAAAGAGTGAAGCTAGAAGGAGGGGGAATGAACAGAGACTTTTGTTCGATAACTGTTAAGTTATGCCTACGTATCCTCTCGTGCAATGAGGAAGTCAGAACACCGTAGTTTGACCCAAAGAGACTGAAAGGTGAATTGACTTGTGAATTGCTTACTTGTCTATGCTCAAGTGTATGACCTGTCTGGCTCAGGTGCTGACTGTCTTGCATTAGACGGAAGAAGCGAGTTCTCGTTTGTGAGTGAAGGTGATGAGAAAAGAATCCCGGAGGAGACGATTATTGTTTGTTTTTGTGTTTTCAGTCTTTTATTTCTTTTTGGAGTTTGTCATAAGTTAATGAGCTTAAGTCTAAACCAATGGATTTAGTAAACTCATCACATCTTCCCTCTGATTAGGGGTAATGAGAATACCTTAAGTGTGAAGTCAGATTCTCACACTTAATCACCTTTGATGTAGGATTAAGATCATTAACCTACTTGTGATTATTTAGATGTTTTTGTGTTTTTTGTTTAGTGTTGAGTAATGAGGTTAAGCCATAATCAAGGATTAAACAGACTCATTACACCATCCTAAAAGAAGGATAATAGATGAGAATGTTTAAGCTGAAGAAGACTCCTCAACTTAATCCATGATTAGGGATTAAACCCATGACAAAACAAGCCTTTATTAAGTGAATTTTAGATTAATGGTATGATGATGAAGTGAGTTTTATTGTTTGTAAGACAACTTGAGGGGGACTTGTCCATTAACACTAGGGTTAGTCCTTCTTAACCACTTAAGGAAGAATTAGAACCCTAATGCAAGGCCCAAGTTACAAGTGTAATGTCTTGATGATTATTAGGTGCATTGATTAAGAGATTTAAACACATAAAGGGTTCAATACTTAGGATTAAAGTTATACACTCCATCCTAAGAGAAGGATGCAGGCATAAGCTTAATCACAAAGTCTTAAAGCCTTTAGGGTTTAGTCCCTGATTATGAGGTGAGAAGAGAAGACTCAAAGAAGACACAAAGGTAAAACTATGAGGGGAGACTAATCAAAACCCTAATCATTGTCATGCTTGGTTGATCCTAAGGTTTGTGAGGTTTTCAAGAGAAATCTTCAATGGAACCACCAGGAAGCAGATGAACAGGATCAAGAGAAGCAAAGCAACTTGCTTCATTCAAGAAGTCAAGTCACTTGAAGAAAGAAAGTGGGAAGGAGAAGAATGAGCAAGCTCAAACTCAAACACACATAAAAATGCAGCAATGGATGCAAGAGAGATGAAAAGAAAAGTTATGAGAAGTGAAGGCAAATCCACTTCTCAAGTTTACTTACCACCTGAAATGTTAGAAAGAAATGCAATGCAATGCTAAATGAGATGAAATGGTATGATGCTTAGCAAAACCAGAAGCATGTTGATGATGATTATGATGTTATGAGATGCTACAAGCATGAGACAAGGCATGGGGATGTTCATACAAGATTATGAATGCAAATGATGCAAGTTAAGGAGCATGAACAAACATGGAATGTTATGAAGCATACAAGGCAAATGACATGGCAAATATGCAATGCAATGATCAAACATGTTTCCTATATGTCTTAAGATGTCAAATGAATCATAAACATGTACAAAATGCAAAGACAAGTCATGTTATGCAAGAGAATGCAAGAAGGATGCAAGAGAAAGCCCAAAATAGGGTTCATGAATCAAACATCAAACACAAACCCAAAACAGAAGCAAACCTCATGATAAAAAATGGAAAATGGCACCCAAAGAAACCCTAGGCCTATGATGAACCACTGCCCAAAGGGGAGCTCTCAACTCTCAACCAAACTCAAGATATGAATTTTACAAGATATTAGGGTTTTTTAGGGTTCTTAACAAAACAAATGCCAAACAATTTGAAAATGCAAGAACAATTCATGGCCTTTTTATCCTAGGAACTACATGCACAACAAAAGACAATGCAAGAAGAATCAATGTCTCAACCTTCTCCAATAGGCAGAAATGAATTTTCAAACTTATGATCAAAATAATGCATAAAAAATGATTTAATTCAATGAAAAATTCTTAAAATGCATCAAGATCAAAAAAGAAATTTGGTTCGAAGGTTGGACAATGTTTCTAAATGTCTTAGAACATTTCATGAATTTTTTTGTAATTTTTAAATACCTAAAAGTATTTTTAATTAATTAATCCTCATTAATCAATTAAAAATAACCTTTTAAATATTTAAAAAATACTTTTTTAATGATAAAAAATAAAATAAAAATATTTTTGGGTCATAAAAATTATTAAAACTTTAAGGAAAAAGTTTCATAATTTTTATGAATTTTTTGCTATTTTAAAATAATTATGCAAGTTAATTGAAAGAAAAATGAATAAAATTAAATAAAATAAAAAGTAAACAGAATGGAAGGATGAGATTGATTCTGGGGAAAGGACCATTGACTTGGCGCGCAGATCTAAGGCTCACATTCAAACTTCTAAAACTCAATTAATTAATTTAATTAATCCTGATTATGAATTAATGATGCAATCTAGACCACACACACGCGCGCGGGAAGCCAGATCCAAGGGTCTCAATTCAAACTTTGCCCTAACCCTAAATTAATGACTAATCACTTTCAGGTCACCGGAGACGAGCTCCGGTCGTCTTCTCCGGTGACCTCCTCCCCTGAAAACTTCAAACTTCCTAAAAACGCATCAAAAATGAAAAATAGAAACTGGGAAATGATCCTTACACTCTCACGAATCAAACCCCTCTCTCAAAACAAATTTATATTTCCTAAACAAGCTGAATCGAAGAAAGAAAGTTCTAGGTCACGCAAGCTTCAGAAACAAATTAAATGCTCAAATCACAACCATTTTCAAAACCAATGGTACCAGAATGATCAGTGAAGCTAGTAGAACAAGTTTGTAACAAGAAAAGCAACTTCTGGGAAAATAAATTTCAGGCTACCTGAGATTCGAAGCTTTCAGTTTAGGAACTTTCTGGCCACCTCTCCTTGTGCAATCTACTCCTTAGAACCTCTTGATGATGTTTGAATGCTCAAATGGAGTTTAAGTTGGCTTGATGATGAGTTTCGAAAGGAACTGCTTCAGCTTGATCAAAAATGGCAATGGTGTTTCTGGAGGTTTCAGGCCATGGTGAGTGATTGTTTGTGGTCTAGATGATGTGTGGAAAAGCTTTGCAAGGTTTGTTTGGCTGTTTGTGAGCTAGGATGGAAGATTCGAATGGAACTGCAAACTGAAGTGAGAAATGGCAGTGGGATCTCTTGGCTGTTTCAGGCTTGTGCTTTGGGTGGTTTGAGGTCTATGGAGCAAGGTGAGATGATTGGTGAAGTTGGCTTGAATGTTTAGTGGCTGTGGAGAGGAATTCGAAGCAAGTTGCAAGATGGTGAGTTTTTGTGTATGTGTTGAATGGGATGGTTTCAGCCTTGCTTCTTCATATCTTTGGCTTGCCAAGGGATATTGTATTATAATCCTATAGGTCAGATGATGTGACCTGGCCTATAGTGATTGGTAAGTTTACTTTTGCTCAAAATCCACTTTATGTGTAAGAGAGGTATGGTGAAGTGCTAGGCAAGGACATGGGCTGGTTCTGGCGCAGCAAAGTGAAGGGAAAGGCTAGGCTTGGTCCAACATTCAAGGCAGCAAGTTGGTAAAGCATGATCATGAGTTTTTGCAAGTTGTGACATTTTGGTTCACATGTGATTCTTTTGCCTAACCAAACATAAAACCATGGCATTCTTAGTTCAAATCTGATTTTTAGGACTTATAGAATGTTTGTGTAATGGTTTGAAATGAATTAGAGGTCACATGATGCATTGGTTCAAGGTTTTGCAAAATTTCCAAATGAGGCATGCCTTGAAAATTAATGATTTTAGCCAACTTTGCATTGCCATAACTTTTGATCCAAGAAGAGTTTGATCATGTTCTTGTACTTTTTGAAAAGGGAAAGATGAGATCTACAACTTTCATGACCAAAGTTTTTCCATTTGAAGCCTTTTTGGATCAAGAATCAAGGCTTGAAAAATGACCTAAAATGATGCATTCTTGAAAAGTCAACTATGCCCAAAAAGTCAACATTTGCAAAAACCCTAAATTCTTGATTTCTATGAACTTCAACCTTCTTCCATGATCAAATAAAGATCATATACACTCAAAATGATGAAGATCACCCATTGGTTGGGTCATTGGGGGCCTCAGATGCCCTGATTTTGCACTGACTTGTCTGAAAAGTCAACTCTTGATCAGATGACTTCCCCATGGAATTTCTTCATGAAAATTGATATGCATACTCCTTATACCATATAGAGATCAATGGAAACAAGAATGACCAAAAAATTTGGAGTTATGGCCTCTGAAACCAAAACCCTAATTTTCAGTCAACTGTGCAGTTCATCCTGGCTCTGCATCCACTCAAACCCTAGTTCTTGTGATCCCTCTGCAATTTTGACTTTGAGGAGATGGAATATGATATAAGAACACACATGGACCCCTTTGAGTTGATTGGTTGCCTTTGGAATGGCTCAAGATGCTTTGGGATTGCTCAGGTCACAAACCCCAGGTGCAGATGCCTTAGAAACTATCCAGTGAATCAAAAATGAAATGTGAGATGATATGATTGTACTTATGCATATGAGAATGATCACAAGCCATGGTGTGAATGGGTGAGGGCAAATTTGGGGTGTTTACACATACACTTGAGCATAGGCAAGTAAGCAGTTCACAAGTCAATTTCATCTTTCAGTCTCTTTGGGTCGAACTACGGTGTTCTGACTTCCTCATTGCACGAGAGGATACGTAGGCATAACTTAACAGTTATCGAACAAAAGTCTCTGTATATTCCCCCTCCTTCCAGCATCACTCTTTAAGCCTCATTATCTTGAGCATCTTATTCCTGTTCCCACACTGACACTGTACATTTACACACCTCGCATTCTTCTTACACTGACACCTGTACATCCTTTTCCAGCTTTCTATACACAAATTTCACTGACATTACCCCTTTAAAACACAAATCTTTTAAGCGTGGATCCCGTCGAGTACGACGGACAATCTGGGTGCTAATACCTTCCCAGGTTGTAACCAACCCCCTTTCTCAGTCTCTCTGGTTCGCAACCGTCTTATCCATATCTTTCTAGGTCTATGCAGCATTACCTTTCCTCCGGGATAAAAATGCCTAGCTGGCGACTCTATTCATTCCCTGTGAGTTCACTCCTGTGTGTTCTCACATCCCTCTTTCGCCGACCGTTCGCGTCTGTACCTTTATCTGGGCCATTACCCACTTATCGGGAGCGACACTTCTAATTAGGTTTTTCAGCTTATTATCACTAAAATCTCACTAATTAGCTAAATTACTAATGGGCCTAAAATAACACCCCCAACATTATTACTCTCACACTACAATTAAGCCTAACTTAATATTATTTCATTAATACTTATCTTTATTTATCTGACTTAATTAACTTAAACAACCCAAACACGACTTAACTATTAACTAATACCAACTTAAACAAATTAACGACAGAACAACACATGACAACAATAATCAGGAAAATACGCAATAATATTTAATTAAATTAATTAATTAAATACGGGCGTTACAACTCTCCTCCACTTAGAACATTTTCGTACTCGAAAATCTTACCTTGCTCAAACAACTCAGGATAAGACTCCTGCATCCTACTTTCCAATTCCCAGGTCATACTTTCTCTGGCAGCTCCCAACCAGACAACTTTCACCAAAGCAATCTCTTTGCCTATTAAATTCTTCATTTCACGATCCTCAATTCGTACCGGCATCGTCTCCATAGTGAGATTATCCTGTACTTGCACATCATTCATGATAATCACATGAGAAGGATCTGAAATATACTTCCGGAGTTGCGACACGTGAAACACATCATGCAAATTTGACAAATTCGGCGCTAAAGCCACACTATAAGAAACATTCCCAACTCTATCCGAAATCTGATATAGACCAATAAAATGAGGAGTGAGCTTCTTAGACTTCAACATTCGCCCAACACCTGTCACTGACGTAACTCTTTAGAATACATGATCACCGACTTGGAATTCTAAATTCTTCACTCGCTTATCATGATAACTTTTCTGCCTACTTTAAGAAGCCTTCATCTTCTCTCGAATCAACTTCACTTTCTCGTTAGTCTCTCGAACTATCTCTGGTCCAAGCACCGCACCCTCTCCAGATTCATACCAACATAACAAAGTCCTACATCTCCGACCATACAACACCTCAAAAGGTTCCATTCCGATACTAGAATGGTAGCTGTTATTATACGTGAACTCGATCAACGAAAGATAAGTATCCCATAAACCTCCCTGCTCAAGAACACAAGCTCTTAACAAATCTTCTAATGACTGAATCGTCCTCTCAGTTTGACCACCTATCTGAGGATGATACGCCGAACTCAACCTCAACTTAGAACCCCACGCTTCTTGCAAACTCTTCCAAAACTCCAACGTAAACCTCGGGTCTCGATCCGACACATTACACAAAGGAACACCATGCAACTTCACAATCATTCTGATATAAATCTCTACTAACTTCGATAATGGAAAATTGATGTTAATAGGAATAAAATGAGCTGACTTTGTAAGCTTATCAACAATCACCCAAATCGAATCATGTCCTCTTGAAGTATTAGGCAATCCTGTTACAAAGTCCATAAAAATGCTATCCAAATTCCATTCTGGAATTTCCAACGGTTACAACAAACCAATAGGCCGTTGATGTTCAACTTCTGACAAGTCAAACAGACATACACAAAATGCGCCACATCATTCATCATCCCAGGCCACCAAAATAACTTCTTCAAATCTTGATACATCTTAGTCACTCCTGGATGAATACTCAAATTACTTCTATGACTCTCCTCAAGAATCATCCTTTTTATCTCCACATCATCAGGAATACAAATCCGATCATGAAGCCTTAAAACACCATGCGCATCCAACTTAAAACCATTCTTCTTTGATTCACCACAATCAACTATGATATCCACTAGTTTCACATCCAATTTCCGAGCTTCTCTAATATTGTCCAGAAAATCGTTATTAATCTTCAGCATACCCAACATAACACTCTTCGACGTCACTTTGCAAACCAAACTCATATCTCGAAACTGCTCAATCAACTCTAACTCCTTAACCATCATTGTAGACATATACAAATTTTCCCGACTTAACGCATCTGCTACAACATTAGCTTTACCTGGATGGTGTTAGAACAATTTTGATTCTAATCCTCTAAGAGTTTTGATGATAACAATTATTATTATGCAAGAATAGAAGTTCTAACTTATGCTGAGAATAACATACTTATTTATGTATTGTAGAAGTTCTTAAAAAGGATGTTATTGAAAAGAAGGTTTGCTTCAATAGAAGAAGACTTACACTATAAAATATAAGCTATATAAGTTAAAGAGAATCCTTCATTAAAGACAGTATTAAAAGCTGCGTACAAAGAATTAATTCACTCTGATTGTTGTCTAGAAGATGGTGATTCTCTCATTAAAGCTTTAATTAAAGAATATCTGAATTAATACTGGGAACAAATATCTCTGATTATGGAAAGTTTTTATGGTATTAACTAATATCCATAATTGGCTCAATATGTCTCCAACGGTCTTATCAAATCAAGCATTATATAAAGGAATCATTTTGAAGAGTAAAAGCTCTGGCTCCTACGACTTACATATTGTGCCATACATTTCTTGTTACAAATCACCTTGTGATTATAGCTTTATTAGAATCAAGTTAGTTACTTTTTATTATCATTGTAAAAGATAAGAATCTTTCCTTGAGTGACTAGTTTAAGTCAGAAGACTCAAGAGGACATTGACTATAGGTCATTGTGTGTATTCAAATATTGAATAGTGGATTAAGACCTCATTGATAGAGGCAAAATCACCTTGGTGGGTGGACTGGATGTAGTTTGAGTTCAAACGAACCAGGATAAATTAAAGAGTATTTTAAGTCATTTTTTATTAGTTATTGAAAACCCAATTCCAACCCCCCTTCCTTGTGTTTTACGTCCCTTCAATTGGCATCAGAGCGCTAGGTTCTGAGATATACACTTAACCGTGTCAGTAAAAGATCCAGAAGTTAAAACACATGGCAGACGCTGGCAACAACAACAATGACTACCAAAATGACAAGATCAATGCAAAACCTCTAGTGTTCAATGGTGACAACTTTGATTACTGGAAGGATGTTCTGGAGAGTTTCTTTCTGGCTCTAGATGGAGATCTTTGGGATATGGTGACAGATGGATACATTCATCCTGTTGGAGGAGATGCTCAGAAGATTGAAAGAAAGAACATGACAGCTCAACAGAAGAAGGAATTCAGAAATCATCACAAAGTTAGAACCATACTTCTGAGTTCTATCTCATATACATAATATGAGAAGATCACTAACAGAGATTCAACCAAACACATGTTTGACTCCCTGAGGATGACACATGAAGGAAACACTCAAGTCAAGGAGACAAAAGCTCTGGCTCTTATCCATAAGTATGAAGCATTCAAGATGGAAGAAGATGAAACAATTGAGAAGATGTTCTCAAGGTTTCAAATTCTGGTTGCTGGACTGAAAGTTCTGGACAAAGGCTACTCAACAGCAGATCATGTGAAGAAGATTATCAGAAGCTTGCCAAAAGTAATGGAGACCCATGGTCACTGCTTTAAAGCTATCAAAAATTCTGATGAGATATCTTTAGAAGAACATATCAGCTCCTTGAGAAGTCATGAGATAGAACTAGAAGAAGATGAACCCCAGAAGAAAGGTAAGACTATTGCTCTTAAATCTAACAAATCTGATTCTTAAGCGTTGCAGGCAGAAGAAGAAAGCTCTGGAGGCTCATCAGAAGAAGATGAATTCTCTCTTCTATCCAGAAGAGTTCAACAACTCTGGAAACATCATCAGAAGAAGTTTAGAAATATCAGAAGATCTAGTAAACATTCTGAAGCATCCTCTGGTCACAAAAAACCCAGAAGAAAAGAAGTAGTATGCTACTAATGAAAAGAACTTGGACACTATAAAAGTGAATGTCTAAAACTCCAGAAAGAGAAAGCTAGAAAGAAATTCATCAGAGAAAAGAAAAAGAGTCTCATGGCAACATGGGATGACTCAAAATCATCTGAAGCTGATTTAGACTCAGAAGATGAACATGCAAACATTGCACTAATGGCAAAAATATCAGAAGATGTTCAAGTATCAGAATCAGAGTCAGACTCTGACACAGAAGATGTATTCTCTAAATTTTCTAGATCTCAATTAGAAGATAGCCTCTCATAAATTCTTGAAAAATATCAGAAGCTTCAATTAAAATACAAAGACATGAAACAAAGTCTAGTATCTGAATTAGAAGAAGTTAGAAAACTTAAATCAGAAAACTCTAAGCTAAAGGAAAATATTTTTGAATGTAAAAATTCTTTTGAAAAACTTAAAGCTCAGAAGGAATCTGAATCAGAAGTTCTACTTAATTCTGATAATATCATAAAGAAATATGATTATAGTTTTCAAATATTTCTAGCTAAAAACATAGACAGAAGCAAAATTGCCTCTATGGTCTATGGAGTTAGCAGAAATGGTAGAAGAGGTATAGGGTATATGAAAACCAAAGGAGAGGAAACTCTGAAGTTTAAAAAGATTGATGACTTAGTCATAAAAGTTAATACTCCCTTAAGTTCTCACTTTACCTATGGTCATAATCATGATCTAATATACACCAGTGAGTCATCTTGTTCTACAAGTTCTGATATGAAACGTATGATTAATCAGAAGTTTGTAAAAACTAACAAACAAGGACCCAAGAAGATATGGGTACCCAAAGATAAAATTGTGTATGTTGCAGATGTATTTTACAACCAAACTGAAACACCAATCATGGTACCTGGACTCTGGATGCTCACGACACATGACGGGAAGAAAGCGTATGTTCCAAAGTCTTGAGTTGAAAGCTGGAGGCTATGTAGGTTTTGGAGGCAACCAAAAAGGAAAAATTATTGGCTCTGGAACTGTTGGTAATGGCACTCTTCCCTCAATCTCAAATGTTCTATCAGTAGAAGGATTAATGCATAATCTATTATCCATAAGTCAATTAAGTGATAATGGTTATGATATAATCTTCAATCAAAAGTTTTGTAAAGCTGTTAGTCAGAAAGATGGAACAATCCTCTTTAGTGGAAAGAGAAAGAACAACATATATAAAATAAAACTTCCTGAACTGAAAAGTCAGAATGTAAAATGTCTAATGTCTGTGGAAACTGAGCAATGGGTCTGGCACAGAAGTTTGGGACATGCTAATATGAGAAGATTATCTCAAATTAACAAACTCAATCTAGTCAGAGGACTTCCAGATTTGAAGTTCAACTCAGAAGCTCTGTGTGAAGCATGTCAGAAAGGCAAATTTTCAAAACCTGCTTTTAAAGCTAAAAATGTTGTATCCTCCTCTAGACCATTAGAACTTCTGCACATTGACTTATTTGGACCAGTGAAAACTGCTTCAATAAGTGGCAAGAAGTATGGATTAGTGATCGTAGATGACTATAGCAGATGGACATGGGTAAAGTTTCTTAGACACAAGGATGAGTCAATTGGCGTATTTCCAAACATCTGCAAACAAGTTCAAAATGAAAAAGACTTTAGAATTGTCAAAGTCAGAAGTGATCATGGTGAAGGATTTGAAAACAAAAAATTAGAATCATTTTTTAATGAAAATGGCATCTCTCACAATTTCTCTTGCCCTAGAACCCCACGACAAAATGGAGTTGTAGAACATAAGAACATAACATTGCAAGAGATGCCCAGAACCATGATCAATGAGACTAACACGACTAAACACTTTTGGGCAGAAGCAGTAAATACAACATGTTATATTCATAATAGAATATCTATAATACCTATTCTGGAAAAGACTCCTTATGAATTGTGGAAGAACAGAAAGCCCAACATTTCATATTTTCATCCCTTTGGATGTACTTGTTTTATTCTGAATACTAATGATCCTCTGAATAAGTTTGATTTTAAGGCACAAAAGTGTTATATGTTAGGATACTCTGAATGTTCAAAAGGATACAGAGTATACAATACAGAAACACGAATTGTCATAGAATCTATCTATGTCAGATTTGATGATAAGCTTGGTCCTGAAAAACCAAAGCAAAATGAATTTCTTCCAGATATAGATGTTGAAATAACTACAAACAGAACATCTGAAGAACAACCATCTACAGAACAAGACAAGACAATCACTCCAACAAGTTCTGAAGAACCCACTCATAAGAAACTATCCAGAAGCACATCGAATCATCCAGAAGATAAAATCTTGGGAAAGAAGGATGATCCAATCAGAACAAGGTCATCATTCAGAAATTCTGAAGAATCTCTAATGGGACTTGTCTCTCTGATTGAACCAACTTCTGTAGAAGAAGCTCTCTCAGAAAATGATTGGATACTTGCAATGCAAGATGAACTCAATCAATTCACCAGAAATGATGTGTGGGACTTAGTACCTAGACCCAGAGGATTCAACATCATTGGCCCCAAGTGGGTATTCAGAAACAAGCTTAATGAACAAGGAGAAGTTGTCAGAAACAAGGCACAGCTGGTCGCACAAGGTTATAGTCAACAAGAAGGAATATACTATACATAAACCTATGCACCAGTCACCAGGTTAGAATCTATTAGACTTCTAATTTCATTTGCTGTCAATCATAATATCACTCTATATCAAATGGATGTCAAGAGTGCATTTCTAAATGGTTATATTGCTTTGAAAATACAAATTTTCCAGAACATGTCTTTAAACTTAAAAAATCCTTATATGGTCTGAAACAAGCTCCCAGAGCTTGGTATGAAAGACTAAGTAATTTTCTTCTGGAAAATAATTTCATTAGAGGGAAAGTGGATACACGTATAGGAATTCGTTGACTGTCCCTCATCCTTTTCCCAGTAGAATCCCCATTGTTGGAACTTTCTACCCGACATTCGTCCTATGTCGCGATATCGTTTTAGCAGCCGTCCCCTGCTAGGTGATCGTCCTTCACCTTATGATGACCGTCCCTCATCATTTTATCTGATGGTCGTCCCCATCATTGATCTTTGTTATCCGACATTCGTCCTATGTCGAGATAACCCCCAATAGAGCAGCCGTCCCCAGCTAGGTGATCGTACTCCACCTCTTAATGATCTTCCTTCATCATGCTTATCCGATGGCCGTCCCCATCGTTGATCTTTCCTATTCGGCATTCGTCCTATGTCATGATATTTTCAGCAGCCGTCCCCTGCTAGGTGATCGTCCTTCACCTCTTGATGACCATCCCTCATCATTATTTCATTTATTCTTTTACCCGATGGCCGTCCCCGTCGCGGTTTATTTATCCTTTAACTTGATGGTCGTCCCCTTCAGTGCTTTCCTCATCTCTTTAATCCCCATAGAGTTTTATTTCTTTGCCCGATGGCCGTCCCCATCGTGATCTCTTTATTTCCCAGCATGATGGTCGTCCCTGTCATTGCTTTACTTACCGCTTTTCACCCCCAACATTCGTCCTCTGCTCGATGGTCGTCCTCCATCGCTTTCATTTTATACATATTATACTATCTGTTACAATTTATATCCCTTTTCTTCTTCTCCCTAGTGAGTGCAAATTTCGGACTGTCTTTGGTATTCAACCACAAGTTATCTTGTTTGTCTGTTAAGCCAGGCGCTTACACCCTGCACAGCTAACTCATGCTTAAATAGGGGAAGCTGTAAACACCCCAAATTTTTCCTCACTTTTTCTCACACCATGGCTTGTTATCTATCATATAGCATTGCATAAGCATATCATCTCACTGCATAGTTCATTTCATCTGCATCTAGGGTTTGTGACCTGAGCAATCCAAGAAGTGATCTGAGCCATCTCATTGGTCTTGAAGCATGACAAGAGGGTCCATGGGTGTTCTATGGTCATATTATTCTCCCCAAAGTTCAAAAAAGTCAAGGGATCACAAAGCATGACAAAGGCATAGAGGCAGACTGAAGATTTCCTGCACAGATGACCTAAAATTAGGGTTTTGGTTTCAGAGACCTTAATCTCAATTTTTTTGGTCATTCTTGATTCTAATGGTCTTAATATGTTATAAGGAGCATGTGTACCAAATTTGATGAAGAAATTCATTGTGGAAGTCATCTAATCAACTAGTAACTTATTGTGCAAGAAAAGTCAGAATCAGGGCATCTAAGGCCCCAACAATGGAACCAAAGGATCATTTTCATCAAATTGAGGTTCTATGATCTTTATTTGATCCTAGAAGTGTTTAGAAGTTCACAAGATTGAAGAATTTCAAGCCATTTGCAAACTTGTTATTTTTGGACATGACTTGTAATGGAAACTTTCCATTTTGGGAAAGATTTTCAAACTCCTCTTTCTTGATAAAAACTGCTTCAAATGAAAAATCCTTAAACATGAAAGTTGTAGATTGGATATTCCAATTTTCAAAAAGTACAAGAACTCCTCTTGATTCATCCTAGAACTCAAGATATGATCTTTCAAAGTTGGGAAAATCCTATAGTTTTCAAGTTCATGCCAAAGAGGGATTTTTGCAAAATCAATTTTCAAGCATTCAAATGACCTCTAATGCACTCAAATGTATCACAACATGTCAAAGCAACTTCTAAAGATCACAGAATTGGCCTTTGTACCAAGCATTTCCATGACTTATTTCTCAAGAAACTTCAAAGTTGCCAAAATGCATAAACCATGAAAACACTTGATCAAGGCCATCCAGCTGCATGAACTTCATCCATTGACCTTCCATGAATCAAGCTGAGGCCAGACACCCCTTCAATCCAGCTCTGAACCATGCTCATACCTCATAGTACACAATCTTGACTTTTTGCAAAACAAGCCATACCAATCACACTATGCCACACCAACTCCTCTGGCCAATCAGTACATCACATACAAGCCTCAAGCACCTCATTTCATAACACATACAAGCCTGAATCCATTACTAAGCTCAGAATCATAAAAATCCCCAAAACTTTCAAGTCTTCGAATCTCTCAACACAGCCACTAAAACTCAAAAATTCTTTCACCAATCATCTCAAAATCATCCATAGAGCAAATCCCAACCATCAAAATGACCTGAAACCTCATAAACCAAAGACATGATTTCTGCCTTAGCAGAACTGAATCTTCAAAACCAAGCCATACAAACTTGTTTCAAGCCTTTCAGAAGCACAAGGGGGACCATTGGAGTGGTTTTTGCATCAAATGAAGGGTCAGAAAGCTCAGAGTCAGAAAGCTTCATCTCAGGTAGTCACCTTCAAACGTTTTTCTAGAACTCTTGTTTTAAGTTCTAAAATGAATCTATGCACTCCCCTGATCATGGTGATATGATTATTTTTTAAAATGGTTGAGAAACCAGGATGTATTGATGTTCTGAAACTTTTTGATCTGAAAATGTTCTTGTTCGATTCATGAATTTGATGCATGATAAATTGTTTTTGGGGCTGGATTCGTGTTTAGGGTTGTTAGCCAAGTTTAAATATGAACCTTTAGATCTTGTTTCCCGCGCGTGTGTGCGGTCCAGATCAATCCAATTAACCCTAATTATAATTAATTAAATTAATTAGGATTATTTAATCCGAAGCAATCCTAGCCCTCCAAACGTGCCGCAATCTTCCCCCTTTTGAATATGGACCCTTGGATCAGTTGACTTCTCATTTATTTTATTTTTATATCATTTTATTCCATTTCTTTCCATATTTATTTTAAAATAGCAAAAGACTTTAAAAAATTCTCATTTTCTGCATTTTCATTTCAAATATTTTTCTTAACTCAAAAACATTTTTTATTTTATTTTTGAATTAAAAAAGTATTTTTATAACATTAAAATGTTTTATTTAATTAATTAATTAATTATAATTAATTAAAAATACATTTAGGTTTCTAAAAATCACCATAAAATTCATAAAGCATTCTCATACATTTAGAAACATTTTCAAACTCACCATACAAATTTATTTTTAGGTTTGATCCCATTTTCACAATTATCTTTGATTTAGGGTTCATAAATTTCACATTTGTAAACCCTAACTTGAAAAATTCATTTCTGCCTAACCATGATGAGTTTGAACTTGATTCTTTTTGCATTGTTTCACATATTGCATATAGTTTCTAGGTTATTTATCTCATATTGCATATTTGTTTCTAGGTTATTTCTAGGTTATTCATTTCAAATTTTTATCATGATGTATGCTTCTGTTTTGGTCATATGCATCTCATACATTCATAAAACCCTAATTTCTCATGTTCATTTGCATTCATCTTTTCTTATCTCAATCATATGAACTTTCCATGACATTTCATTCACTTGTATGACATCTTAGACATCTTAAGACATGCTTGATCATTGCTTGATCATTTCTTCATTCATTTGTTATGCTTTGCATTCATTACATTTCATGAACATCCATGTGTTTTCATACTTCTAAACATGCCTCCATTGCATCCCATCCTTGTATGATCATTCATATGCATGTTGTATGACTTTGCACCATCTCATAACACATTTTCCTTGCATATACTCTTCTGGTTTTGGTCTTTTCATCTTTATTCATCTCATTTCCTCTTGCTTTATGTCTTATGCATTCATACTAACATTTCAGGGGCTTATGGTAAGTTGTTTGGGATGTAGATTTGTCTTCAATCCCACCTCTTCTCATCTCTTCATATGCATTATTTTCTTGTCTTTGAAGTGAATCTAATTCACTTATGCTCTCTCTTTTTTACTTTCTTTCTTTTAAGTTACTTATCTTCTTCAGGAAGTAAGTAACTTATTCTTTCTCTCATTCTCTTTTCATCTGCTTCTCCTTTCATGGTGGCTTCCTGAAGATCTTCTCTTAGGCCTCACAAACCATAGGATATCCAAGCATGATAATTTTTAGGGTTGTATATAGTCTCCCTTAGTCTTTTACCTTTGAGTCTCCTTGAGTCTCTCTTCTAATCTCATAATAAGAGGCTAAACACTTAAAGCTTTAGGACTTTGAATTAGGGTTATGCCTGCATCCTTATCTTAGGATGGAGTGTATAACTTTAATCCTTATTGTTAAACCTTTAACTTGTTTACACCTCTTAATCAAAACACTTAATAATGATCAAGGCATAAGCTTGTAACTTGGGCCTTACATTAGGGTTCTATCTCTTCCTTTTGGTTAAGAGGGACTAACCCTAGTGTTTAATGGACAAGTCCCCCTCAAGTTGTCTTGCAAACTTAAAATCCACTTCTTAATCTCACCCTTTAATTAAAATCCACTTAATAAAGTCTTGTTATATAATGAATTTAGTCCCTAACCATGGATTAAGTTGAGAAGTTTTCCTCATCTTAAGTGTTCTCATCTATTATCCCTCTCTTAGGATGGTGTAATGAGTTCATTAATCCCTGATTAGAGATTAAACTCATTACTTAACACAAAACAAAAAAATAAAAACACTTAATAATCACAAGTAGGTTAATGATCTTAATCCTACATCATCATGGTAATTAAGTTGAGATGCCTATCTCACACTTAAGTAGGCTCATTATCCCTAATAAGGGAGGATATAATGAGTTTACAATCCTTGATTTAGGCTTAAGCTCATTATCCTATGCAAAACACCAAAAACAATAAAAAGCTGAAAACACAAAAACAAACAATAATCGTCTCCTCCAAGATTCTTTTCTCATCACACTCATTCTATAAACGAGAAGTCGCTTCTTCCGTCTAATGCAAGACAGTTAGCACTCGAGCCAGACGAGTCATACACTTGAGCATAGACAAGCAAGCAGTTCGCAGTAAAATCATCCCATTCTCTTTGAGTCGAACTACGGTGTTCTGACTTCCTCATTGCACGAGAGGATACGTAGGTATAACTTAACGGTTATCGAACAAAAGTCTCTTTGTCTTCCCCCTCTTTCAGCATTCTTTCTAAGCCTCGGTCTTGAGCATTTCACCCTTTCTTTTGCACTGACACACATTCTTTTCTCCCTAGCTATTATGCACAGTCAGCACATACACTACCCCCTTTAAACACAATCAAGTAAGCGTGGATCCCGTTGAGTACAACAGATGATCTGGGTTCTAATACCTTCCCAGGTCGTAACCAACCCCCTTTCTCAGTTTCTTTGGTTCGCAACCGTCTTATCCATACCCTTCCAGGTTTATGCAACATTACCTTTCCTTCGGGATAAAAAATGCCTAGCTGGCGACTCTATTCAACCTCAACCTCCAACATCGCCGACAGTTCGCGTCTGCACCAGGGATGTAAAGTCTTTTCGGGAGCGACAACTTGGCGACTCTGCTGGGGAATTATCCCTTTGAAACCAGGGCTTCTGGTTCTTTTTGTGGGTTTCTCCTAGCACTTGTTTGATTTGTGTTTATGGGGGTGTTATGTGCTATGTGTGCTTTTTGTTTATTTGCTTTATTTATTGCTTTCTGTACAACTTTATTTATCACTTTCATTTACTGTTTTTATGCATTTCATATTATTATCATATCATATATGTGCTGGATTTGTTGGTTTGCCTTGGTGGGAGGGGTATTCCAGTGAGAAAGGTCCAACACAAAGGCCTGAGTGACAGACATAGGATTAAAATGGCTTCATATTCTTTCCCATTCCATTTCGGTCTGGTGCGGGAATATGAAACACGGTTCAGACATGGGTTTCCTCTTGAGAAATTTGTGCTACGGATTTCCTGTAGTACTAGGGCTATCTGGGAAGCCTACTAAGTCTGGATGACCTTTTTAGATGACCTTCAACATCTGAGGTGAATTAGAGGAGGGTCCTTTATGATTAATGTAAACACTGTACCTCTGGGTTAGAAGTGTTTACACTTCTCATAATAGATCCAAGTCTGAGGATCCTTGTTCTAGAACAATACATGTGAGTGAGTGGGGTTGTTAACAGGTTTGCAAGAACCCTTGGCCTCAACATACCCTGTTACTGATATTGTTTTTAAGGTTATACTATTTTGGACTGATCTTATGAAACCTTGGACTTGTGACTCTTTATTTGAGTCCCCTACCTGGTTACTGGTTCTCAGACCTTCATCCTGACTTTTGAACACTCATGGACCCTATTAAAGCAACTAACAAATCCAGCACCTGATCACAAACCCTTGCATATCATTCTACATACATCATACTACATCATTTTAACATTTGTCTATTTATTTTACAGGGTATCCACATCATCTTTGTTTTGGTTTTGACTGTTCTTCTGCTCAGCCATCTTCATCAGTTATCTTCATCAGAGATCTTCTTCAGTTGTTATCTGCATCAATTATCTTCTTCAGTTACCTTCATCAGAACCCATTGTCAGTATGGACTCAACCAGGAAGAGCAACATCACATACCATTTCTTTGAGTACCCTTTGACATGCACCAGGGAGATTCAGGCTCTTATCACTCCTGATCATGTCCCCTTATTCAGAGAGCACTATGGTAGTATTATGGACATAATTATGGACTTGGATGCATCACACAGGAACATGATTCACACCTGTCTCCAGTTCTATGACCCTCCTCTCAGATGTTTCACCTTCCCAGACTTTCAGATAGGTCCTTTGTTGGAAGAAATTTCCATGTTGTTGGGTGTCCTTATCAGAAGAGGAATTCCTTTCAACCCTGAGATGACTGCTCCTAAGAATGAAGACATAGCCAAAGCTCTACATTTGGAAGTTACCATCATTGATCAACATATGACCACCAAGGCTGGAATCCCAGGCCTTCATTTGGACTTCTTAATCACTCAGGCTACCAGTCATGCTGCAACAGGGAAGTGGAAAACTGTTTGTGCTCTCCTGGCTCTTAGTATATATGGTATTATCTTGTTTGCAGATGAGCCTAAGTTTGTAAGCAAGAATGATATCCATATCTTCCTGCTGAAGAATCCAGTTCCTACCTTGTTAGGAGATTTCTACTACTCAGTGCATCAAAGGAATGAGAAGCAGAGGGGAAGACTAGTGAGATGTTGTGCGCCTCTTTTCTATAGTTGGTTGATGAGACACATGCCAAAAACGGAAGCTTTCCTGAATCCGCATCAGTCAAGGATTTGGGCTAAGAGAATGATTGCCCTTACATCAGATGGTATACTCAGAACACCAAGGGCAGGGACATAATTACAAGCTGTGGACAATATCCTAATGTGCCTCTTACTGGAGTGAAAGGTTGCATCAATTACAATCCTTTGCTTTTCAGAAGACAGTTAGGGTATGCATTGGTACATCCACTTAGAGAGCAGGACTTAGCAGAGTCCCTTTACTGTGCTATTCTGAATAATCATGCCACTATCCGACAAGAAGCCTGGGCTTGGGATAACATACAGACTAAAGGGACTACCATTTTAGGGAAATGCAACAACATAGCTTCAGCTCAGTACATTGAATGGTCTCGCATCAGAGGACATATTACTCGCATGCCATTCACCCTGGAGGATGTACCAGGGCCATCAGCAGTAGAGCCTGTTGCCACAGTAAGTCTGGAGGAATTTGAGAAGCTGAAAGAGAGGAATGCCCAGCTTGCTGAAGCCTTGAAGAAGACCCTTTGGGAAAGGAATGACGGTCGTATGGACATTGAGAGGTTAGAGAAGCTCCTGATCGAGCATTGGACCAAGATAGAAAAGACAGAGGACTTCATCCAAAAAGCCCGAGCAGGGGAATTGGTATTGAAGAATACTTGTAAAGAAGCTAAGATTCAGAAGGCCAAAGCTGAACATTATTTGGAGGAGAGTTAGGCTAGATGGATCAGAATTACTAAGGCTCGTTTGCAAGAAGATCAAAAGACATAAGCTAGGATAGAGCAGCTGGAAGCTAATGAGAAGAAAAGTCAGGAAGCCTTGTTAGCAGCACAGAGGGAAATCTCCGAGTTGAAACTTCGGGCGGGGTTGAAGAGATCAAAAGACCAAGACAAGTACCAGAAGATGACAAGTGCCTTTACAACCAGGAACCTTCTTATCAGGACCATCACAGAGCATACAGTCGGACCAGTAACTGATGCTCTCATGAAGGAAGTCAAGGAGGATGACTTTGGGCTGGATGTTTGATTTGTCTTTTACTTGTAATTTATTTTGTACTTTAATTCTCATGGTGATTTTGTTGTATTTCTTGGCTTGATTGTATTTTGACCCACCATGGGAACTTGTTGTAATCATAAACTATGTATTTTGGCATTTTTGTAATGTTATGGTTTATGTGTTACCTGGATCTGCTTGTGAATTTCACTTCTCTTCAACATCTTCATTCCCATAGGTCCGGAAGGTCAAAACCTAAGAACCAAACCAGGATACTCTCTGAAGACAAATAGACATACTGCATTAAATACTAACCTCATTTCTTTGTTTTATAGGTGTTTTTGTTGTTGTTTTCTCACTTTGCTGTTGTTTCAGGAAACATTGCTCGTAGGAGGGGTTTTTCCCATCAACAGAGTTCACTGGTATCCAACCAGAAACAACCTTTCGAGCTTACAAATGGACCAAGTTCAACAAGATTTGACTGACGTCAGAACTCAGATGGCTAATGAGAGAATTGAGATGAGGGCTCAGATGAACCAATTCATGGCAGTGATGACTGGATTGGCTCAGAGCCAATAAAGATTAAGAGAGTTAGTCGAGCGGCAAACTTCAGAAGAGAATCATCCAGGTACTGGAGGTACTAGTAACAACGATCACGGGAAGCCATGAACAAATCCGCCAGAGTTTGGGCCCCACCTCAATCCTGAAGTCAGTGTTATCGGAAATACCCAAGGAAATGCAGGAGGTCGTGTTCTACAAGAAGACCCTCAGGATGAACAATTCACAGTAATTGGTGCTGGGGACGAAGCCTATGATCGTCGTCTGGACGAAATAGCGAAGAAGTTGAGATCTTTGGAATCCCAAAACTCTTTGGGATTTGATGTAATGGATATGGGATTGGTAGAGGGAGTCAGGATTCCTCACAAGTTCAAGCCTTCATGCTTTGAGATGTACAATGGTACCTCATGTCCTCGTACCCACCTTCAATCCTTTCTTGGAAGATTAAAAGCTTATACCATGGATGAAAAACTATGGATGTTTTACTTTGAAGATAGCTTGACCGGGGCATCCCGTGAATGGTATTCTCATCTATCTAGAGCAACTGTCAAAAACTGGAAGGATTTAGCCGAGGCTTTCATACGCCAGTATCAGTACAACTTGGATATGGCTCCCAATAGGACCCTCCTGATGGGCATGTCTCAATCTTCAAGAGAAAGCTTCAGGGAATATGCCCAAAGATGGAGACAGCTAGCTGCTGCTGTCCAGCCACCTATGTCTGAGAGGGAGATGGCTGACATGTTTATGAACACATTGCAAGGAACCTACATTGATCGGCTTGTTGCTTTCTCTTCCACTAGCTTTGCTGATGTAGTTATAGCTGGTGAGAGAACTGAGAGCCTATTGAAGATGGGTAAGATCTCTGACAATGGTGCTAGCTCCAATAATGCAAGGAAACCTTTCTCAGGACCTCGTAGAACAGGTGAGACCAACTCGGTACATATGGGCAGAGGTAGGCTTTAATACATGCCAAGATCAGTAGCTGCTGTCACCATTCCTGCTCCAGCACCTCAGCAACAATATCCTCCACAACCACAACAGTTCCCACTACAACAACAATTTCCTCAACAGAGATCTTACAACAACAACAATCAGCAACAACGTCCTTTCCAACAAAGGCCCTCACAGATCAACAGGGTTATCGATCCCATTCCGATGCCTTATGCTTCCTTACTCCCACAATTATTAAAGCTCAATCTGATCGAATTGATGACTCTGGCCCCACCAGATCCTCAGAACCTTCCAAGAAACTATGATGTCAACGCCCGATGTGCCTTCCACTCTAATGCACCTGGCCATACAATAGAGAAGTGCAGAGCTTTACACATGAAAGTTCAAGACTTAGTTGATTCCAAAGCTCTAAACTTTGCACCCCCTCCAAGTTTTACCAAGAATCCTATGCCTAGCCATGGTGGACCTAGGATAAATTCCATTGAGGAGGATCAACCAGTAAGCCTAATTGACAATGTTGCAAGTATTCAAACACCTCTAGCCGAGGTTAAAGCCCAGCTTTTGAAGTGCCAAGTGTTCCCGGGTTGTGAGGCCCATTGTGAGCTTGTAAGATATCTACCAACGATTGTGCAAATTTGAAGACCGACATCAATAATCTTATTAGAGAAGGCACTTTATAGATCACTTCAACAGTTCCAGCTCCTACAACATCAGTCCGGTGACCATCACAGTACCTGGACCATTTCCATATGACAGCAGCAGTGTCGTGCCTTGGCACTATTGCTCAGATCTATATTGCAACGGAAAGAAAGTCACTCTTGATTCTTCAACTTCTTTACCACATATTGATAATGTCGGGGGAGGCGGAGGCTTCACTCGAAGCGGACGTCTCTTCGTGTCACAGTTCCCAAAAGTTAATGCTGAAGCAGAAGCTACTGCCAAAGCTAAAGGCAAGAGTGTGGTGCCTGAAGAACCAATTACCAAGGAAACTCAAAAGACATCCTTTGATCAGGATGTAGACGAGTTCATGAGAATAATCATGAAGAGTGACTACAAGGTTGTGGACCAGCTCGATCAGACACCCTCCAAAATATCCATATTATCATTGCTCATGTTTTCCGAAGCTCACAGGAATGCATTACTCAAAGTCTTGCACGCAGCTTACGTGCCTGAGGAGATTACAGTTAATCATCTAGAGACAGTGGTTTCAAATGTCAATATTAGTCATGGACTAGGGTTCACTGATGCTGATCTAACTACGGAGGGCCGCAATCACAATAAGGCTTTACATATCACCTTAGAGTGTAAAGGTGTTGTACTTTCTCATGTCTTGGTTGACACTGGGTCTTCTCTCAATGTCCTTCAAAAGAAAGCCTTAGTCAAGATGGAATATGATGGTCTTGCACTCCGCCCAAGTAACCTGGTTGTGAGATCCTTTAACGGTTCTAAAATATCGGTTCATGGAGAAATTGAGCTGCCTGTGGTAATTGGCCCACAGATCTTCAAAACTATCTTCTACGTGATGGACATTCAGCCTGCCTACAGCTGTTTTTTGGGTCGACCCTGGATTCATGCCACTGGCGCCGTAACATCGACCCTTCACCAGAAGTGAAAATACGAGTGGGAGGGCCAAGTTATCACCATTTGTAGGGAGGAGGACATCTTCGTCAGTCATCTAGGTACATACATGTATATTGAGATGGATGGGGAGATCCATGAGACAATGAGCCAGGGCTTTGAAGCTCTCAATGTCAATGAAGCCACAACTGAAGTATTTGGTACTTTAATCTCTTCTTACAAGCAAGCTCGGAAGGTTGTGAAAGACGGGAATGCCCAAGGCTGGGGCAAGCTGCTGCAAGTTCAAATCAAGGAAGACAAGTTCGGGTTAGGTTACAGACCATCCCGACAGGTTCAAGAGGAGGCTACAGAAGCTCCCAAGTTTAACAGTGGGGGAATGCTGACCCCAGATGCAATCAACAATGTGGAAGACGAGGTTGAAAGCGACTTCAACCTGGAAAGCTGGATTCGTTTAAGAGTCCCAGGCCAACAAATCCTCAACTGGTCTTCCCAGGAAATTATAAGGATTACTGCTGCAAAGTAATTATTATTTCCTGTTTAAGCATGCATCAAGTCCTGCATCTTGCCCAAGGTGTCAGGACTCATTTTGTAATAGGGCCATATATGTATTTTGTGCAAATGAATGATTAATGAACAATGGACATCTTTTGCAAACAATCTTTTCGCTCACTATCTTTTCATTTTTGTTATATTCGCACAAAACAATAAATGACAATGTTTTCCTTAATAAAACTTCATTCACTTTTTTAAATAAGATAAAATCAATCACTAAATTAACAAATCTCAACCCTTGTAGAGTTGGCCAGGTTGTTGAGACAAGAGGAAAAAGTGATTGCTCCTCATCAGGAGGAGGTTGAAACTGTCAATATTGGTACCGAGGAAGATGTGAAAGAAGTGAAAATCGGGGCCAGTCTGCAGGCTTCAGTGAAAGAACATCTCATCAGTATGCTTCGAGAATATGTCGATGTGTTCACTTGGTCTTATCAAGATATGCTGGGCTTGGATACAAATATTTTTATGCATAGGTTGCCATTGAAAGAAGATTGTCCGCCAATCAAACAGAAGCTACGCCGTACTCGCCCAGACATGGCCATGAAAATCAAAGAAGAAGTGCAAAAGCAATGGGATGCCGGTTTCCTTGTTGTAACTAGTTACCCGCCTTGGGTTGCTAACATTGTACCCGTACCTAAGAAGGATGGCAAGGTGAGTATGTGTATCGATTACCGAGATCTGAATAGACCCAACCTGAAGGATGACTTCCTATTACCTCACATTGATATCTTGGTGGATAACACGGCTCAGTTCTCGGTATTCCCTTTCATGGATGGATTTTTCGGATAAAATCAGATTAAGATGTCACCTGAAGACATGGAGAAGACAACTTTCATCACGCCCTGGGGCACGTTCTGTTATAAAGTAATGTCGTTCGGTCTGAAGAACGCCGGTGCAACATATCAACGGGCTATGGTAACATTATTCCACGATATGATCCATAAGGAAATCGAGTGCTATGTGGATGATATGATTTCCAAGTCCCTTACAAACAATAATCGTCTCCTCCGGGACTCTTTTCTCATCACACTCATTCTATAAACGAGAACTCACTTCTTCCGTCTAATGCAGGACAGTTAGCACTCGAGCCAGACAAGTCATACACTTGAGCATAGACAAGCAAGCAGTTCACAGTCAAATCATCCCATTCTCTTTGAGTCGAACTATGGTGTTCTTACTTCCTCATTGCACGAGAGGATACATAGGTATAACTTAACGGTTATTAAACAAAAGTCTCTTTGTCTTCCCCCTCTTTCAGCATTCTTTCTAAGCCTCAGTCTTGAGCATTTCACCCTTTCTTTTGCACTGACACACATTCTTTTCTCCCTAGCTATTATGCACAGTCAGCACATACACTACCCCCTTTAAACACAATCAAGTAAGCGTGGATCCCGTCGAGTACGACAGACGATCTGGGTGCTAATACCTTCCCAGGTCGTAACCAACCCCCTTTGTCAGTTTCTTTGGTTCACAACCGTCTTATCCATACCCTTCCAGGTTTATGCAGCATTACCTTTCCTTCGGGATAAAAAATGCCTAGCTGGCGACTCTATTCAACCTCAACCTCCAACATCGTCGACAGTCCGCGTCTGCACCAGGGACGTAAAGTCTTTTCGGGAGTGACACTGAGTCTATGCAGGCATAATTTGAGATGAGCATGATGGGAGAACTAAAGTTTTTTCTGGGAATCCAAATCAATCAAACATCAGAAGGAAATTATATCCATCAAAGCAAATATGCCAAAGAACTTCTGAAGAAATTTGACTTATAAGAAAATAAGATCTCTAAGACTCCTATGCATCCTACATGTATTCTAGAGAAGGAAGAGGTAAGTAAGAAAATAGATCAAAAGATCTACAGAGGTATGATTGGCTCTCTCCTCTATCTAACTATATCTAGACCAGATATTCTATACAGTGTATGTTTATATGCAAGATTCCAATCAGATTCTAGAGAAACTCACTTAACAGCAGTTAAGAGAATCATTAGATTTCTGAAAGGTACTACTAATCTTGGTCTATGCTACAGAAGATCCAAAGATTACAAGCTTGTAGGTTATTATGATGCTGATTTTGCTGGAGACAGAACAGAAAGAAAAAGTACTTCTGGAAGTTGTCAATTTTTGGGAGACAATCTAATTTCCTGGTCAAGCAAAAGGCAGTCAACCATAGCATTATCAACTGCATTAGCTGAATACATTGCAACAGCTGGATACAGTACTCAAATGCTCTGGATGAAAAATCAGCTTGAGGACTTCAATATTTATGAGAGTAACATTCCCATCCTCTGTGATAATACTTTTGCTATTTGTCTCTCTAAAAATCCAATTTTACATTCTAGAGCTAAACACATAGAAGTTAAACATCATTTCATTAGGGACTATACTCAGAAAGGAATATTATTTTTAAAATTCATAGATACTAATCACCAATGGGCTGATATTTTTACAAAACCCCTTGCTGAAGATAAATTTAATTTCATTCTAACTAATCTTAGTATGGAATTATGTCCAGAATGAAAAATGTTTACTTACATGTTTTTATCTCTCAAGAAGTTCTGAACTGGTTATTTTATTTATTCAGAAGTTAGTTTAATGATATGACTGTTTATCTCTAAGAAATTCTATTTCAAAAGAATAACATGCAGATTCTGACACCAACACGTGTCACTCAACCTCTGAGGACCCATAGAAGCTCAGAATACGTGTTCTAACTCTAAAGCAGGACAAAACATGCAATCAGACAACTATTTTCTGCAGAAGGACACGCGTTCAACTTCTGGGAAACTGAAAAGGCTGAATTGACATAATAGAGGCACAAATCTTAGGGGTGTTCTGTAACGCTCTGTTTATTAATTAATTATTTAATTAATTATATTCGCGTTATTGGCGTTGATTTATGTTGAATTATCAGAGTTGTTTGTGATAAATTGCTAAGTTCGTTTGAATTAAGTTGAATGAGTCGATTTAAGTTGTGGGAATTGATGTGGAATATTCTCCCGTTTATGGTTGGATAAGTTGTTTAGATGCTTGGACCATTTGGTCAAATGTTGGAGGATAATCTAATTAAGTCGGGAGAAAATAATTAGCCGTGAATTATTAATTGATTTTCAACGTTATGGTAAATTAAGTTGTTAAATCGGAAAATCGAAGAAATAATATTATCATTGGTAGTATTGATTATTGGAGCATGTTGGTTATTGGGCTTGGATTTCGTCGGAATTAGCAATTAAAGGGGTGCAGTGTTTAGGCCCATTAATTGTTTTATTGGATTATTATTATTTTAATAAAAAGGAATAATAGAATGAGTCAAAAGGGAAGAAGTAAGAGAAGAAAAGGGAATAGTGGAAATTAGGGAAAACGAGGAAAAAGTCTTAGAGAAAAATAAGGGTTTTAGAGGAGAGAAAACAACTTGGGAGAAAAGAAGGAGAAAGAAGGATTCATGTTCATATCTTAATTTTCGCACATACGGTACAGCCTCTACTAAACAGGTGATAACTTTTTACTCGTAATTCTGATTAAAACGATTCTTGGATTTTTGGAAAGCTTACGAAATTTCCTTCGAATTGATATATAATTTCGTGTCAATAAGTTTAGTATTGAATGAGAAAAATGCATTTGAAGTTTGGAAGTTCATGCTGGAAATTGGTCAAATAGTGGTTACGGGATTGATGGTGATGAAGGCTAAATTTTGGTCAGGATATGAACTCAATGGCAGCATGTTCGTATTTCTAATCTCTATGGATGAAAAAGGAGAGGAAAAAGGGCCACATAGGCAAAGGATTGGAAATTCGATCGGAGATTCGAAGCGGCCATCGATTAAGGTAAGGGGGAGAAAAGGGTTTATAATTGGTGATAGGACATAGAAGGGTAATTGGGAGTTCCTTCCTCCCTTAGGTATATTAAGAGATTATGATAATAATGATTGAATTATATGAATATGTAGATTGTTATGATTGTGAATAACATGAGATATGTGTATGCTTTGTGTGTGAATAAGATGCACTGATGGTTGGTTGATGAGATCATGATAATCGTAAAGCATGATGTGTTCATGTGTATTGTGATATGGTATGCGTTGTTGTGTCTGCATGCGCATACATTTGATGGAATAATCATGTCGTGGATGTGATTATTCGGGATTCGTTGAGAATCGTGGTTGCAGGGATGATCGTGTCTTGTTGGAGACGTTAACGATGCATTCGGGGTTCTATTGATGAACCGTTATTATGAGTCGGTACCGCATTTGCATTGTGCATTAGAGTCACATTGCATTATGATTGATTGAATATTATGATTGATTGAATAATATGATTGATTGAATAATATGATTGATAGTTTGGTGTGATTAGGGGTGAATTACTTCTTCATATATGTCGTATGTGCCGTTATATTATGAATCTATTTCTCACCCCTATTGTTTATTTTGTTGTGTCTGTGCTTCTTCGGAAGTACAGATAATTCAGGTGCGTGAGGAACGCTTTTGATGTTGATGTCTGTGTCCTAGGAGCTCTGATATGTAACGGGAACGGGGATTTTTAATATAATATTTCATTTGATTTATATAAACTTTTATATAACTAAGTATTGAGTTAAGGAACAGTGTTATGAATGAATTGTATTGCTTTTGAGCAATTTGATATTAAAGCTTTATTTCCGCTGCTTACTTTTGAATAAAAGAATGATGGTTGATTGATGATGTAGCGACTCACTTTAGTTGATTAACTCTGATTTAATGAAAAATTTATATAATTTTGAAAATGGGAAAAGTGGGTGTTACAATTGGTATCAGAGCTGGTCGGTCCGTCCGGCCAATGTTGTCTAACGTTGTTAATTCCTTAGTACGCGACATGTGTGTGAAACACTGTCGGTACTTGTTGTTAGTTTCTAGTCGTTGCCTGCAGGTGTTTGTTGGAATTAAGTGGGGGAGAAGCTTGACTCTCAGACTGTTGTTGGAATGTCGAAGTTGGTTTAAAGTTGATGTTTATTGCAAGAGTGCAAGGTTGTTGAAGAGATGTTGTTGCAGACCGGCAAGAGCATGGACTCATGAGTTCATATCGGTCGAATTTGAGAAGTGCGTATATTTTATATGAGAATTGTTTGAGGAGGAAGATTTATTTTGATGGAAATGAAAAGTTGAAGGACCAAGTCGGTATATTGTTTCGCTTTGAGTGTAGTTGGATTAAGTCGGGTAATTTTCTAAGTTGGAAGAAGAGTAAGATTCTTGGTAGAGCTTGGAAGTAAGAGCAAGAGAGATAGAACTTATGTTCGCCAATCTCAAAAATCTGGTTTTTGCAATCTTGGAGCAGCTGTCACGAGAAGTGGCATAAATTTTTAACCGTGAATCGGATTGAAGCGGTTCTGGATTTTTTTGAAAGCTTACAAAATTCCCTACAATTTGCATATAAGATTTTCATTCAGGAGGTTTATAATTAGGGATATAAATGTATTTTAATAATTGGGTCTGCTACTGATTTTTTTTTTTTGAAATTCTGCATACGGTAATTCTAAATCAGTCTCATTGTAAGGAGGATAACTTCTTACTCGTAAGTTGGATCCAAGCGGTTTTTGAAGTTCTGGAATCTTCACGAAATTCTCTTCATGTTAGAATATAATTTTGTGAGTTAGAGGTTTTATTGGAAGATATAATTGTGTTTGAAGTTGAATGTCTATTGCTGAAAATTTGGAAAGATGAAAATGTTATTAAAGAATAAAATGTTGGTATCGGAGAATGCATAAAGATACAATTTATATCAAATGAGGAAAATTAAAGTGCCTATTCTAGATGATGGTGATGTTGAGAGGAAGACCGAAGTTGAGTAGTGTTGTTAAATATTTTAACTTGGATGAGAGTTGTAATTGGAGCGAACCGAATTAGATTATGTTGATGTTGTGGCGGCTCTGGTGTTTGAAGGATATTTAAAGTTGTGTTGCGCTTGGAGCATGTATAAGAGATTGCGTATCGAATTTTGGATGCGTTGGTGTAATTGACGAAGTCGAAAATTTTAGAGACTAAGGAGAAGTGGATAAGCCGTAGAAAGTTGGCAGAGCATTATACTTACGGACTTTGGGCACAAGTTGAAGTATGCTATTATGTTGAGTAATGATTATTTATGCCACCGTTATGGTTGACGGATGTCTATTGACAAATTGAGGAACTGATCACCCTTAATCTATTGTTGATAGAAGACGAAATTATAATGGATGGATAGATGTGTCATACCGACTAGTATGGTATATGAGTTAAATCAGTTGAAGTCGAGTTGGGCAATTGAGTATTGTTTGAATTGTTCATGAAGAATCATGTATAAGAATGTTAGTCAGATTTAAGAATGATGGTATGAAGTTGCGTTGGGATTAAATAGTATTATGGAAATTCGTAGTTGAATGCTAGATAATGAGAATGTTGTTTGTGATGATTTAAATGGTACGAGGCCTGAAGTTTTCTTGGGGATAATTCAAAAGTAAAGTATATGGTAAAGTAAAACCAAGATTGTCAAGAATGTAGGATAAAGTTGAATTGCAAGAGCCAGACGAAGTGGAATTATGAGTGGGTTTATTAAAGTGTGATTTTGATTAGAACATGGATAGTTGTTTTGGTTGCGTTGGTTCGGATAAGAATTTATGAAAGGTTGTGTTAGTATGAGTAAGAATCGAGGATTCGATACGTTGGATTAGTTAGAAGCAGAGAAATATGAGTTATCTTATGGAAATTGTTATATCGATGGACCTTATATTGTCCTAATGATGTAGTGTGTTAAGATGATTTTCGAAGAATGTGTTATTTTAAGATGATAAAGTTGTAGTTGTGTTGAGAATAATTGAGAATTCATGAAGCATATAGTTATTGTCTAAAATTTGGAAGTTGTCGTAGTTGTATCTATGTTGAATGTTCAGAGGTGTTGCCTTATGAATCTAAGTTGCAAGTATTAGAAGAAATGAAATTATAAGTTGGTGTATTAGAGTGGGGTTTTGGTTGTAACAAGAAGAGCCATTTTGAGGTGTTGACTTGGAAAAGAATCTATGAAGCATATTGTCCATATAAGTAGGAATCGATGATTTGGTTGTTAGATTCGTTAGGAGCGAAGAAAATGATTGATATGGTTGGAGTTAAGTGAACTCAGATGTTATAGGTTGTTGTAATGATGTTAAGTATTTTAGAGGGCATGTTAATGAAAGATAGTAAAGTTGTAGTCTATGTTGATGATAATTGGGAATTCATAGAAGTATATGAATATTTTATCACAGATTTGGAAGTAGTCGCAGTTGTTATTGGTTGAATGTTTAGAGGCGTTATCTTAAGGATCTAATTTGTAACTATTCGGTAACTACAAGAGTTAGAATACCTGTTGGAACGGAATTCCAAAGGATTAAGTCGGAGGCTTTGTTTATATGTCGATTTTGGTGAGTGTAAGTTGGAGTTAAACTCAGTAAATTTGGTAGTGTGCAATTAATCAGAGTGCGCAGCGAAGGCGCGATGTCATGTAATTGTTATTATCTGAATTACAACGATGTTGGTAGCTTTGTTGTATTATATGTTGTGTTTAAGTTATGTATTATTGTTTGTGGTATATGTGGGTTGCCTTTGGAATGAGAGTTGATTAGTCTGATGGAATAAGTAGTTGGAGTAGTTTAATCGGATAAATTTTCGAGGACGAAAATATCCTAAGTGGGGGAGAGTTGTAACGCTCTGTTTATTAATTAATTATTTAATTAATTATATTCGCGTTATTGGCGTTGATTTATGTTGAATTATCAGAGTTGTTTGTGATAAATTGCTAAGTTCGTTTGAATTAAGTTGAATGAGTCGATTTAAGTTGTGGGAATTGATGTGGAATATTCTCCCGTTTATGGTTGGATAAGTTGTTTAGATGCTTGGACCATTTGGTCAAATGTTGGAGGATAATCTAATTAAGTCGGGAGAAAATAATTAGCCGTGAATTATTAATTGATTTTCAACGTTATGGTAAATTAAGTTGTTAAATCGGAAAATCGAAGAAATAATATTATCATTGGTAGTATTGATTATTGGAGCATGTTGGTTATTGGGCTTGGATTTCGTCGGAATTAGCAATTAAAGGGGTGCAGTGTTTAGGCCCATTAATTGTTTTATTGGATTATTATTATTTTAATAAAAAGGAATAATAGAATGAGTCAAAAGGAAAGAAGTAAGAGAAGAAAAGGGAATAGTGGAAATTAGGGAAAACGAGGAAAAAGTCTTAGAGAAAAATAAGGGTTTTAGAGGAGAGAAAACAACTTGGGAGAAAAGAAGGAGAAAGAAGGATTCATGTTCATATCTTAATTTTCGCACATACGGTACAGCCTCTACTAAACAGGTGATAACTTTTTACTCGTAATTCTGATTAAAACGATTCTTGGATTTTTGGAAAGCTTACGAAATTTCCTTCGAATTGATATATAATTTCGTGTCAATAAGTTTAGTATTGAATGAGAAAAATGCATTTGAAGTTTGGAAGTTCATGCTGGAAATTGGTCAAATAGTGGTTACGGGATTGATGGTGATGAAGGCTAAATTTTGGTCAAGATATGAACTCAATGGCAGCATGTTCGTATTTCTAATCTCTATGGATGAAAAAGGAGAGGAAAAAGGGCCACATAGGCAAAGGATTGGAAATTCGATCGGAGATTCGAAGCGGCCATCGATTAAGGTAAGGGGGAGAAAAGGGTTTATAATTGGTGATAGGACATAGAAGGGTAATTGGGAGTTCCTTCCTCCCTTAGGTATATTAAGAGATTATGATAATAATGATTGAATTATATGAATATGTAGATTGTTATGATTGTGAATAACATGAGATATGTGTATGCTTTGTGTGTGAATAAGATGCACTGATGGTTGGTTGATGAGATCATGATAATCGTAAAGCATGACGTGTTCATGTGTATTGTGATATGGTATGCGTTGTTGTGTCTGCATGCGCATACATTTGATGGAATAATCATGTCGTGGATGTGATTATTCGGGATTCGTTGAGAATCGTGGTTGCAGGGATGATCGTGTCTTGTTGGAGACGTTAACGATGCATTCGGGGTTCTATTGATGAACCGTTATTATGAGTCGGTACCGCATTTGCATTGTGCATTAGAGTCACATTGCATTATGATTGATTGAATATTATGATTGATTGAATAATATGATTGATTGAATAATATGATTGATAGTTTGGTGTGATTAGGGGTGAATTACTTCTTCATATATGTCGTATGTGCCGTTATATTATGAATCTATTTCTCACCCCTATTGTTTATTTTGTTGTGTCTGTGCTTCTTCGGAAGTACAGATAATTCAGGTGCGTGAGGAACGCTTTTGATGTTGATGTCTGTGTCCTAGGAGCTCTGATATGTAACGGGAACGGGGATTTTTAATATAATATTTCATTTGATTTATATAAACTTTTATATAACTAAGTATTGAGTTAAGGAACAGTGTTATGAATGAATTGTATTGCTTTTGAGCAATTTGATATTAAAGCTTTATTTCCGCTGCTTACTTTTGAATAAAAGAATGATGGTTGATTGATGATGTAGCGACTCACTTTAGTTGATTAACTCTGATTTAATGAAAAATTTATATAATTTTGAAAATGGGAAAAGTGGGTGTTACATGTTCAAATCCAAACCAATCCGAATAAAAAACCGAAAACCAATCCAAAAAAACCGAAAACCGAAAAAACCGATTTGTTTTGGATGTCATTTTGTAAGAACCGATCGGTTTGGATCGAATTTTGGATTGATTTTTCAAAACCGATCCAAACCAAACCAAACCGCATGTATATATATTTTTTACTTATTTATATTTTATTAGTATATACGTTGTGTTAATTTAACATTAGATGATATTTATCTTTTAAAATACTATTTATTAGTTTGATTTAATCTATTTATTTTTATTTTTTTCATCTTGTAATATTAATTTTTGATATAGTATAAGATATATTATATCAAACTTACTATTTATTAGTATTTTTAGAATATTAATAAAAATTATAATTTCTAATTTGGATATCCAAAAAACCGATCCAAATAAACCGCATGAAATTGGATCGGATCGGATCGGATTTTTTTAATCAATCATCCAAAACCGAACCAAACCGCAAATAAATTTATCTTTGGATCGGATGATATTTTGCTTCAAAACCGATCCAAACCAAACCGCGAACACCCCTAACAAATCTTTTTGGTAACTGTTCCAAGATCTCTACGCCTTCCCTTTTTGTCAGCTAGCATTTATTACTTTCTAATCAAGATGTTTTCAGCATTTATTATTTCCATTAATTATGTTTTATCATTAAATGCAATTTTTCCTATTTAAACTCACTTTCACCTTCACTTTTTCACTTTTACCATTCAAGCTGCTTTCACTCTTACCTTTTCACCCTAAATTTTTCTACTTTTACTCTGCATTTTCTTTTGTAAACCCTAAAGCCCTCATCTTAGTAACAATGGCTTTAGCCTCTCAACCAGAAAAGGATTCATCCATAGAAATGCTACATGTCTCTCCTGTCAAAACACTCCTCACATCTACTAACAAACTTGAAGTCTTATGTGATTTGTTCGTGGATTTTGAAAGTTTAAAAGAGAATGGTTTTTATCTTCATCCTGCTGTCAAAGCTCAAGGGTGGGAAAAGTACTTTGATCGTCTCATGGGACCAGTCTTCCCCAAGCTGGTTAAAGAATTATGGGTATTTGCAATTGCTTCAAATTCCCATGTTACCTCTTACGTTCTGGGGAAGAGAATCATCATCTCAGAAGATCATATTTCAAGACTCATATAATCTGATGGAAATGGAATCAAGTGTAGTGAAATGGATAAACTCTCAGACACAAAACTGGTGGCTAAAGAGATTTTCACCCATGGAAAATCTTCAAACAAAATCAAAGATCTGAAGGATCATATGAGGATCTGGGAAAAAATCATTCTGGGAAGCATATGTCACAGGAAAGCAAAAAATTCTCCTGATTATAGTAACATGGATCAGCAGTTTCTCCTTTACTTCATCTCCAAGAAGAAGAAAGTCAATCTAGCACATTCTCTCTTCAACCATCTGAAAAATAGTGTCAAGGAAACCAGAGAAGGAGAAAAGACCAAGAGGGATTTGATACCTCTAGGAAGATTAATCTCAGACATTCTGACTGAAAACAAACTTGTGGATCATCTGGCTGCAGCACAGCAGATTGAGTTGATGGCAACAGATGTTGGGAAACCACTGAATGCAAAGAATCTAAAGAAAATGAAGTTCATTGACTCTATCAAGAAGGACCCAACTCTTCACTCCAGAGAGTTAATCACTACTAGGAAGATTCCTCTACAGAAATTCCCAATGTTTTTCTTTTGACACACCTCCAGAGGTTGTTGTCAGATATTTGGAATCATGCAAGCTGGATGGGGTGGACCCTCTGTTCAACCCAGAAGAACTCAAGAATCCAGCTCCAGAAGTTGTCTTAAAGAAGAACAAGAAGAGGAAAGCTGGGGAAGGAACTTCTCAGAAGGCTGCTAAAACAGTTAAAAAGAAAGGTAACTCTTCATCTTCTCAATCTGATTACATTTCTGTTGTAGAAGCTGTAAAAGTGGTCATGTCTGAACCAACACCTTCTGAACCAACTCCTTCTGAACCCATCCCTTCTTCTGAACCCAACATTGCTTCTGATCCAAATCCTTCTGTGATACTTACATCCACTGCCACACCTTCTATCATACCACAACTAAATCAACCTGAAATTGATCATAATCAACCACAAACTCTAGATGATTTTGACATACCAATTGATCCAAATCCACCCTCTGATATAAACACACCAAAATTTGTTGAAACACATACAGAACTTCAAAATGTTCTATTTGATATTGATGCATTCCAACCATTTGAATCTCACCAAAATAATCCTATTCAAACTTCTGAAATACAACAAACCAGCGCCTTCCAACCTATGCACGTTGACTTAAACACACTTATTTTTGACCTATCACCAATAAGAGAGAAATTATTGTCCTCCTATGAATCCACTCCACCAAACTCACCCACATTCATCACAATTCCAGATACTCCTCCAGAAAAATCTGAACCAGAAGACCCACTTAGAACTTCCATTGACATAGAGGCTCTCCAAAAATTATCTTATGTCACAAACAAAACTACTATTCCTGCTCCAAAACCTAAACCCACCAAAACAGACATTGATTCACTCCTGCTAGCTTTTGAAGCAGAAACGAAAAATCAGACTTGAGAATCTAAAGGTATCCTACTCAGAGCTTCCTGATCCAGCTGCTTCTGACTTTCTTTGGGCAACATTCAGAAAATGGTTCAACGTGGAGACCAAAAAGCTTAAAGATGTCTGCTATGATATCGCTCACCAGAACTTCTGCGAGTATCTCAAAGAAGTGGTCTCCAACATTGAAAAGAACAAACCTCTACTTCTGGATGACAAGCCCTGGACTGAACCAGAACCAGTGGAATCATACTCTGATCTTCAGATGGTTTTAGTTCCTTTTGAAGAAGTTCAGGAAAATGAATCTGTTCCAGTACCTTCTGTCGAAGAAAACTCTGAAGATCAAGCTGCTTCTACTACTGAAGAAACTCTACCAACATCTCTCGTGCTGAAAACCTTAATAGAATTGAAGAAGGAAAATGAAATGGTCAAGCAGAGGTTGGACAAGCAGGATGAAACTAATGCTGAACTGAAGACTATGATTGACAAGCAAGTGGAGTCATCTTCTGAAATCAAGTCCCTTCTGGAAGCATTAGTTACTAAGATGAACCCCATTCCCTGAATTTGTTTCTTGTTTTTTTATCTGTTTTCTTGTTTTCTTTTTGATCATCTGTTTCTGTTTGCTTTTGGCCTTGCTGCCTATTAATGAAAACCTTGCTCTGTTTTGTTTTCTCTATATTCATGTTTTCCTTCTGCATTTTTTAACTTTTTGATTAATGACAAAAATGGGGAGAAACGTAGAAGATTTTCATCTATAGAAGTTTATCAAGATTAACCTCTAACATATTAATATTCTGATAAAACTGTTTGAGTTGTTATTCTAATAGAAACATGTTAAGAAATCAACTCAGGGGGAGCTAAAGCAAAGAACTTCTGATGGAAGAATTAAATTCGTTGAAAGAACTTCTAATGAAAAATATTTGAAAGGATAATTCTCATTAACCAAAAGGAGTCCTTCTAATACTTTTAACTCTATTCTTAAATCAAAATAAATGTTTTGTCATCATCAAAAAGGGGGAGATTGTTAGAACAATTTTGATTCTAATCCTCTAAGAGTTTTGATGATAACAATTATTATTATGCAAGAATAGAAGTTCTAACTTATGCTGAGAATAACTTATTTATGTATTGCAGAAGTTCTTAAAAAGGAAGTTATTGAAAAGAAGGCTTGCTTCAATAGAAGAAGACTTGCACTATAAAATAGAAGCTATATAAGTTTAAGAGAATCCTTCATTAAAGACAGTATTAAAAGCTGCATACAAAGAATTAATTCACTCTGATTGTTGTCTAGAAGATGATGATTCTTTCATTAAAGCCTTAATTAAAGAATATCTGAATTAATGCTGGGAACAAATATCTTTGATTATGGAAGGTTTTTATGATATTAACTAATATACATAATTGGCTCAAGATGTCTCCAACGGTCTTTTCAAATCAAGCATTATATAAAGGAATCATTTTGAAGAGTAAAAGCTCTGGCTCCTACGACTTACATATTGCGCCATACATTTCTTGTAACAAATCACCTTGTGATTATAGCTTTATTAGAAGCAAGTTAGTTACTTTTTATTATCATTGTAAAAGATAAGAATCTTTACTTGAGTGATTAGTTTAAGTCATAAGACTCAAGAGGACATTGACTGTAGGTCATTGTGTGTATTTAAATATTGAATAGTGGATTAAGACCTCATTGATAGAGGAAAAATCACCTTGGCGGGTGGACTGGATGTAGTTTGAGTTCAAACGAACCAAGATAAATTAAAGAGTATTTTAAGTCATTTTTATTATTTATTGAAAACCCAATTCCAACCCCCCTTCCTTGTGTTTTGCGTCCCTTCAGATGGTAATTCAAACCAAAATCATAGTCCTTTAACAGTTATAACCATCTTCGTTGCCTCATATTCAACTCCTTCTGATCAAACAGATACTTTAAACTCTTATGGTTGCTAAACACTTCAAATCTAGAACCATAACGATAATGCCTCCAAATTTTCAGCACAAAAACAACTACAACAAGTTCTAAATCACGTGTTGGATAATTCTTTTCATGAACCCTCAACTGTCTCGATGCATAAGCAATTACTTTACCATTCTTCATAAGGAATCCTCCTAAACCCATTGACGAAGCGTCAAAATACACCACAAATGGTTCTTCTGAATTCGGTAAAGTCAAAACCGAAGCTGACGTCAATATCTTCTTCAACTCTACAAAACTCTCTTCGCAATGGACATCCCACACAAAAGCTTTACTCTTACAAGTCAACCAAGTCAACGAAAGTGCCAACTTAGAAAATCCTTCAATAAACCTTCGGTAATAACCGGCTAATCCCAAGATAGTTCTAATCTCAGTAGCCGACTTTGGAGTTTCCTATTGCAACACAACATCTATCTTAGAAGGATCCAAAACAATACAACTACCTGAAATCATATGACCAAGAAAACTAACTTCTTTTAACCAAAATTCACACTTGGTCAACTTTGCATACAACTTCTTATCTTTCAGAACTTCTAATATTATTCTCAAATGTTCTGCATGCTCTTCTTCTGATTTGGAATAAACCAAAATATCATCAATAAACACAACCACAAAACGATCCAGATAAGTATGAAAAATACGATTCATGTACACCATGAACACTCCCGGTGCATTAGTCACGCTAAAAGGAATCACCGAATTAACGTAATGTCCATACCGTGTTCTGAACACCGCCTTCTGAATATCCCCATCTTTCACCTTAATCTGATGATAACCCGATCTCAAATCGATCTTGCTAAACACACGAGCATCTACCAACTGATCCACCAAATCATTTATTCTTGGTAACATATACTTATTCTTAATCGTCACCTTGTTCAACTGTCTATAATCTACACAAAGCCTCATACTTCCATCTTTCTTCTTAACCAACAAAACTGGAGCTCCCCACGACGATATATTTGGTCTTAAAAACTTTTTCTCAAGCAACTCTTCCAAATGCTTCTTCAATTCAGCTAACTCAGATGCGAACATCCTGTACGGTACCATAGAAAGAGGTCTAGTACCAGGTACAAGATCAATCGTAAACTCAACTTCTCTCTCAGGCGGTACGTCATGAATTTCATCAGGGAAAACCTCAGTAAATTCATTCACTACTTGAAACTCTTCAATCTTAGCTTTACTCTCTAAATATAACAACGCCATCAACGAAAACATCTCGTCATCCTCTTTCATCAACTTTTGCAACTCTCTAAATGACAACAATCCAACTCCTTCCTTTTCTGGAGTAGAAAACCTCACTGACTTACGAAAGCAATTAATATGAACATAGTAATACTCTAACCAGTTCATACCTAAGATTACATCCATCCCAGTCAATGATAAACATACCAAATCAACATAAAAGTCTCTATCAAGTATAGACAGTGGCCAACTCAAACACACTAGAGAAGTAGTCACTGATCCCTTAGCCAGAATCTCTACGACCATTTCTCCTTTCATAACAGACAACTCAAGACCCAATCTCATAAAACAATCAACAACAATAAAACAATGGGTAGCACCCGTATTAATAATAGTAATTAAAGGAATACTATTAATGAAAAATGTAACTCTTACGAGCTTGTCCTCATTAGTTGTCTGAGTCCCAGCTAAAGCAAACACTTTTCCTTCAGACTTTGCTTTCTTTGGCTTCTGGAACTGGCTACCAATATGCCCTTCTTCACCACAGTTAAAACAAATCATTTCTTTATGCATGCAGTCAGATATTGCATGCCCAATTTTCCCACAACAGAAACAACGATTCACTTATTTAGTACACACATTACTCTTGTGTCTAGCTTGTCCACACTTGAGACAAACAATACCAGTAGGAGCATCTCCCCCACTAGTTCTCTGACCCGAAGCAACTTTCAGCTTACCCTTACCAGCTTGAGTATCATAAGGCTTGCCACGATTCTGCTGATTCTTGCCTCTCCTATCAATAACAATCTTGTAATGAACATTATTATCCTCTTCGAAGATCCCGCAACTATAAACCAGACCAGAAAAAACACAAATCTTCTGATACCCCACAACCTTCTTAATCTTGGAGCGCAACCCGTTCTCAAACTTGATACACTTCAAAAATTCAGCAGTCGCTGCATCATGGTGCATATAAAACTTCGACAACTCCACAAACTTTGCAGCATAATCACTCACTGACATATTCCCCTGTTTCAGTGCAAGGAATTCAATCTCTTTCTTTCCATGCACATCTTCAGGGTAATACTTCCACATAAACTCTCTACGAAAAACAACCCAAGTGATCTCTTCACCTGCAGCCTCCAACCTTTCTCTAGTTTCCAATCACTAATCATCAGCTTCAACTACCAACATGTGATTTCCATAATGAACCTTCTGTGCTGGAGTGCAATCCATCACACGAAAAATTCTCTCAATATCTTTCAACCATACCAATGCAACATCAGGGTCATACTTGCCCTTGAAGGTAAGTGGATTCTCCATCTGAAAGGTCGCAAAAGTACGAGACTCATCATTCCTGCCATCATTCGGTAAGTGCTGCACAACTTGAGCCATTACTTGCATTGCAACATTGTCTCTTCCATCTATCTCAACTTAACACTACAACACAACAAAGTTAGAACCACATAACAATACTCGATTGTTACACAACTACGACTCGACAACTTGGTCGGACAGACCGACCTGCTTTGATACCACTAATGTAACACCCCATTTCTACCCGACTTTAATATTAAATCAGAGTTATAAAAATTCATCAACAAACATGGGATATCAAATTTTCAACTTAAAACCAAATAAATTAAACTTCATTAATAAAATACTTCGAGAACAACACAACAAATTGCAACATGTTACAACTTTAAAGTAACATCATTTACTTTCAACTTTAAACTACTTCAACATAGTTTTTCAAACTAAATCAACTGAAACAAGTTCTTCAACTAAATAAAATCCAACATAAAACAAGACATGTGTTCATCCCCCTGAAGTGCTACGTATCAGAGCGACAAACACCAACTCGAAGATACTAAGTACTCAACTCTTGGTTACCTGCATGTTACCAACATAAAGGGCAACATTCAAATAGAAGGGGTGAGATATCGAATAATATAAACAAGAGTATGATAATCAATACGTAAGCAAGAAATCATACAATCACACCACTTTATGCAACAAGCAACATCGACATGCAACTTCAACCAACAACGTTTAACAACATATAAAATGCGACTTAAATGCGAATCAACTTATATATATATATATATATATATATATATATATATATATATATATATATATATATATATATGCATGTGGTACCATTTGGAGTAAACTCCCAACTTGAAACATTGCCAGTTTATTGAGGCATCAATAACTTATTTTCTAATCCAGGCCAACTTGATTTGGGCATCCGTTCCAACTTGAAAATATGCACATGTATGCAACGTATGAATGGCATACAACGACAACAACATAAACATAAACTTAACAACTTAACAACATGTATCAAAGTTGGTCAAAAGACCTGCAACTTAATAGTTTCCCAAGATCGTGACAGCACAACTCATATCGACTTAATATGACCACAACATGGAAAACCAACCAATTACGATTTAACTAGATAAGTTTCTAAATTAATTATTTTAAATCTTCAAATCTACTAAAGTCATCTCATTTTATCTCTACTTCATGTCTAGCATCAACTTAGCTCGGCTCGGATGCGAAAACAGGATGAATATCCCAAAACTACACTTTCTGCACACCACTCTATCCATACGCAGATAGACCTTCCCATACGCGTATAGACTTGCTTCTATGCCACCCCTTATGCATAATGCTTGCTCATATGTGTAATGCCTTAGTTCCCTACGCGTCACCTATATAAATGGCTAGAGGGTCTGCCAAACTCTCCTCCATTACGCGTAATGCCTGCATAACAGGCATGTGTTATGTGTAATACCTAGCATTGCTACGCGTATTACTTGATCTGTTACGTGAATCACCAGAATGCACACCAGTCCCACTTCTATTACGATTTACACAAGTTCATCACTGAATTCAAGCCTAATGGGGTTTCTACATTGATTTTAGACTCCAATTCTTTGTATACACTTCACCTAATAATTCTACCACTGATTTACAAGTCCTAAATCTCCTTTACACGAATTCCTGCAACATAAACCAGTCCAACAACAAATACAATGACAGATACATCAATATTAACAAATCTTATGACATCAACACAACAAGGTCAACATATTATACATGACAGATCCACACGAATTTCAACAACAACTCATACAAAAATGCAGCAACAATTATACGAAACCCAGCCTACATACGAATTATCTATTCCCGGTTATAGAATTTGAACCCCACCCTTACCTTAGATTAAAGGGAGCTCAAATTCTCAACATCAATTTAAAATCCAACACCTAGCCTCTTCTTGCTCTTCCTCTAAGACTTGTTCTCTCTCCAAATTCTGATTAACCTTCTAATAAGGTTTTCAAGCTTATTATCACTAAAATCTCACTAATTAGCTAAATTATTAATGGGCCTAAAATTACACCCCTAACATTACTACTCTCACACTACAATTAAGCCCAACTTAATATTATTTCATTAATACTTATTTTTATTTATCCGACTTAATTAACTTCAACAACCCAAACGCAACTTAACCATTAACTAATACCAACTTAAACAACTTAACGACACAAACAACAAAACAACACCTGACAACAATAATCGGGAAAATACATAATAATATTTAATTAAATTAATTAATTAAATATGAGCGTTACATTTAACCATTGCATGTGGTTTGTCTACTACATCAAATCCATCATCCAAGCCAACGACCCTTTCATCCTCATTATCCTCAAATGATAACCATTATAACCATTGTCTTCACTATCATCACTATCACTCTCATCAACCTTGCCAACATCACCATCAACATTGAAATTTCCTACATTATCATTAACCATATCTTCAATAACATTTCCAGCAATATCACTCTCATCAACCTTGCCAACATCACCATCAACATTGACATTTCCAACATTATCATTAACCAAATCTTCAATAACATTTCCAACAATATCACTCTCATCAACATTGTCATCTTCAACATGATTAATCTTATCCTCAATAACATTGTCAGCTTCAACATGATTAACATTAGTCTCAATAACATTATCAGCTTCAACATGATTAACATTATCCTCAATAATATTGTCAACTTCAACATCATTAACATCATCCTCAATAACATTATCAGCTTCCACAACTCTATGCCCAACAAATAAATCTACACTAGAATTAGTTTCAATAGCATTTTCATAAACTTTAGCAACATCAATATATCTAACTATCCTTGCATGCTTACCTGATATAATTTTATACCACCATAGCCAATAATCAGTGGACTCATGTTTGCAAATTTCTTTAATAATATTGGTTGCTTCAAAGAAGCTCCACCTATCATGGTCAATGTCTATTGCATGTTTATCCCCACGTAAGTAGTACATGACACTATCCGTAACAAACTTTTTCCCGTAATGAAAGTTCACCGTAAATGTCATACCATGAAGATTCGATTAGGTAGCTCAATCATGATCGTACAAGTCGCCTTCACCTTCCCTGAGCTCTGACTGAACTAAAATGCATTAGGGAATATGAAACCCTAATTTACAAAAACTAAATAGAAAAGAGGGATATAACATTTGATGACATATTTTGGTGGGGGGACATTATATCCACGTGTTAAAGAAAATAATACAAGAAATGATAAAATATAATCTAAATTATCATCATCTTCCACCTTATCATTTTTTTAACGGTTCACTCACAGCAGGGACTAACGCCAAAGAAAAATGGACATATGGGGACTTGGACTAAAAAACAAAGATTCAGGGACGAAAACCAAAATCTCGCCAACTTATAGGGATGAAAACATTATTTAAGCCTATTTTTTGTGTAAAAATATTTTAGATGCATTATGTAACGCCCCGTTTTCCTTTTTAATTATTATTTGTGAATAATTGTGAATTGTTATGATCGACTATGTGTTTGTTGTGCATTCGTTATGGTTGGTGTACATGTGGTGAAAGGCAGTGGCCTTAAGAGGTGAGTCTTGGGGGTAGTAGGGATGTATGACTAATAACGTAGAGATTAGTGATGTGTTGAGTAAGGTTAATTAGATTGTTTTAATTAGTATTTGGTTAACCATATTGTAAAATGAATATTAGTAGAGTGATATACTTGATGAGAGTTACAATTATTATTGTTTATAAAGAAGGGTCAAGAATATTAATAATAATATAATGGAATAAGTCAGAATATTAGAGGTGTAGTGAGTGGAATGACATAGTGGTAATTTTATGTGGGTTAAGTGAGGGTAAATGAGGAAATTTATTATTTGGGGTATATATGAGAATGAGAGAGTGAGAAGTCATTATTCATTCTACATAAAAGTTAAAGAAAGTTGGAGAGCTAACGGGAAAGAGAAAAGTAGAGTTAGGGCAAGAGGAAGGGAGAAAGAACCCATGGAAGAAGAGGAAAGCTCATCATTAGAAAGTAAGGGTAGGATTTCTTTTAATCTCTCAAGGGCTAGATGATGTATGTATGTGGGTAGGAATCATTAGGTTGAATCCATGGAAATTGTTGTTGTGGGTTGATTGGGGTTTTGGGGAGAATTCATGACTATATTATTGAAAACTTAAGCATAGATGGGGACGATGAAGACTTAAGCATAAATGGCCTAATCACATCTCAAACACAAGTATGCAAACTTAAAAGAGATGAAAGGAGTAGTTGAGATATGGAAGCAACGTCCACACCTCTCAAACTTACCAAAGCCCCTACAAAGTTAGAAATATTCACATAAGTATAAATGAAACTCAAACAAGCATAAAACATGAAAGAACAAAGCTTTAAATCCTAAAACTCACACAATTCAGAACCTAAAAGTTATATACGACCCCTAATATTAGTCATGCAAACTCAAGCAAAAAGAAGTGGTACAAGTCCCACAAACATCCAACAAGGTATCAAAGAAGGAGTGGGGTGAAAAGAAGTGATCAAGTAAGGCAAACAAGTCAAAATGCAACAACTAAAGACCAAATTCAGAAGCTAAACTACTTTAAGAATATCACATTATGTCAATGATATGTTATACAAGTCATGTGTTATGGTATATGAGCATAGGAGATGAAATGAAGATGGGATGAAATAAAGATGCAAGTGTGTGTTCATGAAATAATGTCACTTAATGAGATGAGACAAGCATACAAGCATGATGTGAGATGAACATGAACCAAAGTCAGAGGTGTATCAACATGTTGAGATAAGATTCATAAGTAATCACATTCGAACATGGATGGCACATTAAGAAGTTAGGTGAAGAGATGAGGTGAGATTAGGTTATTTAGGGTTCATATGATTCATACTTGGAAAAAATACATCAAGGCAAGTCAATAAGTGAACGCATGCTTCATAAAATCCCTAAGGATGCCTAATATGATGTCAAGATGCACAATCAGATCCTAACATGATGGCACAAGTGCCTCCTAATGCAAGTAAGCAAGGCACAAACAAAAGATGCATCATAAAGTTCAAACAAGGAAACAATCTCAAATAATGACCAAGGATGACACAAAAATTCACAAATCAAGCTTAAAGAGCCCTCAAACAGAAGAAAATGAGGTGACAAAAAAGGGATCAAAAAATCACAAAGAAACTAGGTCAAACAAGCAAGTTAGTAGAATTAGGGTTTCTAAAGATCATGCACAAAGAACCAATGCAAATGCTATGCAAAATGGACTTTAAAAATAAAAGCAAAATAGTTTGAGATGGTTTAAGATGTTATAGATGAAATGCAAAAAGATTTAAGTTCAAACTATGTTCTATGAGTGAGAAACAATTCATGAAAGTTCAAGTATTCAAATGAAAATGCATATGGAATTAAATGAAGAAAATATTCAAAATAAAATACTAAAATAATGCAAAAATTAAAAATAAATAATAAAAAATTATTTTAATGTGTGAAAATGCAACTTGATTTTTTTTGAGATTTTTAGATGCTTAAGAATGTTTTTTATGAATTAAAATGAGAACTAATAAAATAAAGAAAATAAAAATGAAATAAAAGAAGCCAGGGGTGCAAAACTGGAGCAGGCCCAAAATGGGGTGAAAATAGCACTAAAGGCCCATATACGTATAAAAATGAAGCAGACCCAAAACTGGGGGTGCAAATAGCACTAAAGGCCCAATGCGCTACTATGAGGGCTCAGAGTCAACCAAAGTTGACTCAGATCATTGTCTTTGGATCCATCTGAAGGCCACAACGCAGTCAAACATCACAAAAAGTAATCATCATCAATGCACATGGTTGATTCAAACAAAAAAGTAAACCAATCCAACGATCATCAACAAGTCAGCTACATGTCTACACATCTAACATACCACAAAGCAAGTCAACAAGAAAAGTATGAGAAACGAACGCACAAGATTATAAGACACACACCAATACCATGATCTGGCACACACAAAAATTAAATGAGAAAAAAGAAAACACGCGCTTAGCATGTTCCATTTTAATGCGTTGTCATGATATCAACCATCAGATCATAAAATCCTATGGCCATCCCTCATCTTCTTCCTCAAGACTCTTAGATCACCTGCACATTCAACCGGCGACGGAGCTAGGGCTCCGATCACCGGAACACTCAAACAGTCCAGAAAAGCAACCAAACATCAAAACAAAACACCCAGATCAAGTCCTTATGACTTCAGAATAATGAATCAACCATTAAAAACACCATATCATGAACATATAATGAGAATTAAAGCAATTAAAAGCATATCTACAAATCTGAAATCACACATAACAACCATAATACACGTTCAAATTTCACATTAAGCATAGCATTGCAATTAGTAAGCTCATAGATCAACATGCACATCAAGAAAACATATGCGAATTCAAACTCACCTGAAAATTGTTCTTGAGCATAAAACCTTCAGAAATTCCTTCCTAAAGCTGCAGATCTTCCTCTTTTGAGCTCTATTTGAAAAATAAATGCAAATAAAGGCTTGAATCAAGCCGGATCTAGAAGTTTGATGAAGCTCACTCCAAATTCGGTTATGAAGCAGATGAAGGTTTCAGGCTCCAATGAATTATGCAATGTGTTCCTTGATGCTTGTGGATCTTGAATCACCAAAGAGAATGAAGAAATTCTTCCTCAATTGAGAGAAACGAAGAGAAGAAAGTTTTGGTGATTTTTGTGAATCTGATGAAATGATTGTGCATGAGGTGAAATGAACGTGAAATCCAGCTTATATATCCTTGGTTAGTATTCTGACTATGATTAGGGTTTTCTAAAACCCTTGGTTAAGAAGTTATGAGGTATTTTTCAATTTGGTCATTTTTGGTGTGTACACCCTTCTACACATGCATTGTACCTGAAATGATCATGGTTCACTCTCAAATTGTTCACTGAGTGTGTATGGAATGGCATCTTGGAGGACAAGGCATTGGATTATGAGTTCTACATGATTTTGCAAATTTGCATAATGGTTTGTACATGATGAATAATGCACAAATTTGCTTCATACAAAGGCCAACATTGCTTTTTATAATGTGTATTTTGATGTGGTAGCATGAACTGAATGATTAGAGGTCATTTGAGGTCATTATGATTCAATTCGCAAAAGGTACCAAAATTAGTATGCATGAGATTCCATAAAACAACCATAACTTCCATTGGCCATAAATTTTGAACCATAGATAATATGAAGGATTTCTTATACTTTTTTAACATGGGAGAGCTAGTCCTACAACTTTGATGTTCAAGGAAAATTCATTTGAAGCTTCTTTGGTCATGAAAGAATTGGTTGAAGTTAAGGTAGAAATTGCCAAAAATAGAAACATCTCATTATAGGTCATTTCCATTTTTAGTAACTTTTTCCCAACTCTTGATTCTTGACATTTGAGATCATTCATGCTATTAATTGACCAAATAAAGGCCCATAGGCTTGAAAATAATGATTGCAACCCTTGAAAACCCTAGGTTGACTTTTCTCCTGCACTGTTGACTTTTTCTTGTTTCACAAGCAACTGAGCCATTGTCTGATCTTCTCAATGATTCTTTGAGCCAAATTGCAACCCTAGGCCTTATATAACATATAGAATCCTTTGATAACAAGAATTAATCAAAGACATGAGGATAGCTTTCCCTGAGACAAACCATAATTAGGGTTCCTTTTATAGGAGAATATGTATTGATAAAATCCCCGATGAACCAACCCCTTTCTAGGGCCTTGAGGAAAAGTTTGAGCTTGTACAAGATATGAGGATCCCTTGTAGGCTTGTTGCAAGACAACTTGGCTGTCATCTTGGCTTTGAAGAATCACAGATTCATAGATCACTGATCACATGCCCTATGCCTCTAACCATGGATGTTATGCTTCACTTTCTATGCAAAGATGCAAGGATATGTATGTTATAAGAAATGCTATATGACATGAAATGAGAGGGATATTTTGGGGTGTTACAGCTGCCCCTATTCAATCATTTGTTAATCTGAAAAGGATGAGAGCATCAACTATCAAATGTTCGTGATAAACCGTGATTGAATACCAAAACAAACCAGAAAATTTGCACTCTGCTAAAGAAGAAAAGGGATATAAACCCGACCAAGGGGAACTCTTCTTGGGGAAATATTTGTTAAAAACATGTAACCATAAAGAATTTGTCTTTTATAATGAACCAGGAGACTACTGGCCTGCCACAGAGATGTGGGCCTTAGAATGGTGTAATATCATAGGACTTACAACCAACCAAAAATCACCAGGAAATGGCATCAAAGGATCCAAAATCCAGGACATGAGCATGTAACATCATAGGACTTACGACTCAAAGAAGTGTCTTTTATAATGAACCAGGATACTACTAGCCTGCCACAGAGATATGGGCCGTTGCAACAAAGTCTGTAAATCAACCAAGTGCTGATCAGGTTGCATTGTGAAATCCTCTTCTTGAAATGTGCAAACCATTTAACAAACAAATATGCCTCTCAAGGTCTAATCCATCAACTTTGGATTCTATCCTTTATAATGAACCATGGGACCACTGGCTTGCCACAGAGATGTGGGCCTTGAAATGTCTTTTATAATGAAATAAGAGACTATTGGCCTGCCACAGAGATGTGGGCCTTAACAATGTTGTCTTTTAATAAAGAACCAGGAGACTGATGGTCTGCCACAGGGATGTGGGCCTTAAATGGTGTTGTAAAATCATAGGATTTACAACCCACACATAAAGTAATTAGGATATGGTATCATATGATCCATAACCAGAAAGATGAGAATGTAAGATCATAGGATTTACGACTCAGAGAAATGTCTTTTATAAAGAACCAGGAGACTACTGGCCTGCCACAGGGATGTGGGCCTTAGATAGTGAGAAGATAAAATCCCATAGGAAACCACTTCTGCAAGGGAAAGACTTTGATGTAGAATTTTGCTGAGTAAAAGAATGTCCTGACCGACATTCTGCTGTAAAGAAGAGACAAAGATACTCTGATAAATGTCTGACTTTGGCTGTGGGGAGAAGTGTGGACAACTATTTACATCCCTTGTCACACTGGCCAAAAATAATATGGCAGCTTCATTGAGGAATATTTCAACGATGGAAGTGAATCTCAATCATGAAACTTTAATAGGAAATAACGGTCTTCTGACTCGACTGGGGAGATACTTGGTCACATAATCTTGTTGGGGAGAAAAATATTGACCTCTCTAACTCTGTGGGGGAAAAGAGCATTCATCTGCCTGCTGGGAATGCTTCACTATGAAATGATGGCTCTGCTTGGGGATGAGAAATGTTCAACTGACCTTGAAGTTTTGCTGGGGAAAACCACCTCACTCTGACTCAACTAGGGAAGGTTCCATCTGAACTCTACCAGGGATGATGTAAGGATCACCTTTCTGTCTGGGATAAGAGTTGCAAGGAATCTCTCGCTGGGGAGAAGAATCTTCTTAGGGAATGTCACCTTGTAACATCTTTCTTTTCCAATTGCAAAACCTGCAACAACAAAGTTTGCACACATATGTCCCGAGAAATTATATGGTATGAGTCAACCATCCGATGTTGCTCAACATTCAAAGTGATTTTAAATGTTTTCCCCTTTCGTATGTTATTCGTAAAGCCACCTCGTTTAAAATGCAATGTTCTTTTATCAAAAATTCAGGACATTTTTGTAAACAAAACATGTAAAAATAAAAACAAGGACGAAGCTTTTTGACTGAATAATTCTTTTATTGATAGGCATGTGAATAGGAAAAGATAGATCAGGAAGCAACCACCTAGAAAGAGGTGATCACTATAAATTAGAAAAGAAATTATCCTAATGGCAATGTGAAATGAAATTCCACTGAATTTCAATTCTGCTATGACTGGCATGTCTTCAAGATTACTCCCATTTGAACTTGCTTTTTGAAGAGGAAGATTGAATTGATTCCTATCCTTTGGAGATTTCCAGGTTGAGTGAGACAATGACGTAGTACAGATAACTCAGATCACAGTCATTCGCTTATTCCCTCTTTTGCATGGACCACATTTTCGGTTTTTCAATCCACCAGGATACCCTTTTTTGCCTGAGTTGTCCAATGCGGATTTCCAACTCACTGAGTGTATATTTTTTTATTATATATCCTTAAATTTTTCCTGAGCCTTTTATTCTGTTTTTGGCTTGTCGGGATGCCCTTTTTTTCCTGGACTATTTATTCTATTTTTGTCCAGCAGGTATCTTTTATTCTAAGCATTTTTTAACTGCGTCTGAGTTTACAGGAGACTGAAAATCTTCACCATCCATGGTTATAAGCATCAAGGCTTCATAGTTTGGAGTCCATTTTCCCCTGTGATCTATACTTGGAGGAAGAATTCTCTTGAGCACAATCTCACCAACTTGGTACTCCCGAGGATGCACTCTCTGATCAAATTTCTTTTTCATCCGTCTCTGGTATAACTTCCCATGGTAGACAGCTGCAAGCCTCTTTTCTTCAATCAGACACAAATGATTCTACCAGGTGTGTACCCATTCAGCCTCATCTAGCTTGACATCCATCATTACCCTCAAGGAATGGATCTCAACTTCAACAGGTAGGACAACTTCCTTACCATACACGAGTGAGAAAGGGGTTGCCCCAGTAGACGTCCTTACTGACATTCGGTACCCATGCAAAGAAAATGGTAACATCTCATGCCAATCTTTGTAAGTAACCACCATCTTCTACACAATCTTCTTGATGCTATTATTAACTGCTTCGACCGTGCCATTCATTTTTGGCCGGTAAGGAGAAGAATTGTGATGTTGTATTTTGAAGTCCCGACACAACTCAACCATCATCTTGTTGTTAAGGTTAGACCATTATCAATAATTATTCTTTCGGGCACTCCGTATCTGCATATGATGTCTCTTTTCAGAAATATGGCAACCACTTTCTTGGTGACATTAGCATCAGATGCTGCTTCGACCCATTTGGTGAAGTAGTCAATCGCGACCAAGCTGAAACGATGGTCGTTTGAAGCAGTAGGTTCAATCTTCCCGATCATGTCAATGCCCTACATGGAAAAGAGCCAAGGATATGACATAATGTTCAGTGGGCTCGGAGGCACATGCACTTTATCTGCATAAATCTGGCACTTTCGGGCGTATGAACAACAAACTGAATCCATTGTTAACTAGTAATACCCCAATCTCAGTAACTTCTTCGCCATTGCATTCCCTCCGGCATGGGTACCGAAAGATCATTCATGGACTTCCTGCATCAACATGTCCACTTCCTGCTTCTCCATACATCTAAACATGACCATGTCAAAGTTCCTCTTATACAGCATGTCATCAGCATTCAAGAAAAAACTTGTAGCAAGTCAACTCAACGTCTTCTTATCATTGGAAGATGCCCCAGTTGGGTATTCTCGACTCTTCAGGAAACACTTGATATCATAATACCACGACTTGTCATCAAACATTGCATCAACGAAAAATATATATGCAGGTATGTCGAGTCGCGATATGTCAATCTTGGGAACATAATTCCAACATAACACTTTGATCGTTGATGAAAGTATAGCCAACGCATCGACAAACTGATTCTCGTCACGTGGTATATAGTGAAGTTTTACTGTTGTGAAGAAAGTCAACAGTCTTCTCGCATAATTCTGGTATGGAATCAAGTGAGGTTGATGTGTATACCACTTTCCAGTGATTTGGTTAATCACGGGAGCTGAATCTCCAAATATATTGAGGGTCTTAATCTTTAGATTAATAGACTCCTCTATTCCCATGATACAAGCCTCGTATTCCGCTTCATTGTTGGTGCAACCAAATGTCAATATGGCAGCTAATGGAAAGTGGACACTTTCAGGAGTAATAAGAACAACACTAACTCTGCGCCCATTCATATTGACAGCCCCATGAAACATCATACTCCATTTGGATTCAGGGTCTGGCCCCTCCTCCAGGAGTGGTTCCTCGCAGTCTTTAGCTTTGAGGTACATGATGTCCTTATAAGTGAAATCAAAACGCATGGCTTGATAATCCTCCAGAGGTTACTGTGCAAGATAGTCTGAAAGAACACTTCCTTTGATGGCCTTTTGTGAAGTGTATTGAATGTCGTATTTTGTCAACACCATCTGCCAACGGGTAACCCTTCCGGTCAATGTTGGTTTCTAAAAAATATAGTTGACATGATCCATCTTTGAAATCAACAGAGTTGTGTGTGTGAGCATGTATTACCTCACAGGCTTAGCAGCCCTTGTGAGTGCACAACATGTCTTCTCAAGCATTAAGTATATAGATTCATAATCAGTGAATTTCTTGCTCAGGTAGTAGATGACATGCTCTTTTGTACCAGTCTCATCGTGTTGACCGAGAACACAACCCATGGATCCCTCGATTACTGTTAGATACATAATGAGCGGCCTCCCTAGAACTAGAGGCATTAGAATATGAGGTTCCTGCAAGTATTCTTTTATCTTTTCGAAAGCCCTTTGGAAATCGTCATTCCACCTGATCGCTTGTTCTTTTCTAAACAACTTGAATATTGGTTCACAAGTGGTTGTGAGGTGAGATATGAACATTTAAATGTAGTTTAATCTACCCAGGAAACCACGTACTTCTTTTTCTGTTTTCGGTGCAGGCGTATCTTGTATTTCTTTTACTTTGGCAGGATCAACCTCTATCCCTCTTTGGGTTACGATGAAACCCAACAATTTCCCGGATCGCACTCCGAAAGTGTACTTGTTTGGATTCGATCTCAAACGAAACTTCCTCAATCTCTCAAACAGCTTCTTGAGATTAACCAGATACCCCTCTTTGGTTCTGTACTTGGCAATCATATCATCCACATAGCACTCTATCTCTTTGTGAATCATATCGTGGAATAATGTTACCATAGCCCGCTGATACGTTGCCCCGACGTTCTTAAACCTAAAAGGCATCACCTTGTAGCAGAAAGTACTCCACGGGGTAATGAACGTTGTTTTCTCCCTGTCTTCCGGCGCCATTTTATCTGATTATACCCGGAGAAACCATCCATGAAAGAAAATACCGAGAAATGAGCTTTGTTCAACCAATACTTCAATGTGAGGTAATGGGAAGTTGTAATGCCCAAATATTTAATTAATTGTTTTATTGAATATTTAATTTATTTATGTTTAGTCGGTCTATTTTTATGTTGTGGTTGATTAAGTCGATAAGTCGGAAAAATAAGTCGGAAGCCGTAGAAATATTATTAGAGATAATATTATAGTTGATGTGGTTGTTAGGTTAATGGGCTTAAAATCTGTCTGAATTAGTAAATTAGAGGGTGTTATTGTTAGGCCCATTACTAATTATAAGAATTAGTTATTTTCATAAAAATAAAATAAAATAAGAGGAAGTTAGGTTGTATCAGTAGAAGAGGAAAACATAATTTTTGTGCGATCGTGAGAGAAAGGGGAAAAGAAGAACGACAGTCGGAATCCAATCGCTAGGGCTACCTTCAATCCAAACGTAAGGTAAGGGTGGGTTCTATTCTTATAATCGGGTATGAAATTCGATACTATGATTGGGTAGTTAGGTTGTTGTGTATTTGGTGATAATGATGTTATGCATACTAATCTGTATCTTGTTATTGCAATAATTGTTGGTGTGAATTTAGTTGTCTGATTGTTGATTTTGTGATTAAAAGTTGTTTTGGGTTGTGTCAATTTATTGTTGATATTTCTGTGTTGAACGAATTCTGGAAAAAAATTGTTGATTGAGGACGATAACAGAACAGGTAGTAGAAGACTGACGAAAGCACTTACTCCATAAGGGCACATTGCACACGCCATGGTCCATGTGGCATGTGCCACAAAAATGTGTGGGTGGTGGCCATGAAGAAAGTGGCTCAAGCCACTTTAAAAAGTGGCAAGAACCACATTGTAAATCATAAAATGGCGCAAGCCACTAGGAACTAGGTGAAGGTGACGCAAGCCACCCTGTATAGTAGGAAAGACACTCATTTTCTTTACTACCATTATTTAATAATAATACTAATATATTAACTTATGTAGAAAATCATGTAATTAGTTTAAGGAAATAACTATTGATTAATCATAACTATACTTAATCTAATTTTTTAAAAGTAGCAATTCTAATAAGGATCAGAAAAATTGTAGTGTTCAGAATAATTGAACTGAGAACGAAAACAGGTTGATAAATAATACTGTGTTGTGTAGTTTGACAGAAAAATAGTAGATTTAGGGATTTAGCAGAAACAGTAGCAGGCGGGCATTTTCAGGACATATAATGTTTATCAGAATACAAAAAATTTAGGTTTTGTAATAAAATTGTACGGATCTCTGTATGTTAAAAACAATACCGATTTAGTCGGTTTAGCCGAATTAGGCGAAAAATGTAGTTTCCCGGAATTTAACGAAATTAATCGGGATAAGTCGGGTAAATTAATAGTTGATTTTTGTTGCATTGTTTTATTGAAAATACGTTGTATAGTCGATTTGCAGGTACAGTTGAGTTGATGTATGTTTCTGGTTTACGGAATAATTCTAAAGTTGTTATGTTGAAGGCTTATATGCCAAAGTCGATTCTAAGTTTCCTATGTTGTATAAGTTGTCGTGTTGTTTGTGTTGTAAAGTCGTGTATTCCATGTAGGTCATTTTCATTTTTGTCGGAGCCGTTACTCACACCATGTTGATCTGGAATGGAAAATTAAGTTGAAAGTTGAAGGCTTATGCCTCGATGCCTCGATAACCTGTCAATGATTTAAGTTGGGAGTTTTACTCTGAAATGGTACCACATGCATAACTAGTTGAGTCACATTAAATTCGCATTGTTTTTGAGTTGTTGTTGTGTTGTTGTGCTAGTTGATGTTGTGAAGCGGTGAATTATTTGAAATCCTTATATATGTATTATTTTTCATATACTGCTTATAATTATCGTAACTCACCCCTTCTGTTTGAATGTTGTCCTTATGTTGGCAACGTGCAGGTAATCAAGAGGAGTAGCCGGTTACCTTTAGTCGAGTCAGTGGTTTGTCGCTTTGATACTTATACTCTGATTTTAATTATATTTAAGGATAAAAAATGGGGTATTACATTAGTGGTATCATAGTGGGTCGGTCTGTCCGGCTATGTTACGAGTCTTAGTTGTCTAACAATCGAGTATTGTTATTGTTCTAACTTTTGGTTGTGTTGTAGTGATAAGTTGAGAATGGCTGGAAGAAACAATGCTACGATGCAAGCGATGGCACAGGCTGTGCAGAACTTGCCAAATGCTGGTGAAGATGTTGGATCACGTAGCTTGGCGACTTTTCAAAGATAGAATCCTCCAGTGTTCAAAGGAAAGCATGATCTAGATGTAGCCTTAGGATGATTGAAGGAGGTCGAGAGGATCTTCCGTGTTATGGATTGCACTCCAACACAGAATGTTAGGATTAGTACTCACATGATGGCAGTTGAAGCTAATGACTAGTGGCTAGAGACTCGTGAGAGAATGGGTGCTGCAGGTGAAGTAATCACTTGGGATGTATTTCGTAGGGAATTCATGAGAAATTACTATCCAGAGGATGTCTGTGGCAAGAAGGAGATTGAGTTCCATGAGCTTAAGCAAGGAAACATGTCTGTCACCGACTATGCCGTAAAGTTTGTTGAATTGTCCAAGTTTTATCCTTACTATACTGGTGTTGGTGCTGAATTTTCAAAGTGCATCAAGTTTGAAAACGGGTTGCACTCTGAAATCAAGAAGGTTGTTGGGACTCAGAAGATACAAGTCTTTTCTGAGTTAGTTGATAGCTGCAGGATATTTGAAGAAGACAATAGTGCTCATTATAAAATTTTCAGAGATCGAAGAGGCAAGCAACAACATAATTGTGGCAAGTCGTATGATGCTCCAACTGGAAAGGGGAAACAGAAAGCTGCTCCGACTCAGAGGTCTAGTGGGGGAGGTGCTCTTGCTGGTATATTTTGCTTCAAGTGTGGTCAGGTTGGTCATAAAAGTAATGTATGCACTATTGAGGTAAAGAGATGTTTTCGCTGTGGTAAGACTGGGCATGCAATAGCTGACTGCAAGCACAAGGAAATGATTTGTTTTAGTTGTGGAAAAGAAGGGCATATTGGTAGTCAGTGCCAAAAGTCGAAGAAAGCTCAGACTTGAAAAGTGTTTGCGTTGATCGGGACTCAGACAGTTAACGAGGACAAACTTATAAGAGGTACATGTTTCATTAATAGTACTCCTTTAATTACTATTATAGATACTGGTGCTACACACTGTTTTATTGTTGCTTACTATGTTCAAAGTTTGGGTTTAAATTTGTATGCTATGAATGATGAATTTTTTGTTGAGATTCCATCTAAGGGATTAGTATCTACTTCTCTTGTGTGTTTAAAGTGTCCTTTATCGATCTTTGATAAATACTTTTATGTTTATTTGGTGTGCTTACTGTTCACGGGGGTGGATGTGATTCTTGGTATGAACTGGTTAGAATATTACTACGTTCATATAAATTGTTATCGCAAGTCTGTGAGGTTTTCTACTCCTCAAGAGGAAGGAGTTGATTTGTTATCTTTTAGAGAGCTACAAAAATTGATGAGAGATTAAGCTCAGATGTTTTCCTAGATGGAAACGTTGTCTGTTGAGTGTAAAGCTAAGATTGAGGAATTGGTGATAGTGAAGGAATTTCCTGAAGTTTTCCCTGATGAGATTCCTGATGTGCCGCCAGAGAGGGAAGTTGAATTTGCTATTGGTCTGATACCTGGTACTAGGCCTGTTTCGATGGCACCATACAGAATTTCGGCATCCGAGTTGTTTGAACTAAAGAAGCAGTTGGAAGATCTACTTGAGAAAAAGTTTGTAAGACCCAATGTATCGTCGTGGGAAGCTCCAATGTTTCTAGTGAAGAAGAAAGATGGTAGTATGCGACTTTGTGTTGATTATAGACAATTGAATAATGTGACGATCAAGAATAATTATCCACTTCCGAGAATAGATGATTTGATGGACCAGTTGGTGGGTGCTTTTGTGTTCAGTAAGATTGATTTGAGATCGGGTTACCATCTGATCAAAGTGAAAGATGAGGATATTCAGAAGACGGTGTTTAGAACACGGTATAGACATTATGAGTATTCTGTGATGCCTTTCGGTGTGACTAATGCAAGGAGAGTATTCATGGAATACATGAACTGTATTTTTCATACTTATCTGGACCGTTTTGTAGTTGTATTCATCGATGATATTCTGATTTACTCTAAGTCAGAAGAAGAGCATAAGGAACATTTGAGATCAATGTTGGAAGTTTTGAAAGATAAGAAATTGTATGCGAAGTTGTCCAAGTGCGAGTTTTGGTTGAAAGAAGTCAGTTTTCTTGGCCATGTAATTTCAGGATATGGTATTGTTGTAGATCTTTCGAAGGTAGAAATTATGTTGCAATGGGAAACTTCAAGGTCAACTACAGAGATTAGAAGCTTTTTGGGGTTAGCTGGTTATTATAGAAGGTTTATTGAGGGATTTTCTAAGGTGGCACTTCCGTTAAATAAATTAACTTGTAAAAGTAAAGCTTTTGTGTGGGATGTACAGTGTGAAGAGAGTCTTACCGAATTGAAGAAGATGTTGACGTTGGCGCCGGTTTTGACTTTACCGATTTCCGAAGAACCGTTTGTAGTTTATTGTGATGCTTCGTTGATGGGTTTAGGAGGTATGCTTATGCATGATTTAGAACTTGCTTCAGTTGTTTTTGTGTTGAAGATTTGGAGGCATTATCTCTATGGTTGCAGATTCGAAGTTTATAGTGATCATAAGAGTCTTAAGTATTTGTTTGATCAGAAAGAGATGAATATGAGACAACTTAGATGGTTGGAATTGCTGAAAGATAATGATTTCAGTTTGAATAAGCATCCAGGAAAAGTGAATGTTGTGGCCGATGCTTTAAGCAGAAAGACCTTGCATATGTCAGCAATGATGATTAAGGAGTTGGAATTAATTGAGCAGTTGTGAGATATGAGTTTGGTTTGAAAAGTGACACCACAAAGTGTGATGTTGGGCATGTTGAAGATTAATAATGACTTTCTGGATAGTATTCGAGAGGCTCAGAAGCTGGATGTGAAATTAGTAGATATCATGAACAGTTGTGGTCAATCAGAGAAGAGTGACTTTAAGATTGATGCGAGAGGTGTGTTGAGATTGCATGAACGGATTTGCATTCTGTAAGCTAATAATTTCGACATTGTGAAATTTGGAATTTAAAGTCTTTTTATGTTGCTGAGAAGATAATCAGTAGAGAAAGATAAGAAGAAGTGAAGATGTTAAAGATTGTTGACAAGATTAAAAGCTCAAGTGCTTCGACGGGAAGATAAATAATAGTCTGGCAAACCAAGTTTGGGGACCTATTTATAATTGGGTGTTCGACAAGCTGAGTGCATCATTCGACAGTTCGACAGAGAGAAGGTGTTTGACAGAAGCATTGGTTCGTAAAAATGGAAGAGTTTCTTCTTCTTCAAACGTTTCAACATATGAAGAGATGTAATGTTTCGTCATCAAAGGAAAGAGTTCAAAATTTAAAAGTTGCAACCTTTGACAGTTGGACACATGGAAGTTTCAGAGAAGGAAATTGCATGCAGGCTGACACTTGTCATTTAATTATGATTTTTCCGTTCTAGGCAGTTACTTTGTTTGTATATAAATAGGATAGTTTGTGTTTAGAATGTGTGTGTGAAAACTTATACAAAATTCCTGTAAATACTCTAAGTACCCAGTGTGAGAGAAAATGAGTTTGATATTTGGAACCATGTACGTTTGAACACCATTTTTCCTTTAAGTTATTTAAATTATCAGTTTGTTTCATCAAGTTATTTTATCTTCAGTTTTATTTACCTTTCTGCAAAGTTTTATCATTTCGCCATTTTTCTTACTTTTGTCTAAACTTAAACTTTATTTTACTTGCAAAATCAAAGTATTTAACATTTTGACATTATTGACAAAACAAACTACAAATCATTCACAACCCTAAGAGTAATTCGACAAAATAATTGCACATGTGTCCTAGGACTTGTTTGGTTGGTCCTGCAAGTAACCCAGTTTTCTGAGAGATTGGTTAACCAGAGGTTGTTCGTCAGAAATCACTACGAACAAATTGGCACGCCCAGTGGGACTAGTGCAGTTAATAAGAATTAATAGAGAACCCTCTTAGACAAATTGTTCCTTGTTGCGTTGTATGTTTCTTAGAAGCGGTAAACTAGCCGTAACCGACGTAGAAAGACCAAAGAGAACAAGAGGAAGAAGGATGGCTAACGCGCCAAATGCTTCAAACAATACTAGCGAAACCATTCCAGTTTCCAATCATATCCCTTCGTAAGAAGGAGTAGCAGTTTCTGGCCCTGTGTTAGAACAGATTAGGTCTCCATTAGTGGATTCGATACCAACGGGTTCAGGGTCCCAAAATGCGCCTAGTTCTTCCACCATGGGACACTCAAGGCCTATGGGGACCCCTCCCCCTGGAGGAAACACCTTTAGGCCATTTACTAATTTTACCATGCCCTTGTCTGGGAGAGAACAACCATATGGAATGCCAACTTCAATGATGGCAAGCTTACATAATTCGTCACCATTATTCTCTGATGCTATGGTTCAAATGTCTTCACCATTGCAAGGATCAGGATATGGTGGAAATGGAAATAGATTAAATCAAGTTCCACCAGGATTCCATATGCCTACTATGACAAACCATTCTGCACAAGTAATTCGTCAACAGATGGATGAAAGCAATCATGATATGGTGCAGGCATTGACACAACAAATGGGGGAAGTGTTTAATCCTTTAATACAAAATACTACCCAAACAAACCAAATATTGGCAGAACAGATGGCACGCATTGCTGACTTTTTTGGAGTCCCTCAAGCACAACAAAGAATGCAATTGAATCAAAATCCTGCCAATAGGCTTGTCGAAGAGGAACTTACTATAAACCAAAGGCCATTAGGAAACCCTCAAGAAAATCCCAGGGGCCAAGAGGTAATAGTCGAACAACCTCAGGTAGAGGAACCCATTCGACAGGAACCCAGAAGAATATTAGTCCAAAGAGACCAAAATGCTGATGAGATATTGCAGCAGAGAATGCGTTACAACAACCTGCCTGTCGAAAATAATATTGCAACCATGGTTGAGAGAATAATGGCGCAAAATGGAGTGAACGTAGGATTACAAAGGCCTAGTTATATTTCCCCTTTGTCTGAATATGTTTTGCAATAAGAATTACCACCAAGGTGGAAAGTCCCCAAATTCACCAAATTCTCAGGGGATACTAGTGAGTCCACCATAGAACACGTAACGCGTTATTTGATAGAGGAAGGAGAGATTGCTAATAATGAGAACTTAAGAATGAAATATTTCCCAAGTTCTTTGACGAAAAATGCTTTCACTTGGTTTACTTCTCTTCCTACAACTTCAATATTCACATGGACCCAATTAGAAAGATTGTTCCACGAACAATTCTATATGGGACAAACTAAGATAAGTTTGAAAGAATTGGCAAGTGTCAAGAGAAAATTCTCTGAACCTATAGATGATTACTTGAATAGGTTTAGATTATTAAAAGCCAGATGCTTTACACAAGTGCCGGAACAAGAACTAGTCGAAATGGCTGCAGGGGGTCTAGATTATTCCATAAGGAAAAAACTATATACCCAGTACTTGAGAGACATGGCACAACTAGCAGATAGAGTAAGGCAAATAGAAAGGCTAAAAAATGAAAAATTTAGATCAAATAAAAACAGGAAGGAAAGAGTGGCCTATGTAGGAATAGTTCAAGAAGATGATTATGACGAAAACGAACCAGTCATTTTCGACCAGCAAGAAATTGATCTGGCAGAACTAAAACAAGGCCCTCCATATTCCTGTAAAGTTTTAGCCCCGTCGAATGGAAAAAATCCAATCGAAGTGGAAAAGAATGACAGGTTCCCTAAAAGAACCTATACATTCGACATCACCAAATGTGATGAAATTTTTGATTTATTAGTCAAAGATGGTCAGTTAATAAAACCAGCAGGCACTAAGGAGCCTCTTGTAGACCAACAGAAAAAGAGAGGTTTTTGCAAATACCATAATTTTGTGGGTCATAAAACTTCTCAATGTTACCTTTTCAGGGATCTGGTCCAGAATGCAATCCAAAATGGAAGGCTGGAGTTTAGAGACAAATCTAAGCAACAAATGAGAATTGATTCCAATCCCATGCAAGTTGTGGAAGCCAATTATGCTGAACCAGAAATGGTGAATATGGTCGAATTGGAAGTCATGTTTGAGGAAAGCTTTGAGATAGTAGAAGCCACTGAAGGTTTCAACACCAACTTCAACATGATAGAGGCTGCTGAGGGCTTCGACACCCATGTAAATGTGGTGGAGGGGGCTGATGACCTTACAGATCAGGCTGAGGAGGAAGAAGTCAAAGCTTCTGAAGACTTCGACAGGGAGAACGCCATTGAAACTACTGAAGGTTTCGACGGAAGAAATACAGTCAAAGTGGGCAGAAGCTTCGACAAGAAAAACCATAAAAGAGATGCTGAGCAGGGGGTGATTTGGGACACTTTAGGAGAACCCAGTGGGAAATTCGAATTCATGGTAAAATATTCAGCACCACCAAGCTCCAAAACTGACATCAGCAAAATCAGACCCACGGGATGGGGAGATTCTGTCAAAAGTAGTGAGGAGGAGGAAGATAACAAAGCCCTCATTGTCCAAGAAGAGGCCACTGAAGGCCTTAGCTAGGACAAAATCAAAAGAACAGAGACTGCTGACAGGGTCCTCATTGTCGAACCAACAAACGGAAGTACCATCAAAACTGAAGAAGATTCTGTCGAAGGTGTTGCACAGTGCTGCAAATACATCTATAAAGGTTTGCACCCAAAAGGCAGTGTAAATCAGTTAAAGGAGAATATCCCTGAGGAAATGATGCTAGTCGAAAAAATGAACAAATTGAAAATCACAACTGAACAAAATGCAGGGATTCATATGGTGGAAGTCACTCAGAAGATAGGACCAGACACAAACAAGGGAAAGAAACATCAAGAGAAGCACCAGAAGCCGGTTTACCCAGAAGAAAATGAAAGTCTTGTCGAATTCATCCAGAGGTGCCAAAGGAAGAACGCAGAAGTTATGCTTTGCCCAAGATGCAGCGCTGTGTTCGACAGGAAAGCAGCTGATGATTTAGAAACAGCAGAAAAGACCCAGAGAAAAAGAAACTAGGGGGCAGTCCCACCAATCAGGAATGAAAGGTTCGACCCAAGAAGAAGGGAGCATCATATCCAAGAAATGGGAAAAAGACGTTACAGCACCTATAAACCATCCGACAAGCCGAACGATGACAAATGGGTTCAACCTATAAGGGATGCCCAAGGTCAGAAGAGATGGAAGAGTTTTGAAGTGAACAGGGGTGCCTCAATAGAAGTAAAAAAGGAGGCAGAAAAAGCAAAGCCAAAGTACGTCTCTGAAAACTACAAAGGGAAGAATCCTATGTCCAGGTCCCAATGGAGAAGATTCCAAAGGCAGAAGAGAATTGAAAAGGAGACTGTAGAACACAAAAGGGTTGGGCAGAAGGAAGCTGAGTCAAGCAAGTGTGTGCAGACTACAAACAAAGGGAGATCTCTGGCGAAGGAAGAACCCCCTCAGAAGATTGAATTTAGTGACACAACAGAAATGCAGAAAACAAACAACAAAATGCCAGAGGACGAAGAAGTTGTTGATGACTTCAGTTCAGAGTCTGATGCGTCCTTCGACGTAACTTGCAATGTGGTTTCTGTGTTGCCCAGAGACTATGACAGGATAATGGAAGTCGAAGACGAAGACGATGATATGGCAGATGATAGCATAGGCCTTAAGCCTGTATGCTACTACATAATGAATAATGGATGTGTCGAAGAGTAAAATGCTTTCTTCGAAAAGCCAGATGATGCAATGAAGGCTCATTTAAAGCCTCTATTCATAAAAGGAAAGGTAGAAAACATGGGTGTCAACAAAATCCTGATAGATGGAGGAGCAGCTGTGAATCTAATTCCTCATTATATGATAAAGAGGATTGGAAAAGATGATTCAGACACCAAGCCTCACAACATGGTGTTGTCCAACTATGAAGGTAAGGTAGGGACAACGTTGGGGGTAATACAATTGAACTTGACAGTAGGATCCATTACCAGGCCTACAATGTTTGTGGTGATAGCATCAAAAGCAAATTACAACCTGTTGCTGGGAAGAGAGTGGATCCATGGAATTGGGGTTGTGCCATCCTCCATGCATCAAAGGATAGCAATCTGGAGGCCAGATGGGATTGTTGAAAACATAGAAGCAGACCAAAGTTACTTCACGGCTGATGTGAACAATGTCACTAGTCGTAACTTCGACAAGAACTTGGCCCACATAGCACAATGCAATCCTGCTGGTTTCGATCTAACACCCTCCGACAACGCCTACTGTTCCATGTACCTCCACCCTACGCATGGCTTCCAGTGGGATAAAGAAATAATTGGGGAGACAAATTACACTTGGGGAACTGCCCATGTCAACCCAACTGGGTGGGGGAGTGAGTTCAGTGAGAATGACTGAAGCATCAACAATGGAAAAGATTACGGCTTATATAGCCGAAAAACAACTCAAAGCGGCCCTTGAGGCCGAAGTAAGAAACATGGATGTTGAAGCCAGCACACAAGTTGTCGAAGAACAACATCCTCAAGAAAATATTGAGGAACAATATACAAAGCAGAGTTTTGAAGAAGACTCTAATGGCGAATGGCAGAGTCAAAGGCTTGATGCCATTTATGATGACGAACCCTTGGGGTTTGAAAAAGATCCAACCTCAACTAATATGAAAATGGTGGCACAGGATCCTTTAGAAGAGATTAATCTGGGACTGGGGGCAGAGAAAAGGCCAACTTACATCAGTGCCAAGATGGATCCTCAGCTCAGAGTCGAAATAATCCAACTGTTGAATGAGTTTAAAGACTGCTTCGCATGGGATTATGACGAAATGCCTGGTTTAGACAGAAATTTGGTCGAATTGAAGTTGCCAATACTGGAAGGGAAAAAGCCAATAAAGCAGACCCCCAGACGCTTCACACCTGAAATTCTGTCGAAAATCAAAGAGGAAGTCGAAAGGCTTCTAAAATGCAAGTTCATCCGTACAACAAGGTATGTCGAATGGATTGCTAATATTGTTCCTGTGATTAAGAAAAATGGCAAACTAAGGGTATGCATTGATTTTAGAGACCTAAACTCAGCTACCCCTAAGGATGAATATCCCATGCCAGTAGCAGAAATGCTTGTAGATTCTGCAGCAGGCCATGAGTATTTAAGTATGCTTGACGGGTATTCTGGCTATAACCAGATTTTTATTGCTAAAGAAGATGTCCCAAAAACAGCTTTTAGGTGTCCAGGGGCAATAGGAACTTATAAGTGGGTAGTCATGCCCTTTGGTTTAAAAAATGCTGGAGCTACTTACCAAAGGGCCATGAATTCTATTTTTCATGATTTCATTGAAACATTTATGCAAATCTATATAGATGATATTGTGATTAAATCTGCCTCAGGCTCAAACCATATTGACCATCTTCGACAATCCTTTGAAAGGATGAGGAAGTTTGGTTTAAAAATGAATCCCCTTAAATGTGCTTTTGGTGTGCAGGCAGGTGACTTCTTAGGCTTTGTGGTCCACAAGAAAGGGATTGAAATTAATGAAAACAAAGCCAAGGCCATAATGGAAGCGAAAGCGCCATCGACAAAGAAGGAGCTGCAGTCTCTGCTAGGGAAAATCAACTTTCTTAGAAGGTTCATCTCTAACCTTAGTGGAAAAACACAAGCCTTCTCACCTCTACTTCGATTGAAGAAGGAGGGCTTCACTTGGGGGCAAGAACAGCAAGATGCCTTCGACAAGATCAAGGAATATCTGGCAAGTCCTCCAGTTTTAATGTCTCCTTGTCAAAAAAGAAGTATGAGGCTCTATATCTCAGCGTCCGACAGAACATTGGGAAGCATGCTTTGTCAGGAAGATGAACATGGCGTCGAAAGAGCCATCTATTATCTCAGCAGAGTCTTAAATGATGCTGAAACTAGATATAGTATGATAGAGAAATTATGTTTATGTGTATATTTCTCTTGTACAAAGTTAAAGCATTATATAAAACCCATTGATGTATATATATCTTCTCATTTCGACGTAATAAAACATATGATTTCTAAATCTATTCTACATAGTCGAATTGGAAAATGGGCTTTAGCCTTGACTGAGTATTCTTTAAAATATATGCCTCTAAAAGCTGTCAAAGGACAAGTGGTTGCTGACTTTATAGCTGACCACTCCATACTTGGAGATGAAATAAAATATGTCGAAAGAGAACCTTGGAGATTATATTTCGACGGTTCCAGTCATAAGAATGGAACAGGTGTTAGGGTATTAATCATTTCTCCCAATAAAATTCCAACAAAGTTCAAGTACAAAATAGAAGGTTGTTGTTCAAATAATGAAGCAGAATATGAAGCTTTAATTGTTGGACTTGAAATATTGTTGGAATTGGGGGCAACAGAGGTCGAAATAATGGGTGATTCTGAGTTGGTAATAAAACAGTTGACAAAAGAATACAAATGTGTCAATGAAAATTTGATCATGTATTTTGTGATAGCCAACAGACTCCTCAAGAAATTCGACAGTGCAGTCTTTAGACACATTCCTAGATTGGAAAATCAGGAAGCAAATGATTTGGCTCAACTAGCATCAGGCTACAGAGTCTGTCGCTCCCGAAGATTTGCATCCCGGTACAAGCGCGAACGGTCGGCGAAAGGAACAGTGAGAACACACAGCCGTGAACTCACTGGAGATGAAAAGAGTCGCCAGCTAGGCATTTTTATCCCGGAGGAAAGGCAATGCTGCATAGACCTGGAAAGAGATGGATAAGACGGTTTGCGAACCAGAGAGACTGAGAAAGGGGGTTGGTTACAACCTGGGAAGGTATTAGCACCCAGATTGTCCGTCGTACTCGACGGGATCCACGCTTACAAAATTTGTGTTTTAAAGGGGTAGTGTCAGTGCAATTTGTGTGTAAAATAGCTGGAAAAGAATGTACAGGTGTCAGTGTAAAAAGAAGTGAAGTGTATATATACAGTGTCAGTGAGATCAGGAATGAAATGAATTGCTCAAGATCATGAGGCTCAAAGAATGAAGCTGGAAAGAGGGGGGGATATACAGAGACTTTTGTTCGATAACTGTTAAGTTATGCCTACGTATCCTCTCGTGCAATGAGGAAGTCAGAACACCGTAGTTCGACCCAAAGAGACTGAAAGATGAAATGACTTGTGAACTGCTTACTTGTCTATGCTCAAGTGTATGACCTGTCTGGCTCAGGTGCAAACTGTCTTGCATTAGACGGAAGAAGCGAGTTCTCGATTGTGAGTGAAGATGATGAGAAAAGAATCCCGGAGGAGACGATTATTGTTTGTTTTTGTGTTTTCAGTCTTTTATTGTTTTTGGATTTTGTCATAAGTTAATGAGTTTAAACCTAAACCAATGGATTTAGTAAACTCATCACATCTTCCCTCTGTTTAGGGGTAATGAGAATACCTTAAGTGTGAAGTCAGATTCTCACACTTAATCACCTTTGATGTAGGATTAAGATCATTAACCTACTTGTGATTATTTAGATGTTTTTGGTGTTTTTTGTTTAGTGTTGAGTAATGAGGTTAAGCCATAATTATGGATTAAACAGACCCATTACACCATCCTAAAAGAAGGATGATAGATGAGAATGTTTAAGTTGAGAAAAACTCCTCAACTTAATCCATGATTAGGGATTAAACCCATGACAAAACAAACCTTTGATTAAGTGGATTTTATTTAATGATATGATGATGAAGTGAATTTTATGGTTTGTAAGACAACTTGAGGGGGACTTGTCCATTAACACTAGGGTTAGTCCTTCTTAACCACTTAAGGAAGAATTAGAACCCTAATACAAGGCCCAAGTTACAAGTGATGTCTTGATAATTATTAGATGGATTGATTAAGAGATTTAAACACATAAAGGGTTTAATACTTAGGATTAAAGTTATACACTCCATCCTAATAGAAGGATGCAGGCATAACCCTAATCACAAAGTCTTAAAGCCTTTAGGGTTTAGTCTCTGATTATGAGGTGAGAAGAGAGGACTCAAAGAGAGACACAAAGGTAAAACTATGGGGGAACTAATCAAAACCCTAATTCATTGTCATGCTTGGATGATCCTAAGGTTTGTGAGGTTTCACCAAGAAGATCTTCAATGGAACCAACAGGAAGCAGATGAATAAGATCAAGAGAAGCAAAATGACTTGCTTCATTCAAGAAGTCAAGTCACTTGAAGAGAGAAAGTGGGAGGAAGAAGAATGAGCAAGCTCAATCTCAAACACAAATAGAAATGCAGCAATGGATGCCAGAGAGATGAAAAGAAAAGGTATGAGAAGTGAAGGCAAATCCACTTCCCAAGTTACTTACCACCTGAAATGTTAGAAAGAAATGCAATGCAATGCAAGATGAGATGAAATGGTATGATGCTTAGCAAAACCAGAAGCATGTTGATGATGATTATGATGTTATGAGATGCTACAAGCATGAGACAAGGCATGGGGATGTTCATACAAGATTATGAATGCAAATGATGCAAGTTAAGGAGCATGAACAAACATGAAATGTTATGAAGCATACAAGACAAATGACATGGCAAATATGCAATGCAATGATCAAACATGTTTCCTATATGTCTTAGGATGTCAAATGAATCATAAGCATGCACAAAATGCAAAGACAAGTCATGTTATGCAAGGGAATGCAAGGAGGATGCAAGAGAGAGCCCAAATTAGGGTTCATGGATCAAACATCAAACAAAAACCCAAAACAGAAGCAAACCTCATGATAAAAAATGGAAAATGGCACCCAAAGAAACCCTAGGCCTATGATGAACCACTGCCCAAAGGGGAGCTCTCAACTCTCAACCAAACTCAAGATATGAATTTTACAAGATATTAGGGTTTTTTAGGGTTCCTAACAAAACAAATGCCAAACAAATAGGAAATGAGGAAACAAATCATGGCCATTTTATCTTTGAAAATACATGCTAAACACAAAACAATGCAAGAAGAATCAATGTCTCAACCTTCTCCAAAAGGCAGAAATGAATTTTCAAACATGTGATCAAAATAATGCATAAAAAATGATTTAATTCAATGAAAAATTCTTAAAATGCATCAAGATCAAAAAAGAAATTTGGTTTGAAGGTTGGACAATGTTTCTAAATGCCTTAGAACATTTCATGAATTTTTTTGTAATTTTTAAATACCTAAAAGTATTTTTAATTAATTAATTCTCATTAATCAATTAAAAATAATCTTTTAAATATTTAAAAATACCTTTTTAATGATAAAAAATAAAATAAAAATATTTTTGGGTCTTAAAAATTAATAAAACTTTAAAGAAAAAGTTTCATAATTTTTAAGAATTTTTTGCTATTTTAAATTAATTGTGCAAAACAAATGAAATAAAAAGAAATAAAAACAAAAAAAATAAAAAGTAATCAGATTGGATGGGTGAGATGCGTCCTGGATTCAAATCTGTTGACTGGCGCGCTATCCAAGGGTCCAGGTTGATTCTGATTAAATTAATTAAATTATGATTAATTAAATTTAACACGTGGATTAGGGCTAATTGGATGCATCTGGGCCTTTCATTCACGCGGGGAGTCAACAAGTCAAAGGCAATCAACGCTCAGAATTCAAACTAGCATTAATGACTGTAATTAGGGCAAATCACTCTCAGGTGGCCGGAGAAGACCTCCGGTCGTCTTCTCCGGCCAGCACCTCACCTGAAAAATCTCCAAACCTCTCAAAACGTACCAAAAATGAAAACCAAGAACATGGAAATGATCCTCATCCTCTCACGAACCAAACCCCTCTCTCAAAACAAATTTATATTTCCTAAATCAACTGAATCGAAGAGAAAAAGTTCTAGGTCACGCAAGCTTCAGAAACAAATTAAATGCTCAAATCACAACCATTTTCAAAACCAATGGTACCAGAATGATCAGTGAAACAAATAGAACAAGTTTGTAACAAGCAAAATCATTTCTGGAAAAATAAATTTCAGGCTACCTGAGATTTGAAGCTTTCCACTTGAGGACTTTCTGGCCTTCTCTTTATGTGCAAACCACTCCTTAGGACCCCTTGATGATGTTTGAATGCCTTAGAACAATTTATGTAGGCTGGCTGATGAGTTTCGAAAGCTCCTGCTTCAAGCTCAGTCAACAATGGCTATGGTGATTCTGACTGATTCAGGCCACTGTGAATGATGGTTTATGGTCCAGATGATGTATGGAGAAGCTTTGCAAGGTTTGTTTGGCTGTTTGTGGGCTAGGGAGGGAGATTCGAATGAATCTGCAGAATGAGGGTGAAGAATGGCAGTGGGGTGCTTTGGCTGTTTCAGGCTTATGCTTTGGGTGGTTTCTACTCAATGATACATGGTGAGTTGAATGGAGGAAAAGGTTTTTGTGTTTGCAAGCTGTGGAGAGGAATTCGAAGCAAGTTGCAAATGGGAGTGTTTTTGTGAATGTCTCTAGTGTGATGGTTTCAGCCTTGCTTCTTCTTATGGCTAGCTTGCAAATTGATAACATAAACAAATCTGATTGGCTGGATGATGTGACTTGTGCTTTTGTGATTGGTAAGTTTGCTTTTGCCAAAAGTCAAAAATCTTGTAAGAGAAGCATGGGCTTGATACTAGGCAAGTACAAGGGCTAGGGCTGGCGCAGCATGGTGAGTGTGTGAGGCTGGCTTGATTCAAGGACCAATGCAGCAAGTTGGTGAAGCATGATCATGAGTTTTGCAACTTGATTACTTTATGGATTTTCATGAAAAATGCCTTGTTACATGAACTAAGCACATGTGATCTTTGGTTCAAATCTGATTTTTGGGACTTAGAGAATGTTTGTGTGCTGGTTTGAGAGGAATTAGAAGTCACATAATGCATTGGTTCATGACTTTGCAAAATTTCACACTTGGTGCATATCTTGAAAATAAGTGATTTTTGCCAACTTTGCATTGCCATAACTTTTGATCCAAGAAGAGTTAGATCATGTTCTTGTACTTTTTGAAAAGGGAAAGATGAGATCTACAACTTTCATGACCAAAGTTTTTTCATTTGAAACCTTTTTGGACCAAGAATCAAAGCTTGAAAATTGACCTAAAATGATGCATTCTTGAAAAGTCAACTATGCCCAAAAAGTCAACATTTGCAAAAACCCTAAATTCTTGATTTCTATGAACTTCAACCTTCTTCCATGATCAAATAAAGATCATATACACTCAAAATGATGAAGATCACCCATTGGTTGGGTCATTGGGGGCCTCAGATGCCCTGATTTTGCACTGACTTGTCTAGAAAGTCAACTCTTGATCAGATGACTTCCCCATGGAATTTCTTCATGAAAATTGATATGTATACTCCCTATACCATATAGAGATCAATGAAAACAAGAATGACCAAAAAATTTGGAGTTATGGCCTCTGAAACCAAAACCCTAATTTTCAGTCAACTGTGCAGTTCAAACTGGCTCTGCATCACCTCAAACCCTAGTTCTTGTGATTCCTCTGCAATTTTGACTTTGAGGAGGTGGAATATGATGTAAGAACACACATGGACCCCTTTGAAGTGATTGGTGGCCTTTGGAATGGCTCAAGATGCTTTGGGATTGCTCAGATCACAAACCCTAGGTGCAGATGCCTTAGAAACTATGCAGTGAAACAAAAGTGAAATATGAGATGATATGTTTGTGTTTATGCATATGAGATGATCACAAGCCATGGTGTGAATGGGTGAGGGCAAATTTGGGGTGTTTACAGCTGCCCCTATTCAAACATGAGTTAGCTGTGCAGGTTGTAAGCGACGGCTTAACAGGCCAAACAAGATAACTTGTGGTTGAATACCAAAGACAGTCCAAAATTTGCACTCACAAAATGAAGAAGAAAAGGGATATAGATTGTAAATGAAAAATAAAGTATATTGTAAAGTGTGTGCGACGGAGGACGACCGTCGAGCAGAGAACGAATGCTGGGTAAATAGCAATGACGGGGACGGCCGACATGCTGGGATAAATGTGAAGTAAAGCGATGACGGGGACGGCCGACATGCTGGGGATAAAAGGTAAAGCTAAGACGGGGACGGCCGACTAGCTGGGAAAAATAAAATATCATGATGGGGACGGCCATCAAGATAAAGCTGCAAAACTCTCTGGGGGTTAATGAAACATGACGGGGACGGCCATCAAGTTCATAAAGCAAAGTAACCAACGATGGGGACGGCCATCGGGTTAAAAGGGAACGGGCCACGATGGGGACGGCCATCGGGTTAAAAGGAAAAGGGACCATGACGGGGACGGCCATCGGGTTAAAAGGAAAAGGGACCACGACGGGGACGGCCATCGGGTTAAAAGGAAAAGGGACCACGACGGGGACGGCCATCGGGTTAAAGAATAAATGAAATAAACAGATGATGGGGTACGGCCATCAAAGGTGAAGGACGATCACCTAGCAGGGGACGGCTGCTCTGTTGGGAATAAAAGAAATATGATGGGGACGGCCATCAAAGGTGGAGGACGACCACCTGGCAGGGTACGGCTGCCGAAAATATCAACGATGGGGACGGCCATCGGATAGAAAAGGTCAACGATGGGGACGGCCATCGGACGAGCAAGATGGAGGACGACCATCAAGAAGTGGAGGACGACCACTCAGCAGGGGACGGCTGCTCTCAGGGTTTATCATGACACAGGACGAATGCCAGATAACCAAAATCAACAATGGGGACGGCCATTGGATAAAGTGATGAAGGACGATCATCAAAAGGTGGAGGACGACCACCTAGCAGGGGACGGCTGCTAAAAATCAACGATGGGGACGGCCATCGGATGAGCATGATGGAGGACGACCATCAAGAAGTGGAGGACGACCACTCAGCAGGGTACGGCTGCTCTCAAAGGTATCATAACACAGGACGAGTGTTAGATAAAAAGAAAATTTGCTTTGTTGGCGATTTACTGGGGAGATAGTAAACACGGACGAGCGTTTGCATCCAAGAAACAAAAGGTATAAGTGTTTGGTATTGTGTATAGATAAAAGATGCGGACGAGCATCCTTAAGGTTATGATACAGACGAGTATCATGTAGAAACAAACTGACACATGTTCAGAGATGATGATACGGACGAGTATCAACTGGTTAACAAGGAACACGGACGAGGGTTGCATCTGAAAGAATCCTTCTGGGGAATAATAGACACAGACGAGTATCTATATTCAAGGAGACATAAGTGTTTGACACGGTGTATGGATTAAAGATGCGGACGAGCATCCTTAAGACTATGATACGGACGAGTATCATGTAGAAACAAACACTAGACGCAATGTTCTGAGATAATGGTACGGACGAGTACCAACTGGTTAACAAAGAACAAGGACTACTGTCGAATCTGCGGGGATATGAGTGATGATGTATACAAGATACGGACGAGTATTTGTATAAGTGTACCACGAGTAGTGAGCATTGTATTGTATAGATGAGTGTTTATCTGCTGGGGAGAGTGACACGGACGAGTGTCAAAAGAGAAGAGTATAATATTAACAAGTATATGGGTTGATGAAAGTGTAAGTGACTGCACTGGGGATATGACACGGACGGGTGTCAAGAAAGTGTATATACAAGTATATGTGAGTGCAAAGAGGATGTCTTTGGCTTTTTGCTGGTGATTTGACACGGAAGGGTGTCAGGAAGTATCTGTAATACGGGTGATTTTGTTTGTAGAGAAAGTTCAGGCGACTTTACTGGGGAGTGATGACACGGACGGGTGCCAAAGGGTGTATATGGTGGTGTTTGTGAATATGAGGCAACTGTTTTTGCTGGGACTCTGGTGGGGACTCTGGGGGAAAGTAATCTGTATTCTGATGAATGGTTGCTAATCACAAGCGTTCAATTCACAACATGACTTATGATTATGCTATGTATTTGATTTTTGCCGTAATGCTCCGTATTAGACGGAATGCTACGCTCTGAGGGTGAATATGATGTGAATGCTATGATTATGCAAAGAGGCGTAGATCCGGGATTCGGATCCCATTGCTGTGAAGATCTCTGGTCGATCTGCTTGAAATGGACATCCCAGCTGGGGATGAGATCATTGGTAGATCTAATGATGTATCTGCTCGGGGATATAGGTCGCTGATTGACATAACCTTGTAAATGAGGGACCCAGCTGGGGTTTGTAGAAGCTTTCTTCACTCTGTTGTGACTTCTTCGTGCGTTGCTCTTCTGAATAGAGGCTGGGGATTCTGTGGGGAGATGATTCCCTGATTTCTGCATTCTGCTGAGGAAGAATGGCAACTCGGCTGGGGAATTGTGAGAGGCAACTCAGCTGGGGAGAGCAACAAGAGGCAACTCAGCTGGGGATAGAGCATTTCCGATGCTGAGATTGAGTGTATGTTGATTTGGCAACTTCGCTGGGGAAGTGGACACCTTCTAGTGCCATGTGAGTTGATAATAATTCGCCAGTTTGCTGAGACGTAACTTGCATGCCCCAGGTTGCGTTCTGGATACCTGCGATCCTGCAAAGGTAAGGAAACGTACAAAAGGTCCCGAGGTATCCCTTACTGGATTCCGTCATAGGAGTTAAGTACTTTCGAGAATAATCAGATTCCCTGTAAGCATGTGTTTTCATTTTTAGAGAAAGGCATCTGTACTTATGCAATTGTATTTTTAGAGATATCAGACAACTCTTTGCAAAACATAAATGTAAGAAACGAGACATGACTGAAAATCTGATTTTATTAATTCATGTGCCCTGAATTGGCAAGATACAGTCAAGGAAACAAATCCCCTGAAATGAGGAGATTGTTACAAATTGAGAAATAAAGTGCTGGCGGTGTTGACGACGCTTTCAAGGAGCTTCCTCTTCTGCTATGACTCGTATGACAATGACGTCCTTCTCGTCTTGCTTTCTGGAGAGAGTTGATTCTGATTGAAGCTTGATCCTTTGAAGCTTACCAAGTTGCAGGTGATACAGACGAATTCAGAGTGCAGTTGTTCGCTTATTCCCTTATTTTGCATGGATCGCCCTTTCGGGTTTTCAATCCATCGGGATACCCATTTTTGCCTGAGCTGTCCAATGCGGCTTTTCAACTCAGCGGGTGTACATTTTTTTCATTTATTTCCCTTATTTTTGCCCGAGTCTTTTATTCTGTTTTTTGACTCGCCGGGATGCCCTATTTTTGCCTGGACTTACATTCTATTTTTATGTCCAGCGGGTCACTTTATGCGAAGTATTTTTTAACTGCATCTGAATTCACAGGGGACGGGAAATCTTCACCATCCATGGTGCTGAGCATCAGTGCTCCACCAGAGAAAACTTTCTTTACCACGAATGGTCCTTCATAGTTTGGAGTCCATTTGCCCCTGTGGTCTGTATGAGGAGGGAGGATTCTCTTTAGCACAAGATCTCCCACTTGGTACTCTCGATGCCTGACTTTCTGATCGAAGGCTTTCTTCATCCTCTTCTGATATAGCTGTCCATGACAGATTGCAGCCAATCTTTTCTCTTCGATCAAACTCAGTTGTTCGTATCGGGCCCGAACCCAATCTGCTTCACTCAGTTTAACATCCATTAATACCCGTAACGAGGGTAGTTCAACTTCAACAGGTAGGACCGCTTCCATACCATATACAAGCTGATAAGGTGTTGCCCCAGTGGACGTTCTGATTGATGTGCGGTACCCATGCAAGGCAAACGGTAGCATTTCATGCCAGTCTTTGTATGTGATTACCATCTTTTGCACAATCTTCTTGATATTCTTATTTGCCGCCTCGACAGCGCCGTTCATCTTTGGCCTGTAAGGAGAAGAATTGTGATGTTGAATCTTGAAGTCCCGGCACAGCTCTGCCATCATTTTGTTGTTTAGATTGGAACCATTATCAGTAATGATTCGCTCGGGAACTCCATACCGACAGATGATATCTCTTTTCAGAAATCTGGCTACCACTTGCCTTGTGACGTTTGCATACGAGGCTGCTTCAACCCACTTGGTGAAATAATCAATGGCGACCAGGATGAATCTGTGGCCATTTGAAGCAGTTGGCTCAATCTTACCAATCATGTCAATGCCCCACATTGCAAAGGGCCAGGGTGAAGACATTATATTCAAAGGATTGGGAGGCACATGCACCTTATCCGCATAAATCTGGCATTTATGGCATTTTCTGGCATAGGCACAACAGTCTGCATCCATTGTGATCCAGTAATATCCTGATCTTAGCAGTTTCTTAGCCATGGCATGCCCTCCTGCATGGGTACCAAAGGATCCCTCGTGCACCTCGTGCATCAACAAGTCTGCTTCTGTCTTATCAACACATCTGAGGAGTACCATGTCAAAGTTCCTTTTGTATAAAGATCCATCAGTGTTCAGGAAGAAACTACCAGCAAGCCTCCTCAAAGTCTTCTTATCATTGGAAGATGCCCCAGGTGGGTATGTTTGATCCTCCAAGAAGCGCTTGATGTCATGAAACCAAGGCTTGTCATCTTTTACAACATCTGCTGCAAATACATATGCTGGTCTATCAAGTCTAGACACTGAAATCTGGGGTACAAAGTTAGCCGTTTGAACTTTGATCATGGATGAAATGGTAGCAAGAGCATCTGCAAACTGATTCTCGTCCCGAGGGATATACTCAAGCTTGACTGTTGTGAAGAAAGTCAATAACCTTCTTGTATAATCCCTGTAAGGTATCAGATGATCCTGGTGGGTGTACCATTTTCCGTTGGTTTGATTGACTACCAGAGCTGAATCTCCGAATACGGTCAATGTCTTGATCCTGAGGTCAATGGCTTCCTCAAGACCCATAATGCAAGCTTCGTATTCAGCTTCGTTGTTAGTGCAGTTGAAAGTGAGTTTTGCCGAGAAAGGCATGTGAACTCCTTTGGGTGTAATGAGTACTGCACCAACCCCGCGACCATTCATGTTGACAGCCCCATCAAACATCATAGTCCATTCTTCTTCCGGGTCAGGCCCTTCAGTGTGAATAGGCTCTTCGTGATCTTTTGCTTTAATGAACATGATGTCTTCATCAGGGAAGTCAAACCTCATTGGCTGGTAGTCATCAATAGGTTGCTCAGCAAGATATTCAGATAGTACACTGCCTTTGATGGCTTTCTGAGAAGTGTACTGTATGTCGTATTCTGTGAGAATCATCTGCCATCTTGCAACCCGTCCGGTAAGAGCTGGCTTCTCGAAAATGTACTTAACTGGATCCATTTTTGAGATTAATAAGGTAGTGTGGGTCAACATATACTGCCTCAGTCGGCGAGCAGCCCACGCTAAAGCACAGCAAGTTTTCTCGAGCAGTGAATAACGTTGTTCACAGTCGGTAAACTTTTTGCTTAGGTAGTATATTGCATACTCTTTTCGACCAGACTCGTCATGCTGGCCCAGCACACACCCCATTGACTCTTCTAATACTGTCAAGTACATGATCAACGGTCTTCCTTCGACTGGAGGCATGAGGATTGGAGGTTCTTGTAAATACTCTTTGATCTTGTCAAAAGCCTTCTGGCAATCTTCGTTCCACCTGACCGTTTGTTCTTTTCTTAGCAACTTGAACAAGGGTTCACAGGTTGCTGTGAGGTGGGATATGAACCGTGAGATATAGTTCAATCGGCCTAAGAACCCTCGAACTTCTTTCTCTGTTTTCGGTGCAGGCATTTCTTGTATAGCCTTGACTTTATCAGGGTCAACCTCAATCCCTTTCTCGCTTACAATAAAGCCCAGCAGCTTACCAGATCGCACCCCGAATGTGCATTTGTTGGGGTTCAACTTTAGTTGGTACTTCCTCAGACGCTTGAACAACTTCAGCAAATTCACCAGGTGATCTTCCTCTGTAAGGGACTTGGCGATCATATCATCCACATAACATTCTATTTCCTTGTGGATCATATCATGGAATAATGTCACCATAGCCCGTTGATATGTGGCGCCAGCATTCTTCAGTCCAAATGGCATCACTTTGTAACAGAACGTGCCCCAAAGTGTGATGAATGTTGTCTTCTCCATGTCTTCAGGTGACATCTTGATCTGATTATATCCTGAAAATCCATCCATGAAGGAGAATACCGAGAACTGAGCCGTGTTATCCACCAATACATCAATGTGAGGTAATGGGAAGTCATCTTTCGGGCTGGCCCTGTTCAGATCCCGGTAATCAACACACATTCTTACTTTACCGTCCTTCTTAGGCACAGGTACTATGTTAGCAACCCACGGCGGGTAGCTAGTCACAGCAAGGAACCCGGCGTCCCATTGCTTTTGTACCTCTTCCTTGATTTTCATAGCCATGTCTGGACGAGTTCGGCGCAGCTTCTGTTTGACCGGTGGGCACTCTTCTCTCAAAGGCAGCTTGTGCACAACAATGTCGGTATCCAACCCTGGCATGTCTTGATACGACCAAGCAAACACATCAACATACTCTTGAAGCAGATCTATCAGTTGTCTCTTCACTGAGTCTTGCAGGCAGGCCCCGATTTTAACTTCCTTCACGTCTTCGTCAGTACCAAGATTAATCATTTCAATCTCCTCCTGATGAGGAGCAATAACCTTTTCCTCCTGTCTCAACAACCTGGCTAGCTCTTCAGGAAGCTCATATTCTTCTTCAACCCCTTCATCAGCTTGATTGATCGGATTGTCAAAGTCATACGAAGTCATAGCCGTGCTGTTGTCGGTGCTGTCCGGAAGGCACTCTCTGCAAGGGTTAAGTTGTTCATTTTAGTGATTGATTTTAATCTTGCTTTAGAAAAAAGTGAAAAGAAGTTATCATTTTGAAAACACCGCCATTTATTTTTGTACAAAAAGAAAAATGGAAAAACAGTGAGCAGAAAAGAAAAAGACTCGTTTGCAAAAGATTGTCTGATATTTCATTAATTTAATCTTGTTTGCACAAAAGTACAGATGGCCCTGATTACAAAATGAGTCTTGTCATCTTGGGCAAGATGCAAGACTTTGATGCATGCTATAAAAAATACAGGAAATAATAATTACTCTGCATGAGTAACTCTTATAATTTCCTGGGAAGACCAGTTCGAGACACTGCTCCCCGGGATCTTTGGACGAATCCAATTCTCCAGATTGCGCTCCTCTTCCAGCTCGTCTTCCAGACAGTTGATAGAATCAGGGGTAAGCATTCCCCCACTGACAAAACCTGGCTCTGCAGCAGCCTTCGCTTGATGTTGAGTTGGTCTGTAACCCAACCCAAACTTGTCCTTCTTCTCCTCCACAGCTAATACCTTGCCCCAGCCTAGGGTGGTTCCTTCTTCAACAACCTTTCGGGCTTGTTGGTATGATGACATTGGAGTACCAGATACAGCAGATGCTTCACTCACATTCAAAGCTTCAAACCCCTGGATCATTGTTTCATGGATCTCTCCATCCATTTCAATGTACTTATAGGTTGCCAGGTGGCTGACAAAAATGTCCTCCTCTCCACAGATTGTGACAACTTGGCCTTCCCACTCAAATTTTAACTTTTGGTGAAGGGTAGACGTTATTGCGCCGGCGGCGTGAATCCAGGGTCTACCCAACAAACAGCTGTAGGCGGGCTGAATGTCCATTACATAAAAGATAGTTTTAAAGGTCTGTGGACCAATTGTCACGGGCAGCTCAATCTCTCCCAGAACCGATCTCTTCGAACCATCAAAGGCTCGCACCACCAGGTTGCTGGGTCTCAATGCCAATCCATCATATTCTAACTTCACCAGAGCCTTCTTTGGTAAGACATTCAGGGAAGAACCTGTGTCCACCAGCACATGAGAAAGGACAGCTCCTTTGCATTCCATGGTTATGTGCAAGGCTTTGTTGTGATCGCGGCCATCCGCTGTCAAGTCAGAATTGGTAAACCCTAGCCCATTGCTAGCAGTAACGTTTCCAACCACGGTTTCCAATTGGTTGACAGTAATCTCCTCAGGCACGTAAGCTGCGTGCAGGACTTTAAGTAGTGCATTCCGATGGGCTTCGGAGCACATAAGCAGTGAGAGGATAGAGATTTTGGATGGCGTCTGGTGAAGCTGATCCACAATTTTGTAGTCACTCCTTTTGATGATTCGCATAAACTCATCAACTTCCTGATCGAATGGAGTCTTCAGGGCTTCTTTGGCAGCTGGATCTTCCTGCACCGGGCCTTTTCCTTTTGCCTTGGCAGCAGCTTCTGCTTCGGCAGTAGGTTTTTGAACTTGTGAAGCAAAGAGACGTCCGCTTCGGGTGAAGCCTCCGCCTCCCCCCACATTATCTACTTGTGGTGCAGGTGTTGATGTTTCCAGAGTGATTCTTTTCCCTTCACAGTACACGTCAGAGCCATAGTGCCAAGGGATGGCCCTATTGCTTTCATATGGTACTGGTCCAGGCACCGTGACAGTGACTGGACTGATTGCTGCTGCTGAAGGGACTGTAATTGTTTGTGGATCATAAAAGATTGTAACTGGTGCTCTGGTGGGAGCAGCACCTTCTGAATGGTAGGCGGAGTTATTTTCAGGATCGTAGAATATGGTAACAGTGGAGACATCTTCGTGATTGATTGCTGGTGTTGTAGGAGGTACTGTTGGAAGGACTGTTGTTGTTGATGATGGAGAGTCGAAATGGAATGAAGCTGAAGTCGTAGCAGGAGAAACTGTTGAAAACTGATCATTTGGTAGGACAGATGGAGTACTTGTTGATGTTGCTGATGAATTGTCGGGAACAATAGTTGTTGCATTTGTAGGAGGTTCTGAAACCGTTGTTGATGAAGTTGTCGGATTTGCCGGAAATGATGTAGTGATCTGCAGTAGGCCACTCTGAATAAGGCTGTCAATGCCATTCCTCAGGTCCTCGCACCCATTCCACGAAATATTGCAGTAGGGACACCCTAGTTCACACCCCGGAAATATTTGGTTTTCACGGAGTTGAGCTTTGATTTCCACCAATGGTGTCCTGATCTGATCCACACTAGTTATTAAATAAGACGGTTGGTCTTCTTCAATAGCATTAATTCGGGGACCACCATGGTTTGGCATTGGGTTTTTATTGACATTGGGCGGAGGTGCAAAATTCAGAGCCTTGGAGTCTACCAAGTCTTGTACCTTCATATGCAGAGCCCTGCATTTTTCTGTACTGTGACCAGGTGCGTTCGAGTGAAAAGCACACCTAGCATTGGAGTCATAGTTTCTTGGTAGACTGTTGGGATCCGGAGGTGCCAACGTTCTTAGCTCAACTAGGTTGAGTTTCAGAAGTTGTGGCAGCAAGGCAGCATACGGCATTGGGATCGGGTCGATTACTCTATTAGCTTGAGATGGCCTTTGTTGGAATGGCCTCTGTTGATTGTTGTTGTTGGTGTTGTTGCTGTTGTAGTTCCTTGGAGGATACTGATTTTGCTGATACTGGGGTTGTTGTTGGAAGTTTTGTTGAGGAGGTTGATAGACTGGCTGAGGATGAGCTGGAGCAGGGATAGTGACTGCTGCTATTGACCTTTGAACATATTGGGGCCTACCCCTGTTGGTGTGAATGGCATTGGTCTCGCCAGTTCTTCTCGGGCCTGCAAAAGGCTTTCTTGTACTACTGGACGAGCTTGCGCCGTTGTCTGAGATCTTTCCCATCTTTAACAGGCTTTCAATTCTCTCCCCAGCTATAACAACATCCGCAAAGCTAGTGGAAGAGAAAGCAGCTAACCTGTCAATATACGTTCCCTGGAGAGTGTTCATAAACATGTCTGCCATTTCTCTCTCAGACATTGGTGGTTGAACGGCAGCAGCCAATTGCCTCCATCTCTGAGCATATTCTCTGAAGCTCTCCCTGGACGACTGTGACATTCCCATTAGGAGGGTCCTGTTGGGTGCCATATCTAGATTATACTGATACTGTCTGATGAAGGCCTCTGCCAGGTCCTTCCAGCATCTAATTGTTGCTCTTGTCAGATGGGAATACCACTCCCTCGAAGCTCCAGTCAAGCTATCTTCAAAATAGAACATCCACAATTTCTCATCCGTTGTATAGGCCTTCAGCCTTCCCAGAAATGATTGTAGATGAGTCCGGGGACATGAAGTCCCATTATACTTTTCGAAACAAGGTGGCTTGAACTTATGGGGGATCCTGACCCCGTCTACCAAACCCATGTCCATAACGTCGAAACCCAAAGAATTTTGAGATTCTAAGGACCTCAACTTCTCAGCTATTTCTTCCAACCGTCTATCATAAGTTTCCTCTCCAGCACCCATCACTGTATACTGGTCCTCCTGAGGATCTTCTTGAAGTACTCTGGCTGCAGTGGCTGTCCCTTGAATGTTGACTGGGATGTTGGCCTCTGGATGGAGATGGGGTCCAAAAACTGGGGGATTGACATGAGGTTGGACCCTCTCGTTGTTACTTGTGCCAGCAGTTCCCACATGGGGCTCCTCTTGATTCCTTCCTTCTACCAAAACTCTGAGCCTCTCCTGGCTTTGAGCTAAATTGTTCATCACTTCCATGAATTGTGTTATCTGGGTTCTCATCTCCAACCTTTCATTTGCCATCTGATTTCTGACCTCCGTAAGGTCTTGCTGCATCTGATCCATCTGAATTCCTGGAAGGTTGTTTCTAGTTGGGTACCTGTGTGGCCTGTTGAGAGGAAATACCCGGCGGCGAGCAATAATTCCTGAATATCACAACAGAGGTTAGCAACAACAAAACAAACACCTACAAAAAAAACAAAAGGGTTAGTATGCAATGCAGTTATGCTTATTTGTTCTCAAGGTATCCGGTTTGGCTTTCAGTTTTGACCCTTCCAGACCCTTGAAGATGTTGCTGTTGAAGTTGCTTTCGAAATAAACCCAGGTGGAAACTAACACAAATATATTACAGAAGGTGAAATAATACATCTTGTTCATTTTACAACACAAACCCTCAAAGGGGCCAAAATACATCACAAAAAGCAAAAGTACATGGAAAAGGAACAACAACAAGCAAATGATCAAACTCCAAGGCCAAACTCATCCTCACGAACTTCCTTGAGAAGTGCTTCGGTCACAGGATCAGCCGGGTGCTCCGTAAGATTTCTGATGAGAAGGTTTCTTGTTGCAACAGCTGCAGTCAACTTCTTGTTCTGACTTTGGTCCTTAGACCTCTTCACTCCAGCTCTGATTTCTAGCTCTGATATTTCCTTCTGGGCTGCTGCCAGGGCTTTTTCCATCTGCTCCATCTTGTCCTGAACTCTCTTGTCTTCTAGAGTACGGGCCTCAGTGATCCGGACCCACCTGGCCTGACTCTCTTTCAAATACAAGTCTGTCCTTGCTCTCTGGAACTGGGCTTCTTTACAAGCATTCTTCAGAATTTGTTCACCAGCTTTAGACTTGTTGATATAATCTCCAGACTTCTCAATTTTAGTCAAGTGTTCCACTTTCAATTTCTCCAGTCTCTCAATCTCCCTCACACCTTCACTCCTCTCCCGGAGGGTCTTCTGCAAGGCCTGAGTTAGCTTCTCATTTCTTTCTTTCAAGCTCTCAAACTCCTCCAAACTGATAGTGACAGGGGGTGGTGCTGAAGATGACTCAGGCAGGTCTTCTATGGTGAAGGGCATTCCAGAGAATTGGGCCCTGGCATGGGACCACTCATAATATTGCGCTGATGCCACATTATTGCACTTCCCTAGAATGGTGACTCCCTTGGTTTGAACATGATCCCAGGCCCAGGCAGCCTGCTTAACAGTTGCCAGACTAATCTTGTTCTCACAGTAGAGGGTCTCAACCAAGTCTTGTTCCCTTGGGGTATGAACTAGTGCATAGCCCAATTGCCTTCTGAACAGCAGAGGGTTGTAATTGATACTTCCCTTAACTCCTATCAAGGGCACATTGGGAAAGTGCCCACAGCTGGTGATTATATCTCTGCCCTTGGTGCTCTGAGTACACCATCTGATGTCTGCTGAAGTGAGAGTAGTGAGCCTCTTAGCCCAGTTGCTTTGCTGATGAGGATTTAGAAATGCATCTGTCCTGGGTAGATGCCTGAGAAGCCAAGCATGAAATAATGGAGCACAAATCCTCACTAATCTTCCCCTCTGCTTCTCATTTCTCTGATGTACTGAGTAATAGAGATCACCCAGTAAAGTTGGCACTGGGTTCTTCAGGATGAACAAATGGATTGCATTCTTGCTAATGAATCGAGGCTCATCTGCAAACAACACAATTCCATATACACTTAAGGCCAACAGAGCACAAACAGCTTTCCACTCCCCCAAGGAGGCCTTCAGACTAGCTTGAGAAGTCAGGAAGTCCAGATGCAATCCAGGGATCCCAGCTTTAGAGGTCATATGCTGTTCAATCAAAACAGGCTCCAGGTGCAAAGCTTTTGCTATCTCTCCATTGCTGGGAAAGACCATTTCAGGGTTGAAAGGGACTTCCCTCTTGATAGGCAAACCAACCAAAGATGAGTATTCTTCTAACAGAGGCCCCAACTGAAAGTCTTGAAAGGTGAAACATCTCAATGGGGGGTCATAAAACTGGATGCAGGTGTGGATCAAACTCCTCTGAGATGGGTCCAGATCCATGACCAAGTCAAGTATATCCCCATAATGCTCCCTGAACAAAGGTATGTGCTCTGGAGTGATCAGGGTTCGGATCCTCCTGATGTCTGATAAGTCTGGTTGGAAGAAATGATAAGTGATGTTGCTTTTCTTTGGAGCCATGATGCTGAGGACTGAGTAGGATAAGTGCTGATGAAGATGCTGAGGAGTGGGCCACTGGCTGGCTAGTGCTAGTAACTGAAGTATATGGCTGACAAACTGAAGCAAATGCTGGCGGAGATAGGTCAAAACTGCAGATGGGGTCAAAACCAAAACCAGGTGAATATGGATACCCTGAAACACAAATAAGCACATGTTAATATGATGCAATGAGTATGAATGCAAATGAAATGCAAGGGTTTGTGACTGAGCTGGATTTGATCAAAATTCCCTGATATAAGTCCATGTGTGTTCAAGAATTCCAGGTGGGGGTCTAAGAATCCAGTAACCAGGGTGGGGGACTCAAATAAAGAGCCACATGTCCAGGGTTTCAGAATCACAAGAACTGTCCAACATGGAGTACACTTAACAAAGTCAAAGTAACAGGGTATTCTGAGGTCAAGGTACCTGCAAACCTGTAAACAGCCCAACCCCCTCACAGGTGGTGATCTAGAACAAGGATCCTCAGACTTGGATCAGTTATGAGAAGTGTAAACACTTCTAACCCGGAGTTACAGTGTTTACAATAACCATAACAATTCCTCCTCTAATTCACCTCAGTTTCTGAAGGTCAATACTAAAAGGTCATCCAGACTTAGCAGGCTTCCCAGATAGCCCTAGCATTGCAGGAAATCTGCAACACAGAGTTCTCAAGAAGAAACCCATATCTGAACCGTGTTTCATATTCCCGCACCAGACCGAAATGGAATGGGAAAGAATATGATTCACTCTAGCCTAGGTGTCACTCAGGTCCCAGGTATAGGACCTTAACTCTCAATGAATCACCCACCCACCAAAACAAGAAACCAGATCCAGCCAGCAACAATGACAGTATGATATATATAAATGCAATAAAGAAAGCAGTGAAGTAACTGTACATAAAGCAATAAACAAAAATAAATACAAGCACAAACGAGCACATAACACCCCAGTAAACACAAATCAAACAAGCGCTAGGAGGAACCCACAAAAAGAACCAGAAGCCCTGGTTGCAGTATAAGGGTCCCCAGCAGAGTCGCCAAGCTGTCGCTCCCGAAGATTTGCATCCCGGTACAAGCGCGAACGGTCGGCGAAAGGAACAGTGAGAACACACAGCCGTGAACTCACTGGAGATGAAAAGAGTCGCCAGCTAGGCATTTTTATCCCGGAGGAAAGGCAATGCTGCATAGACCTGGAAAGAGATGGATAAGACGGTTTGCGAACCAGAGAGACTGAGAAAGGGGGTTGGTTACAACCTGGGAAGGTATTAGCACCCAGATTGTCCGTCGTACTCGACGGGATCCACGCTTACAAAATTTGTGTTTTAAAGGGGTAGTGTCAGTGCAATTTGTGTGTAAAATAGCTGGAAAAGAATGTACAGGTGTCAGTGTAAAAAGAAGTGAAGTGTATATATACAGTGTCAGTGAGATCAGGAATGAAATGAATTGCTCAAGATCATGAGGCTCAAAGAATGAAGCTGGAAAGAGGGGGGGATATACAGAGACTTTTGTTCGATAACTGTTAAGTTATGCCTACGTATCCTCTCGTGCAATGAGGAAGTCAGAACACCGTAGTTCGACCCAAAGAGACTGAAAGATGAAATGACTTGTGAACTGCTTACTTGTCTATGCTCAAGTGTATGACCTGTCTGGCTCAGGTGCAAACTGTCTTGCATTAGACGGAAGAAGCGAGTTCTCGATTGTGAGTGAAGATGATGAGAAAAGAATCCCGGAGGAGACGATTATTGTTTGTTTTTGTGTTTTCAGTCTTTTATTGTTTTTGGATTTTGTCATAAGTTAATGAGTTTAAACCTAAACCAATGGATTTAGTAAACTCATCACATCTTCCCTCTGTTTAGGGGTAATGAGAATACCTTAAGTGTGAAGTCAGATTCTCACACTTAATCACCTTTGATGTAGGATTAAGATCATTAACCTACTTGTGATTATTTAGATGTTTTTGGTGTTTTTTGTTTAGTGTTGAGTAATGAGGTTAAGCCATAATTATGGATTAAACAGACCCATTACACCATCCTAAAAGAAGGATGATAGATGAGAATGTTTAAGTTGAGAAAAACTCCTCAACTTAATCCATGATTAGGGATTAAACCCATGACAAAACAAACCTTTGATTAAGTGGATTTTATTTAATGATATGATGATGAAGTGAATTTTATGGTTTGTAAGACAACTTGAGGGGGACTTGTCCATTAACACTAGGGTTAGTCCTTCTTAACCACTTAAGGAAGAATTAGAACCCTAATGCAAGGCCCAAGTTACAAGTGATGTCTTGATAATTATTAGATGGATTGATTAAGAGATTTAAACACATAAAGGGTTTAATACTTAGGATTAAAGTTATACACTCCATCCTAAGAGAAGGATGCAGGCATAACCCTAATCACAAAGTCTTAAAGCCTTTAGGGTTTAGTCTCTGATTATGAGGTGAGAAGAGAGGACTCAAAGAGAGACACAAAGGTAAAACTATGGGGGAACTAATCAAAACCCTAATTCATTGTCATGCTTGGATGATCCTAAGGTTTGTGAGGTTTCACCAAGAAGATCTTCAATGGAACCAACAGGAAGCAGATGAATAAGATCAAGAGAAGCAAAATGACTTGCTTCATTCAAGAAGTCAAGTCACTTGAAGAGAGAAAGTGGGAGGAAGAAGAATGAGCAAGCTCAATCTCAAAAACAAATAGAAATGCAGCAATGGATGCCAGAGAGATGAAAAGAAAAGGTATGAGAAGTGAAGGCAAATCCACTTCCCAAGTTACTTACCACCTGAAATGTTAGAAAGAAATGCAATGCAATGCAAGATGAGATGAAATGGTATGATGCTTAGCAAAACCAGAAGCATGTTGATGATGATTATGATGTTATGAGATGCTACAAGCATGAGACAAGGCATGGGGATGTTCATACAAGATTATGAATGCAAATGATGCAAGTTAAGGAGCATGAACAAACATGAAATGTTATGAAGCATACAAGACAAATGACATGGCAAATATGCAATGCAATGATCAAACATGTTTCCTATATGTCTTAGGATGTCAAATGAATCATAAGCATGCACAAAATGCAAAGACAAGTCATGTTATGCAAGGGAATGCAAGGAGGATGCAAGAGAGAGCCCAAATTAGGGTTCATGGATCAAACATCAAACAAAAACCCAAAACAGAAGCAAACCTCATGATAAAAAATGGAAAATGGCACCCAAAGAAACCCTAGGCCTATGATGAACCACTGCCCAAAGGGGAGCTCTCAACTCTCAACCAAACTCAAGATATGAATTTTACAAGATATTAGGGTTTTTTAGGGTTCCTAACAAAACAAATGCCAAACAAATAGGAAATGAGGAAACAAATCATGGCCATTTTATCTTTGAAAATACATGCTAAACACAAAACAATGCAAGAAGAATCAATGTCTCAACCTTCTCCAAAAGGCAGAAATGAATTTTCAAACATGTGATCAAAATAATGCATAAAAAATGATTTAATTCAATGAAAAATTCTTAAAATGCATCAAGATCAAAAAAGAAATTTGGTTTGAAGGTTGGACAATGTTTCTAAATGCCTTAGAACATTTCATGAATTTTTTTGTAATTTTTAAATACCTAAAAGTATTTTTAATTAATTAATTCTCATTAATCAATTAAAAATAATCTTTTAAATATTTAAAAATACCTTTTTAATGATAAAAAATAAAATAAAAATATTTTTGGGTCTTAAAAATTAATAAAACTTTAAAGAAAAAGTTTCATAATTTTTAAGAATTTTTTGCTATTTTAAATTAATTGTGCAAAACAAATGAAATAAAAAGAAATAAAAACAAAAAAAATAAAAAGTAATCAGATTGGATGGGTGAGATGCGTCCTGGATTCAAATCTGTTGACTGGCGCGCTATCCAAGGGTCCAGGTTGATTCTGATTAAATTAATTAAATTATGATTAATTAAATTTAACACGTGGATTAGGGCTAATTGGATGCATCTGGGCCTTTCATTCACGCGGGGAGTCAACAAGTCAAAGGCAATCAACGCTCAGAATTCAAACTAGCATTAATGACTGTAATTAGGGCAAATCACTCTCAGGTGGCCGGAGAAGACCTCCGGTCGTCTTCTCCGGCCAGCACCTCACCTGAAAAATCTCCAAACCTCTCAAAACGTACCAAAAATGAAAACCAAGAACATGGAAATGATCCTCATCCTCTCACGAACCAAACCCCTCTCTCAAAACAAATTTATATTTCCTAAATCAACTGAATCGAAGAGAAAAAGTTCTAGGTCACGCAAGCTTCAGAAACAAATTAAATGCTCAAATCACAACCATTTTCAAAACCAATGGTACCAGAATGATCAGTGAAACAAATAGAACAAGTTTGTAACAAGCAAAATCATTTCTGGAAAAATAAATTTCAGGCTACCTGAGATTTGAAGCTTTCCACTTGAGGACTTTCTGGCCTTCTCTTTATGTGCAAACCACTCCTTAGGACCCCTTGATGATGTTTGAATGCCTTAGAACAATTTATGTAGGCTGGCTGATGAGTTTCGAAAGCTCCTGCTTCAAGCTCAGTCAACAATGGCTATGGTGATTCTGACTGATTCAGGCCACTGTGAATGATGGTTTATGGTCCAGATGATGTATGGAGAAGCTTTGCAAGGTTTGTTTGGCTGTTTGTGGGCTAGGGAGGGAGATTCGAATGAATCTGCAGAATGAGGGTGAAGAATGGCAGTGGGGTGCTTTGGCTGTTTCAGGCTTATGCTTTGGGTGGTTTCTACTCAATGATACATGGTGAGTTGAATGGAGGAAAAGGTTTTTGTGTTTGCAAGCTGTGGAGAGGAATTCGAAGCAAGTTGCAAATGGGAGTGTTTTTGTGAATGTCTCTAGTGTGATGGTTTCAGCCTTGCTTCTTCTTATGGCTAGCTTGCAAATTGATAACATAAACAAATCTGATTGGCTGGATGATGTGACTTGTGCTTTTGTGATTGGTAAGTTTGCTTTTGCCAAAAGTCAAAAATCTTGTAAGAGAAGCATGGGCTTGATACTAGGCAAGTACAAGGGCTAGGGCTGGCGCAGCATGGTGAGTGTGTGAGGCTGGCTTGATTCAAGGACCAATGCAGCAAGTTGGTGAAGCATGATCATGAGTTTTGCAACTTGATTACTTTATGGATTTTCATGAAAAATGCCTTGTTACATGAACTAAGCACATGTGATCTTTGGTTCAAATCTGATTTTTGGGACTTAGAGAATGTTTGTGTGCTGGTTTGAGAGGAATTAGAAGTCACATAATGCATTGGTTCATGACTTTGCAAAATTTCACACTTGGTGCATATCTTGAAAATAAGTGATTTTTGCCAACTTTGCATTGCCATAACTTTTGATCCAAGAAGAGTTAGATCATGTTCTTGTACTTTTTGAAAAGGGAAAGATGAGATCTACAACTTTCATGACCAAAGTTTTTTCATTTGAAACCTTTTTGGACCAAGAATCAAAGCTTGAAAATTGACCTAAAATGATGCATTCTTGAAAAGTCAACTATGCCCAAAAAGTCAACATTTGCAAAAACCCTAAATTCTTGATTTCTATGAACTTCAACCTTCTTCCATGATCAAATAAAGATCATATACACTCAAAATGATGAAGATCACCCATTGGTTGGGTCATTGGGGGCCTCAGATGCCCTGATTTTGCACTGACTTGTCTAGAAAGTCAACTCTTGATCAGATGACTTCCCCATGGAATTTCTTCATGAAAATTGATATGTATACTCCCTATACCATATAGAGATCAATGAAAACAAGAATGACCAAAAAATTTGGAGTTATGGCCTCTGAAACCAAAACCCTAATTTTCAGTCAACTGTGCAGTTCAAACTGGCTCTGCATCACCTCAAACCCTAGTTCTTGTGATTCCTCTGCAATTTTGACTTTGAGGAGGTGGAATATGATGTAAGAACACACATGGACCCCTTTGAAGTGATTGGTGGCCTTTGGAATGGCTCAAGATGCTTTGGGATTGCTCAGATCACAAACCCTAGGTGCAGATGCCTTAGAAACTATGCAGTGAAACAAAAGTGAAATATGAGATGATATGTTTGTGTTTATGCATATGAGATGATCACAAGCCATGGTGTGAATGGGTGAGGGCAAATTTGGGGTGTTTACAATGGGCTTTAGCCTTGACTGAGTATTCTTTAAAATATATGCCTCTAAAAGCTGTCAAAGGACAAGTGGTTGCTGACTTTATAGCTGACCACTCCATACTTGGAGATGAAATAAAATATGTCGAAAGAGAACCTTGGAGATTATATTTCGACGGTTCCAGTCATAAGAATGGAACAGGTGTTGGGGTATTAATCATTTCTCCCAATAAAATTCCAACAAAGTTCAAGTACAAAATAGAAGGTTGTTGTTCAAATAATGAAGCAGAATATGAAGCTTTAATTGTTGGACTTGAAATATTGTTGGAATTGGGGGCAACAGAGGTCGAAATAATGGGTGATTCTGAGTTGGTAATAAAACAGTTGACAAAAGAATACAAATGTGTCAATGAAAATTTGATCATGTATTTTGTGATAGCCAACAGACTCCTCAAGAAATTCGACAGTGCAGTCTTTAGACACATTCCTAGATTGGAAAATCAGGAAGCAAATGATTTGGCTCAACTAGCATCAGGCTACAGAGTGTCGAAGGAAAACCTGGAGAAAGTTGTCGAAGTAAGAGGAAAAGTATTATCCACTAGACTGTCCCCATCTGATTTGGAGACCATGAGACTGGGATATGGTGATGAAGAAAATTTTGAAATTTTCAATGTAGATGATCCAGGGGTAGGATATTGGAGAAAACCTATCAAGGATTATTTACAAAATCCAAACCAGACAGTCGAAATAAAGATAAAGTATAGAGCTTTAAGCTATGTACTCTTTGGAAATGAGTTGTTCAAAAAGACTGCAGAAGGAGTCTTACTAAAGTGCTTAGGAGAGACTGAAGCTTATATAGCTTTGTCGAACGTGCATAGTGGTGCATGTGGTGCACACCAGGCAGGGCACAAGATGAAATGGTTGCTATTTCGACAGGGGATGTATTGGCCAACAATGTTGAAGGATTGTGTCGAATTTGCAAAGGGATGTCAAGAATGTCAAATTCACGCAGGCATACCTCATGTGCCTGCAAATGAGTTACATTCCATTATAAAGCCTTGGCCATTCAGAGGTTGGGCTTTAGATTTGATTGGTGAAATTCGACCAGCCTCTTCAAAAGGGCAGAAGTACATTTTAGTTGGGATAGACTACTTCACTAAGTGGATTGAAGCCATACCACTGACGAATGTAGATCAGGAAGCAGTCATAGACTTCATCCAGAAACATATAATTTATAGATTTGGAATACCAGAGACTATAACCACTAATCAAGGATCAGTGTTTACTGGAAGAAATATGCAGGCATTTGCAAAAGAGACAGGTTTTAAGTTGCTAACTTCGACACCTTATTATGCCCAAGCAAATGGTCAGGTCGAAGCAGCCAACAAAGTGGTGATAAATCTAATAAAGAAGCACGTGGGTAAAAAACCTAGAAATTGGCACAAGACTCTGGATCAAATCCTTTGGGCTTGTCGAACGTCTCCTAAAGAAGCAACTAATTCTACCCCATTCAAATTAACTTACGGACATGATGCAGTATTACCAGTCGAAATCTGTTTACAGTCAATACGAATTCAAAGGCATCATGAGATTCCATCTGAGATTTATTGGAGTATGATGATGGATGAGTTGGTTGATTTAGATGAAGAAAGGTTACGTGCTTTAGAATTAATAAAAAGGCAGAAAGAAAGAGTCGAAAAGTTTTACAATAAGAAAGTAAAATTTAAAGCCTTTTTAGTTGATGATTTAGTTTGGAAAGTAATTTTGCCCATGGAGAAGAAAGATAGATTGATGGGAAAATGGTCCCCTAAATGGGAAGGACCTTTCAAAATTTTAAGAGTGTTTTCAAACGGTGCATATGAAGTCGAAGAAATAGAAAAAGACAGGAGAGTGCTGAAAATAAATGGCAAATATTTGAAGAAGTATAAACCAACATTGCAAGAAATAAAGATAGGAATAGAATAAAATTGCAAACAAAAGCTTGTCTTCGCCAAACAGATGGCGTTAAGTAACATTACATATGAAAATACTAAAACTCTTAGAACAATAAAATTTCCTATTTTTATTACAAACTACTGTTGAAGGAAAGTTGCTTTGAGTTCGTCAAATTTCTTCTTTTGAAGCTGAATTCGACGTTCGCAGAGACTCTTAATAACAGTCAGTTCGTCAATCTCTCGATGAAGTTGTTGGGCTGTTTCTGCATGTTGGAGACCTTTTTGAAGCTCCCTGTCAATTTCTTCTTGGTTGGGTTGTTGGAGGGTGGCCTGACGTTCCTTCTCTTGGAGGATCTTCTTCTGAAGTTCAGGAATCTGAGCTTGATAAGCCTGGATGTTGTTTTCGCACTCAGCAGCAGCTTTCGAGTAATCTTCAGAAAGCTTGTTTAGCTCTGAGATTCTGTCTGTCGAAGAGGCTACGACATTCCATTCTGAGACTTGTTCTTCAGATTTGGCTGTAATGTTCTGAGAAAATTCTTTTTGACGAACCAAGTCAACGCTTACAGAGTCAATCATTGACATCAGGTCCATCACCAGACGACTCTCTTCAGTCGAAGCCTCCAGGAGATTGGCTCGTTTCAGGAGTTTCTTCAAGTCATATTGTGCAGAAGGATTTTCAGCCAGAATCTCAAATAGGTCCACCCCAAGGATTTTTGCCTTAATCTCAGCCATGATAACATTGATGGGTTGAATGTCAGAGGTAGCCCCTGAAGCTGTCGAACTGCTATGGGAAGAGTCTTGGAAGTTGTACCTGGAACTGAGTAAAGCTTTTAAATATTCCAGAGGCTTTCTTACTTTTAAGCTTTCAATTTCCTCATGTGACAAGCTTGTCGAACCAATATCCAAAGGGGTTTCTGCTGGAGCTTCTGTTGGAGTAGGAACAGTTTGGGTACTTCCTCCAGGGTGCAAGTTGGTGTCTGGTTGCTTCGACAGATCATCTTCTTCTTCGACAGTTTCTCTATCAGCCTCTGTTATGTCAGTTGGCCCTTGAGCTTGTGCGTCCTGGTCTGGGGCAGCTTTTTCAACTTCTGTTGCATCAATTGGTCCTTGAGTTGGTGCATCCTGGTCTGGGGCAGTTTTTTCCTCCACAATAAAATTTGGGCGAAGAGGAGAGTTATTGCCAGAGGACTTAGTGTAGGATCAAGCGCTTACCACTGCACTAAAAGCAATTGCTGTTAGTGAAGGCGCAACTTTATTTCCTTATAGTATAGAGTCCTCAAGGGGCTGCGCCTATTAAGCGCCATGGGTTGGGATGTTAAGCCCATCGAATCCCTAAGGGTGACGCTGAATTAATAAATCCAACAATCTCCCCCCAGTGTCAGCCGGGGGGATTCGAACCCATGACCTTGCTCTGATACCACTTGTAGGATCAAGCGCTTACCACTGCACTAAAAGCAATTGCTGTTAGTGAAGGCGCAACTTTATTTCCTTATAGTATAGAGTCCTCAAGGGGCTGCGCCTATTAAGCGCCATGGGTTGGGATGTTAAGCCCATCGAATCCCTAAGGGTGACGCTGAATTAATAAATCCAACACTCAGAGTCACTGATGTCGAAATCGTCGAATGTTTGAGGGCCATAGACACCAGCGTCTGGAGTGGCTTCTTCTTGAAGCCTTTCGGCTAAAGTCTTCTCAGAGTCAGAAGGAATAACTTCTTCTTGAACCTTGGAAGTCTCTTCGACATCAATAATAACCTGAAGAGAACAGAAAAGGGAAGTTTGAAATAAATAAAAAATGCAGTTAAGACTATGAATATTGTCAGTCGAAAATTAATACCTGAGGGATCTCAGTGTGAGTGCTTGAATCCCCACTTTTCTCACTTCTTGAAGGGATTTTGTTGGTTGGACTAGCAGGAGGAGTTCGTCTATGGACTATGGATCTCTAGGAAGCCACTGTTTTTATTCTCATGCCTTTGTTTCTTTTCAGAGGTTGAGGCTCAGGAGATTCATCCTCAGACTCTTCGATGCTCACCTCTTTTTCTTCTTGTTTTCTTTTCTTGGCTGGTGTGCGAGTTACCTGAAGTATGCAAAAAGAAGACTTGTTCAGATTAAAGAATATTGAAAAGAAGAGTGAGGTGTTTTTATTGGTCGAAACCTTTTTGGCAGCTATGGGCGATTTTTCGACTGTCTTGGAGGAGGTCCCTTCACCAGCAGTTTTCTTGACAATTCTGACAGCTGAAAGAGAAAGAATTGCATGAACATTGATATAAAATATAAAATGAGTTAGAAATAAGAGGAGGAATGTAATTTCTTCGACACCTTCAAGAATGGGTTCTTCCTCACTAACATGTTATATCCCAACATGAAGGTGCCCAATGAAGTTGCCCAAGTAATACTTCGTCGGAACCACACGTTCGACAAGTTTCTTGCTGGACTCGCGAAGCAGTTTTAAATGAGATCCACACACAAACCAATCTGGGAATGGAGGGCACAAGGCCACACCAAATTCTGCAGAAGGGAGTGGGGGAAACCTTGGAGGAAAGGAGGTGAAAGAAAAGTTGTAACGTGCATATGGTGGAATGTATGAAGGCACCCCCAACCTATCCAATTTTTCTGAAAATTTTTGTTTTAAAGTTACTGCTGCTTCGCCTATGGTTCGACGAAGATCACTGGGCCTGTAAATAGTTTCAAAATATTTTTGAAAATTTTGAATTTCTTTGATATGCTTATCTGTACCTTTCTTCTTCTTATCCTGCACAAAAGCAAAGGCATTCGTCAGGAGAGTGTTGAAAGTTGCTACATCAAAGAATTTGTTAATATAATACTCCTTCCACCAAACGTCGAAATCTTTAGTGCATAAGAAGTTTGGTCGAAATATGGTGGGATAAACCTCCAAAGATGCGTCAAAGAATTTGTTGTACAATTCTAAACTTCTCTCAAAATTTTGAAATGAGTTGTAGAACATAATAGAGCCTTTCTTGTGGTAAATGGGTTTCGTCTTCGTCTGTATTAGCCCAAATTGTCTAGCCACCAGGTTAGGTTGGTAGACAATGAGAGAAACTTTAGTGTTGTTGAGACTGTGATGGGAGAAAAGGTGTCTTGGCATAAGGAAAGCCTCCCAGATGGATATGTAGGAGTCTTCTTCTTTTTGGTTTTCGACTGGGAGTTGTCTTGTGAACCATCTGGGACCAACAGTTCGGTTGGCAAAGGTTGCCATAGATGGGGTGAACTTGTAACGTTTGGCGAACATCATTACGTAACTTGTGAAGGCTTGTCGAATACCTATGTTTTCATCAGTAGGTGTTAGTTGGACTAACCTAGGCCATTCAACGCGCCTATCTTTCACCTCTTCTTCGTCAACTGGCATCTTGACAGGGATGCAGGCTTCGAAGGTTGCGTTCAGCCATAACTGTAAGAGCCAGAAGGGGCTTGTGAGACTGATATTTCCTTTGTCCTTGAGGGTTTTTAAGTTACTCACACTCTCACTCAGAGATTCGTAGAGATTTGCCAGAAGCAATTCACTTAGGCAAAATGCAACTCCATTATGAAGTTGATTAGACATGATGATATAGCTTCTGGCAACCTGGAGTGACCTAGTGCAGAAGACGAACTTGGCTAACCACAGAGTAAGAAAAGCAATATGTTCTCTGTCGGATACTTCCTCATTGTCTTCGCCTTGGTGATGAGCAATGAATACGGAATAGCCAGCGTGCTTGGTGTCGAATCCTATGGGATCTTTATTTAGATGCTCAGGATTAAAAATTTCTCCTAAAGGACTGAGGCCAGTGATGGCTTCTATGTCGAAAAGGGTAGGAGTAACCATACCACAGGGTAGATGGAAGGTGTTGTAGGTACTATCCCAGAAATACAAAGAGGCCAGCAGCATGTTCTGACAATAGCGTGGACCTTCCTTCGACAGTTGGATCAGATCGTAAATGCCAGTTTTCTTCCAGAATTTCTCTTTGACCTTTTCGACTCTAGTGAGCCAAGCTAAGTAGTCTGAAGGATCTTTTGTTAGGGGAGGACTCCTAAAAATCCTAGTTTGATTTAAGTAAGACAAATCTAATTCTGTCGAAGCTATGGGAATTTCAGGTTTCTTAGATGATGTTTCGACAGACCTAGGGTTCTTACTAGCAGCTATTGGTTTGGAGGCAGAATAGAAAGGATAAAAATCTTTTAAACGATTTGGGTCAGCATTAGGATCAAAGATGGGACCTAGCATGGCATGGTGAACTCCAGAAACTGAGATAGGGATCATTACCTGAGATCTATAGATACTAGCTTTCTCCCTCTCATTTGGGGGTTCTGGGATGTATTGTTGTTGCTGCACTTGCATGGGTCCAGACAGTGTATGAGCAGGAGGGAGGTCAGCAGTTTTCTTTGTCTTCTTGGCACTACGGTCAGCAACAGTTTTTGGAGGCGCCATTGGTATGAGAAGATGAAGAGCTGAAGGAGCAGAGAGCTTAAAGAAGGGGTTTAATGGAGTCTTCTGTGTTAAGGAAAGAAGAGTTTGAGAATGTGAAAAGGAAGAAAGATTTTAGAAGGTGGTATTTATAGGAGGTAATAAGATATAAAAATAAATAAAAAAGAAAAGAAAAGACTTTTCAGTTTAGATAATGGGGGACATGCGTTTGATCCAATGGTGGTGATTAAAGGTGACGGTTGGTAGGGAGCCATGATTTAGCTAAGATATAGGGTTATGGAAGGTTGTGTAAACGTGGGCTGGACGTGACGTTTTTTCAGAAAGTGGAAATCATGGTGTTTTCTTGGGACTCAACAAAGTCACTTTATAATAAATGCTTCTGACATGATGTCAAAGGTCATTTCGACAGCAAAATATATTTCTCCAGAATTAGTCGAAAACATCTTTGCTGGGGGGCAATTTGTAAGCTAATAATTTCGACATTGTGAAATTTGGAATTTAGTCTTTTTCTGTTGCTGAGAAGATAATCAGTAGAGAAAGATAAGAAGAAGTGAAGATGTTCAAGATTGTTGACAAGATTAAAAGCTCAAGTGCTTCGACGGGAAGATAAATAATATTCTGGCAAACCAAGTTTGGGGACCTATTTATAATTGGGTGTTCGACAGGTTGAGTGCATCATTCGACAGTTCGACAGGGAGAAAGTGTTTGACAGAAGCATTGGTTCGTAAAAGTGGAAGAGTTTCTTCTTCTTCAAACGTTTCGACATATGAAGAGATGTAATGTTTCGTCATCAAAGGAAAGAGTTCAAAATTTAAAAGTTGCAACCTTTGACAGTTGGACACATGGAAGTTTCAGAGAAGGAAATTGCATGCAGGCTGACACTTGTCATTTAATTATGATTTTTCCGTTCTAGGCAGTTACTTTGTTTGTATATAAATAGGATAGTTTGTGTTTAGAATGTGTGTGTGAAAACTTATACAAAATTCCTGTAAATACTCTAAGTACCCAGTGTGAGAGAAAATGAGTTTGATATTTGGAACCATGTACGTTTGAACACCATTTTTCCTTTAAGTTATTTAAATTATCAGTTTGTTTCATCAAGTTATTTTATCTTCAGTTTTATTTACCTTTCTGCAGAGTTTTATCATTTCGCCATTTTTCTTACTTTTGTCTAAACTTAAACTTTATTTTACTTGCAAAATCAAAGTATTTAACATTTTGACATTATTGACAAAACAAACTACAAATCATTCACAACCCTAAGAGTAATTCGACAAAATAATTGCACATGTGTCCTAGGACTTGTTTGGTTGGTCCTGCAAGTAACCCAGTTTTCTGAGAGATTGGTTAACCAGAGGTTGTTCGTCAGAAATCACTGCGAACACATTCCTGATGATACAAATATAAAAAAGTGGATTTTTGAAGAGGGTCATAGGAGTAATCTGAGTATTCATCCAGGAGATAATAAAATGTATCAAGATTTAAAGAAAATATTTTGGTGGTCCGGAATGAAAGAGGATGTGGCACGTTTTGTGTATGCGTGTTTGACTTGTCAGAAGTCGAAGATTGAGCATCAGAAGCCTGCTAGGTTGATGCAACCATTGGAAATTCCAGAATAGAAATGGGATAGCATTTATATGGACTTTGTGACAGAGTTGCCTATTACTTTAAGAGGGCACGATTCAATTTGGGTGATTGTTGATAGGCTTACAAATTCGACTCATTCCATACCTATTAACATCACATATCCAATTGCGAAGTGGGCAGAGATTTATATCTGAGTAATTATGAAGCTGCATGGTGTTCCTCTGTGTATTGTGTCGGATAGAGATCTGAGGTTTACGTCAGAGTGCACTTGTTTGGATTCAATCTCAAACGAAACTTCCTCAGTCTCTCAAACGAAAGTGCACTTGTTTGGATTCAATCTCAAAACGAAACTTCCTCAGTCTCTCAAACAGCTCCTTGAGATTAACCAAATGCTCCTCTTCAGTTCTGGACCTAGCAATCATATCATCCACATAGCACTCTATCTCTTTGTGAATCATATCATGGAATAATGTTACCATAGCCCGCTGATTCGTTGCCCCGATGTTCTTCTACCCAAAAGGCATTACCTTGTAGCAGAAAGTACCCTACATGGTAATGATCATTGTTTTCTCCATGTCTTTCGACGCCATCTTTATTTGATTATACCTGGAGAAACCATCCATGAAAGAAAATACTGAGAACTGAGTTGTGTTGTTAACCAATACTTCAATGTGAGGTAATGGGAAGTTGTAACGCCTAAATATTTAATTAACTGTTTTATCAAATATTTAATGAATTATTTCTGTTTAGTCGGTCTATATTTATGTTGTGGTTGATTAAGTCGATAAGTCGGAAAAATATAGTTGATGTGGTTGTTAGGTTAATGGGCTTGAACCTGTCCGAATTAGTAAATTAGGGGGTGATATTGTTAGGCCCATTACTAATTATAAGAATTAGTTATTTTCATAAAAAGAAAATAAATTAAGAGGAAGTTAGGTTGTATCAGTAGAAGAGGAAAACAAAACATTTGTGCGATCGTGAGAGAAAGGGAAAAAGAAGAACGACAGTCAGAATCCAATCGCTAGGGCTACCTTCAATCCAAACCTAAAGTAAGGGTAGGTTTGATTCTTATAATCGGGTATGAAATTCGATACTATGATTGGGTAGTTAGGTTGTTGTGTATTTTGTGATAATGATGCTATGTATAATAATTTGTATCTTGTTATTGCAGTAATTGTTGGTGTTAATTTAGTTGTCCGAATGTTGATTTTGTGATTAAAAGTAATTTTGGGTTATGTCGATTTATTGTTGATATTTCTTTGTTGAATGAATTCTGGGGGGAAAATTGTTGATTGGGGACGATAACAGAACAGGTAGTAGAAGACAGATGAGAGCATTTACTCCCTAAGGGAACGTGGCGCACGCCATGGCCCATGTGGCAAGTGCCACAAAAATGTATGTGTGATGGCCATGAAGCAAGTGGCGCAAGCCACTTAAAAAAGTGGCAAGAGCCACATTGTAAAGCATAAAGTGGCGCAAGCCACTAGGAACTAGGTGAAGGGTGGCGCAAGCCACCCTGTATAGTGGAAAAGGCACTCATTTTCTTTACTACCATTATTTAATAATAATACTAATATATTAAGTTATGTAGAAAATCATGTAATTAGTTTAAGGAAATAATTATTGATTAATCATAACTATAGTTAATCTAATTTTTTAAAAGTAGCAATTTTAATAAGGATCAGAAAAATTATAGTGTTCGGAATAATTGAACTGAGAACGAAAACAGGTTGATAAATAATATTGTGGTGTGTAGTTTGACAGAAAAATAGTAGATTTAGGGATTTAGCAGAAACAATAGCTGGCAGGCATTTTCATGACAGATAATGTTTATTAGAATACAGAAAATTCAGGTTTTGTAATAAAATTATACCGATCGTGGAATGTTAAAAACAATACCAGTTTAGTCGGTTTAGCCGAATTAGGTGAAAAACTTCGTTGCCCGGAATTTAACGAAATTAATCGGGGTAAGTCAGGTAAATTAATAGTTGATTTTTGTTGCATTGTTTTGTTGAAAGTACATTGTATTGTCGATTTGCAGGTACAGTTGAGTTGATGTATGTTTCTGATTTACGGAATAACTCTAAAGTTGTTATGTTGAAGGCTTATATGCCAAAGTCGATTCTAAGTTGCCTATGTTGTATAAGTTGTTGTGTTGTTTGTGTTGTCATGTTTTTTGTGTTGTAAAGTTGTGTATGCCATGTAGGTCATTTGCATTTTTGTCGGAGCCGTTGCTCACACCATGTTGCCCTGAATTGACAAATTAAGTTGAAAGTTGAAGGCTTGTGCCTTGATGCCTCGATAACCTGTAAATGATTTAAGTTGGAAGTTTTACTCTGAAATGTTACCACATGCGTAATTAGTTGAGTCACATTAAATTTGCATTGTTTTTGAGTTGTTGTGCTAGTTAATGTTTTGAAGTGGTGAATTATTTGAAATCCTTATCTATGTATTGTTTTTCATATACTGCTTATAATTATCGTAAATCACCCCTTCTGTTTGAATGTTGTCCTTATGTTTGCAACATGCAGGTAATCAAGAGGAGTAGTCAGTTACCTTTAGTCGAGTCGGTGGTCTGTCGCTTTGATACGTAGCACTCGGGGGGATGACTCGTGTCTGTTTTGTTGAATTTGTTTTTGTTGAATTTTAATTTAGTTGAATTACTTAGAATGTTTATTGGTTATTTTGAAGTTGTTTTTATGTTGGATAAAGATGTTGCAAGTTTTTTTATGAATCCACTATGTGATGTTTTATGAAGTTGAATCATTTAAGTATCATGATGTTGGTTTATGTTTATTTATGAAAAGTGCTATGTATTAAGCATGTTATACTTTAAGTTGAAATTTGTTGAAAGTTGAAAATGTGATATCCCGTTATGTGGAAAGTTTTTGTAAACTATGATTTTAATTATATTCAAGGGTAGAAATGGGGTGTTACAGAAGTCATCTTTCAGACTTGCTCTATTAAGGTCTCGGTAATCAACGCACATCCGAACATTGTCGTCCTTCTTTGGTATTGGCATAATATTAGCTACCCAAGGTGGATAACTAGTTATGGCAAGGAACCCGACATCCCACTTCTTATGAACTTCCTTTTTGATCTTCATGGCCATGTCAGGACGAGTTCGACGAAGCTTCTGTTTAACCGGAGGACAATCCTCTCTCAATGGCAGCTTGTGCACAACAATATCGGTATCTAACCTTGGCATATCATGATACGACCAAGCAAAGATATCAACATACTCATGTAGCATACCAATCAGTCCCTCTTTCACACTGGCTTGCAGACTGGCCCCAATCTTGATTTCCTTCTTTGCATCCTCGGACCCGATGTTGATGACTTCATTCTCCTCCTGATGAGGCTGAATAACCCTTTCCTCTTGTCTCAATAACCTGGCTAATTCTCCGGGGAGTTCACAGTCTTCCTCAACCCTTCTTCAACTTGGTGGATAGGATTATAAAAGTCATACTCAGTCATAGAAGAATCGTTATCAATGAAATTCGGGTGATTAAGTCTGCACAAGTGATGTGCTTATTTTAGAGTTGAGTTTTATGAAAAGAAAAAAAACAAAAAAAAAACATTGTCATTTTATTGATTTTTGTGAAAAATTTTAAAATGAAAGAAAGTGAACACAATTGAGTGAAAAATGTCTTTATTTATGATAAACTAAATTCGCAATTAATGCAAGGTGGACCTACAAATGGATCCATACACCTTGGCTAGAGTGCAAGATTTGACATGCAATGAAATGAGGAAAACAAGAAAAATTACTCTGTCTGGAGAGTAACTTGGATAATCTCTTCGGAAAACCAGTTCTTGAGTTCCTCCCCGGGGATACATGGACGCACCCAGTTGTCTAGGTCGTAGTCACTATCAACATCATCTCCCGTAGTAGCACATACTTGATTTGGATCAATAACGCCCCCGCTCGAGAAGCTTATCATTCCCTTGCTCTTGGACACTTCTGCTTGACCTGGCTGATACCCAATACCGAACTTATCCTCTTTCTTATCTACCTCCACAACCTTGCCCCAACCCTGGGCATTTCCAGATTGAACCACCTCCAAAGCTTTCCTGTAGGAGGCTATGGAGGTACCCATTTTTTCAATACTCTTGCCCACCGAATTGGGAGAAACTTCATGGATGTTCACTGTCTCGAAGGCCTGACATAACATTTAATGGATTTCACCATCCATCTCCATATACTTAATCGTTGATAGGTGGCTCACGAATATATCCTCTTCACTGCAAACTGTGACAACTTGCCCATCCACCACATATTTCAACTTCTGGTGTAGCATGGATGTAATTGCGCCAGCAACATGAATCCTGGGTCGACCAAAAAGAAAACTATAGGCGGGTTGTATGTCCATTACGTAGGAGGCGCTCTTGAAAATCTGTGACCCAATCTTCATAGGTAGCTCCACCTCCCTGAAAACAGATCTTTTGGAACCGTCGAATGCTCGCACAACCAAATCACTAGGCCTTAGGACAATCCCTTCGACATCTAGCTTCATTAAAGCTTTCTTAGGCAACACATTTAGAGATGACCCAATATCCACCAAGACGTGTAACAACACAACCCCCTTACAGTCCATAGTGATGTGTAAAGCTTTGTTATGATTACGCCCCTCAGAAGTCAAATCTTTGTCAGTAAAACCCAGCCCATGGCTAGCATTCACATTGGCGACGATGGCCTCCAACTGATTGACCATAATTTCCTGGGGAACATAGGCCATCTGTAAGACCTTCAAGAACACCTCTCTATGAGCTTGGGAACACATAAACGATGACAAAATCGAAATCTTCTGTGGAGTCTGATTCAACTGTTCCACTACCTTATAACCACTATTCTTAATGATGCACATAAATTCTTCCACCTCTTTTTCAAAAGTACTCTTACCTGTGGCAGGACTCACCACCTCCTTAGTTTCCACTTGTTTACCTTTCGCACAAGCTGCAGCCTCGACTTCAGTATTGGTCCTTAGAGTTTGTGGAGCAATGAGCCTTCCACTATGGGTAAATCCTCTAACGCCTCCCACATTATCAATGCTGGAACCAGTCTCTCCTTGAGGCTTCTCTTATACCTTTTTTCCTTGCACATAAGCATCTGTTCCGTAATGCCACAAAACAGCCCTCTCATTATCATAAGGTACATGACCAAGAACAATGATTGTTGCAGGACTCACCTCCTGAGGTACAAAGATGGTGACAGGTTCCAGCATGGGCGGTATCAGAATGTCAGCAGGCCTAAAGTATATTGTCACCGTTGAAACATCATCGCTTTTTTTGTTCACCTTATCGAATTGCAAGGAACCTTCGTCTATTAAACTTTGTATCCATATTATCAACTTATCACATCCATTATCACAAATTGAACAATCATCATAATCATCACTGCACCCGGGGAACACTTTCCCCTTCAATAAATGACTTTTCACAACCAACAATGGTGTCTTAACATCATTCACATTAGTAATCAAGTTCAAATCTTCTCCGTCTTCTACGGCATTCACCCTCACGCTACCAAGATTTGGCATAGGATTATTGGTGACATTTGGAGGTGGGGAAAAATTTATGGCTTTGGAATCGATCAAGTCCTGCACCTTCAATTGTAAAGCCCTACATCTCTCGGTCATGTGCCATGGGGCACCCGAGTGAAACGTAACAAGCATTTACATCATACCCTGGAATAAGATTTCCAACTGGTAGCACCAGTGTTCTGAATTGGGATGGGCTCAAAAATAGGATCAGCATGTTGAGGCAAACATTGTTGATAGGGCCTTTGTTGGTTATTTTGTTGTGGACGTTGTTGTGGAGCCGGCTCCGAAGGTATAGTGACAGATGCCACCTAAGCATAATTATTGGGATGACCTCGACCTCTTCCTCTTCCATAAACAACATTCATTTCCCCACCTCTCCATCTCTGGGGTCGAGAAAACTGCTTCCTTGCTCCAGATGAGCTACTTCCACTTGCATCTTGAATTTTACAAAGTTTTAGTAAATTCTTGACTCTTTCACTAGCAATTACCAGATCAGTAAACTTTGTAGCCGAACATGAAGCTAGACGATCAATGAAGACTCCCTGCAGTGTGCCCATAAATATATCTGCCATTTCATGGTCCAATAGTGGAGGTTGAACCCTGGCAGCAAGTTGGCGCCAGCGCTGAGCATATTCCTTGAAGCTCTCTTTAGACGTTTGGGTCATACTCTGTAGCTGAGTATGATTGGGCGCCATGTCTATGTTATACTGGTATTGCTTCACAAAATCCTCAGCGAGTTCTTTCCAGTTCCTAACAGATGTGTGACTTAACTTCATATACCGGTCATGTGACTCCCCAGTGAGGCTATCCTGAAAGTAATACATCCAGAGCTTTTCATCATCTATGTAGGCTGCAATCCTCCCCACATATGCCTGGAGGTGAGTTTTAGGACATGTGGAACCATTGTATTTATCAAAAGTGAGAGGCTTGAATTTGTGGGGAATCCTAACCCCAGGAACCAAACCCAGGTCAACTACATCAAAGCCCAGTGTGTTTTGAGATTCCATAGAGAGAATCTTTTTAGCCATCTCGTCAAAGTGACGATTTACCTCAGTATTTTGCCCATCTACCTTTTCTAAAACAGTGAACTGATCCTACTGGTTGTCCATATAAGTGTTATGAACTTGATCCCCACCTGGACCACCAACATTAACATTAACAACATAAATACCCTCTAGAGTAGCTCCAGTATTTCCATGAGCACATGTACCTCCACCAACTCTGTTACCTTCTTGATTCGCTTGGGTCCTCTCAACCATCTCTTGAAGTCTTTCTTGATTCTGATTTATACCAGTCATTAAGGTCATGAACTGGTCCATTCTTGTCCCTAGATCTATGAGATTAGCCTGCATCTGATCCATTATTCTCTCTCTGTTTTCCTTGGTCGGATAGCGATGAATTCTTCTAGCAGCAATAATGCCTGAAAATGGAAGAGACATTAGAAATATGGAATATGCATCTGCAAAACAAACAAAAGGTGACATGCATGCTATTCAAATGTTTGTATTTCATTCTTAAGGTTGTTTGTGCCCCAATTCCGATATTCAAAAGAGAAATCCCGATGGCTTTTGGACCCTGACTTTTGAGAAGAAACCTTTGCATGAAACTCAGATTCAGCTGGCTGGAACGACTCAGTGTCGGTGCATACAATGATTAAGAAATTGAATAAAATTTTATTAACATAAATCAACCTAAAAGGCAACAGTAAATTGAATCTGCCCGAAGGGTTACAAGTTTTACAATGCATAAGCAAGGTACAAAAAGATAAGTAAAGATTCCTACAACAAACCTGTAGATAATCTGGATACATCAAAAAGAAAGAAACTAAATCCTAGGAAATTGTACATCCTTCAAATGCCAACTGAGATGCTTGACAACTTCATGCAACCTGGCCACATATGGATGGGTGGGATCCTCAATCAGCTTCCTGATCAGTAAGTCTCTGTGCTCAAAAGATGCATGCAGTTCACTAATTTGTTGCATAAAGACCTATGTACCCTCTCCACGTCCTGGCTCCTACCTTGCCTTCTTGGTTTCTGCAAGCACTTTAAGTTCTGTTATCTCTTTATGTGCTTCTTCTAATGCCTTTAGACTTAAATCCAACTGCTGAGACTTCTCCATACGCTTATGATGGGCTAGCTCAAATTCTTCCTTTTGATACCCCAACTACAGCTGATAATTCTCTTCTTTCTCTTTATGCTCCTTCTGATTCTGCTACCATTTCTTTTTCCAGAGGGTAATGGTTTGGTTAGCTTCTCTCAAAGACTTGTTGATCCTTCTGCGCTTAACATCTTTTCTGATCTCTATTAAGCCCTTTCTTTTGAAGTATGCTTCCCTGTCAGCAAACTCTTTTTCCTTAGCTTCCCTCTCCTGCTGAACCTTGAGCATCTCTTCCTCCAAAGCCTTGTTGCTATGCACCATGTGATGATACAACTTACAATTCTGGGAGTTCTCAATTCTGACTTCCTGGAGTTATGCTTCTAGCTTCTAATAGTATTCAAGAGAGACAGTGGTTTTGGGCTCAACCACTGAAGGAGGAGCCTGAGCAGAGAAAGGAAACTGTACTGCTTGAGCCTTCTTCTTTAACCAGACTTCATATTCAGGAAAATTTTGATTGTTACTTTTACCTAAACAAACCACACCTCTTCTTCTGACAAGCTTCCAAGCACCATCAAATTTTCTCACCAATGGCAGATTGTCCTTTATCGGAAAATAAAAAGTTTGAGATAAATCCAATTCCTCCGGGATATCTCTCAAAGCATACCCTAACTACCTTCTTAGAAGGATTGGGTTGTAGTTAATTCCTCCAATAACTCCCAATAGTGGCACATTTGGGCAATTCCCACAGTTGGTGATGAAATATTTTCCTTTCAGTCTCATTGTAATCCATTTGACATCTATTGCAGATAATCCTCCTAGTCTTTGAGCCCAAATCAAACTAGGATCATTAAAAGCTTCGGTGATGGGAGATATCTCATGAATCATTTGTGAAACAAGGGAACGCAGCATTGTACCAAACCTCCTTGCTTCTTTTCATTTTTGTAGTGCACTAAATAGTAAAGATCTCCCAGAAGTGTAGGCATTGGGTTCTTCAAGATGAACATGTGAATAACATTCATGTCCACAAAGTTATCAAGATCTGCAAACAAGATAATACCATAGATGGAGAGAGCTAGCAAAGCATACACAGAGTCCCATTGATCCTTGGCAGCAAGTTCTTCAGCTTTCTTCAACAAGAACTCCAAGGAAAACCCAGATATTCCACCTTTGGTTGTACTCAAATTGGCAGTCACCACAAAAATGCTCAAATAAAGAGCCTTGGCAATATCTTCAGGCATGGGTTTAACCATATTTGTGTTGAAAGGAATCTGGTCCTGAAGAGGCACTCCCTAAATCAGAGCATATTATTCCAACAAGGGACCCAACTGAAAGTCATAAATGGTGAAGCACCTCAGCTGAGGGTCATAATATTGTAGCAAAGTATGAATAACACTACTCTATGAAGAATCCAAGTCTTCTACCATATCTAAAATACCCCCATAAGCCCTTCTGAAGTCTTCAATGTGATTAGGAGTAATCAGAGCTATCATCTTTTTCAGCATGTCAATCCCGCTGTCGAAAAACTTATAATGAATATTCTTCTTACGAGAATCCTCCATCTTTGAACAGAGTATACCAGAACCGGAGACAACAACAAATAAACCTGAGAATGAAAAACATAAATGATTAATGATGGTATGATGCAATGCAAATGCAGGGCATGTGATCGATGTCTGGTATCTGTCTGGATACAGAACACTGAGCCAAGAACCAAGTAATCTGAAACCATGGGATCTCTGAATAATAACCCCAGATAATAACTCAGAACAAAAGAATCAAGAATTCTAGAACCATAACAACCAGATCAAAATATAGGACCAAACTAATAGTAAGGGTATGTTGAGGTCAAGGGTTCCTGCAAAACTGTAAACCCCTCCCAATCTCACTGGTGTGCTCCGAGTCGACATCACGGACTCTCAAAGCCGAATAAAAATAATACGTCAACCATCTTCGAGAAATGACTCATGAGAAAATCAGGGAATCGATTTAGCATTATATACTACTCAAGGAGGTCTCAGTTGAGTCCGGGAAAAACAAGCATCCCCCATAAGTCCCCAGCTTCAAGCGTTGAAATCGAGAAACAATAGTACATTCAGCCCTTGGGATACAGTACCATCATCATACGACCATTTTCTTTAATTGAGTTCCTACGAGAGAACTAGGCCATCCTATGCGAGTTCCCAGTGGGCCCTCAGATGCGAATGGGTTTGCCACAGAATGTGGTCTGCCACTGCCACCACTGGAGAGGGTTGTTTCCACAAAGGCCCTCAATGATCGGTCCCCAGACGCACATAACTATCAAGGTCATATCCTGAAGTGGAGGAAATCTGCACACATAATATTTCAAAGATGGTCGTAGTCTGGGTGTGGAACAAATCGCCACTCATCATGATGATATATCATGGAAGTACAATGTTTGTCCACGCTAAAGTCCTAGGGTGCACTCGAGACTTGGTATTGGGCTCCTCACTCAGTAACCCCCATCCCGCCAAAGAAAACCAGCACAATCCAGTATAATATGATGCATGAAAATATATACTTAAAGCGATAAATAAGTTGTAAAGTAAAACTGTAAATAAAAACAATAAACTAAACACACAACAACAAACAACAAACACCCAATGAAACAGAAACAAACAAGCGCTAGGAGTGACTCTCAAAGGGGAAACCAGAGATTCTGGGTTCGATCCCCAGCAGAGTCTCCAGCTTTCGCTCCCTAGATTTCCATCCCGGTACAGACGCGAAAGAGGTGCGGAAAAGGTAGAGTCGCCCACCAGGAATTTTTATCCCGAAGGAATAGGAATGGTAATGCTGCACAAACCAAAGGAAAGGAAAGGAAAGGGCAGGGTCCTGCGAACCAAAGATACTGGGTTTGGGAGTCAGTTATAATCTGGGAAGGTATTAGCACACCAGATCGTTTGCCATACCCGACGGGATCCACGCTTGCTAGAAAACTGTTTCAAAGGGTGAAAGGGGGGGGGGATATAGGGAAAATAAAAGAGTGTTCGAATGGGCCCTACCCCACTGCCTATGTACCTCATTGGGAAATGAGGATCAAAGACGACGTAGTTCCCCTAACTAGGGAGGAATGTTGTTTGTTTTTTTAAAGCTTGAATTGCTTATGTCAATGATCAGGTGTTGCAGGCTCGTCTGGCACGCATGCGTTACCATCTTGTAAAAAGACAAGTGGGAGCAAGTTCTTACATTGAGAGTGAATGAGATGAGATGAGAAGTTCCAAAGGAAATACGATTATCCTTTCTTTAGTGTTTTGTAAAAGTTAGTCTGAGGTTTGCATAAGAGAGTGTATTTGAGTCTTACTCAACGGGATGTGTACTTTTTACATCATCCCGAAATGGAATGGATAAGAGGCACACCTAATTATGGAGGATATCCTCAAGCCTAGTCCCACGGATGAAGGCTCAAACCCACTAGCTTATTGAACTTTATTAAGTGTTTTTGTGGTTTTTTGATTAAGAAATGTTTTTTAGGTTTTTGTTTGTGAAGAATCATCATGCTAAGACCTATTCATCATGATAGATACCCTACACCTCACCCCAAGATGGGATGTGTGCAAGTACCCCATGGCAAAGTCCCTTGGCACATGAGAAGACTTTTTATTTATTAGGTGACTTGAAGTTGTTGTTTTGAGATGAGAAGAGAGAAAGAGAGAGAGAGAGAGGGAGAGAGAGAGAGAGAGAGAGAGAGAGAGAGAGAGGGAGAGAAAGAGAGAGAGAGAGAGAGAGAGAGAGAGAGAGCAAAGAGAACCAAAGGAAAAGGTATAAAGGGAGAATAATAATCCTAAGTGTTATCATGCATAGGATACCTAAGTTAGTGAGGTTTTATTTCTATCCTAATGAAGAAAAAAGAAAGAAGAAAGAAGAAGAAGAAGAAGAAAAAGAAGAAGAGGAAGAAGAAAGGAGAATAGGATTCAACTTACTTCTTAAGAGAAGATAAGTTGATCCTAAAGGGGATGATGAAGAATTAAGCATAGATGGCCTAAGCACATCTTAAACACAAGTATGAAAACATAAAAGAGATGAAAGAAGAAGTTGAGATGTGGAAGCAACATCCACAATTACCAAAGCCCCTACAAAGTTAGAAATATCCACATAAGTACAAATGAAACTCAAACAAGCATAAGACATGAAAGAACAAAGCTCTAAGTCCTAAAACTCACACAAGTCATAACCTACAAGTCCTATATGACCCCTAAGATTAGTCATGCAAACTAAAGCAAAAATAAGTGGTACAAGTCCCACAAACATCCAACAAGGAATCAAAGAAGGAGTGAGATGAAAAGAAGTGATCAAGTAAGGAAAACAAGTCAAAATGCAACAACTAAAGACCAAAGTCAGAAGTTAAACACCTTTAATAATGTCACATTATGTAAATAAGATGTTATACAAGTCATGTGTTATGGTATGTAAGCATATGAGATAAATGAAGATAGAATGAGATAAAGATGCAAGTGTGTGTTCATGAAACAATGTCACTTAATGAGATGAGACAAGCATACAAGCATGATGTAAGATAAACATGAACCAAAGTTAGAGGTGTATCAACATGTTGAAATGCACATAAGATGCACAAGTAATCACATTAGAACATGGATGGCATATTAAGAAGTTAGGTGAAGAGGTGAGGTGAGATTGGGTTATTTTGGGTTCATATGATTCATACTTGGAAAACATACATCAAGGCAATTCAACAAGTGAATACATGCTTCATAAAATACCTAAGGATGCCTAAGATGATGCCAATATGCACAATGAGATCCTAACATTATGGCACAAGTGCCTCCTAATGCAAGTAAGCAATGGATAAACAAAAGATGCATCATAAAGTTCACACAAGGAAACAATCTCTAATAATGACCAAGGATGACACAAAAATTCACAAACCAAGCTTAAAGAACCTTTAAATAGAAGTAAATGAGGTGAAAAAATAGGGATCAAATAATCACAAAGAAACTAGGGCAAACAAGCAAGTTAGTAGAATTAGGGTTTCTAAAGATCATGCACAAAGAACCAATTCAAATGCTATGCAAAATAGACTTTAAAAATAAAAGAAAAATAGTTTGAGATGCTTTAAGATGTTATAGATGCAATTAAAAAATATTAAAGTTCAAACTATGTTCTATAAGTGAGAAACAATTCATGAAAGTTCTAGTATTCAAATGAAAATGCATATGGAATTAAATGAAGAAAATATTCAAAATAAAATATAAAAATAATGCAAAAATGCAAAATAAAATATAAAAATAATGCAAAAATGCAAAATAAAATAATGAAAAATTATTTTTATTGTGTGAAAATGTAACATGTTTTTTTGTGAGATTTTTAGATGCTTAAAAATATTTTTTATGAATTAAAATGAGAACTAATAAAATAAAGAAAATAAAAATGAAATAAAAGAAGCTAGGGGTGCCGGAAGTAGCCCATATACATATAAAAATGAAGCAGGCCCAAAACTGGGGTGCCAATAGCACGAAAGGCCTAATGCACTACTATGAGGGCTCAAAGTCCACCAATGTTGACTCAGATCATTGCCTTTGGATCCATCTAAAGGCCACAACGCAATCAAACATCACAAAAAGTAATCTTCATCAATGCACATGGTTGAGTCAAACAAAAAAGTAAACCAATCCAACGCTCATTAACAAGTCAGCCACATGTCTACACATCTAACGCACCATAAAGCAAGTCAACAAGAAAAGTATGTGAAACGAACGCACGAGATTAGAGGACATACACCAATACCATGATCTGGCACACAAAAACATTAAATGAGAAAAAAGAAAACACGCGCTCAACATGTGCCATTTTAATGCGTTGTCATGATATCAACCACCTGATCATAAAATGTTATGACCCTCCCTCATCTTCTTCCTCGAGACTCTCAGATCACCTGCATATTTAACCGGTGACAAAGTTAGGGCTCTGGTCACCGGAAAAATCAAACAGTCAAGAAAAATAACCAAACATCAAAACAAAACACCCAGATCAAGTCCTTATGACTTCAGGATAATGAATCAACCATCAAAAACACCATATCATTAACATATAATGAGAATCGATGAAATTAAAAACAGATCTACAAATCTGAAATCACACATAACAACCATAATACATGTTCAAATTTTAAATTAAGCATAACATTGCAATCAGTGGAGCTCATAGATCAACATGCACATGAAAAATCAAATAAAACAGATGTGAATTCAAATTCACCTGAAAATTGTTCTTGAGCACAAAACCTTCAGAATTCCTTCCTAAAGTTGTAGATCTTCATCTTTTAAGCTCTATTTGCAAAATAAATGCAAATAGAGGCTTGAATCAAGCTGGATCTAGAAGTTTGATGAAGCTCACTCCAAATTCAATTATGAAGCAAATGAAGGTTTCAGGCTCCAATGAATGATTCAATGTGTTCCTTGATGCTTGTGGATCTTGAATCACCAAAGAGAATGAAGAAATTCTTCCTCAATTGAGAGAATCGAATAGAAAAAAGTTTTGGTGATTTTTGTGAATCTGATCAAATGAGTGTGCATGAGGTGAAATGAACATGAATATCAGCTTATATATATATCCTTGGTTAGTATTCTGACTATGATTAGGGTTTTGTAAAACCCTTGGTTTAGAAGTTATGAGGTATTTTGCAATTTGGTCATTTTTGGTGTGTACACCCTTCCACGCGTGCATTGTACCTGAAATGATCATGGTTCACTCTCAAATTGTTCACTGAGTGTGTATGGATTGGCATCTGGGAGGGCAAGGCATTGGATTATGAGTTCTACAGTATTTTGCAAATTTGCATAATGGTTTATACATGATGAATAGTGAATAAATTTGCTTCATCCAAAGGTCAACATTGCTTATATGATGTGTATTTTGATGTGGTTGCATGGACAAAATGATTATAGGTCATTTGAGGTCATTATGATTCAATTTGCAAAAGGTACCAAAATTGGTATGCATGAGATTCCATAAAACAACCCTAACTTCCATTGGCCATAACTTTTGAACCATAGATAAAATGGAGTTCTTGTACTTTTTAAAAATGGGAGAGCAAGCCCTGCAACTTTGATTTTCAAGGAAAATTCATTTGAAGCTTCATTGGTCATGAAATAATTGGTTGAAGTTAAGGTAGAAATTGCCAAAAATAAAAACTTCTCATTATAGGTCATTTCCATTTTTAGTAACTTTTTCCCAACTCTTGATTCTTGACATTTGAGATCATTCATGCTATTCCTTGACCAAATAAAGGTCCATAGGCTTGAAAATCATGATTGGAACCCTTAAAAACCCTAGGTTGACTTTTCTCCTGCACTGTTGACGTTTTCTTGTTTCACATACAACTGAGCCATTGCCTAACTTTCTCAATGATTCTTTGAGCCAAATTGCAACCCTACGCCTTGTATGATATATAGAAGCCTTTGATCACAAGAATTGATCAAAGCCATGAGGATAGCTTTCCCTAAGACAAATCCCTAATTAGGGTTCCTTGTATAGGAGAATATGCATTGATGAAATTCCTGTTGAACCAACCCCCTTCTAGGGCCTTGAGGAAAAGTTTGAGCTTGTACAAGATATGAGGATACCTTGTAGGCTTGTTGCAAGATAACTTGTGTAACACCCCATTTCTACCCGACTTTAATTATTAAATCAGAGTTATAAAATTTCATTAACAAACATGGGATATCACATTTTTCCAACTTTAAAATCAAATAACAACTCCATTAATATAAATATTTTGAAAAATAACGCAGCGGATCAACAGGTTCAACTTTAATTCAACTTCAAATAAATCAACATCAAAATAATCTCAACTTGGTTATTCAACATAAAACAACTTAAAACTAGTTGATAAACTTAAACAAAATCATAACGATAAAAACACATGTTCATCCCCCCGAAGTGCTACACATCAGAGCGAAAAACACCAACTCGAAGCTACTAAGTACTGGACTCTTTGTTACCTGCACATTACCAACAAAGGGAAAAAATCAAACAGAAGGGGTGAGATATCGAATAACATAAACAGGATACGATAATCAATATGTAAACAAGACAATCATATAATCACATCACTTCACACAACAACAACATCAACATTTCAACTTACAACCAACAAACAACATAATTAATATGCAACTCAATGCGAATCTACTTATATGTATGTGGTACCATTTAGAGTAAACTCACAACTTACAACATTTCCAGGTTATCGAGGCATTATCAACTTATTTGCCAATCTAGACCAACTTGAATCGAGCATACGCTCCAACTTGAAATATGCACATGTATGCAACTATGAATGGCATACAACAACAACAACAACATAATCATCAACTTAACAAACTAACAACTAGAACAACTTAGCAACATGAATCAACATTGGTCATAGGACATACAACCTATTAATCTTCCCAAATATCGAGACAACACAACTTATAACAACTTCAACGTGAAAACGAAAAAATTACGGTTAAATCAACTAGATTACTATTTTAATTATTTTAAACTCTCAAATCTACTATAAACAACTTATTTTATCTTTACTTTAAGTCTAAAATCAATCCAACTTGAAACGGATGCGAAAATAGGTTGAATCGCCAAAAACCGCATTTTTTTGCACTTGCCCTGCCCTTACGCGTATAGCCTCCTTGGTACACGTATTGGGCTTGAGTGATACGCGTATGGCCTGCATATTAGGGATTGGTATGTGTATGGCCTTATCTGTTACGCGTAACACCAGATATGTTACGCAAATGACCAGAATGCCTCATATTCCAACTCTACTACGATTTCTCATACTTTCTTCATCCTATTCAGTCTTAGTTGGGTTTCTACATTGATTTTACTCTAAAAAACTCATGTATATATTCATCTATCAAATCCTATGATCGATTTTACGAACCTTAACTCCTTCTACACGAATTCTGCAACCTAAACTAGTTCAATAACAACAAAATCACCAGAACACAACAACATTCATATTCGCAATACAACAAGAACGACAGGCTTCATCATCAATTATCAACATGAAATCAAACACAAGATTCATACAAATCACAACAGCGAAATTACACGAAAATCCCATCCTACATACAATCAATCATCTAGTCCCGATTATGGAATTCGAACCCCACCCTTACCTTGGATTGAAGGTAGCTCGAATTCACCGCAAAAATTCCCACGAAAATCTTCAACCTAGCCTCTTCTTGATCTCCCTATATGACTTGTTCTTCCTTCCCTCAACAAATTCTAATTATTTTTTGTCTAATTAGGTTTTTAGCTTGTTTTTACTAAACTCCCACTAATTAACCTAATTACTAATGGGTCTAACTTAGCACCCCCAACCTACTACTCTTACACCACAACTAGGCCCAACTTAATATTATCTCATTAACACCTATTTTATTCAGTCGACTTAATTTAATTAAATAAACCACCCAAACACAACTTAACCCGCAACATACAAATCAACTTAACAGCTTAAACAACTTAACGACACGGACGACAAAATAACACTCAACAGCTAATAAATCGGGAAAATACGCAATAATGTTTAATTAAATTAATTAATTAAATATGTGCGTTACAACTTGTCTCTCATCTTGACTTTGAAGAATCATAAATTGATAGATCACCGATCACATTCCCTATGCCTCTAACCATGGATGTTATGCTTCACTTTTCTATGCAAAGATGCAAGGATATGTATGTTATATGCTATGCTATATGACATGAAATGAGAAGACAAATTTTGGGGTGTTACAATGAGCAAGTCTTGTTGAAAGTAATACCCTTAATTTATGAATTGTATTATTTTACTCTGATCATTTTAATTAAATTACACGGGAGAATTTAAGGTGTAACAAAGTGGTATCAGAGCAGGTAGATCAGTCCGGCCAGGTTGTTTAATTGTGGTTTTCCCTAGTATGCAACATGTGTGTGAAAACACTGTCGGTACTTGTTTTGTTTTCCATTTGCAGGCTGGGAATGAAACAAGTGGGGGAGAAGTTTATGCTTCTCTTTGATATTCCAGATGTTGTGAGATTAAATATTGTGTCGCTACAAGAGAGAGTGTTGTGTTGGACTATTCAACTATTTAGAGAATGGTGTTATCCTTGTGGGAAGACAGTCAGGTGTTATCATTGTTCGCTTCCTTGTGATGGGGAAGGCGATGTTGTGGCTAGAGATGTGCTGGTGATGTGTGGAGTATCCTGACACATTTCCTTAGGAGGTACACAATTATCTTTATTTGGAACAAGGTGATGCTATTCTTGGGACGAATTGGCGGAGTTAAACCATGTGTTTACCAATCGTTTAGATGATGGTGTGGTGCGTCATTGAACGCTATTATAGCTTGGTAAGGATAGTTTATGCCCCATCATGATTGTCGAATGTCTATCAACAAATTGAGGAACTAATCACTCTTAATCTCTTGTTGATAGTAGATGGGATCATGTTGGATGGGATAGACGAGCCTTGCTAGATGGGATAATATGTATAGTGAATTATTTGGAGTTAAACCAAGTGCTTACAGAGTGTTTTGGTTAGTCGATGCAGATTCCTAGATCTGAAGATGAGGCGGATTCGAGGCTTTGGTATGTCAATCGAATATTATCGATGGTTACTCCTCAGAGAGTATAGAGTGAAATTAGATTCGAAGAAGGTGAAGAGTCGAGGTTTGTCTCTGCTAAGTAAGTAGAGGAACTCTTAGGAGAAGCGGCTCTGATGTTTGCCATAGTTGCAAAGATGGTGTTACGAAAATTGGAAGTAACGTCACAACAATGAACTATCAGTTGTGCGTGAGTTCTAGACATGTTTCTAAAGGGTATATCAGATATGTTGTTAGAGAGAGAGAGAGAGAGAGAGTTGGAACTCTATATTGATTATGTCCCAGGTACTAGATTCTATGGAACCATACAGGATTTCAGTGTTAGAATTAGTAGGACAAAAAGAGCAGTCATAAAATTTACTGAAAAGGGAAATTGTGAAATAAAGGGTGTTGCCTTGGAGAGCTTCGGTATTATTGGTAAAGAGGAGGATGATGGCATGAGGTTGCATGTTGATCAGTGAGTAGTATGGAAACTCACACTTGTGTTCGGGATAGCTTGGGTTTTGAATTGTGATAAATCACGAATGATTTGAAACTACCTGATGGTATTACTTTCGTTATGAATTGAAATATTGTGTCAACTGAAATCTTGAGTGAGTTGGGATTCCGTAAGAAGAATAGATATGGAATATGGTAACCGGAACCAGAGGTTGTTAAGCTATTTGGATAAATTTCTTGTGGTTTGTGGGTATGAAATAATGAGATTCATGATATCAGTTTTGGGTTATGATTGGGTGTGATATTGTATGGAGTAGAAGTGTTTTGGAAGTATAAAAATGGGATTTTCTTGTTGTCAAAATCAATAAAGGCGCTTAGCACGGTCTGTAAATCAATTAGTAGTTCGAGGTAGTATCGTGTGTGCTTAGCACGATAGAGCTCGCTTAGTGCGGGGTGCTAGAGTGAAAAATGTAACTCCTTGCAGAAATTAATTAAAAACATGTATTTTCATGTTGTAGTGATGTTGAATCGTTGTTGTAAGAGTGTTGTATGTGTTAACGCGATGTATGTATGGTTTCGTCAATGTTTTGATATGTTGATCCGCGAGAGAAAAATTGATTATAAATTATCTGTTGTTGTTGTGGAACTGTGATGGTGAGGTAGAAGCATGGTTATATGCCTTGGATTAATATGATAAATATAAAAATGTAAAGTATACAATCATTGTCTTCTCCAGAATTCATGAATCGAGAATGCAATTCACATGGGACTTGATACTAAGTTATCAAAGTCTGATTTTTGGTTGGTGGAGGTGAATTTCATTGGTTATGTTATTTCAGAGGAGGGTATTTTTGTAAATCCATCCAAAGTAGATATAGTTATACAATGAGGAAGCTCCAAAGTATGTTAAGGAGATTAGAATGTTTTTGGACTTAGTTTGTTATTACTATAGGTTATGGAAGGTTTTCCAAGTTATCATTTTCATTATCTCAGTTAACTTGTGAAAGATAAGTTGTTTGTTTGAGATGTTTGTCGTGAGGAAAGTTTTAGAGATCCAAAGTAGAAGTCGACTACGATTCTAGTTTTTATTCTGCCTGATCCTAATAAACCATTTGTGGAGTATTGGAATGTGTTTGTGATGAGTTTTCACAGTGTGTTAATACAAGATGGCAAAGTCCTAGTTTATTCTTTACAACAATTGAGGATTCATGAAGGGATCTATCCTATTCAAGATTTAGAATTTGCCTTAGTAATCACAAGAGTGTAGAATACCTGTTTGGTCAGAAGGAATAAGGTATGAGACGACAAGGATGGTTGGAATTCCTGATGAGTTAAGTCGAAAGTATTTTCTTATGTCTGCTTTGATGTCAGAAGTTGGATGTGAACTTGGTAGATTTAATAGTTGAGAGTAATTTGAGTGTGCAGCAAAAGCGTATTGTAGTGTAGTTTGTTCATGCGTGTGTAACAACGAAGTTGGTAGTCTGGTTACGTTGATGTTGTGTTATGTAATTTTGTGTTCTTATCATTTTTGTTGCCTTGTTACCTATGGTGATGGTTCAAGTGCGAGCAACTAATTCCTATGATGGGGAATTAGGAAAGTGTTACTTATGATGATGGTAATGATTATGTTGTTTTTCGGTTCAATAGTGAACCTGTTTGTTCGTAACTTGGTTATTCTTGTGTCTTGAGTTGGTTGTTGAGTGCATTGCGTGAGCATTGCATCTTGTTGTTGTTGTTGTCAATAATTTGTATTGTTGTTTTGTGTTATTCGTGGTGTTTACTTTCATGGCATATGAGTTGACTATTTGGATGTGAGAGCGTATCTGGGGTAGTTCGTATCAGGTAAATTTTTTAGGATGAAAATATTCTAAGTGGGGGAGAGTTGTAACACATTGTTTTCCTTTTTATTATTATTTTGAATAATTGTGAATTTTTATGATCGTCTGTGTGTTTGTTGTGCGTTCGTTATGGTTGGTGTACCCGTGGTGAAGGGTAGTGGCCTTAAGAGGTGAGCCTTAGGGGTAGTAGGGTGTATGACTAATAACATAGAGATTAGTGGTGTGTTGAGTAAGGTTAATTAGATTGTTTTAATTATCATTTGGTTAACCATTGTGTAAAATGAATATCAGTAGAGTGATATAATTAATGAGAGTTACTATTATTATTTAGAAAGATGGGTCAAGAATATTAATAATAATATAATGGAATAAGTTGGAATATTAGAGGTGTAGTGAGTGGAAGGGCGTAGTGGTAATTGTATGAGGATTAAGTGAGGGCAAATGAGGCCATTCATTATTTGGGGTATATATCAAAATGAGAGAGTGAGAAGTCATTATGCATTCTACGTAAAAGTAAAAGAAAGTTGGAGAGCTAAAGGGAAAGAGGAGAGAAGAGCTAGGGAAAGAGGAAGGGAGAGAGAACCCATGGAAAAAGAGGAAATCTCATCATTATAGGGTAAGGGTGAGATTTATTTAATTTCTTAAAGGCTAGATGATCTACGTATGTGGGTAGGAATCATTAGGTTGAATCTATGGAAATTGTTGTTTTGGGGAGAATTCATGACTATATGATTGGAATAGATGAAATTGTTGTGTTTGATTTGTTTGGTTGGAATATATATATATATATATATATATATATATATATATATATATATATATATATATATATATATATATATATATATTGGAAATAGACTATGTGTACATAATCTATGGAAAAATTGTGTTAAAAATCAATTTAGGTGCAGAAAGTTGTAGGTGAGAGAGTGTTGTTATCGTAGGGTTTTCAGTTGAAATCATAAAGGGAGCTTAGCACGGTTTTGGGCGCTTAGCACGGTGGGGACAGTAGGGGGGGCGCTTAGCGTTGTACCCCCTGGCAGCTTTATTTTAAAAAACTTCAAAAATTTATAACTTTTGATTCGTGAGTTCGTTTGAGTCGCCGTTCGAATCGTTGTAAAGCTTAATTCATGTGCTTTCTGTTAAAATTATATTCAATGATAGATTTCCAAAAATTCTATGCTCCATATGTATTTCCGTGTAGTTTTCGATGTGTTGAAATGTGAAATGTGGAAGTTAGTCATAGGAATGTGTGTTATGATTGTGGCTTATGATGTTGCATGACATTGTTGTTAAGTTGTTGTGGCATACCATGCAATTGTGATCGTTGTTTCTTATAAAGTTGTGTGATGATATTGTTGATTAGTTATGGTATGATGTGTTGTGACTTAACTGGTAAATCCAATCATTATTGTTTATGAAATTACATAATGTTGTTGTTGAGTTGTTATGGCATAACTTGTAAATGCACTAGTTGTTGCTTATGTGGTAGTATAATGATGTCATTGAGTTGTTATGGCATGTTGCATTATGGGCATGTAGTGATGAGTTATGTGCATGTTTTGTTGGTGTTTGTTGTGATAAGAAGAAATGTATGATTGAATGATGCCAAGTTGTGTAATTTATGTAGTAACATAATGATGTATGTTTTAATGAATGCATGTTGATTGTTGAGTGACCTTAGTGGGATGATGAATATGTTATGTGCATGCATGAGTCGTTGTTATATGTTGTCGTTAAAAGTGCATAGCATGTGCATAAGTTGAGGGATGACGTGTACGCAGATGGGGTGTGAGCGTTTATCCGAATTCCATAATGGAATCGTTGTTGTTGTTGTTGGGGTGATTGTGTGCCCAGGTGGGGTGTGAGAAATCATGATTGTTGTGTGACCATGAAACAGGGGTCGAGACGTTCTGACGAGAATTGTGACCATGAAATAGGGGTCAAGACGTTCCGACGGGAATTTTGTTGACTGAATTGAATAATTTTTCGCTGTGTAATAAAGGTTACTTATTTGGATTAAAACATGTAATGTCTGAAAATGTCATTTATATGTTACATGTCTATTTATAAGCAAGTCTTGTTGAAAGTAATATCCTTAATTTTTGAATTGTAATTAAATTGCACAAGGAAATTTCGGTTGTTACACATTATCCTCTAGAACGACTAAGAAAGTTCTACCTCTATGAAGTGATTGTTTGGTATGAATCTAGAATATATCATCTGACGTATCGATCATTAAGCATTTCGGTATTGTCACTACTACGAAAAACCCATTTAACAACAATTCATAAAGATATATAATAACGTGGGCAAGGGCGTTGTTATGTAGATTGTCTTTGTATATATGATACTTATAATCACGGCCTATGTAATACCCATATACAAAAGACATACATAAAGTATATTATTCATATATAAATATTTAAAATTGGTACTGAAATACAAATAAGTTCTTAGCAACACATTGTATAAGTATAGCCACTACAACATAAGATGCTAAAATAAGGCTATAGAATAATACAAGATGTTCAAACTACAAAAGTCTAAGAACTAGATCCGAAGATCTAAAAATCCACAGCGGAAGACAAAGCCATCAACTAGTAAGGATAATCAAGTCGCCTTATCCTTACCCTTAACAGAACCTGAAGTACCTGAAATAACAACATCAACATGGGGTGAGATAAAACATCTCAGTGAGTTCCCTATCTTAGAGTTCTCTCGGCTCTAAGGGTCGAACCTAATAATTCCATGAATACAAAAGACTCCTCTCAAAGGTAACCAAGATGAAATGGAACATACAAACAACACTTCGTACAACACTTCCCATGGGACTCTGTGAAACACCCACCTAAAGTATGAACCACTAGACTCCTCATGGGACTCAATGAAATACCCATCTCAAGCCACTCGAATACTTCCTGTGGGACTCAATGTAATACCCACCTCAAGCTAACACTCGCTTCCTGTGGGACTCAATGTAATACCCACCTAAAGCTAACGGGGGATACGATCAAATGCGATTCTCATTTCTTACTAGTCTACGGAAATTCTAGGAACCTCACAAGTCTTACCATTTCATTTCTTTAAGCTCATACTTTTCATAATTTCGCATTCTTACGGTTAAGTCAGAAAATCGGGAAAAAGTCGGGTAAAAAATAATATTCTTCGACATCATAAGAAAATACATAATTTTAGCTTCACAACGGTATGTGGAACGTTACAAACGGATACTCGGATCAAAGTTATAAATTAAATACCAAAATTGAAACCTACAAGTCTCGCTGAGCGAGCCCTCAGCTCGCTGAGAGAAAAAACTTCTGGAATTCTCGCTGAGCAAGGAACTAATTGCTGAGCGAGCTATACTAGTTCAGGAATTCCAGGCTTATGGGAAACAACTCTTCCAATCCAAACTCAACTCCAAACATCAACCAATACATAAAAACATAGCCAAACATGTTCATAGACATAATGTGAGTATTATAGTTAAGTTTTTATCGAGCTTTAACCGTTAAACTTTCAATTTCTTAGATTTCCAATAAAACCCTAAACCACAAAATCTCTAAAACTCAACCAAAATCAAAGATAAAAGCTTCTAACTAAGAACCCACCTCGGGAGATGAAGATTGGCGGAAAGATTGAGTTGATTCGATGGGCGGATGGCGAAGTAAGATGAATTTGAAGCCTTGGGGTTTTTCCTGCTTTTCTTCTCTTCTCTCTCTTTTCTTCTTTCTTCTTTCTATTCTTTTCCTTACTAACTTATTCTTCTTATTTCCTTTCTATTAATAATTATAAAAACATATATTTTACCATTGTGTCCAAAATTAGAGAGTATCCAAAAATGTCTCTTAATCTGATATTTTATAAAACCTCTGAGTCAGCTAACATCAATTAATAAAATAATATCCTGTTGATTACTCTATTTAGTTATGTTAAAATTTCTTAGAGTAATCCAGAATAATATTATTACCAATTAATATTATTCAGAGCCTTAAATAAAATATGGGGTATTACATCCTCCCCCCTTAAATAAAATTCATCCACGAATTTAAAGGATTACCTGAACAGGTGAGGATGTGATTTTCGCATCTCTGATTCCAACTCCCACGTAGCATCGCCCGTATGCGTCTCATCCCATTGCACTTTAACAAGTGGTATCTCTTTATTCCTTAACACCTTGGTTTCTCTCCCAATAATACGGCTCGGTTGGGGTTCAAATGTCAAATATGTTTATATCTCTATAGAATCCGGTAGAATAGGCTGAAGAGGATCGGGAACGAACCTACGAATTTGAGATACATGAAAAACATCATGCATCTCAGATAGAGAGGGCGGTAAGGCTAAACGGTAAGCAACTTCACCAATCCTTTCTATGATCTGATACGGTCCCACGTATCTCGGGTTTAACATACGCGACTTAAAAGGTCCTTTCAACCTCAATCTCGGAGTGACTTTCAAGTGTACATGATCACCTTCATCAAATTCCAAAGGTCTCCTTTGATTGTCAGCATAGCTCTTCTGACGATCTTGGGCTTGTTTAATCTTTTCTCGGATCATACGAATCTTTTTCGTAGTCTCTTGAATAACTTCCGGTCCTAAAATCCTATCTTCACCCACTTCTGACCAACACAACAGTGTTTTACACTTTCTTCCATACAAAGCCTCATACGGAGCCATTCCGATGCTCACATGGTAACTGTTATTGTACGAAAATTCGATTAACGACAAAAATTCTTTCCAATTTCCTTTACTTTCTAAGACACATGCTCTCAACATATCTTCCATCGTTTGAATCGTACGTTCCTTCTGACCATCCGTTTGAGGATGATTAGAAGTACTCAAACGTAAATTCGTACCCATGGCTTGTTGGAACACCTTCCAAAACCTCGAAGTGAACTTAGGATCTCTATCCGACACAATACTAGACAGGACACCATGCAATCTCACAATTTCAGCAATAAACAGCCTCACAAGATGACTTGCCTTATACGTAGTCTTCACGGCTAAGAAATGCGCAAATTTCGTTAGTTGGTCTACAATCGCCCAAACAGAGTCATAGCCACCCGGAGTACTCGGTAAACCTACAGCAAAGTCCATAGAGATACTATCCCATTTCCAAATTGGGATGTCCAAAGGTTGTAACAATCCGCCCGGTCGTTGGTGTTCAATCTTCACTTGCTAACACACCGCACATTCAGACACAAATACCACAATGCCCTTTTTCATTTCGGACCACCAATACTCTCTCTTCAAGTTTTGATACATCTTTGAAGAACCCGAATGTATCGTAAAAGAACCTTTATGTGCTTCTTCCAGAATCTTTCTCTTTAACACATCATCATCAGGAATGCAAATTCTTTGGTTGAATAGGATAATCCCATCTAACGCTCTTACGAAACCTGGTTGGAGTAACAATCCTTGCAATTTCTCATCTAAAACTTGCGCTTGTTGAATATCATTCCTCAAAGTAGAATTAATATTCAAGTTTCCCATGATTACACCATTCGGAGTCCAAACAAACTGAAGATTAAGATCTCGAAACTTTTCCAACAATGCATACTCCAACACCATCAATATGGCACTATGAATCACTTTTCTACTTAAAGCATATGCCACTTTATTCGCTTTTCCTGGATGATACTTCAACTCAAGGTCATAATCTTTCAAATACTCCATCCATCTCCTCTGTCTCATATTCAGTTCCTTTTGATCAAAAAGGTACTTCAAACTCTTATGATCACTAAACATCTCAAAACGCACACCATATAAATAGTGTCGCCACACTTTCAAGGTAAACACCACGGCCACTAATTTCAAATCATGAGTAGGATAATTCTTCTCATGAACTCTCAACTGTCTAGAAGCATATACTACCACATGACCTTCTTTCATGAGAACACCTCCCAATCCCATCCTCGAAGCATCGCAAAACACTTCATAAGATTTGTTAGGATCGGGAATAATCAAAACTTTAGCAGTTGTCAATTTCTCCTTCAACCACACGAAACTTTGCTCATAACTAGAATCCCATTCGTAAGCTAAGTCCTTCCTAATGACTTTAGTTAACGGTAATGCCATCTGAGAAAAACCTTTAATAAATCTTCTGTAGTAACCTGCCAAACCTAGGAAGCTTCTCGCTTCTGAAACATTCTTCGGTCTCTCCCAATTATTTACAGCTTCTATCTTCGACGGACCCACTGCTACACCTCCCTATCATATAACATGTCCAAGGAACTTGACTTCCAACATCCAGAACTCACACTTACTAAACTTAGCAAACATTTGCTTCTTTTGCAGTATCGATAGGACAATCCTTAGGTGCTCTCCGTGATCTTGCGGAGTACGAGAATAGATAAGAATGTCATCGATAAAGATCACTACAAATTGATCCAAATAATTCTGAAATATCTAATTCATGTAGTCCATAAAAACAGCTGGAGCATTCGTCACACTGAAAGGCATCACTAAGAATCCGTAATGACCGTAACGGGTTCTGAACACAGTCTTCAGAACATCAGAACTCTTCACACGAATCTGGTGATAGCCCGGTCTCAGATCAATCTTCGAGAACACGCAGGCTCCTTTCAATTGATCTAAAAGATCGTCTATCAATGTAAGGGGTATTTATTCTTGATTCTAACCTTGTTCAACTTATGATAATCGAGGCACAACCGCATACCACCATCTTTCTTCTTTACCAATAACACAGGAGCTCCCCACGGTGAAACACTAGGCCTTACAAAATGATTTGCCATCAAATCCTCCAATTGATCCTTCAATTCTTTCAACTCGAGCGGAGCCATCCGATAAGGGGAAACGGATATAGGAGTCGTTCCCGGTATCAGGTCAACTGAGAACTCAACTTCCCTCACCGGAGGTAAGGAAGTGACATCTTCAGGAAAAACATCAGGAAATTCACAAACTATCGGAATGTTAAAAACTTGCTGGTCATTACTATCCTCTTTAGTAAAGACAAGCAAAACAAACTTCTCTTGTTCAAACAGAAAATTTACCATTCCAATCGTACCTTCTAAGATCGTTGTCAAAACATCCTTCGGAGGCACTTCAACGGAGGGAATAAGGATCAACTTTTCTTCACATCTAATAAACACCAAATTAGCAGACAACCAGTCCATTCCCAGGATAACATCAATTTTCTTAAGAGGCAAACAAATAAGGTCAATCTGAAAGATCCTACCATCCATGGACAACGTACAATTCTCGCACTTAAGGGGCGTCTCGACAGTTTCATCCATGGTGGTAGTAACCACCATCAGAGGAGACAAAGGAAATACTCGCAACCCAAGTCGTTTTGCACAACTAGTAGATATAAAAGAATGCGTGGCTCCACAATCAAATAAAACAAGACAAGGATGATTATTAACAAGACAATTACCCGAAATCAAGGAATTGTTGCCCTTCGTCTTCCTAGCGTCCATAGTATAAACTCTCGCTTTCACTTGGTCCTTATTCTGGGGATAATCTCTAGCAAAATGTCCTTCTCTCTGACAAAGGAAACAAATCACGGCACCCGGATTGCATCTTCCAAAATGATTCTTATGGCATCGGGAGCAAGAAGGAGGAGCACTGGATCTAGGACTCGACACCTGTTTCCCCTTGAAGGGTTGAGGCCTCGACCTAAAAGATTGACTAGCTCTCCCCCTATCTCCTTGAATCGTCCTTCCGGAACTTGCTTTTGTTTGCACTTTCATCAAAATATGTTCTACAACATAGCATTGTCTCAACATCTCGGAGTAGGTAGTGAACTCCCTTTGAGAGACACTATGCGAGATTTCAGCTCTTAATCCAAACCAGAACTGGTCAATTTTCCACCTTTCATCAGGGGCATACATAGCTTGCCTAGAATAGGCTGCCATGTTCTCAAACTTCTCAGCATAACTAGCCACAATCATGTTCCCTTGCCTCAATTGTTGAAATTCGAACTCCTTTTGTGTCCTCAAGGAACTAGGGAAATACTTATCCATAAAAATTGTCTTAAATTGTTGCCACACTCTCGGAACCCCTTGTAACATCATCAAATTCGAAGCTGTCGCTCCCCGGATTTCCATCCTGGTACAAACGCGAAAGTGGCGCGGAAAAGAATAGAGTCGTCGGCCAGGCATTTTTATCCCGAAGGAACGGGAATGGTAATGCTGCACAAACCAGAAGAAAGAAGAGGAAGGACACAGGTCCTGCGAACTAAAGAGACTGAGTTCGGGAGTTGGTTACGACCTGGGAAGGTATTAGCATCCCAGATCGTCCGCCGTACCCGACGGGATCCACGCTTGCAAAGAAATTGTTTCAAATGATGAAGAAATGAAAGTTGCTGCAAAACTGAGACTGAAACTGGATAAGAAAAGAAAATAAAGGGGAAAATGTAGGGAAAATAAAAGAGTGCTCGAACGGGCCCTACCCCGCTGCCTACGTACCTCATCTGGACAATGAGGATCAGAGACGTCATAGTTCCCCTAACTAGGGGTAGAAAAAGATTGCTTTTGTCTTAAGGCTTGAACTGCCTATGTCAATGCTCAGGTGTTGCAGGCTCGGACGACGAGTGTGTAACCGTCTTGCAAAATGACAAGTAGGAGCAAGTTCGCGGACGGAGCGAAGGAGATGAGAAAAGAATTCCCGAAGGAAAGACGCTTATTGTTGGTTTGTGTTTTTTAGAAGCTTTTATGAGTGTGTCACAAGGAAGTGAACTCAAGCTATTTTCCATGGAATGTGCACTTGTCACTACATTCCAAGATGGAATAATAGAACAAGCACACTCAAGTAAGGAGAAGATCCCCAAAACTTGAATCCAGAGATTAGGGCTTAAGCTCACTAACTCATTAACTTATTAAGTGTTTTTGTATTTACAATGAAGAAGTGTGTTTTATGATTTTTCTTGGTGAAGATGATATCCTGATCAGACTTGTGCATAACAAGACAAGCTTGTACTATCCCAAGATGGGAAGACTACAAGTGTCTAATGGGATAAGGCTATTACTCAAGATATCACTCCAATCTTTATTAAGTGTCTTCTTTAGGGTTTTGAGATGAGAAGAGAAAAGAAACCAAAGGATCACAAAGGTAAAAGTATAATGGGGGACTAATGAATCCTAATTGTTATCATGCATGGAAAATCCTAGGTTAGTGAGGTTTACTATCCTAAAGAAGGAAGAAAGAAGAATAGAAGAGGGAGGAAGTAAGGCCTAAGCCCAACAAACACAAGGTTAGAAAAATAATAAGGAGAAAAGAAGAGATAAGATTTGGAGATGTGGGAATCACATCCACACCTCTCACTTACCAAAGCCCCTGAAATGGTTAGTGACACAAGTATAAAGGAAATACAAAATGAACATAATGCCATACCAAAGCTACACAACCAGAAGTGAAGTCATAAGCACAAATTCCAAATGCAAACTCAAAGCCCAAGAATGAGAAGAGAATCACACAACTCAACATGAAGCAATATGAATTACTATGGCAAAACAAAGCAAACATGATAAGATGCAAAGCAAAATAGTCAAAGCACAACCTCAAGGTGCAAGACCAGAACCCTAATCATGTTAGAAAAGTGTCTAAGGAACATGTGAGATGAAGAGAAGAAGTGTACATAGTCAAATATTCACATCATGAGAAGAAGGAAGCAAAGGAAGTGAGGTGAGCATGCATAAGTGTGGGAGAACTCCAAGAACAACCAAACACAAACTTCTCAAGGCACGAACCACCACCCAAGATCAGAGAGGTATTAACAACCTAGGATGGCCCTAAACAACATGAAGAAGTTGGCACAAGTGCCCTTCTAAGCTAAGGAATGAACACATGATCCAAAAGAAGCAAAAAGGGACAAGTGAAGAACCAAAATTCAAATTAATTCAAGTAAGCATCCAAAAATTCCACAAACTTGCACAATTGATCTTCAATCATATCATAACAACATGCCAAAAGGAGGGAATGAGAATCAGAAGCTAAGTAAGTCAAATGAGGGTTCAAACATGGACTAGGGTTAGAAAGCTTCACTCACAAGTTAGAAACCAAAACCATTTAAACAAAATTCTAAAAATCAGGACAAAAATCACCAATAAACTACCCCTCATCATGAATCTAGAGCAAAAAGAATCACTTAAAAATTCAAAATAATGGTCAAGATAGAAAATGAACAAGTCAGCATACTTCAAAATGAAACAAAAACAATTAATTAAAAGGAACAATTAATTTCCACGTGCCAAATAAAAATAAATGAAAAATAAAAATATCAAAAATTAGAGAAAACTCAAAGGACCTTTCATGAATTTTTTTTATAATTTTTAATGACCTAAAACTATTTTTAAAAATTGAAAACCAAACTGAAAATAAAATGCAAATAAAAAAGAAATAAAATAAATGAAGCATGCCAGTGGGTGCGTATATCAATAAGTTCAGTTCATTTTCATTGGGCTCATACACAGGGGGTGGGAATAGCCATTGAGGCCCATTGGATCCTGCACAGCTCAACCTAATTATGATGGATATTCAGTTAATTTAGGAAAATACAAGGACCAGAGGATCACATGGACGCGTGAGATGGGTCAACTCATTAAACCAAGTATGTGCAATGATTGGTCAGGAAATGAGAACACATTAGTTATGGTGAGGTGAGAAACAAAAGGATTTATTCAGATTTATAATTTGAAAAGGAAAACACGTGAGAGAGAGGGTGAGGTTTTAATGTGGTGTCACGTTTTCATCCATCCAAATCACACAATCCAAAGGCTATAACATCATCTTCTTCATGAAACTTCAGACGAACAAAATGCAGAATCCGGTGACCGGGGCTAGGGCTTCGGCACCGGAAAATTCGAACTATGAACAAAACAACATGTAAATGCACCAAAACCTCCAAATCAAGTCATTAAACTACACTGAATCCAAATATATCCACCAAAATCACAATGGATCAAAGCATAAGCTGGATCGAACACAAACATCTTCATGCACCAAACTTTAGATCCACATATCTCACTCAATAATGCATCAAAATTAAATCTAAAGAGTGCAGAGTAATCAGCAAAGTTCACAGATCATAAAGCACACAATCAAAATCATTTCCAGATCCATGGATTTCAAGTCATACCTGAGATGGAAGCACTTCAAAATCACCAGAATAGAGCTTCAGATGCTGCAGATCTACTCCTTTTGATCTCCTCTTGCAAAATAAATGCAAGAGGAAGCTTGAGAGAGCTTGAATTTGAAGCTTCGAAGCAACCTGCTCTTGAATGGCACCTCTCCAATTCTTCACTTTCAGCTTGAATGAGTGAGATTAAAATGATCCTTAAGGTTCAAGGATTCAGAATATGCAATTTGTTTGATGAATGAGTGAGAGAGTGATGAGATTCGAAGAGAAATGCTCTTGTGCAAGAAACTTTCAATCTGAGAAATGAGAGAGTGCTAGGTCAAATTCAGTGCATGGATTCTTTATATATCCTTAGCATTCACACCTGACTAGGGTTTTTGCACCAATGCACGCATGGGAAGTGTGATTGGTATCAAATTGGAATTTTGCAAAAGAAATGAGATCAAGTAATTTGCTCGTGCCAAATTGTGTACAAATTCATGACCTGACTTCCTTTCATTCCCTATTTTCCCCTGAGTCATTTTTGGCCATTGGATTTAAGTGGATCATGGTTTCCTCAAGATTTTGCAAAAATACACTAAGTGTAATATCATGCATCCCATGCACGATTTTGGTAACTTCTCTTGAGCCAAATACTCTTCATGCTTTTCCCTTGAAGCCTATGACCAGAACCAATCTATGGGATAGCTTAAAAATGCAATACAAGGCAATTTGCAAAATTGGAGATGCTTGAATTCATGCCATGCCCTAGAAGTCATGAGATTTTCAAAGGGCATATCTCTCAAACCATGAGGGCTATGAAAATGATCTTGTACTTTTTAAAAATGGGAGACTTTAATCTTCAACTTTCATGTTTGATGGCAATCCATTTGAAGCTTTTTTCACCAAGTTATGTACACTTGAAAATTAGGGCAAAAAGTTACTAAAAATGGCAATATCCATGACCAAACATATGCCAAAAATGCAAAACACCTCAAAACCTCTTGATTCTTGATCTTTGACTTTGCCAAACCTCTTCTAAGGTTATAAGAACATCCCTTGGCTTGAAAACTAGGGTTGGACCTTTTGAAATCTCACAATTGACTTCTAGAATGCATAGTTGACCAATTTCTTCATTTACAAGCAACTGAAGAAATACCTGACTTCCACAAGGAATTTTCTCACCAAATTTCATCCCTAGGATCCTCTTAACATATGAAAGACTTTTCCCAAATGAAATGGCCAAAGTCACCAAGTTTTCATGCTTGAAACTCAAACCCTAATTTGGGATCACTGTGTAGGAGCTTTGCCCTAGCTTGAATTCTCTAATGATCCTCCAACCTCCTGGGCTTTTGTGAATGATCTTAAGCTTGTGAATGCAATGTAGACTCCTCATAGGACTTGATCAAATCCATTGGGCCTCTTGTTATAGCTTGTGGTGCTTCAAAACCCTCTACAGATGATCATATGCCTAATGCTAGGTCATGAGAATGTTATGCCTCATCTTTCCATGCTAAGATGCCAAGAATATGATATGCTTATGATGAATATGGTATGATATGATGCTTAAAAAGAAGAGGGAAAATTTGGGGTGTTACAAAAGCGCTCTCCCACCACCTAGCAGCAGGACCCTTTAGTAAATGTGACGCGAAGGTCACCTTGTCTTCTTCACTACAAATCACAATCTGGAATATCCTCTCCATTCCAGTCACCCATTCATGAGCCTTAACTGGGTCCAATTCGCCATGAAACTCCTAAGGGTTCATGCGGAAGAAGTCTCTAAATGTCCCACCCACAACTTTAGGAGCAACCACGTGAAGGTGAAGGCCCTCACTCATCTGATGCATCATTTCTTGCATGAATTGGTGCTATTGTTGTTGCATCTGCTGCATAAATTGGAACATAGGAGCATTCCCATCACCACCTTCTTGATTGCTACCGGGAGGAGTGACACTGGGTCGAGCACGAGTTCCACGTCTACCAGTCATATTTGTAAATGTCATCAAAACAGGATTAAGTTGATCAAGCTCAATACCATAAACATAACATTTAGTCCTACCGCAAGTCAACGTGTATGAACGGAAGAAAACACTTATAATAATTCAAGGCTAGGTCGAGGATACGACCTGCTCTGATACCAACTGTAATACCCATATACAAAAGACATACATAAAGCATATTCTTCATATATAAATATTTAAAATTGGTACTGAAATACAAATAAGTTCTTAGCAACACATTGTATAAGTATAGCCACTACAACATAAGATGCTAAAATAAGGCTATAGAATAATACAAGATGTTCAAACTACAAAATTCTAAGAACTAGATCCGTAGATCTCAAAATCCACAGCGGAACACAAAGCCATCAACTAGTAAGGATAATTAAGTTGCCTTATCCTTACCCTTAACGGAACCTGAAGTAGCTGAAATAACAACATCAACATGGGGTGAGATAAAACATCTCAGTGAGTTCCCTATCTTAGAGTTCTCTCGGCTCTAAGGGTCGAACCTAATAATTCCACAAATACGAAATACTCCTCGCAAATGTAACCAAGCCGAAATGGAACATACAAACAACACTTCATACAACACTTCCCGTGGGACTCCGTGAAACACCCACCTCAAGTATAAACCACTAGACTTCTCATGGGATTCAATGAAATAACCATCTCAAGCCACTTGAATACTTCCCGTGGGACTCAATGTAATACCCACCTCAAGCTAACACTCTCTTCCCGTGGGACTCAATGTAATACCCACCTCAAGCTAACACTCGCTTCCCGTGGGACTCAATGTCATATCCACTTCAAGCTAACGGGGGATATGATAAAATGCGATTCTCATTTCTTACTAGTCTACGGAAATCCTAGGTACCTCACAAGTCTTACCATTTCATTTCTTTAAGCTCATACTTTTCATAATTTCGCATTCTTACGGTTAAGTCGGAAAATTGGGAAAAAGTCGGGTAAAAATAATATTCTTCGACATCATAAGAAAATACATACTTTTGGCTTCATAACGGTATATGGAATGTTAGAAACGGATACCCGGATCAACGTTATAAATTAAATACCAAAATTGAAACCTACAGGTCTCGCTGAGCGAAAAAACTTCTGGAATTCTCGCTGAGCGAGGAACTGCTCACTGAGCGAGCTATACCAGTTCAGGAATTCCAGGCTTACGGAAAACAACTCTTCCAAGCCAAACTCAACTCCAAACATCAACCAATACAGAAAAACATAGCCAAACATGTTCATAGACATAATGTGAGTATTATAGTTAAGTTTTAATCGAGCTTTAACTGTTAAACTTTCAATTTCTTAGATTTTCCAATAAAATCCTAAACCACAAAATCTATAAAACTCAACCAAAATCAAAGATAAAAGCTTCTAACTAAGAACCCACCTCGGGAGATGAAGATTGGCGGAAAGATTGAGTCGATTCGACGGACGGATGGTGAAGTAAGATGAATTTGAAGTCTTGGGATTTTTCCTCCTTTCCTTCTCTTCTCTCTCTTTTCTTCCTTCTTCTTTCTATTCTTTTCCTACTAACTTCTTCTTCTTCTTATTTCCTTTCTATTAATAATTATAAAAACATATATTTTACCATTGTGTCCAAAATTAGAGAGTATCCAAAAATGTCTCTTAATCCGATATTTTATAAAACCTCTGAGTCAGCTAACATCAATTAATAAAATAATATCATGTTGATTACTCTATTTAGTTCCGTTAAAATTTCTTAGAGTAATCTGGAATAATATTATTACCAATTAATATTATTCAGAGCTTTAAATAAAATACGGGGTATTACAGCCTAGTAGGAGTTGTAATAAACTGGAAATCACGCAACTTATCACAACAAAATTTTCAATACATTGTTGTAATAAAACTAGTTGTCTTGGGTTTAATTCCCTGCTGCTTGGTTTTGATATTTATTTTTTCCTGGACAACGCGCCGGATATTATAACGGTTATGAAATATAACAGTTGTTATTTTTTTTGCAAAATTAACAAATATTATCCTGCTTTTATAAGTAATCTCATTTTTTAACCTGTATTATTGTTCTTTATATCACACCAGAAAATACAATTGACATTTGTGATAAAGTTTTTATAATAATATTAATTGTATAATATTCATAATATCACATAATTATATCATATTCAATTACATCAGAACAACATCCTACAATTTATCAGAACAAATAACCTACAGTTTACGCACATTACATACATAACTTCACATAATTGTAACTTGGTGTATTGGTTTCTTGTCTCTTGGTTTCTTATCTCTTGGTGTCTTGTTTCTTGGTGTCTTGACTCTAAATAAATATGATTTTAAATAATTATACTTGTTAGTAAAAATACTTATAAACTATATACAATTAATATATTATGAATAAATAATAAATTACGTACTTGTTAATTTTCCCATTTGCCTTCTTCATGATCGAGTCATATAGTATGCACAACATCTCCATCAACATTATCATATGAGGTAGGAACTTATGTTGTGTAAGAAGGTATATACGGAATATCAAGACGTTCATCACTAAGAGGAATGTGTTTTCCTTGGAGAATGATTGACCATTTCTCCGATAACCGATGGGTCAGTAACATAGAAAACTTGTTTTGCTTGAGAATCTATGATGAATGGTTTGGTCATAAAAGATGCCTTATTAAGGTCGACCCGAGTGAATTCTAAGTCATCAATGTGTATACCATTACAATTAAAGGGAACCCACACATGTAACACCCCAAAATTATTAGAATAATTATTTAATTGGTTCATAATAAACATTCAGGATTTATCAGTGAACTTAGCGAGATTTTATGGTGCATGATATGTTTATGATGAGTATTGCATGATTTGATGAATTAAGTGATTATCTGGAATTATTTTAAAAATAATGATAATAGAATAATATTATTTGGATTATTATTATTTTTAAAATAAGAGGAGGACGATTAAGGATAGAGCGGTATTTTTTAGTGGATAAGTGAGGTTAAAAACGGAATAACATATTGAGACCCAATGGGGTAAGAGAGGAATAACATAAAATATATTTTTTGGGAGAATTCAGTTATTGATCGTATTTGTGAGAAGTACTCTGAAGAACGGAGACGAAAAGGCTGGGGCGGAGAGGTTTCTCGAAGGTCTCAAGGAAAGGGAATTCAAGGTTTGACATCTAAGGTATGAGGAGTATTACCTTTCATTATATTTGATATAGGGTTTATATTTTTTATGTGGATGATTTGGGATTATTAGGATTTATGGGAACCTAGGACGAATTAATGAAATCTGTGTTTTGATAAGAAGTTGATGTGATACTGATTTTATCGGTGTATAATTGTCATTATTATGATTGAGTTGAGCAATAGATAATTTGTAGGTTGTTTGGTTCTGAATCAATAACAGATATCCGGAGGGTTTGGTGAGAATGGATATATGATTCAAAATAATAATCGTAAATACTTTGGGCTATATATAATCGAATTAATGAGAAAATTGGAGTTGAAATTGTATTATGTCGGGGTTGGGAATAGAAACATATGATTCTGGGGGGCAAGTGCCACCCTGTTAGTTGTTGAATGGGTGTCGGGTGCCACCAAAAGTGACAGGTGGCGCAAGCCACATTTGGAGGAGCAAAGTGGACCAATCCACTTTATACTAAGTGGCGCCAACCATGATACTAGGTGGTGCAAGCCACTAAAAATATATGTGGCCTATGTCACATTTTGGTGAGAGGGGGTGGTGAGTTGCCATCCTGTGCACTTTTATTCCTTTCTTTAATTTTTCTTTATGATAAACATATCATTTTTTCCATAAAACTCTATGGAACTGCATGGAGAAAATAATAGTAGTTATTAATAGTATGATTCATTATTTTCTAATGAGCCTATGTTACAAATTGGGGGTCTGTTACTGTTATGATTAATTTTAGAGGAATAATGAGGTAACTGTGTTAGGATTTAGTGAGGAGTTTTATGCTACAATCAATATATGTGTGTGTGCTATATGAAGTTTCAGGAACATATATGAATGAATTATTCCATGTCTGCTATATGTTGTACTGATATAAATGTGTATGAATTATGTGTATAAATTATGTGATATATGTGACTTCAGCTTTCAAACCCTGAGTCAGTTTTACATGCCATTTGATGTGTTTGATAGATGTCACAATGTTCGATAATTTAATAAAATAACATGAAGTATAGGATGTGATTATCCAGTGATTGTGTCGTAATTTAAGTTATTGTCGCTTCCCCGAAAAGACACCAGGGTCACAGGGTGTAGACGCGAACGGTCGACGAAAGAGAAGATGAAAGTGAAATGAATAGAGTCGCCAGCTAGGCATTTTTATCCCGAAGGAAAGGTAATGCTGCATAAACCTAGAAAAAGATGGATAAGACGGTTGCGAACCAGAGAAACTGAGAAAGGGGGTTGGTTACAACCTAGGAAGGTATTAGCACCCAGATTGTCCGTCGTACTCGACGGGATCCGAGCTTACAAGATTGTGTTTAAAGGGGTAAGTGTATGTGTTATCTGTGTGCAAAATCTAGGAATGAATGTACAGGTGTCAGTGCAAAAGGTGAATTGCTCAGGAACTGAGGCTTAAAAGAGAATGCTGAAAGAGGGGGGAGACACATAGACTTTTGTTCGATATCTGTTAATTTATGCCTACGTATCCTCTCGTGCAATGAGGAAGTCAGAACACCGTAGTTCGACTCAAAGAGACTGAAAATGAATTGACTGTGAACTGCTTACTTATTTATGCTCAAGTGTATGACTCGTCTGGCTCGAGTGCTAACTGTCTTGCATTAGACGGAAGAAGCGAGTTCTCGTTTGTGAATGAGTGTGATGAGAAAAGAATCCTGAAGGAGACGATTATTGTTTGTTTTTGTGTTTTCAGTTTTTTATTGTTTTTGTTGTTTTGCATAAGTTAATGAGCTTAAGCCTAAATCAAAGGTTGTAAACTCATTATATCCTCCCTGATTAGGGATAATGAGCATACTTAAGTATGAGATAAGCATCTCAACTTAATTGCCATGATGATGAAGGATTAAGATCATTAACCTACTTGTGATTATTTAGATGTTTTTTGGGTTTTTGTTTAGTGTTATGTAATGAGTTTAATCTCTAATCACAGATTGGTGAACTCATTACACCATCCTAATAGAAGGATTATAGATGAGAACACTTAAGTTGAGGAAGATACCTCAACTTAATACATGGTTAGGGATTAAATTCATTATATAACAAACCTTTATTAAATATGGATTTTAATTAAAGGGTGAGATTAAGAAGTGGATTTTAAGTTTGTAAGACAACTTGAGGGGGACTTGTCCATTAAACACTAGGGTTAGTCCCTCTTAACCATAAGGAAGAGTTAGAACCCTAATGTAAGGCCCAAGTTACAAGATAAAGTCTTAATGATTATTAGTGTGATTTGATTAAGAGTTTTAAACAAATTAAAGGTTTAACACTTAGGATTAAAGTTATACACTCCATCCTAAGAGAAGGATGCAGGCATAACCCTAATTCCAAAGTCCTAAAACTTTAAGAGTTTAGTCTCTGATTATTGAGATGGGAAGAGAGACTCTAGGAGACTCAAAGGTAAAAAGCTAAGGGGGACTAAACACAACCCTAAACATTATCATGCTTGGATATCCTATGGTTTGTGAGGCTTAGGAGAAAATAATCTTCAAGGAAGCCACCAATGGAAGAAGCAGATGAAAGGAGGAGGAAGCAGAAGAATAAGATACTTACTTCCTAAGAAGATAAGTAACTTAAAGGAAGAAAGTGAGAAAGATGGAAGACAGGTGAATTAGATTCACTTCAAGAACAAATAAAATGCATATGAATGAGATAAGAAGAAGTGAGAGGTGAAGGCAAATCCACCTCCCAAATAACTTACCAAACGTACCTGAAAGTGTTAGTATGAATGCATAAGGTATAAAGCATAAAGAAATGAGTTGAAATGAGATGAAATGAGATGAAAAGACCAAATTCAGAAGTTATTATGCAATACAAATGGCATATGAGATGATGCAATATCATACAATGTGCATATGAATGATCATACAAAGATGAGATGTTATGAAAGCATGCTTAGAAGTTTGAAAACACATGGATGTTTATGAAATGAAAGGAATGCAAAGCATGGCAAATGAATGAAGAAATGATCAAGCAATGTTCTAACATGTCCTAAGATGTCTAAGATGACATATGAATGCTTGAGATGTCATGGCAAGTTCATGTGATGATGAATATGCAAGGATGAATGCAAATGAACATGAGAAATTAGGGTTTTATGGACATGTGAGATGCAAATGAGAAAAACAGAAACATGCAACATGATAAAAATTTGAAATTAAGCTCAAAGAAACCCTAATCCCATATTAGGTCACACCCCAAAGGAGAAGGTCAGAAGCTAATCCTATTGAAAGTTATGATTTTCCTAAGTTTGCTAGGGTTTTTGGGTGATTCAAAAGGAAAAATGCAAATCAAATTGAAAATGTAAGATAAATTCATGAGTAAAATAACCTAGAAACTACATGAAATATTTAAAACAATTCAAAAAGAATCAAGTTCAAACTCTTCTTGGTTAGGCAGAAATGATTTTTCAAAGCTAGGGTTAAAAATTGTGATTTTAAAGACCCTAAATTCAAAGAAAATTGGGAAACTATGATCAAACCTAAAAATAAATTTGTATGAAGAGTTTGAAAATGTTTCTAAATGTATTCGAATGGTTCATGATTTTTTTGGTGATTTTTATAAACCTAAATGCATTTTTAATTAATTAAAATACTTTAAGTAATTAAAAATAACATTTAAATATTTTAAAAATACTTTTTATATGCAAAAAATAAATTAAAAATTATTTTTAGGTTAAGAAAATTATATGAACCAGAAATGCAAAATTTGGGAATTTTTTGATGTTTTTAACTATTTTAAATAAAATGCACAAAAGAAATGAAAATAAAAATGAAATTAAATGAATTAAAATGAAAGTATGCTAATCGGATGGCCCGGATTTGAAGGGGGATTGACTGGCGCGCTTTTGAAGGGTCAAGATGGCATCTGGGCTAATTAACTTAATTATATTAATTAAATCGGGTTTTAATTAATTAATTAGATTAGGGTTTTAATGATATGATCCAAGCCGTCCACGCGCATAATTAAAACAGATCCAAAGGTCCACATCAAATCTGGAGAACTAAACCTAATTAGCCCTAATCAAACTCAGGTGACCAGAGGGGAGCTCCGGTCATCTTCTCCGGCGAAACAAAAACCCTAAGTCTCTCTACAGGCCACCCCACCCCAAATTAATTGCCCAAAAATGATCCTCTACTCAAACTAAACTCAAATCAACCTTCAAACATGATTTATAACACTCAAGCATGGAGAATCGAAGAAGAACAAAAATCTGGACAAAATTTCAGAAGCTCGTAACATGCTCATTTCTTGACTATTTTCAATTCTAAAAGCATCAGTGTGATCCCCATGACATATATTTTCATTTTGTAACAAGAAATCTAAGCTCTGAAAGATTTTGTTCTTGAGGTTACCTGAGCTGATGAACTGCAAATGTGAGCTTTCAGGGCCTCTCCTTTGTGAAAAAAGCTTTCTTTTATACTCCTGAGGCTAGTGGAATGCTTGAAAAGCTTTGAGAGTGGCTAGTTTGTGCTGTGTAGTTCTAGTTTAGCAGAAATGGAGGTTTGTGTGTGTAGTGATTCAGGCCATTCCAAGGGTTGGGTTTTGTTCTATGGATGAGGAGTGATTTGTTGGTGAATGAATTTCTGGATTTTGTTAAGTTTTGAGGGTGTTTCAAAGAGAACAAGCCTTGTGTATGTTTTTGTGAATCTGATGTTGTCTATGGTTTCAGGCTCCAATCCTTCCTCTTATCTCTCCCATACTGTTTGAATATAATATGGAGTAGGTTCTGAATGGCTGCAAACAACTATTCCAAGAGTATGGGATTTTTTGCCAAAAAGTCAAATATGTGTCCTTGAGAGTATGGGCCATGGCAGAGGAGATCTAAAGGGTGTTTTGGCTTCAGCTGAGTTTGTGGATGGCCTCTGGATCAAAAGATTGCAGTTGGAAGGCTTGGATGAAGAGATGTCATGCTTTATGCAATTTTCCAACTTTGGTGTTTCTTGTGAATCAAGTTATGAAAAACTTAAGTCCAATCCCAATTATGATCTTGGAAAGTTGTATTATGTGGTAATGATGCTTAGAAGTCAATTAGAGGTCATGAAAGTGCTTAGAACTTGAATTTGCAAAAATCCCTCTTTGGCATGAAACTTGAAATTATGTGATTTTTGCCAACTTTGAAAGGCCATATCTTGAGTTCTAGGATGAATCAAGACATGTTCTTGTACTTTTTGAAAAGGGAAAGACTTAATATACAACTTGAATGCCCAAGAATTTTTCATTTGAAGCTTTTTTGGTCATGAAAGAGGAGGTTGAAAATCTTTCCCAAAATGGAAAGTTTGCATTTCAAGTCATTTCCAAAAATGGCAAGTTTGCAATTGGCTCAAAATTCTTCAATCTTGTGAAATTCCAACCACTTATAAGATCAAATAAAGATCATAAAACTTCAATTTGATGAAAATGACCCTTTGGTTCCATTGTTGGGGGCCTCAGATGCCCTGATTTTGACTTAACTTGCTCAGGAAGTTACCCAATGATCAGATGACTTCCACAATGAATTTCTTCATCAAACTTGGTACACATGATCCTTATAACATATTAAGAATATTAGAAACAAGAATGACCAAAAAATGATGGAGTTAAGGCCTCTGAAACCAAAACCCTAATTTTGGTCATCTGTGCAGTGAAAACCCTAGCTCTGCTTCCATGCCTTTGCCAATCTTGTGATCCCTTGACTTTCATGAACTTTTTGGAGAATAATATGATCATAAAACACACATGGACCCTCTTGGAAAGCTTTAAGACCTTTGAGATGGTTCAGATTGATTCTTAGATTGCTCAGATCACAAACCCTAGATGCAGATGAAGATGGACTATGCAGTGAAGCAAATATGCCATATGAGATAGTATGCTTATGCTAATGCAAAAATGAAAGATCACAAGCCATGGTGTTATAAATAGTGAGGGAAAATTTGGGGTGTTTACAGTTATGAGATGACATGTCGAATTACTTGTGTGATATGTTTTATTTGTTATGAGAAATGATGTTGTGTTGACCATGATGTATGTGTATGAAGTATATGAAGCGAATATGATGATTTGATGAATGATGATGTGTTGTCTATGATGTGTATATATGAGGTATGTGAAGAGTTTATGATAATTATGATGATTAAGATGTTTATGACGATTATGATGATTAAGATGTTTATGCCGATTATGATGATTAAGATGTTTATGAGATATATGATGATATATTGATGAACGATAATGAGTTTTGACTAGCCGTGGTCATATTTTATGTTGTTACGCATCATGCATTCATAGCATTTGTTAGGACAATATGTCCAGTGATGTTGTGCAGAATGAAAATCTAATGACGATTTATAGGACATTCAGGTCCAGTGATGGCCTTTATCCCAATGTGTGGATTAAGTGAAAATTGTGATGTGCTCTAGTTCCAATCGGGAACTGATCCTATTGGTGGGGATCTTTAGAGATAACAACGATGATGTCATCAGTGATGTTTCGGTACCGCATGCATGAGTCTATATGATATTGCATTTGCATTATTTTTGGGATTGTAAGATGTTTGTGTTAGGTGAATTATGTGATTAACTTTTAGAGTATGACGCTTTATTAGAAGGCTTTGAAGTTGTGTTGTTTTGAGTGTGAAGTATATGACATTGTGTTGTAGTAATTTAATTGGTATAATATAATATCTATTACTTTATATCTCTTATAATGAATTGTGATTACTCACCCTGCCTGTTTTAATGTTACTTCTATGTGGGTAATGTGCAGATATTCGAGGTGAGTTCGCAGTGCATGAAGTTTTAGTTGGAAGTTGTTTGGCTTAATCCTAGAGTGTATGTCTCTTGCTCTGGTATATGTAATATCGGGGGGATAAACGCTTAAGTGATTTATTTGTTGATTTGTTAGGACGCGTTCTATGAGTTGTTATATGTTGAATTGAGTTGAATGATAATTGTTGACATGGACCAAGTGATCTTGATCTTTTGATGAAATAAAGAATATATTTTAAATTATATGATTCCACTAAAAGTTCTGAATATAGAGAGTATTATTCTAATAAAAATGTTTTCTTAACTGATGTTTAATGAAGAAAATATGACACTTCTATGAAGTACTATGATTTATTTATGTATTTTATTGCGATTATTCTGTTGGGTTAGAAGGGTGTTACATAAGTGGTATTAGAGCAGGTCGGTCTATCCGACCAAGTGTCTAGTGTTGTTTATTCCTTAGTACGCGACATGTGTGTGAAACACTGTCGGTACTTGTGCATTGGTGTTTTAACTAATTGTTTCCAGGAATTGGTTTGAATCAAGAGGGGGAGAATTTGCTTCCCGGGGATGTTTATGGTATGAGGAGTTGGTTCAAGGTTATAGGGATTGTAGGAGTGCAAGTGTTATTGGAACTAAATTGTTGTGAACCGATGAGAGTACGGATTCATGATTCTAATATGTCGGTCAAGTTTGAGATGCCTTTGAGGGAGAACGAGTCAGTATGGTTAATGTCTACTACTTGAAGAATAGAGAGCAATGTGACGCATGGTGATATGCAAGTGATGTATAATTTTTGATGTCTATGGAAGATAATTGTGACTTGCCTCTGGGCTGTAAACATGAGTTGGGAGACAGTTGAGAATTGGTGTTCTTATCTGCTAAGTAAATAAGATAACTCTTAGAGAATGAAGCTTATATGGGTATATGTGGGTAATAACGATTATATGATATGTGCATAGATATTTGGCGGTGTATTAAGGGGATGACTGAGATTAAGGATCTACTCCAAAGAATTGACGATTTGATGGATAATTGGTGGGCTAGTATGCCTTAAGTATAATTGAATTAAAGTAAGTTTATTTTCAGAGTTGGGTGACATACGAAGATAGTCGGAGTGTCTTGGAAGCAAGAGAGAGAGAGAGAGAGAGAGAGAGAGAGAGAGGTAGAACTCATGTTCATCGATTTTGATTTTTGATTTTTCGCAATTATGGAACAACCTTCAGTAAATGGGGCATAACCTTTCACTCGTAACTCCAATTGAAGCGATTCTGGACTTTTCAGAAAGCTTACAAAATTCCCTACAGTTTGCATAAATATTTTGTTTCAACATGTTTTTTAATAGAGAGAAAAACACATTTGAATATTTGGGTCTGATGCTAATTTTTTATGGAAGTTTGTATATGGGATTTCTTGACCATCCCCACTGCAATGACGATAACGTTTTACTCATAACTCGGATTTAAGCGATTCTTGAAGTTCTTGAATCTACATGAAATTTCCTTCATTTTGGAAAATAATTTTTTATTAGGGAGGTTTGTATTAAATTAGATAATTATGTTTGAAGTTGAAAGATTCTTGCTGGAAAATGGGTAAGATGAGGTCAAATCTAAAATATATGGTGATAAGAAGGAGATGAGAGTATCGAAGAAACAGATGGAGTACAACGTATTCCAGTGGATAATTATTAGAGTATAAAAATCTTTGAGGAAGGTTAGATAGTAAGGTGGATTGTGTATCATGGAGGATATGGAGTCGACATGTGTCGGGAAAATTTTGGAAAGTTCTATCGCCAACTAGATGATGAGATGGTACTGTTGAGATCGTGATTTGAATGAGACCCAAGTGTGAAACTATATGGATTATAAAGGTTTTGAGATTAAAGGAAAGACGAAGGATTGATTAGTGTTGTTAAAGTTCTTAACCTGAATAAAGGTTTCAATTGGAGTAAATTGATTTAGATTGTACTTGGTGTAGTAGTAGTTCCAATATTGGGAGAATATTCAACAATTGTGTTGTGCTACGAGCAGGTATAGAAGAATATGTAATGGATTTTGGGCGTTTATGTGCCATTGACAAGGTTGAAAAAGAAGGAAAATAAGAAAAAATGATTGTAAGCCTTAGAGGGAGTGGAATCATGCTTGTGTTGAGAAAGTTCGAAGTATGGTATAACGAATTAGAGGAGTTTCCATCATTGACCATAGGGGGAAATGGTATTATAAAGAGTATATTTGGGATGAGATTCAAATGTGAAAAGTATATGGATTCTTGATGCTGTGAGATTTAAAGGAGATTATCAGACCATGTTTGTTTTAGATAACTATGAGAACAAGTTTGAGAGAAAATACTATTGTAGTTAGAAATGATGGTTTATTCTCCATCATGATTTTCGGCTACCTATTGACAAATTGAGGAACCGATCACCTTTAATCTCTTGTTGACAGTAGACAGAATCGTGTTAGATGTGATAGACTTGACTTGTCGGCTTGGCAGTGTGAAAAATAAATCGGCGTACTATCATAGAGATAGTCGTTTATCATTGATTTGAGAGAGTCAGAGGATAGATGTGAAGCTTGTGGGGCTGACAGATGATCAGAATGTGCATCCGAAATGTGATGTGTATTGTGCAAATACGACTTATTGGTGTCAAGGATCAAGCATCAGAAGCTTGCGAGAATGATGCAAACCATTAGACATTCTAGAATGAAAGTGATATGTAAAAAAAAAGTTTTCGTTTTACTACCATGTCGATAGAATTATGTGAGCATATGTTTGTGTGAGAAATTGCAACATTGTGGAACACTTGTAGAATGACAAAATTGTTGGTATTATAGGTTATGTTGATGTTCTTATAATAGTGTTGATGGTGATGGTAACAACATGGTTGTGTTTCGATCAAAGAGTGAATGAGATTCTAAGGTGGTGAAACAAGGAGTGAGGTGAACAGGAGTGTACATGACTCAGTAGTATTGTATCTTGTTGGATTATTGTGGTTTACCATGTGGAATTCGGGGAGAAGGATGAGAGAGTTGTATCCAGAGTTAGCTACATCAGGTAATTTTCGAGGACGAAAATTCTTTAAATGGGGGAGATTTGTAACACCCCAAAATAATTAGAATACTTATTTAATTGGTTCATAATAAACATTCTAGGTTTATCGGCGAACTTAGAGAGATTTTATGGTGCGTGATGTGTTTATGATGAGTATTGCAAGATTTGATGAATTAAGTGATTATCTGGAACTATTTTAACAATAATGATAATAGAATAATATTATTTGGATTATTATTATTTAAAATAAGAGGAGGACAATTAAGGGCAAAGCGGTATTTTTGAGTGGATAAGTGAGGTTAAAAACGGAATAACATATTGAGGCCCAAGGGGGTAAGAGAGGAATAACATAAAATATATTTGTTTAGGTAGAATTCAGTTATCGATCGTATTTGTGAGAAGTGCTCTGAGGAATGGAGGTGGAAAGGCTAGGGCACAGAGGTTTCTCGAAGGTCTCAAGGAAAGGGAATTCAAGGTTTGACATCTAAGGTATGGGGAGTATTACCTTTCATTATATTTGATATAGGGTTTAGATTTTTTATGTGGATGATTTGGGATTGTTAGGTTTTATGGGAACCTATGACAAATTGATGAAATCTATGTTTTGATAAGAAGTTGATGTGTTACTGATTTTATCAGTGTATAATTGTTATTATTATGATTGAGTCGAGCAATAGATAATTGGTAGGTTGTTTGGTTCTGAATCGATAACAAATATCCAGAGGGTTTGGTGAGAATGGATATATGATTCGAAATAATAATCGTAAATACTATAGGCTGGATATAATCAAATTACTGAGAAAATTAGGATTGAAATCATATTATGTCGGGGTTGGGAACGGAAACCCATGATTCTGGGGTGGCGAGTGTCACCCTGTTAGTTGTTGAATGGGTGACGGGTGCCACCAAAAGTGACAGGTGGTGCAAGCCACACTTGGTGGTGGAGCAAGCCACTTTATACTAAGTGGCGCCAACCATGATACTAAGCGGTGCAAGCCACTAAAATTATATGTGGCCTCTGCCATATTTTGGTGAGAGGGGGTGGTGAGTTGGCACATTGTGCACTTTTATTCCTTTCTTCAGTTTTTCTTTATGATAAACATATCATTTTTTTCATAAAACTCTATGGCACTGCATAGAGAAAATAATAGTAGTTATTAATACTATGATACATTATTTTCTGATGAGCCTATGTTACAAATTGGGGATCTGTTACTATTATGAGTAATTTTATAGAGAAATGATGAGGTGACTGTGTTAGGATTTAGTGAGAGTTTTAGTGAGGAGTTTTATGCTACAATCAGTATATGTGTGTGGGCTATATGAAGTTCCAGGAACATATATGAAGGAATTATTCCATGTCTTCTATATGTTGCACAGACAGAAATGTATATGAATTATATGTATAAATTATGTGATATATGTGACTTTAGCTTTCAAACCGCGAGTCGGTTTTACATGCCATTTGATGTGTGAAATTCTGGGATCAGGTATGTGATGTCGAATCAGATGTTTAAACACTTGAGGACTTAAACAAAACTTAAAGTGCAGGTAAATTAAATAACACAGGAAATTGTTAACCCAGTTCAGTGTATCTCCACACTTACATCTGGGGGCTACCAAGCCAGGAAGGAAATCCAATATAAGTAATATTAATTCTGGAATTAAACCAACCAGTTTAATCCTTCACTTAATATCTACCCAAGGCAATTTCTACCTAAGACACAACTTAGATATGAGTACCTACTCACTCCCCCTCAATCACACAGTGATATTTTACAATATTTAATAAAACTGAAGTTACACTTCAAACACAACAGCTTGATTTTACTTAAAAGTTTCAATCAAGACACAATACATTTTTTGCTTAAAAGCTCATAAAGTGATACACAATTAAAACCTGCTATAAAACACAAACACCCTTTTGGTCTTCTGAAATTCGTACTCTATTCTGAGCGTTTCTGTTCCTTAAATAGATGCTTGGTTTTTAGGCTTTCTGTAAGTTATCCAGTCCTGATAAATCCTATTGTCATCACCTTGAATTAGGGTTAGTTAGTTTGTTACTTCCTTGATTCAAGGTGAGTTAGTTATTCTGTTACACCGAAATCAAATAACTAAGCTCCCTACAGATGCGCCTTGTATTGTTTATCTATTCACAATTAATTCCAGATAAATTCCCTGAATTTACTCAGTTCTGTTACGCATCATTTAAGTCTGGTAGCAGGTTTATGATGTCACAACATCTGGTGTGACATCCTGATGTCTGAACTAAATTCATTAGCAGTTACTCTGTTTGTCAATGTCACAACATCTGGTGTGATATCTTGAACTTGACTTAAGTTCATTAATTGTTACTCTGTTTGTCAATGTCACAACATCTGGTGTGACATCCTGATATCTTGAACTAAATTCATTAATTGTTACTCTGTTTGACAATGTCACAACATCTGGTGTGACATCCTGATCTAAGTTCAACACTTCTTGTTTGTCAAAAATTCTGCCAATTCTTAACATCTACAAACTCCCCCTTTGGCTAATTTTTGGCTAACACAATCTTCTGGTTTTATCAGAGTGCAGCAGAGTTTTATTTATCAGAGTGCAGCAGAGTTCTTTTCTGTTGAATCATGTTAGAGTTATAATAATTTGCTCCCCCTCAACCCTGTATGTATACTGACTTGTTCAACAGAATTTTCTATTAAAAAAAAAACTTAGTTTAGAAGCAGGCATTAAACAGACAAACAGCAGCATGCATTGTTCATTACTTCTCCCCCTTGTTAGACAGAAATTGGGGCCAAATTTTACACAAGCAGGAAAAAAACATTCAAAATTACAAAGCCAAAATTACAATGCTGAAACAGGCAGTACACTTTCCACACACATTTTCACTCAGATTCATCATATTCAGTATCTTCTTCATCCTCAGACTCAGCATCAGAACCATCAACATTCTGAGCACCCTCTTCCATCTCTAGCCTTTGAATTATTTCCTCAAGCTTTTTCTTCCTGGCATCCAGCTCTTTGCAAGTGTTCTTGAGTTCTGCAATCAAGGTAGCTTTGGATATAGGAGTCTTGACATTTGATGGTCCAGCAGATGTCCCACTGGGAGCTTCAACATCTGCAGCATGATGGCTCAAGAACAATTTGTAGTGGAAGGCCAGTGGACTTTCTCTCTTACAGACTGAATCCTTCTCAGTAAGGATGCCTGGATATTGGTTGAGGATGATTCCACACAGCAGAGAGGGAAAAGCTATTGGGAGTTTGGTTGCTGATGTTCCTGCATGCTTTAGGGTTTGATCAAAGATGTAAGCCCCAAAGTCCAACTTTGTTTGGGTGCCTACAGCACAGATGAATCTTCCCAGTCCAGTAGCTATAGAAGAAGTATGGTTGGTAGGGACCTAGTTGACAGTACCAATTCTATGCAGCATAGCATACTTCCTTGTTAGCAAGCTGACAGAAAGTTTGCCTTTAACTGGCCAAGACTTGACCTGGTTGGCAGTGATGATCTTGCAGACTTGGTTGTCAGTTTTCCCCAGCTCATTAGGCCCATCAGATTCTCTCCCTAGGTAATGATTTATAACCCTAGGAGAGAATTCAACACATCTCCCTCTTACATAAACCTTTCTGAAATCTTCTGACTTTCCATCAGCACACCCTTCTTGCAGATTGACAATGAACTCGTTGACCAGCAACTCATAGCAGGGTGAAAAATTTGAAACAGTCTTGAATAAACCAGCAGAGGATATTAAGTCTATTACCTCAGTGCACTCCAATGTATTGCTGCCTAGTTCTCTTTCCAGAGCCACTCTTTTTTGGTAGACATACTTCCATTTGCTCACACTAGAGACATGATGGATGGACACATTGTCAAGAGGTGCTTCAGGAACAGCAGAGGAAGTCCTGGGAGGTGCTGGTTTCTTCCTTGGTTGGGATGTTGGGACATCTTCCTCAACATCTGAATCAGGTGGAGTTGCAGCTTTCCTCTTCTGGGTGCTTACCTTGCTCCATTGCTTAGTAGGTCCAAAGGTAACTTTGACTTTGTCCTTCTTTGGAGTAGGCTGTTTCTTTTCAGGAGTTGCATGTCTAGCAGGCTTCTTCTCCTTCCTAGCCCTAAGCCTTTTGGTTATGCTAGGGTTAACAGATGCAATGATCTCTGTGTCAGAGTCATCATCTATGGTTTCAACAGGAGGAGGTTGGGAGGCCTCCTTTTCAGCAGTTTGATCAACAGAAGCTTGATGATTAGTGGCTTCATCATCATCAGTTGAGGCCTTGTTCTGGTCCTCAGATGCTTCAACATTTATTGGGACATCCTGTTGAGCAGGAGTGTCCTCTTCAGCCTGATTGCATGGTTCTTCTTGTGGAGCAGGCATGTTGTTCAGGGGAACAGATACCCCACGCACCACTCTTTGTTCAGATAAAATCCTGTTCACAAGATGCTTGATGGATGCATCCACATAGTCAGAAGCTTTGGGTGTGCTTGTAGATGAAGGAGTCCCCTTGCTTTTGCTGAACACATGTTCCTTTGCTCTTCTTACATTGGGAGTTCTAGGTTTTTGAGCAATAGGGACACTTCCTCTGATTTCGTCTACAGGAGTAGTATCCATTGGCACTATAGAGATTGGGGTTGCATGCACCACATCTTCTTGGTTGAGACCCTCATCAATGAAGTTAGGGTTTTGATGTTGAGACATTTTTCGAATGTAGTGGAAGATGAGTTAGGTTTGATTGATTTTGAGGAGCTTAGAAAATCAGCTTTAGCATGCAAATCGTTTTGAGGAGATAGTGAGGAGATGAAGAGCTGAGAGCACGTTTGAGCTTTTATAAAATCCGTTACTAGTGGAATTCTTAAGAGTGGAATACACAGAGTTACTGACCAGACTGGTGCTGCCATCTAGTGATCATGCCACACGATGTCATAGGACATGTTGGCACTTCTCCATAACTGCTATATTTCACATAAGCAGATTCCCAATTTACCCCTTAGGTTTTCAAATTGGGTAGCATCCAAAGCTTTAGTAAATATGTCAGCCAATTGCAGATCTGTGGCTACATGTTCTAATGAGATCACCTTCTCTTCCACAAGATCTCTGATGAAATGATGCCTGATATCAATGTGCTTAGTCCTGCTGTGTTGGATAGGATTTTTTGAGATGTTAATAGCACTTAAATTGTCACAGTACAATGTCATGACATCTTGTGGGACATTGTATTCTGTGAGCATTTGCTTCATCCATACCAATTGTGAACAACTGCTACCAGCTGCAATATATTCAGCTTCAGCAGTGGATAAGGATACACAATTTTGTTTCTTACTGAACCAAGAAATCAAATTGTTTCCTAAAAAGAAGCATCCTCCTGATGTGCTCTTTCTATCATCAGCACTTCCAACCCAGTCAGCATCACAAAAGCCAGTGAGAATTGGTTCACAGCCATGAGAGTACATTATGCCATAGTCACAAGTACCATTGACATATTTCAAAATCCTCTTAACCTGGTTTAGATGGCATACTTTTGGCTCAGCTTGATATCTTGCACATACACCTACTGCAAAAGCTATATCTGGTCTGCTAGCTGTCAGATATAATAGGCTTCCAATAATGCTTCTGTATAAGCTTTGGTCCACATTCTCACCCTTGTCATCCTTTGTCAGCTTTAAATGAGTGGGGGCAGGTGTTCTTTTGTGACTTGCATTGTCCATCCCAAACTTCTTGACAGTGTTCTTTGCATACTTGCTTTGGGATATGAACATGGAGTCCTCCATCTGCTTGATTTGCAGTCCAAGAAAGTAGGTTAGTTCTCCTACTAGGCTCATCTCAAACTCAGATTCCATTTGAGTAACAAAATGTTTAACCATCATGTCTGACATCCCACCAAAGACTATGTCATCTACATATATTTGAGCAATCATGACATTTCCTTCTTCATCCTTCACAAACAAGGTTTTGTCTATTCCACCTTTCCTGTACCCTTGTTTTATGAGAAAAGTGGTCAGTCTTTCATACCATGCTCTTGGGGCTTGCTTCAGACCATAAAGAGCCTTCCTTAGTTTGTATACATGATCTGGACAGCTTGGATCAACAAATCCCTTAGGCTGCTCCACATATACTTTCTCATTAAGATACCCATTTAGAAAGGAACTTTTAACATCCATTTGAAATAGCTTGAACTTTAGGATACAAGCAATTCCTAGAAGTAGTCTGATTGATTCAAGCCTTGCTACTGGTGCAAAGGTTTCATCAAAGTCTACTCCCTCAATTTGTGTGTATCCTTGAGCTACAAGTCTAGCCTTGTTCTTTGTAACAACTCCCTGCTCATTTGACTTGTTCTTGTACACCCACTTAGTTCCAATCACATTTATGTCATCAGGCCTAGGAACAAGATCCCACACTTCATTCCTTGTGAATTGGCCTAATTTTTCTTGCATAGCAGAGATCCAATACTCATCATTCAGAGCTTCCTTGACGTTTTTAGGTTCTATCTTTGAAACAAAACAGGAGCCTGAAATCATTTCTCTTGATCTAGTGATTACACCACTGTTAGGATCACCAATTATCATATCTTTAGGATGATCTTTCTGGATTCTGATGGAGGGAGGTTTGTTGGATTGTTCTTTCCTTGCCTCAGTTAGAGTGAAGTCAGGATTATCACTCTTTATTTCAACTCCAGTCTGATTGTCAGCAGATGTTCCAACATCATCTGCAGAGGCATCATCAATAATCACATTTATTGACTCCATTATAACCTTGGTTCTGGAGTTAAATACTCTATATGCTCTGCTATTTATGGAGTATCCAAGGAAAATCCCTTCATCACTTTTAGGGTCCATCTTCCTTCTTTGATCCCTATCAGCCAGAATGTAACATTTACTTCCAAACACATGAAAGTACTTGACTGTAGGTTTTCTGCCCTTCCAGACTTCATAGATGGTGGACAAAGTTCCCTTTCTTAGAGTGACTCTATTGTGAATGTAACAAGTTGTGTTCATAGCTTCAGCCCAAAAGTACAGTGGTAACTTTTTAGCATGAATCATAGCTCTTGCTGACTCTTGGATAGTTCTGTTTTTCCTCTCAACAATCCCATTCTGTTGAGGGGTGATAGGAGAAGAATACTCATGATTGATTCCTTCTGAAGAACAGAAATCTGAGAATTTTTTATTCTCAAACTCCTTTCCATGGTCACTTCTTATTCTGACCACACAGCTTGTTTTTTCTCTTTGTATTCCTTGGCACAGATCTTTGAATACATCAAACACATCAGACTTTTCTTTGATGAAACTTATCCATGTATATCTTGAAAAGTCATCAACAACCACATAGGCATATCTTTTTCCACCAAGACTCTCAACCTGCATTGGTCCCATAAGATCCATATGCAATAATTCCAAAACTTTGGAAGTTGTCAGATGTTGGAGCTTTGGATGTGACATCTTGGTTTGCTTGCCTATTTGACATTCACCACACACTTTACCTTCATCAATCTTCAGTCTTGGAATACCTCTTACAGCCTCCATATATATGATCTTCTTTATTCCTCTGAGATGAAGATGACCCAGTCTTTGGTGCCACAGCTTCACTTCTTCTTCTTTGGCTAAGGAACAAGTTGAAGTAAGGCTGAAATCTTGAGGTTCCCACATATAGCAGTTGTCTTTTGATCTGGCTCCTCTCATGACAACCTTCTGTTCTTTATCAGAGACTATGCATTCAGTTTTGGTAAAGTTTACACTGTAACCTTGATCACATAATTGACTTATGATGATCAAGTTAGCAGTTAATCCTTTTACCAGCAGCACATCATTTAGACTTGGTACACCTGGGCAGTCCAATGTCCCAACTCCCTTGATTTCTCCCTTTGCTCCATCTCCAAAGGTTACATATTTGGATGAGTGTGACTTTAAGTCTACCAGCAGATTCTTAAGTCCAGTCATATGCCTTGAGCAGCCACTGCCAAAGTACCAGTCTTCCTTAGCAGATACTCTGAGAGATGTATGAGCTATATAGGCAACAACCTTCTTGGACCATTTGTGCTTGTTGTGAGGTTTCCATTGATGCATCTGCCCTGTGTGGTGTCCATCTTTAGAGTTCCAAGGTTGTCTGTTGAACTTGTTCTTGGGCATGTATTTGTAGCTTTAATCAGCATGAAGACTAGCTTTAGGTACCCATACTTTCTTGATGACCTCTGTCTTCTGCTTAGGGGGTTGTTGATATCTCTGATTTTGATGTCCATGCAGCACTTTCTTGGTGACCTCTGTCATCTGCTTATGGGGTTGCTGATACCTCTGATTTGGATGTCCATGCAGCACCTTTTTGGTGACATTTGTCTTCTGCTTAGGGGGTTGCTGATATCTCTGAGTTGGATGTCCATGCAGCTTGTAGCAAAAAGGTTTGATGTGACCAAACCTTCCACAATGATGGCATCTCCATCTTTGATATTTCTTTTTCATCATGTTCTTGTCATGATGTTGAGACATCTGTTTGGACATCTTGTTTGACTTCATGGGATTTGGAGTTGTTTTGCTGGTGCTAGCCTCAAACTTTTGAGCTTTATTAAATCCCAGTCCTATCCCCTGAGTGCTTGTTGTTGTTGAGAATGACATCCAGTGTGTTTGAGCTACTGTTCAGCATTCTGACAGATTTGGACATATGCTCCAATTTGGAGTTGAGTAGGCTTACTTCACTTTTCAAAGTGTCAATGATCTCTAGATTACTTGTCTTTTCAGCCTTTAATTCCTCAATCTGCTTCTTCTGTTGTATATTCTCCATGCATACTTCAGTGCTCCTTTTACACAGCATCTTGTATGATTCTTCAAGCTCTTCAAATGTCAGCTCCTCATCACTGGATCCCCCTTCAGTTTCACATACTCTAGCTAGAGCAGTGATGTGCTTTGCAGATTCTTCTTCTGACTCACATCCTGAGTCTTCATCTGACCAGGTCACGGAGAGACCTTTCTTCTGCTTCTTTAGATAGGTTGGGCATTCACTTCTGATGTGTCCATATCCTTCACATCCATGACATTGAATCCTTTTTCCTTGGTTGGTCTTCTCATCATAATTTGACCTTCTATTAGAATCATAAGGTCTTTTATTCTCAGAGGAGGTTGAGTTTCTTCCACTTGGTCTGGACCTGTTTTCCATTCTTTTGAGAATTTTGTTGAATTGTCTTCCAAGCATAGCAATTGTTTCTGATAAATTTTCCTCAGAGTCTGCTTCATGACTTTCTTCTTCTTTATCAGTATTTGAGACCAAGGCTATGCTTTTGTTTTTCTTCACAATTGTATCATTCATTCCCATCTCAAATGTTTGAAGGGAACCAATGAGCTCTTCAACCTTCATTTTGCATATGTCATGAGCATCTTCTATTGCAGTAACCTTCATGTCAAATCTTTTTGGTAGTGATCTGAGAATCTTTCTTACCAACTTTTCATCACTCATCTTCTCTCCCAAAGCACCAGAAGTATTAGCTATTTCCAGGATGTTCATGTAAAACTCATGAATGGTCTCATCTTCCTTCATTCTCAAGTTTTCAAACTTGGTGGTGAGAAGTTGAAGTCTTGACATCTTCACCTTTGATGTTCCTTCATGAGTGGTTTTGAGAGTGTTCCAAACATCCTTGGCCAGCTCACAGTGATGCACAAGTCTAAATATGTTCCTATAAATGCCATTGAATAAGGCATTTAAGGCTTTGGAATTTCCAAGTGCTGAATCTTCTTCCTCCTTGCTCCACTCTTCTTCAGGCTTCAACACTTTTGCCCCATCCTTATTGTCTTGGACAGGGTGCTCCCATCCTTTGTTGACTGCTTTCCAAGCCCTGCTATCAAGTGATTTTAAGAATTCTACCATTCTTGGCTTCCAGTAGTCATAGTTAGATCCATCCAATATAGGTAGTCTATTCACAGATCCTACATCTCTGTCCATGTTCCCAAAACTTGCAGTCCCTAGATCTCACCCAGTTAAACAGGCAGGGTGTCTGCTCTGATGCCAATTGAAATTCTGGGATCAGGTACGTGATGTCGAATCAGATGTTTAAACACTTGAGGACTTAAACAAAACTTAAAGTGAAGGTAAATTAAATAACACAGGAAATTGTTAACCCAATTCAGTGTATCTCCACACTTACATCTGGGGGCTACCAAGCCAGGAAGGAAATCCAATATAAGTAATATTAATTCTGGAATTAAACCAACCAGTTTAATCCTTCACTTAATATCTACCCAAGGCAATTTCTACCTAAGACACAACTTAGATATGAGTACCTACTCACTCCCCCTCAATCACACAGTGATATTTTACAATGTTTAATAAAACTGAAGTTACACTTCAAACACAACAGCTTGATTTTACTTAAAAGTTTCAATCAAGACACAATACACTTTTGGCTTAAAATCTCATAAAGTGATACACAATTAAAACCTGCTATAAAACACAAACACCCTTTTGGTCTTCTGAAATTCGTACTCTATTCTGAGCGTTTCTGTTCCTTAAATAGATGCTTGGTTTTTGGGCTTTCTGTAAGTTATCCAGTCCTGATAAATCCTACTGTCATCACCTTGAATTAGGGTTAGTTAGTTTGTTACTTCCTTGATTCAAGGTGAGTTAGTTATTTTGTTACACTGAAATCAAATAACTAAGCTCCCTACAGATGCGCCTTGTATTGTTTATCTATTCACAATTAATTCCAGATAAATTCCTTGAATTTACTCAGTTCTGTTACGCATCATTTAAGTCTGGTAGCAGGTTTATGATGTCACAACATCTGGTGTGACATCCTGATGTCTGAACTAAATTCATTAACAGTTACTATGTTTGTCAATGTCACAACATCTGGTGTGACATCTTGAACTTGACTTAAGTTCATTAACTGTTACTCTATTTGTCAATGTCACAACATCTGGTGTGACATCCTGATATCTTGAACTAAATTCATTAACTGTTACTCTGTTTGACAATGTCACAACATCTGGTGTGACATCCTGATCTAAGTTCAACACTTCTTGTTTGTCAAAAATTCTGCCAATTCTTAACATCTAAAATGTGTTAGATAGATGTCGCAATGTTCGATAATTTAGTAAAATAACATGAAGTATAGGATGTGATTATCCAATGATTGTTTCGTAATTTAAGTGACGAGATGACATGTCGAATTACTTATGTATGTGTATTTTATTTGTTATGAGAAATGGTGTTTTGTTGACCATGATGTATGTGTATGAAGTATATGAAGTGAATATGATGATTTGATGAATGATGATGTGTTGTATATGATGTGTATATATGAGGTATATGAAGAGAATATGATGATTATGATGATCAAGATGTTTATGACGATTAGGATGATTAAAATGTTTATGACGATAATGATGATTAAGATGTTTATGACGATTGTGATGATTAAGATGTTTATGACGATTATGATGATTAAGATGTTTATGACAATTATGATGATTAAGATGTTTATGAAGATTATGAATATTAAGATGTTTATGAGATATTCGATGATATTTTGATAAATGATGAGGCGTTTTGACTAGTCGTGGTCATATTTTGTGTTGTTGTGCATCATGCATTCATAACATTTGTTAGGACGATATGTTCATTTATGTTGTTCAAGATGAAAATCCAATGATGATTTATAGGATGTTCAGGTCCAGTGATGGCCTTAATCCCACTGTGTGGATTAAGTGAAAATTGTGATGTGCTCTGGTTCCAAGCTTGAACCGATCCTATTTGTGGGTATCTTTGGAGATAATGATGAAGAAGTCATCAGTCATGTTTTGGTACCATATGCATGAGTCTATATGATGTTGCATTTGAATTATTTGTGGCATTGCAAGATGTTTGTGTTAGGTAAATTATGTGATTAACTTTTAGAGTATGACACTTTATTAGAAGGCTTTGAAGTTGTGTTGTTTTGAGTGTGAATTATATGACGTTGTGTTGTAGTAATTTAATTGGTATACATGTGATATTTAATACTTTATATCTCTCATAATGAATTTTGATTACTCACCCCACCTATTTTAATGTCTCCTCTACGTGGATAATGTGAAAATATCCAAGATGAGTTCACAATGCGTGAAGTCTTAGCTGGAAGTTGTTTATCTTAATCCTAGAGTGTTTGGTGTCTTGCTTTGGTAGATGTAACATCAGGGGGATAAACGTTTAAGTGGTTTATTTTTTGATTTGTTAGGACGAGTTCTATGAGTTGTTATATGTCTAATTGAGTTGAATGATAATTGTTGACATGGACCAAAGGGTCTTGATGTTTTGATGAAGTAAAAAATATATTTTAAATTATATGATTCCGCTACGAAGTTTTGAATATAGAGAAAGAATTATTCTAATAAAAATGTTTTTGTAACTGATGTTTAATGAAGAATGTGATACCTTTTTTGAAGTACTATGATTTATTTATGTATTTTATTGCAATTATTCTATTGGGTTAGAAGGGTGTTACAACACACATTTAAATAAAGCCACTTTAAAAATAACATAATCAATCTCCCAAATCTCATCAATGACACCATAAAACGCGGTAGTTTCCAATACTGGATTTTTATCTTTTGAACTTGAGAAATACATCGATTCAAGTTCAACCATAACCCAACTATTTTACATTTTACTACGATCATATTTTGATTTTGTATAAAAGGTATAATAACCAATGTCGTATGCACTCCAAATAATGACACAAAATTTTGGCTCGTACGAAAACCATTTAATTATCTAAGATGTACTATGATCATTAGATACACTTTTATTAAACCAATCTATGAATCTATTGTTATGCTTTATCAACAACAACTTGTCATTCATTCGAGGATATTTATTTTTAAGTGTCTTTTGTGAGTATCTATGAAAGGTTGAAACTCGTCTATATTATTCAATATATAGAAATATATTTGAATAACTATATCCTGAGCTACTGACTTAACATTTAGACCTTGAATACCTCGTTCGTTTGTGTCAGCATTACAAGACTTTGGAATTCCTATAGATTCTTCCTCCGACAAATAGTTTGTACAAAACTCAACAACTTCTTCTATGATGTACCTTTTAATAATTGAAGCTTCCAAACGGTGATGATTCTTCGTATATCCTTTAAAGATCTTCATATATTGCTCTATTTGATACATCCACCTTAAGTAAACTGGACCACAAATTCTGATTTCTCTGACTAGATGAACAACTAAGTGAACCATAATGTCAAAAAATGATGGAGGAAAATATATCTCTTATTGACACAAGATTATTGCAGCCTCATCTTCTAATTCATCTAATTTTTTGAAATCAATAACTTTATTACATATGGAATTGAAGAATCTCATGGATAGCTACTGGTAGAAGTTGTTGCATCAATACATGACAATCATGAGATTATAAACCAATTAACTTGAGATCTTTCATTGATACAATTTTCTTGATGTTTGATGAGTAACCTTATGGAACTTTAATACCTTGCAAACACTTGCAGGACATTTTCCTTTCCTTTTTAGATATAGTGTGACATGCTGGAGGCAAATAAGTTCTTTTTCCTTTCTTTATTGGAGCCAACTGTTTTCATATACTCATCTTCTCCATATCAAGATGTGAAGTCTTACTTTCTTTAGTCTTTCCTGAAATGTTTAGAGTGTACCAATCAAACTATCACACACATTTTTCTCCACATGCATCACATTAAGACAATGTCTAACATCAAGACTTGACTAATATGGAAGATCAAAGAAGATGGACCTATCTTTCCATATATTTTTTGCAACGGCCCCTTTTCCTTTTTATCTATTCCAAAAGACAATATTAATGTGTTCCTTCCGTTGATAAACTTCATCCCCTGTTAAAGGTTCAGGAGCCTCATCAAACTCTTGCTCTCCATTAAAAGCCTTTTTCAATCTATGATAAGGATGACCCGGTTTTAGAAATTTTCGATGCCCAAGGTAAACGGTCTTTTTTCCAAACTCAAGCTAGTGACAACAAGTATCATCTTCACATATAGGACACGCTCTATGTCCTTTGACATTGTATCCATCCAAGTTACCGTAAGCCGGAAAGTCGTTGAATGTGCAAAATAACATTGCACGCATCTTAAACTTTTCCCCAGAATATGCATCATTAAGTTTAATGCCTTCATCCCACAAGAGTCGTAAATCATCAATTAATGGACTTAGGTAAACATCTATGTCGTTACCAGGTTGTTGTGGTCCAGAAATCATCACTCTTAACAATATATACTTATGCTTCATGCACAACAAAGGGGGTATGCTGTAAATAGTGATAAGAATAGACCACGAAGTATGATTAGTGCTCAGATTAACAAAGGGGTTCATTCCATAGGTAGAAATCCCAAGCCTAAGGTTTCTTGGCTCGACTTCAAAATTCAGAAACAACGAATCAATTTACTTCCATTGCAACAAATCAGATACATGACGAATGTTTCCATCACGAGTCCTTTCATTTACATGTCATCTAAGATTCTTTGCATCATTCGAATTAGCAAAAAGTCTCTTTAATCATGAAATTATTGGCAAGTACCATAACACTTTAGCAGGAGGATGCTTCCTACTAACACTATCATAGTCATTGTCATCACCATTGTTGGCCTTCAGTTTGTAATGCAACATACCATATTTTGGACATTTATATAAGTCTTCATACTCTTTATGGTATAATATGCAATTATTAGGGCAATCGTGTATTTTGATATACTCCAAACCCATTGGATACAATATCTTTTTGGCCTTATAGCAACGATCCATCAATTTGCTATCTTTTGGTAACATTTGTTGTAGCAATTCAAGTACTTTCATGAAACTTTTATTCGACCATCTATTTTTTCCTTCAGACTAGACACCTTTAACACTGTCGAAAATCGTGTAAAATCTGTGCATACCTTATATAAAGGGGTGTCTTTATCACTACATAAAGTATCATAAACATGAATATTCTTCAAAGAAGATTCCCCAATATCATAGAATATATCCTCTAGTTGATATTCCATATATTCATCTTCATCCACTCTTTGACTTTATGATGCTCGACTTTCCTCTTTATCCATCTCACCATGCTACATCCATATTATATAATTTTGGCATATACCATCACAACAAAGGTGATGGTATATTTCTGTCTTTGAAGCATTTTTTTATATTCGTGCAAACAACACAAGGACAATAAAAGATATCATTGTTGATGGAAGATGTTTATCAACATATTCAAGGAATTCACAAACTCTGTTCTCATAAACCGAACCTAATCGTTTGGTTTTCATCCAACTACAATCCATTACAACTTCTGAAATTTATACATGTATATTAATGTGAATGACACACCAACATCTAATCCAAAAACTTAAGCATATGCATATACAATATGAACAAAGAAAAAAGAAAAAAGAAATGAAAATGTACTCTCATACTAAACCTAAAGCATATTAAACATGTACTCTCATATTGACTTGAGCATATACAATATGAACAAATTAAAAATGAATGAAGATATTGAAGAATACGGTACTTCAAAGTTGTAATCAAATGAACATTAGGAATGAAGATGTTGAAGAGTACCGTACTTCGACGCTGAAGAATCAAATGAACAAAGACGGTGAACATTTGAGCATGTACAACATAAACCAAGAAAAAAGGAACGAAGATGTTGAAGAGTACAATACTTCGAAGCTGAAGAATCAAATGAACAAAGAGGGTGAATATTTTAGCTCCAAATGAATGGATATGAAGAGGGTAAAGATTACGCTACCGTTGTCGTCTCTGTCTTGCTTGTTCGATTAGGGCGTCTTATGAAAGAAATATAGAATTAGTTTTTTTTTAATATATCAGTAAAGCTTTTAATCTCGGGTGGAGAAACCAACTGTAGTGGAATTTTAATCCTCTAACAACGGTTGTATAATATAACCGTTGTAAAATCATTTACAATTTATTTTTTAAATAATGGACTTAATTCACACACGCTAAATGTACTCAAAAAAATGGAAAAATATATAGTTGCAGGGAATAAAAGCTTGCTACATTTCATTTATTATAATGGTGGTTTAAGTCAATTGTCATTAAATGACTGTTTATACATCCAACTAATGACTGGGCGCAAAACTTTTAACTTATTACAACAGTGTAAATGGATACGTTGTAAGCCTGATGTTGTTGTTTGTGCGTTTTGTAGTAGTGTGTATTTATTGAAGAATAATTTTGGCATATGTCATGAAGATTTCACTCTATTATATGCTAGTATATTTATTCAAAATCAATCATTTGGACATCAGCAACACAAGTAATCCTTATTTTTCTATCATAAACTCAACACCGCCACTCAACAATTTGATCAAGTAGTCACCTTTTCTTGAGTTTTATCATTTGTGGAGATTATAAAAGTTTATAGTTTGGAGAATAACTTAGATTATTTGTTCTCAATGTTAACAGTTCAAACTTAAGAGATAATGATGCATTCATACACAAGGCACAAAAAGTACAAGTTATGTGTGAGTATTATGTACACAATAGTACTTGACATTTTTATTGTGAGTATAAGTTCATGAAAAAGAATCCTACAACAATAGTACCAAGATTGCAACGAATCATTACCATCATCGTTCATCTCAAGCAATAGTCAACCAATAAGAATCTATACATAGTCTTAACTTTTCACTATTTTATTCAAGGCCATATTGCACAACATTGAACAACACTGTTGAATCAATGTTTGAGAAATAACAAAGAGAAAAGGAAATAGCTTTCAAAAAAAGAACGTGTAGAGAATACAATTGACTCAAATAAAGAAATAAGCAAGCAATAAGCGAAAGATTAAGCATGTTAAATATATTTAGATCTCATCCTAAAATCTAGTTCAAAGGGTGAGGTTATTCGAACATATTTAACATTATATTAGAGTCAGGTTAAGGACTGCAATATGGACATTTGACTAAGGCGATCACACTAGGCATGAACTTGGGTGTTGAATATGTATTTCTATTGTTGGAATTTGTTCGAAGTCTCGTGTTGCTTAGGTTCCTGAATTGTTGATTGTATAAATATGTGAGAGCAGCCTCACTTTTTGATATACCATTTAGGGATAAGATCATAACATATTTAACAAAACACTTGTATGTATGCTTGAGCTCTAAACTCAATATAGTTAATCAAATCTGATAGGTTCCACAACCCATTTCAAAGTCATTTATGCTAACGAGCTGATAATTATTTACAAATGATATTCAAAATCACATCAATTAAAATAACAAGTACATGGAGCAAATCAGAGTTCAACCACTCTATAAAAAGATATTTCATCCCATGTATATGTGAAAATCATGATATCAAGATCTTAAACTTAAAATTATTTAACAATTGGTATTAGAGCATTGATTATTGATATTATGATTTTCCAATGATGATTATATCATATAAAATAGTTTGCATTAATTAATATGTAATAGATATGATGTTATGTGTGTTTCACTAATTATCTTCATAATGCATAATGCATGAGTTATGTTTCTATTGAATAATTGATTGGTTGTAGTATCATGTATTCTATGGCACATGAGTATAGTGTTGGTAATTGATAATTAATTTTAAAAATATATTATTAAAAGACAAAATAATTGTAGAACTTCTACCAGTGTGCTTATTCATAAGCAAATTGGATTCAAAACACAAAGCATAAGGGGTGCTTTAATCCCGAATACAAAAGAGAAGGAATTACATCCGCTTAATACACACGAACGGTGTGTTACACCATTCATAAAACTCATAGAGAGGCTTAGGAAAACTATAAAACATCCACTTCCACGAAGTTAACGTAATCGAGTATAAGCTATCAGCTACTGAAACTAACTTCCCCTTAAAAATAACATTGTTTCGACCTAGCCAAATCAACCAAACAGTAGCATCCCATAAAACTAAACAGTTAGTGTTACCCAACCTTTTCACCGAAGCATTCGAGAACACAGAGAAAATCATATGCTGCAAAACATCCACATCGGTCCATATAGAAATTCCCTTGTAAACTTCTCTAGCGTAACGACATCCTACAAAAAAATGATCGTAGTTTTCCTCCGGAAAGTCACAGAAAATACACGAAACTGAGGTCATAGTAGTAACAAGATTCCTCTTAAACAGTTTTTCTTTCGTGGCTACTCTATCACGCAGTAATCTCCAAATGAATATATGAATTTTCGAGGGAATTTCAGCCTTCCACAGAGTTTCATAAGATTTAAGAATCTCACCAGTTAGATGCACATCAGTACCAAAAGAAACAAGCTTAACATTTTAAACAATAGATGCATAAGCGCTAGCCACCGAAAAAACATTTGTAACACAAAAAAGCCAACCCACTTTGTCAAAACCACTGCATAACGGGCGGTAAGCAGTCAACAAATTCGACAAACCCTCTATCTCCCTTTCCACAACCGAATCTTCTACAAACGGTTTAAACCGTAGCTCCCAAATCCAATCTTCTCCCTCCCAAACACCAGCAGAAAAAATGGAACACAGAAGGTCTATAGCATGAACATAAAGATCGGAAAAATAGCCTTTAAAGAACAATTCATAGTCCATCTGCAGTTCCAAAAGGAAATGACTTTACCATCACCAATAGAGCAAGCCAAACTATCCACAAAAAGGTCGACCTTTGAAACTTTGTCGTAACAAAGTAACGACAAATTATTCCACCGGATCGAGTGTCGCTCCCGAAGATTTGCATCCAGGTACAAGCGCGAACGGTCGGCGAAGGGAACAGTGAGAACACACAGCCGTGAACTCACTGGAGATGAATAGAGTCGCCAGCTAGGCATTTTTATCCCGGAGGAAAGGCAATGCTGCATAGGCCTAGAAAGAGATGGATAAGACGGTTTGCGAACCAGAGAGACTGAGAAAGGGGGTTGGTTACAACCTGGGAAGGTATTAGCACCCAGATTGTCCGTCGTACTCGACGGGATCCACGCTTAAAAGATTTGTGTTTTAAAGGGGTAGTGTCAGTGCTATTTGTGCATAAAAGAGCTGGAAAAGATGTACAAGTGTCAGTGTAAAGAAATGTGATGTGTATAAATGTACAGTGTCAGTGTGAGATCAGGAATGAAATGCTCAAGAATATGAGGCTAAAGAATGAAGCTGGAAGGAGGGGGAATGAACAGAGACTTTTGTTCGATAACTGTTAAGTTATGCCTACGTATCCTCTCGTGCAATGAGGAAGTCAGAACACCGTAGTTCGACCCAAAGAGACTGAAAGGATTGACTGGTGAACTGCTTGCAGTCTATGCTCAAGCGTATGATCTGTCTGGCACAGATGCAAACTGTCTTGCATTAGACGGAAGAAGCAAGTTCTCGGTTGTGAGTGAAGATGATGAGAAAAGAATCCCGAAGGAGACGATTATTGTTTGTTCTTGTGTTTTCAGTCTTTTATTTCTTTTTGGAGTTTGTCATAAGATAATGAGCTTAAACCTAAATCAATGGATTTGGTAAACTCATCACATCATCCCTCTGATTAGGGGTAATGAGAATTACCTTAAGTGTGAAGTCAGATTCTCACACTTAATCACCTTTGATGTAGGGTTAAGATCATTAACCTACTTGTGATTAATTAGATGTTTTTGTGATTTTTTGTTTAGTGTTAAGTAATGAGGTTAAGCCATAATCAGGGATTTAACAGGCTCATTACACTATCCTAAAAGAAGGATAATAGATGAGGGTGTTTAAGCTGAGGAAGGATCCTCAGCTTAATCCATGATTAGGGATTAAACCCATGACAGAACAAACCTTTGATTAAGTGGATTTTATTAATGATATGATGATGAAGTGCTTTTTATGATTTGTAAGACAACTTGAGGGGGACTTGTCCATTAACTTTAGGGTTAGTCCTTCTTAACCAATTAAGGAAGAATTAGAACCCTAATGCAAGGCCCAAGTTACAAGTGTAATGTCTTGATGATTATTAGATGGATTAATTAAGAGAGTTCAACACCTTAAGGGTCCAAGACTTAGGATTAAAGTTATACACTCCATCCTAAAAGAAGGATGCAGGCATGATCTTAATCACAAAGTCTTAAAGCCTTGAGGGTTTAGTCCCTGATTATGAGGTGAGGGGAGATGACTCAAGGAGAGACACAAAGGTAAAAACTATGGGGGAGACTAATCAAAACCCTAATTCATTATCATGCTTGGTTGGTCCTAATGTTTGTGAGGTTTTCAAGAACAATCTTCAGATGAACCACCAGGAAGCAGATGAACAAGATCAAGAGAAGCAAAGTGACTTGCTTCATTCAAGAAGTCAAGTCACTTGAAGAAAGAAAGTGGGAAGAACAAGAATGAGCAAGCTCAAACTCAAACACAAGTATAAAGGCAACAATGGATGCAAGGGAGATGAAGAGAAAAATTATGAGAAGTGAAGGCAAATTCACTTCTCAAGTTACCTACCACCTGAAATGTTAGCAACAAATGCAATGCAATGCTAAATGCAATGAAAAGACATGAGGCTAGGCCCAACCAGAAGCATACACATGATGCTTATGATGCTATGAGGTGCTACAAACATGAGACAAGACAATGAGATGCTCATACAAGATTATGAATGCAAATGATGCAAGCTAAGAAGCATGAATGAACATGAAATGTTATGAAGCAAACAAGACAAATGACATGGCAAATATGCAATGCAATGATCAAACATGTTTCTTATATGTCTTAAGATGCCAAATGAATCCTAAGCATGCACAAAGGGCAATGGCAAGTCAAATTATGCAAGGAAATGCAAGAAGGATGCAAATGAAAGCCCAAATTAGGGTTCATGGATCAAACATCAAACACAAACCAAAAACAGAAGCAAACCTTAACCTAAAAAATGGAAAATGGTACCCAAAGAAACCCTAGGCCTATAATGAACCACTGCCCAAAGGGGAGCTCTCAACTCTCAACCAAACTCAAGTTATGAATTTTGCAAGTTATTAGGCCTTTTTAGGGTTTGTAACAAAAGAAATGCCAATCAATTAGAAAATGCAAGATCAAATCATGGCCTTTTTATCCTTGAAAGTTCATGCTAAATGGAAAACAATGCAAGAAGAATCAATGTCTCAACCTTCACCAATAGGCAGAAATGAATTTTCAAACTTATGAACAAAATAATGCATCAAAAATGATTTAATTCAATGAAAAATTCTTAAAATGCATCAAGATCAAAAAAGAAATTTGGTTTGAAGGTTGGACAATGTTTCTAAATGTCTTAGAACATTTCATGAATTTTTTTGTAATTTTTAAATACCTAAAAGTATTTTTAATTAATTAATTCTCATTAATCAATTAAAAATAATCTTTTAAATATTTAAAAATACTTTTTTAATGATAAAAATAAAATAAAAATATTTTTTGTGTCATAAAAATTAATAAAACCTTAAAGAAAAAGTTTCATAATTTTTATGATTTTTTAGCTATTTTAAATAAATTATACAAATAAAATGCAAGAAAAATGAATTAAAAATTGAATAAAATAAAAGTAAGACAAATGAAAGGCCAGGATGCGTTCTGAGGGTGGGTGGGTTGACTTGGCGCGCCATCTGATGGCCCAGATTCAAACTATCCTAATCTTAATTAATTAAATATTAAACCACAATTAAAACTTAATGATGCAATCCAGACCATACACGCACGCGCGGGAAAGATGATCAAATGGTCCAGATTCAAACTCAGTGCCCTAACCCTAATTAATAATTAATCACTCTCAGGTCACCGGAGACGAGCTCCGGTCGTCTTCTCCGGTGACCTCCTCCCCTGAAAACTTCAAGCTTCTTCCCTAGGTTATTAAAATGAAATCTAAGACCAGGAAAACGTCCCTCTCATCCTCACGAACCAAACCCCTAACCTAAAACAAATTTATATTCCATAAACAAGCTGAATCGAAGCAAGCAAGTTCTAGGTCACGCAAGCTTCAGAATCAAATTAAACTCTTAAAACAAAGCCATTTCAAAAACTAATGGTACCAGAGTGATCAGGCAAGCATGAAGAACAAGTTTATAACAACAAAAGTGATTTCTGGAAAAAAATATTTGGAGCTACCTGAGATTTGAAGCTTTCGGTTTAGGAACTTCCAGGCCTCTTCTTTCAGTGCAAGCTGCTCCTCTTGGTCCCCCAAAGGTACTTGGATGCTCAAAATGAGTTTGTGTTGGCTGGAGAAGAAGATTCGAAAGGAACTGCTTCAGTTCAGTCAACAATGGCAGATGAGTTTTTGGCACTTTCAGGCTGTGAAGAGGGGTTGTTTATGATCTATGAGGTGTGTTGAGAAGGTTTGTGGTGTTGGTTGAAGTGTTTGTGGCTTGTGGAGAGAGATTCGATAGAATCTGCAGCTTGAGGTGAATGATGGCAATGGAGTTTTCAGGCTTGTTTCAGGCTCATGCTTTGGTGGTTTCTTGTCTATGAGGTGGGGTGAGTTGAATGGTGATGAGAGTTTGAGTGTTTGGAAGCTGTGTAGAGAAATTCGAATGAACTTGCAAGATGGAAGGTTTTTGTGAATGTTGTGAATGGTGTGGTTTCAACCTTAGCTCTTGATATGTTTAGCTTGCAAATTGTACATATGACTCTCTCTCATTGGCTAGCTGATGTGACTTGTGCTTTATGGATTGGTAGGTTAACTTTTGCAACTTTGTCAACTCTTGTGTAAGAGAAAGTAAGGTGAGGTGCTAGGCAAGTACATGGGCATGGGCTGGCGCAGCAAGGTGAGGTGAGAGGCTAGCAAAGCTCAGCAGCCAATGCATCAAGTTGTAGCAAGCATGATGATGAGTTTTGCAAGTTGTGGCATTTTGGTTCACATGTGATCCTTAGCCTAACCAAACATGAAACCATGACATTCTTGGTCCAAAACTGATTTTTGTAACTTAGAGAAAGTTCACATGCTGGTTTGACATGAATTTGAGGCTGCATGATGCATTGGTTCAAGACTTAGCAAAATTTCCATTTAGTGCATAACTTGAAAAACAATGATTTTTGGCAACTTTGCATGGCCATAACTTTTGATCCAAGAAGAATTTGGTCATGTTCTTGTACTTTTTGAAAAGGGAAAGATGAGATCTACAACTTTCATGACCAAAGTTTTTCCATTTGAAGCCTTTTTGGATCATGAATCAAGGCTTGAAAATTGACCTAAAATGATGCATTCTTGAAAAGTCAACTATGCCCAAAAAGTCAACATTTGCAAAAACCCTAAATTCTTGATTTTTATGAACTTCAACCTTCCTCCATGATCAAATAAAGATCATATACACTCAAAATGATGAAGATCACCCATTGGTTGGGTCATTGGGGGCCTCAGATGCCCTGATTTTGCACTGACTTGTCTGAAAAGTCAACTCTTGATCAGATGACTTCCCCATGGAATTTCTTCATGAAAATTGATATGCATACTCCCTATACCATATAGAGATCAATGGAAACAAGAATGACCAAAAAATTTGGAGTTATGGCCTCTGAAACCAAAACCCTAATTTTCAGTCAACTGTGCAGTTCATCCTGGCTCTGCATCCACTCAAACCCTAGTTCTTGTGATTCCTCTGCATTTTTGACTTTGAGGAGATGGAATATGATGTAAGAACACACATGGACCCCTTTGATTTGATTGGTGGCCTTTGGAATGGCTCAAGATGCTCTGAGGTTGCTCAGATCACAAACCCTAGGTGCAGATGACCTAGAAACTATCCAGTGAATCAAAAATGGGATATGAGATGATATGTTTGTGTTTATGCATATGAGATGATCACAAGTCATGTGTGAATGGGTGAGGGCAAATTTGGGGTGTTTACAGCTGCCCCTATTCAAACATGAGTTAGCTGTGCAGGTTGTAAGCGACGGCTTAACAGGCAAACAAGATAACTTGTGGTTGAATACCAAAGACAGTCCAAAATTTGCACTCACAGAATGAAAAAGAAAAGGAATATAGATTGTAAGAGCAAAACAAAGTATATCGTAAAGTATGGGCGACGGAGGACGACCGTCGAGCAGAGGACGACTGCTGGGTAAGGTGGTATGTGAAGCAAAGCGATGACGGGGACGGCCGACATGCTGGTAAAGTGTATAAAGCAATGACGGGTACGACCGACAGGCTGGGGATAACAGGTAAAGCTAAGACGGGGACGGCCGACTAGCTGGGGAAAATAAAATATCATGATGGGGACGGCCATCAAGATAAAGCTGCAAAATTCTGAGGTTTAATGAAACATGACGGGGACGGCCATCAAGTTCATAAAGGTAAAGTAACCAACGATGGGGACGGCCATCGGGCTAAAAAAGGAAAAGGGACCACGACGGGGACGGCCATCGGGTTAAAGAATAAATGAAATAGACAGATGATGGGGGACGGCCATCAAAGGTGAAGGACGATCACCTAGCAGGGGACGGCTGCTCTGTTGGGCATAAAAGAAATATGATGGGGACGACCATCAAAGGTGGAGGACGACCACCTGGCAGGGTACGGCTGCCAAAATATCAACGATGGGGACGGCCATCGGATAGAAAAGGTCAACGATGGGGACGGCCATCGGACGAGCATGATGGAGGACGACCATCAAGAAGTGGAGGACGACCACTCAGCAGGGGACGGCTGCTCTCAAAGTTTATCATAACACAGGATGAGTGTTAGACAACTAAAATCAACAATGGGGACGGCCATTGGATAAAGTGATGAAGGACGATCATCAAAAGGTGGAGGACGAACACCTAGCAGGGGACGGCTGCTAAAATCAACGATGGGGACGGCCATCGGATGAGCATGATGGAGGACGACCATCAAGAAGTGGAGGACGACCACTCAGCAGGGTACGGCTGCTCTCAAAGGTATCATAACACAGGACGAGTGTTAGATAAAAAAGAAAATTTGTTGGCAATCTACTGGGGAGAGTAAACACGGACGAACGTTTACATCCAAGAAACAAAAGGTATAAGTGTTTGGTATTGTGTATAGATTAAAGATGCGGACGAGCATCCTTAAGACTATGATACGGACGAGTATCATGTAGAAACAAACTGACACGTGCTCAGAGCTGATGATACGGACGAGTATCAACTGGTTAACAAGGAACACGGACGAGTGTTGCATCTGAAAGTATCCTTCTGGGGAATAGTAGACACAGACGAGCATCTATATTCACGAAGACATAAGTGTTTGACACGGTGTATGGATTAAAGATGCGGACGAGCATCCTTAAGACTATGATACGGACGAGTATCATGTAGAAACAAACATTAGACGCAATGTTCTGAGATGATGGTACGGACGAGTACCAACTGGTTAACAAAGAACAAGGACTACTGTCGAATCTGCGGGGATATACATGGTGTATATAAGATACGGACGAGTATCTGAGTAGGTGTACCAATGAGTAGTGAGTATATAATGTATAGGTGAGTGTTTATCGGACGGGTGTCAGGAAAGTGTATATACAAGTATAGGCGACCACGCTGGGGATATGACACGGACGGGTGTCAAGAAAGTGTATAGGTATATGTAAGTGCAAAGAGGGTGTCTTTGGCTTTCTGCTGGTGACACGACACGGACGAGTGTCAGGATGTATCTGCAATACTGGTGATCTTGGTTTGTAAAGTGTATTCAGGCAACCTGCTGGGAAATGATGATACGGACGGGTATCAAAAAGGAGATATGCACTGGTGTTTGTGATATGGGGCAACTGCTTTTGCTGGGACTCTGATGGGGATGTATTCTGTATGCCGACAGATTGTCAATATTTACAAGTGTTCAAATCACAACATGACTTATGATTATGCTATGCATTTGATTTTTTTGCCGTAATGCTCCGTATTAGACGGAATGCTACGCTCTGGGGGTGAATATGATGCGAATGCTATGATTATGCAAAGAGGCACCGATCCGGGATTCGGATCCCGTTGCTGCAAAGATCTCTGATCGATCTGCTTGAAGTGAACATCCCAGCTGGGGATGAGATCATTGATAGATCTGTAGCTGTATCTGCTTGGGGATATACGTCATCGATTGACATATTCTTATAATACGGGACCCAGCTGGGGTTTGTAGAAGCTTTCTCTCTCTCTGTTGTGACTTCTTCGTGCGCTGCTCTTCTGAATAGAGGCCTGAAGCTCTGTGGGGAGATGATTCCTCGATTCTCGCATCCTGCTGAGGAATAATGGTTAGTATTACAGCTGGGAGATGCTGTTGGTAATTCAGCTGGGGCGAGCAATGGGAAGCAACTCGACTGGGGATAGAGCATTTCGGATGCCGATATCTTTTGTAGATTTGCCAGCTTGCTGAGACGTAACTTGTATGCCCCAAGTTGTGTTCTGGATACCTGCAATCCTGCAAAGATAAAGAAACGCACAAATGGTCCCGAGGTATCTTTTACTGAGATTCCGTCATAGGAAATAAGTACTTTCGAGAGTAAGTATATTCCCTGCAAGCATGTGTTTTATTTTTAGAGAGAGGCATCTGTACTTATGCAATTGTGTTTTTTTAGAGACATCAGACAACTCTTTGCAAAACATAAATGTAAAAAACGAGACATGACTGAAAGTCTGATTATATTAATTCGTGTGCCCTGAATTGGCAAGATACAGTCAGAGAAACATATCTCCTGAAATGAGGAGATTGTTACAAATTGAGAAATAAAGTGCTGGCGGTGCTGGCGATGCTTTCAAGGATCTTCCTCTTCTGCTATGACTCGTATGACAATGACGTTCTTCTCGTCTTGCTTTCTGGAGAGAGTTGATTCTGATTGCAGCTTGATCCCTTGGAGCTTACCAAGTTGTAGGTGATACAGACGAATTCAGAATGCAGTTGTTCGCTTATTCCCTCATTTTGCATGGATCGCCCTTTCGGGTTTTCAATCCATCGGGATACCCATTTTTGCCTGAGCTGTCCAATGCGGCTTTTCAACTCAGCGGGTGTACATTTTTTTTAATTATTTCCCTTATTTTTGCCCGAGTCTTTTATTCTGTTTTTGACTCGCCGGGATGCCCTATTTTTGCCTGGACTTACATTCTGTTTTTATGTCCAGCGGGTCATTTTATGCGAAGTATTTTTTAACTGCATCTGAATTCACAGGGGACGGGAAATCTTCACCATCCATGGTGCTGAGCATCAGTGCTCCACCAGAGAAGACTTTCTTCACAACAAATGGTCCTTCGTAATTGGGAGTCCACTTGCCCCTGTGGTCTGTATGAGGAGGGAGGATTCTCTTCAACACAAGATCTCCCACCCGGTACTCTCGGTGCCTGACTTTCTGATCGAAGGCTCTCTTCATTCTTTTCTGATATAGCTGCCCGTGACAGATTGCAGCCAATCTTTTCTCTTCGATCAGACTTAGTTGTTCGTATCGGGCCCGAACCCATTCTGCTTCGTTTAGCTTAACATCCATCAGTACCCGTAGGGAGGGTAGTTCAACTTCAACAGGTAGGACTGCTTCCATACCATACACAAGTTGATACGGTGTTGCCCCAGTGGATGTCCTGATTGATGTGCGGTACCCATGCAAGGAAAACGGTAGCATTTCATGCCAATCTTTGTAAGTGACTACCATCTTCTGCACAATCTTCTTGATATTCTTATTTGCTGCCTCAACAGCGCCGTTCATCTTTGGCCTGTAAGGAGAAGAATTGTGATGTTGGATCTTGAAGTCCCGGCACAGCTCTGCCATCATTTTGTTGTTCAAGTTGGAACCATTATCAGTAATGATTCGCTCGGGCACTCCATACCGACAGATGATATCTCTTTTCAGAAATCTGGCTACCACTTGCCTTGTGACATTTGCATATGAGGCTGCTTCAACCCACTTTGTAAAATAATCGATGGCGACCAGGATGAATCTGTGGCCGTTCGAAGCAGTTGGCTCAATTTTGCCAATCATGTCAATGCCCCACATAGCAAAGGGCCATGGTGAAGACATTATGTTCAGGGAATTGGGAGGCACATGCACCTTGTCTGCATAAATCTGGCATTTATGGCATTTTCTGGCGTAAGCACAACAGTCTGCATCCATTGTGATCCAGTAATAGCCTGATCTTAACAACTTCTTAGCCATGGCATGCCCTCCTGCATGGGTACCAAAGGATCCTTCGTGCACTTCATGCATCAACAAATCTGCTTCTGTCTTGTCAACACATCTGAGGAGTACCATGTCAAAGTTCCTCTTGTATAAAGATCCATCAGCGTTCAGAAAGAAACTACCAGCAAGCCTTCTCAAAGTCTTCTTATCATTGGAAGATGCCCCAGGTGGGTATGTCTGATCCTCCAAGAAGCACTTAATGTCATGGAACCAAGGCTTATCATCTTTAGCAATATCTGCTGCAAATACATATGCTGGTCTATCAAGTCTCGATACTGAAATCTGAGGTACAAAGTTAGCAGCTTGAACTTTGATCATGGATGAAATGGTAGCAAGAGCATCCGCAAACTGATTCTCGTCCCGAGGGATATACTCAAGCTTGACTGTTGTGAAGAAAGTCAATAACCTTCTTGTATAATCCCTGTAAGGTATCAGATGATCTTGGTGGGTGTACCATTTTCCGTTGGTCTGATTGACTACCAAAGCTGAATCTCCGAATACGGTCAATGTCTTGATCCTGAGGTCAATGGCTTCCTCAAGACCCATAATGCAAGCTTCGTATTCAGCTTCGTTGTTAGTGCAGTTGAAAGTGAGCTTTGCCGAGAAAGGCATGTGAACCCCTTTAGGTGTAATGAGTACTGCACCAACACCGCGGCCATTCATGTTGACAGCCCCATCAAACATCATAGTCCATTCTTCTTCTGGGTCAGGCCCTTCAGTGTGAATAGGCTCTTCATGATCTTTTGCTTTAATGAACATGATGTCTTCATCGGGGAAGTCGAACCTCGTAGGCTGGTAGTCATCAATGGGTTGCTCAGCAAGATATTCAGATAGTACACTGCCCTTGATGGCTTTCTGAGATGTGTACTGTATGTCGTATTCTGTGAGAATCATCTGCCATCTTGCAACCCGTCCGGTAAGAGCTGGCTTCTCGAAAATGTACTTAACTGGATCCATTTTTGAGATCAATAGAGTAGTATGGGTCAACATATACTGTCTCAGTCGGCGAGCAGCCCACGCTAAAGCACAGCAAGTTTTCTCGAGCAGTGAATAACGCTGTTCACAGTCGGTAAACTTTTTGCTTAGGTAGTATATCGCATACTCTTTTCGACCAGACTCGTCATGCTGACCTAGTACACACCCCATCGATTCTTCTAATACTGTCAAGTACATAATCAGAGGTCTTCCTTCAACTGGAGGCATAAGGATTGGAGGTTCTTGCAAATACTCCTTGATCTTGTCAAAAGCTTTCTGGCAGTCTTCGTTCCACCTGACCGTTTGCTCCTTTCTTAACAGCTTGAATAAGGGTTCACAAGTTGCTGTAAGGTGAGATATGAACCGTGAAATGTAGTTCAATCGACCTAAGAACCCCCGAACTTCTTTCTCAGTTTTCGGTGCAGGCATTTCTTGAATAGCTTTGACTTTATCAGGGTCGACTTCAATCCCTTTCTCACTTACAACAAAGCCCAGCAGCTTACCGGATCGCACCCCGAATGTGCATTTGTTGGGGTTCAACTTTAGTTGGTATTTCCTCAGACGCTTGAATAACTTGAGCAGATTCACCAGGTGATCTTCCTCTGTAAGGGACTTGGCGATCATATCATCCACATAACATTCGATTTCCTTATGGATCATGTCATGAAACAATGTTACCATAGCCCGTTGATACGTTGCACCAGCATTCTTCAGTCCGAATGGCATCACTTTATAACAGAACGTGCCCCAAGGTGTGATGAATGTTGTCTTCTCCATGTCTTCAGGTGACATCTTGATCTGATTGTATCCCGAAAATCCATCCATGAAGGAAAATACCGAGAACTGAGCCGTGTTATCCACCAATACATCAATGTGAGGTAATGGGAAGTCATCTTTCGGGCTGGCTCTGTTCAGATCCCGGTAATCAACACACATTCTTACTTTTCCGTCCTTCTTAGGCACAGGTACTATGTTAGCAACCCACGGAGGATAGCTAGTCACAGCAAGGAACCCGGCGTCCCATTGCTTTTGTACCTCTTCCTTGATTTTCATAGCCATGTCTGGGCGAGTTCGGCGCAACTTCTGTTTGACTGGTGGGCATTCTTCCCTCAAAGGCAGCTTATGCACAACAATATCGGTATCCAACCCTGGCATATCTTGGTAGGACCAAGCAAACACATCAACATACTCTTGAAGCAGATCTATCAGCTGTCTCTTCACTGAGTCTTGCAGGCAGGCCCCGATTTTGACTTCTTTCACGTCTTCCTCCGTACCAAGATTAATCACTTCAATCTCCTCCTGATGAGGAGTAATAACTTTTTCCTCCTGTCTCAGCAACCTGGCTAGCTCTTCAGGAAGCTCATATTCTTCATCAACCCCTTCATCAGCTTGATTGATCGGATTGTCAAAGTCATACGATGTCATAGCTGTGCTGTTGTCGGTGCTGTCTGGAAGGCACTCTCTGCAAGGGTTAAGTCGGTTCATTTTAGTGATTGATTTTAATCTTGCTTTAGAAAAAAGTGAAATGAAGTTATCATTTTGAAAACACCGCCATTTATTTTTGTACAAAAAGAAAAATGGAAAAACAGTGAGAAAAAGAAAAAGACTCGTTTGTAAAAAGATTGTCTGATATTTCATTAATTTAATCTTGTTTGCACAAAAGTACAGATGGCCCTGATTACAAAATGAGTCTTGTCATCTTGGGCAAGATGCAAGACTTTGATGCATGCTATAAAAGATACAGGAAATAATAATTACTCTGCTCGAGTAACACTTATAATTCCCTGGGAAGACCAGTTCGAGACACTGCTCCCCGGGACCTTTGGACGAATCCAATTCTCCAGGTTGCGTTCTTCTTCCAGCTCGTCTTCCAGACAGTTGATAGCATCGGGGGTTAGCATTCCCCCACTGACAAATCCTGGCTCTGCAGCAGCCTTTGCTTGACGTTGAGTTGGTTTGTAACCCAACCCAAATTTGTCCTTCTTCTCCTCCACAGCTAAGACCTTGCCCCAGCCTAGGGCAGTTCCTTCTTCAACAACCTTCCGGGCTTGTTGATATGACGACATGGAGATTCCTGAAACAGCAGATGCTTCATTGACATTCAAGGCTTCAAAACCTTGGCTCATCGTTTCATGGATTTCTCCATCCATCTCAATGTACTTGTAGGTAGCCAGGTGGCTAACAAAGATGTCCTCTTCTCCACAGATTGTGACAACTTGACCCTCCCACTCAAATTTTAACTTTTGGTGAAGGGTAGACGTTATTGCGCCAGCGGCGTGAATCCAGGGTCTACCCAACAAACAGCTGTAGGCGGGCTGAATGTCCATCACATAAAAGATAGTTTTAAAGGTATGCGGGCCAATTGTCACGGGCAGCTCGATCTCTCCCAGAACCGATCTCTTAGAACCATCGAAGGCTCTTACTACCAGGTTGTTGGGTCTCAATGCCAATCCACCATATTCTAACTTCACCAAAGCCTTCTTTGGTAAGACGTTCAGGGAAGAACCTGTGTCCACCAGCACATGAGAAAGGACAGCTCCTTTGCATTCCATAGTTATGTGCAAGGCTTTGTTGTGATTGCGGCCATCCGCTGTCAAGTCAGAATTGGTAAACCCTAGCCTATTGCTAGCAGTAACATTTCCAACCACGGTTTCCAATTGGTTGACAGTAATCTCCTCGGGCACGTAAGCTGCGTGCAGGACTTTAAGTAGTGCATTCCGATGGGCTTCGGAGCACATAAGCAGTGAGAGGATGGAGATTTTGGATGGCGTCTGGTGAAGTTGATCCACAACTTTATAATCACTCTTCTTGATGATCCGCATAAACTCATCAACTTCCTGATCAAATGGAGTCTTCAGGGCTTCTTTGGCAGCTGGATCTTCCTGCACCGGCCCTTTACCCTTTGCCTTGGCAGCAGCTTCTGCTTCGGCAGTGGGTCTTTGGACTTGTGAAGCGAAGAGACGTCCGCTTCGAGTGAAGCCTCCGCCTCCCCCCACATTATCAACTTGTGGTGCAGGTGATGATGTTTCCAGAGTGATTCTTTTTCCTTCACAGTACACGTCAGAGCCATAGTGCCAAGGGATGGCCCTATTGCTTTCATATGGTACAGGTCCAGGTACCGTGACGGTGACTGGACTGATTGCTGCTGCTGAGGGGACTGTTATTGTCTGTGGATCATAAAAGATTGTAACTGGTGCTCTAGTGGGAGCAGCACCTTCTGAATGGTAAGCGGAATTGTTTTCTGGATCGTAGAATATGGTAACAGTGGAGACATCTTCGTGATTGTTTGCTGGTGTTGTAGAAGGTTCTGTTGGAAGAACTGTTGTTGTTGTTGATGGGGAGTCGAAGTGGACTGAAGCTGAAGTTGTAGCAGGAGAAACTGTTGAAAACTGATCGTTGGGTAGAACAGATGAAGTACTTGCTGATGTTGCTGATGAATTGTTGGGAACAATTGTTGCTGTATTTGTAGGAGGATCTGAAACCATTGCTGATGAAGTCGTCGGGTTTGCCGGGAATGATGTAGTGATCTGCAGTAAGCCACTCTGAATAAGGCTGTCAATGCCATTCCTCAAGTCTTCACACCCATTCCAAGAAATATTGCAGTATGGGCACCCTAGTTCACACCCCGGAAATATATTGCTTTCACGGAGTTGAGCCTTGATTTCCACCAATGGTGTCCTGATCTGATCCACACTAGTTATCAAATAAGACGGTTGGTCTTCTTCGATAGCATTAATTCGGGGACCACCATGGTGTGGCATTGGGTTTTTGTTGACGTTGGGCGGAGGTGCAAAGTTCAAAGCCTTGGAGTCTACTAAGTCTTGTACCTTCATATGCAGTGCCCTGCATTTTTCTGTACTGTGACCAGGCGCGTTTGAGTGAAAAGCACACCTAGCATTAGAGTCATAGTTTCTTGGTAGACTGTTTGGATCCGGAGGTGCCAACGTTCTTAGCTCAACCAGGTTGAGTTTCAGAAGCTGTGGCAGCAAAGCAGCATACGGCATTGGAATCGGGTCGATCACTCGATTAGCTTGAGAGGGCCTTTGTTGGAATGGCCTCTGTTGATTGTTGTTGTTGGAGTTGTTGTTAAAGTTTCTTGGGGGATACTGATTCTGATGATACTGAGGTTGTTGTTGGAAGTTTTGTTGCGGAGGTTGGTAGACTGGCTGAGGATGAGCTGGAGCAGGAATGGTGACTGCTGCTATTGTTCTTGGAACATATTGGGGCCTACCCCTGTTGGAGTGAATGGCATTGGTCTCGCCAGTTCTTCTCGGGCCTGCAAAAGGCTTTCTCGTACCACTGGACGAACTAGCACCATTATCGGAAATTTTACCCATTTTTAACAGGCTTTCAATTCTCTCCCCGGCTATAACAACATCTGCGAAGCTGGTGGAAGAGAAAGCAGCTAGCCTATCGATATAGGTTCCCTGAAGGGTATTCATGAACATATCAGCCATCTCTCTTTCAGACATAGGTGGCTGGACAGCAGCAGCAAGCTGTCTCCATCTTTGAGCATATTCTCTGAAGCTCTCTCTTGATGATTGTGACATCCCCATTAGGAGGGTCCTATTGGGTGCCATATCCAGATTATACTGATACTGTCTGATGAAGGCCTCTGCCAGGTCCTTCCAGCATCTTACAGTTGCTCTTGTCAGATGGGAATACCATTCCCTTGATGCTCCAGTCAAACTGTCTTCGAAGTAAAACATCCAGAGCTTCTCATCCATTGTATAGGCCTTCAGCCTTCCCAGAAACGATTGCAAATGAGTCCGGGGGCATGAAGTCCCATTATATCTTTCGAAACAAGGAGGCTTGAACTTATGAGGGATCCTGACCCCCTCTACTAAACCCATGTCCATGACATCGAACCCCAAAGAATTTTGGGATTCCAAAGACCTCAACTTCTCAGCCAACTCATCCAATCTCCTATCATAGGTTTCCTCTCCAGCACCCATGACTGTAAACTGATCCTCCTGAGGATCCTCTTGAAGTACTCTGGCTGCAGTGGCTGTTCCTTGAACGTTTGCAGGAATATGAATCTCAGGATGTAGGTGTGGACCAAATATAGGGGGGTTAACATGTGGTTGCACCCTTTCATTGTTACTGGTGCCAGCAGTTCCCACATGGGGGTCATCTTGAGTTCTCCCCTCTACCAGAACTCTAAGCCTCTCCTGGCTTTGAGCTAAATTATTCATCACTTCCATGAACTGAGTTATTTGGGTTCTCATCTCCACCCTTTCATTAGCCATCTGGGTTCTGGCCTCATTGAGGTCTTGCTGCAACTGGTCCATCTGGATGCCCGGAAGGTTGTTTCTTGTGGGGTACCTGTGTGGCCTGTTGAGAGGGAATAGCCTGCGGCGAGCAATAATTCCTGAATGTCACAACAGAGGTTAGAAACAATAAAACAAAACCTACAAAACAAACAAAAGGGTTAGTATGCAATGCAGTATGCTTATTTGCTATCAAGGTATCCGGCTTGGTCTTCAGTTTTGACCCGTCCAGACCCTTGAAGATGATGCTGTTGAAGTTGCTTTTGAAGTGAACCCAGATGGAAACAAACACAAATATATTACAAAGGTAAAATAATACAAATTGTTCATCTTTTACCACACTAGCCCTCTAAGGGGTCAAAAATACATCACCAAAAAGCAAAAGTACATGGAAAAGGAACAACAACAAGCAAATAATCAGACTCCAAGGCCAAACTCATCCTCGCGAACTTCCTTAAGAAGTGCTTCGGTCACAGGATCAGCCGGATGCTCCGTAAGATTCCTGATGAGAAGGTTTCTTGTTGCAACAGCTGCAGTCAACTTCTTGTTCTGGCTTTGGTCTTTGGATTTCTTCACTCCAGCTTTGATTTTTAACTCTGAAATTTCCTCCTGGGCTGCTGCCAGGGATTTTTCCATCTGCTCCATCTTATCTTGAACTCTCTTGTCTTCTAGAGTACGGGCTTCAGTGATCCGGACCCACCTGGCCTGACTCTCTTTCAAGTACAAGTCTGTCCTTGTTCTTTGGAACTGGGCTTCTTTACAAGCATTTTTCAGAATCTGCTCACCAGCTTTAGACTTGTTGATATAGTCTCCAGACTTCTCAATCTTAGTCAAGTGCTCTACTCTCAACTTCTCCAATCTTTCAATCTCCCTTACACCTTCACTCCTCTCCCTGAGGGTCTTCTGCAGGGCTTGGGATAGCTTCTCATTTCTTTCTTTCAAGCCTTCAAACTCTTCCAAACTGACAGTAGCAGGGGGTGGTGCTGATGATGACTCAGGCATGTCTTTGATGGTGAAGGGCAATCCTGAGATTTGGGCCCTAGCATAGGACCACTCATGATATTGGGCTGATGCCACATTATTGCACTTCCCCAGAATGGTGATTCCCTTGGTTTGAACATGATCCCAGGCCCAGGCAGCCTGCCTAACAACAGTCAAACTGATCTTGTTCTCACAGTAGAGGGTCTCAACCAGGTCTTGTTCCCTAGGAGCATGAACCAGTGCATAGCCTAATTGCCTCTTGAACAGCAGGGGGTTGTAGTTGATACTTCCCTTAACTCCTACCAAAGGTACATTGGGAAAGTGCCCACAGCTTGTGATCATATCTCTGCCCTTGGTGCCTTGGGTGCACCATCTGATGTCTGCTGCAGTGAGAGTAGTGAGCCTCTTAGCCCAGTTGCTTTGCTGATGAGGATTCAGGAATGCATCTGTCCTGGGTAGATGCTTGAGAAGCCAAGCATGGAATAGTGGAGCACAACACCTCACTAGCTTACCCCTCTGTTTCTCATTCCTCTGATGTACTGAGTAATAGAGGTCACCCAACAAGGTTGGCACTGGGTTCTTCAGGATGAACAGGTGGATGGCATTCTTGCTGATGAATCTGGGCTCATCTGCAAACAACACAATTCCATATACACTCAAGGCCAACAATGCACAAACAGCTTTCCAATCCCCCAGGGAGGCCTTCAAACTAGCTTGAGAAATCAGGAAGTCCAGATGAAAACCAGGGATCCCAGCTTTAGAGGTCATATGCTGCTCAATCAAAGCAGGTTCCAGGTGCAAAGCTCTTGCTATCTCTCCATTGCTGGGAAAGACCATTTCAGGGTTAAAAGGAATTTCTCTCTTGATAGGCAAACCAACCAAAGATGCATATTCTTCTAAGAGAGGTCCCAACTGAAAGTCTTGAAAGGTGAAACACCTCAATGGGGGGTCATAGAACTGGATGCAGGTATGGATCAGGCTCCTCTGAGATGGGTCCATGTCTATAACCAAGTCAAGTATATCCCCATAATGCTCCCTGAACAGAGGTATGTGATCTGGGGTCATCAGGGTTTGGACCCTCCTGATGTCTGACAAGTCTGGTTGGAAGAAATGATAGGTGATGTTGCTTTTCTTTGGAGCCATGATGCTGAAGACCGAGTAGAATAACTGCTGATGAAGATGCTGAGGAGTGAGCCACTGACTGGCTAATGCAAGCAACTGAAGTATATGGCTGACAAGCTGAAGCAAGTGCTGGTGGAGACAGGTCAAAACTGCAGATGGGGTCAAAACCAAAAACCAGATGAATAATGGATACCCTGAAACACAAATAAGCACATGTCAATATGATGCAATGAGTATGAATGCAAATGATATGCAAAGGGTTTGCGACTGAGCTGGATCTGATTCACTGTCTTGGTATAAATCCATGTGTGTTTAAGAATTCCAGATGGAGGTCTAAAGATCCAGTAACCAGGGTAGGGGACTCAAATAAAGAGCCACATGTCCAGGGTTTTAGAATCACAAGAACTATCCAACATGGAGCATTCTTAACAAAGTCAAAGTAACAGGGTATTCTGAGGTCAAGGTACCTGCAAACCTGTAAACAGCCCAACCCCCTCACAGGTAGTGATCTAGAACAAGGATCCTCAGACTTGGATCAGTTATGAGAAGTGTAAACACTTCTAACCCGGAGGTACAGTGTTTACAATAACCATAACAATTCCTCCTCTAATTCACCTCAATTTCTGAAGGTCAATACTAAAAGGTCATCCAGACTTAGCAGGCTTCCCAGATCCCCCTAGCACTACAGGAAATCCGTAGCACAGAGTTCTCAAAAAGAAACCCATATCTGAACCGTGTTTCATATTCCCGCACCAGACCGAAATGGAATGGGAAAGAATATGATTCACTCTAGCCTAGGTGTCACTCAGGTCCCAGGTATAGGACCTTGGCTCTCAATAGAACCCCACCCACTAAAACAAAACCAGATCCAGCACAGACAGCATGACAGTATGATATATATAAATGCAATAAAGAAAGCAGTAAAGTAACTGTACATAAAGCAATGAATAAAAATAAATACAAGCACAAACAAGCACATAACACCCCCAATAAACACAAATCAATCAAGCGCTAGGAGGAACCCACAAAAAGAACCAGAAGCCCTGGTTGCAGTATAAGGGTCCCCAGCAGAGTCGCCAAGCTGTCGCTCCCGAAGATTTGCATCCAGGTACAAGCGCGAACGGTCGGCGAAGGGAACAGTGAGAACACACAGCCGTGAACTCACTGGAGATGAATAGAGTCGCCAGCTAGGCATTTTTATCCCGGAGGAAAGGCAATGTTGCATAGGCCTAGAAAGAGATGGATAAGACGGTTTGCGAACCAGAGAGACTGAGAAAGGGGGTTGGTTACAACCTGGGAAGGTATTAGCACCCAGATTGTCCGTCGTACTCGACGGGATCCACGCTTAAAAGATTTGTGTTTTAAAGGGGTAGTGTCAGTGCTATTTGTGCATAAAAGAGCTGGAAAAGATGTACAAGTGTCAGTGTAAAGAAATGTGATGTGTATAAATGTACAGTGTCAGTGTGAGATCAGGAATGAAATGCTCAAGAATATGAGGCTAAAGAATGAAGCTGGAAGGAGGGGGAATGAACAGAGACTTTTGTTCGATAACTGTTAAGTTATGCCTACGTATCCTCTCGTGCAATGAGGAAGTCAGAACACCGTAGTTCGACCCAAAGAGACTGAAAGGATTGACTGGTGAACTGCTTGCAGTCTATGCTCAAGCGTATGATCTGTCTGGCACAGATGCAAACTGTCTTGCATTAGACGGAAGAAGCAAGTTCTCGGTTGTGAGTGAAGATGATGAGAAAAGAATCCCGAAGGAGACGATTATTGTTTGTTCTTGTGTTTTCAGTCTTTTATTTCTTTTTGGAGTTTGTCATAAGATAATGAGCTTAAACCTAAATCAATGGATTTGGTAAACTCATCACATCATCCCTCTGATTAGGGGTAATGAGAATTACCTTAAGTGTGAAGTCAGATTCTCACACTTAATCACCTTTGATGTAGGGTTAAGATCATTAACCTACTTGTGATTAATTAGATGTTTTTGTGATTTTTTGTTTAGTGTTAAGTAATGAGGTTAAGCCATAATCAGGGATTTAACAGGCTCATTACACTATCCTAAAAGAAGGATAATAGATGAGGGTGTTTAAGCTGAGGAAGGATCCTCAGCTTAATCCATGATTAGGGATTAAACCCATGACAGAACAAACCTTTGATTAAGTGGATTTTATTAATGATATGATGATGAAGTGCTTTTTATGATTTGTAAGACAACTTGAGGGGGACTTGTCCATTAACTTTAGGGTTAGTCCTTCTTAACCAATTAAGGAAGAATTAGAACCCTAATGCAAGGCCCAAGTTACAAGTGTAATGTCTTGATGATTATTAGATGGATTAATTAAGAGAGTTCAACACCTTAAGGGTCCAAGACTTAGGATTAAAGTTATACACTCCATCCTAAAAGAAGGATGCAGGCATGATCTTAATCACAAAGTCTTAAAGCCTTGAGGGTTTAGTCCCTGATTATGAGGTGAGGGGAGATGACTCAAGGAGAGACACAAAGGTAAAAACTATGGGGGAGACTAATCAAAACCCTAATTCATTATCATGCTTGGTTGGTCCTAATGTTTGTGAGGTTTTCAAGAACAATCTTCAGATGAACCACCAGGAAGCAGATGAACAAGATCAAGAGAAGCAAAGTGACTTGCTTCATTCAAGAAGTCAAGTCACTTGAAGAAAGAAAGTGGGAAGAACAAGAATGAGCAAGCTCAAACTCAAACACAAGTATAAAGGCAACAATGGATGCAAGGGAGATGAAGAGAAAAATTATGAGAAGTGAAGGCAAATTCACTTCTCAAGTTACCTACCACCTGAAATGTTAGCAACAAATGCAATGCAATGCTAAATGCAATGAAAAGACATGAGGCTAGGCCCAACCAGAAGCATACACATGATGCTTATGATGCCATGAGGTGCTACAAACATGAGACAAGACAATGAGATGCTCATACAAGATTATGAATGCAAATGATGCAAGCTAAGAAGCATGAATGAACATGAAATGTTATGAAGCATACAAGACAAATGACATGGCAAATATGCAATGCAATGATCAAACATGTTTCTTATATGTCTTAAGATGCCAAATGAATCCTAAGCATGCACAAAGGGCAATGGCAAGTCAAATTATGCAAGGAAATGCAAGAAGGATGCAAATGAAAGCCCAAATTAGGGTTCATGGATCAAACATCAAACACAAACCAAAAACAGAAGCAAACCTTAACCTAAAAAATGGAAAATGGTACCCAAAGAAACCCTAGGCCTATAATGAACCACTGCCCAAAGGGGAGCTCTCAACTCTCAACCAAACTCAAGTTATGAATTTTGCAAGTTATTAGGGCTTTTTAGGGTTTGTAACAAAAGAAATGCCAATCAATTAGAAAATGCAAGATCAAATCATGGCCTTTTTATCCTTGAAAGTTCATGCTAAATGGAAAACAATGCAAGAAGAATCAATGTCTCAACCTTCACCAATAGGCAGAAATGAATTTTCAAACTTATGAACAAAATAATGCATCAAAAATGATTTAATTCAATGAAAAATTCTTAAAATGCATCAAGATCAAAAAAGAAATTTGGTTTGAAGGTTGGACAATGTTTCTAAATGTCTTAGAACATTTCATGAATTTTTTTGTAATTTTTAAATACCTAAAAGTATTTTTAATTAATTAATTCTCATTAATCAATTAAAAATAATCTTTTAAATATTTAAAAATACTTTTTTAATGATAAAAATAAAATAAAAATATTTTTTGTGTCATAAAAATTAATAAAACCTTAAAGAAAAAGTTTCATAATTTTTATGATTTTTTAGCTATTTTAAATAAATTATACAAATAAAATGCAAGAAAAATGAATTAAAAATTGAATAAAATAAAAGTAAGACAAATGAAAGGCCAGGATGCGTTCTGAGGGTGGGTGGGTTGACTTGGCGCGCCATCTGATGGCCCAGATTCAAACTATCCTAATCTTAATTAATTAAATATTAAACCACAATTAAAACTTAATGATGCAATCCAGACCATACACGCACGCGCGGGAAAGATGATCAAATGGTCCAGATTCAAACTCAGTGCCCTAACCCTAATTAATAATTAATCACTCTCAGGTCACCGGAGACGAGCTCCGGTCGTCTTCTCCGGTGACCTCCTCCCCTGAAAACTTCAAGCTTCTTCCCTAGGTTATTAAAATGAAATCTAAGACCAGGAAAACGTCCCTCTCATCCTCACGAACCAAACCCCTAACCTAAAACAAATTTATATTCCATAAACAAGCTGAATCGAAGCAAGCAAGTTCTAGGTCACGCAAGCTTCAGAATCAAATTAAACTCTTAAAACAAAGCCATTTCAAAAACTAATGGTACCAGAGTGATCAGGCAAGCATGAAGAACAAGTTTATAACAACAAAAGTGATTTCTGGAAAAAAATATTTGGAGCTACCTGAGATTTGAAGCTTTCGGTTTAGGAACTTCCAGGCCTCTTCTTTCAGTGCAAGCTGCTCCTCTTGGTCCCCCAAAGGTACTTGGATGCTCAAAATGAGTTTGTGTTGGCTGGAGAAGAAGATTCGAAAGGAACTGCTTCAGTTCAGTCAACAATGGCAGATGAGTTTTTGGCACTTTCAGGCTGTGAAGAGGGGTTGTTTATGATCTATGAGGTGTGTTGAGAAGGTTTGTGGTGTTGGTTGAAGTGTTTGTGGCTTGTGGAGAGAGATTCGATAGAATCTGCAGCTTGAGGTGAATGATGGCAATGGAGTTTTCAGGCTTGTTTCAGGCTCATGCTTTGGTGGTTTCTTGTCTATGAGGTGGGGTGAGTTGAATGGTGATGAGAGTTTGAGTGTTTGGAAGCTGTGTAGAGAAATTCGAATGAACTTGCAAGATGGAAGGTTTTTGTGAATGTTGTGAATGGTGTGGTTTCAACCTTAGCTCTTGATATGTTTAGCTTGCAAATTGTACATATGACTCTCTCTCATTGGCTAGCTGATGTGACTTGTGCTTTATGGATTGGTAGGTTAACTTTTGCAACTTTGTCAACTCTTGTGTAAGAGAAAGTAAGGTGAGGTGCTAGGCAAGTACATGGGCATGGGCTGGCGCAGCAAGGTGAGGTGAGAGGCTAGCAAAGCTCAGCAGCCAATGCATCAAGTTGTAGCAAGCATGATGATGAGTTTTGCAAGTTGTGGCATTTTGGTTCACATGTGATCCTTAGCCTAACCAAACATGAAACCATGACATTCTTGGTCCAAAACTGATTTTTGTAACTTAGAGAAAGTTCACATGCTGGTTTGACATGAATTTGAGGCTGCATGATGCATTGGTTCAAGACTTAGCAAAATTTCCATTTAGTGCATAACTTGAAAAACAATGATTTTTGGCAACTTTGCATGGCCATAACTTTTGATCCAAGAAGAATTTGGTCATGTTCTTGTACTTTTTGAAAAGGGAAAGATGAGATCTACAACTTTCATGACCAAAGTTTTTCCATTTGAAGCCTTTTTGGATCATGAATCAAGGCTTGAAAATTGACCTAAAATGATGCATTCTTGAAAAGTCAACTATGCCCAAAAAGTCAACATTTGCAAAAACCCTAAATTCTTGATTTTTATGAACTTCAACCTTCCTCCATGATCAAATAAAGATCATATACACTCAAAATGATGAAGATCACCCATTGGTTGGGTCATTGGGGGCCTCAGATGCCCTGATTTTGCACTGACTTGTCTGAAAAGTCAACTCTTGATCAGATGACTTCCCCATGGAATTTCTTCATGAAAATTGATATGCATACTCCCTATACCATATAGAGATCAATGGAAACAAGAATGACCAAAAAATTTGGAGTTATGGCCTCTGAAACCAAAACCCTAATTTTCAGTCAACTGTGCAGTTCATCCTGGCTCTGCATCCACTCAAACCCTAGTTCTTGTGATTCCTCTGCATTTTTGACTTTGAGGAGATGGAATATGATGTAAGAACACACATGGACCCCTTTGATTTGATTGGTGGCCTTTGGAATGGCTCAAGATGCTCTGAGGTTGCTCAGATCACAAACCCTAGGTGCAGATGACCTAGAAACTATCCAGTGAATCAAAAATGGGATATGAGATGATATGTTTGTGTTTATGCATATGAGATGATCACAAGTCGTGTGTGAATGGGTGAGGGCAAATTTGGGGTGTTTACATCGAGTAAAACTTCTTACCTCCAGTCCCAAAACCATATGTGATATTCAAATTAGACTTGTCCTTCGCGTACCTGATGCTTAAAAGATCGAACCAAATTGCATTCTTTTCTTTTAAACAACTCCATTTCCACTTCATTAAAAGGGATTTGTTGAAACACTCCAACTCTTTTATTCCTAAACCGCCATCATCCTTCGAAGCACAAACTGACTTTCAATCAACCCAATGAATACTCTTCTTCTCCGCAAAACTACCCACAAGAAGTTTCTTTGAATCCTTTGTAATGCTTTGATAACCAATTTTGGTGCCTTGTAGAATGACAAGGTATAAAGGGGTACCGAGTTTAGGACACAGAGTTACAAGAACAACGTGGCCACCGACTGATAAGTTTTTATTCTTCCACCACAAAAGTATGCTTATAAACATTTCAACAACATCCTTCCACATACTTATCTTTCTAGGACTATCTTCAATGAAAATACCCAAAAATTTGAAAGGAAGCTTCAAAATTTCGCAATTCAAAAAATATGCAGCTCCTTCCAAAAAATCAGGTCTAGTATTTATGCCACCAATACGGCTCTTGAAAAAATTAACTTTTAGACCCGAAAGAAGTTCAAAACCACGCAAAATAGCTTTCGTACACCACAAATTATCATGACTAGCTTCACCAATAAGAAGAGTGTCGTCTGCAAATTGGAATATATTGAACGCCATGGAGTTATTGACTCTGAAACCCGAAAATATTTTGGCTGCAACAGCTTTGTTAATCATACAAGTAAGGACTTCCATCACCAAAATAAATAGAAAGGGAGATAAGGGATCTTCTTGTCGCAATCCTTTAGAAACCGAGAAATCTCTAGTAGCGCTACTGTTAACAAGAATGGACATGGATCCACCAAAGACCAAAACCTCCATCCAAGATATCCACCTAGCCCCAAACTTCATCTTCTAAAAACTTTACGAAGAAAACCCCGGGAAACTCAATCATAAGCTCATTCAAAATCGATTTTCATTACCATACAGTCACAATTAGTTCTCTTCGCAAGATCCAAAACCTCGCTAGCCATCAAAACACCATAAAAAATACTCCTATTGGGGACAAAAGCTGATTTCTCTCGAGAAACCACCGAGCCAACTACCTTCTTCAATCTCCCAGCTAAGATCTTTGCCAAAAAAAATGAAAACAATTGATCAAGCAAATGGGCTTGTAGTTGATAAGATTATGCGGGTTTTTAACCTTAGGAATCAACGTGAGGAAGGATGTTGTAGCCGTTTTGTCAAGGCAAAGCTTTTAAAAAAATCAGTAACGAAATGACACACATCACACTTGACTATCTCCCAGCAAGATTGAAAGAAACTGAAACTAAACCCGTATGGTTTAGGGCTCTTAGCACCATTGAACATCCAAATGGCTTCCTTGATCTTATCTTCAGTAAGATCAACTTCGAGACTCAAATTTTCTGAAACCAAAAGATGCTTCAAAGAAAAATCCTCAAAAGAAGGGCATTGCTGCTTATCTTCATAAAAATCGTTAGTGTAAAAAGATCGAACAACTTTTTTCACATCAACCACCTCTTATTTCAAGCCATCTACAATATTAACGTCGTATATCATATTCCTCCTCCCACTCATCATGTTATGAAAGAACTTCGAGTTATAATCGCCATTCTTGAGCCATAAAGCTCTAGCTATGAGCCTGAATATTTTTTCCTGCTGGTATAAATTCTTCCATACCACCCTGCTAGCCTCCACTCTTTTAGATGCAAACTCTTCAAGACCCATCTCTCCCTCACCTGCTTCACAATAGTCCAAATCATTGAGCAGGCTAAAAGAATTAATGATATTAAGATTCATCCATCTGAAAACCTCCCTATTCCAAATCCTGAGCTGATATTTAAGGAGATTCAATTTTGATTTTAAGACAAAATCACTTATTCCCTTAATATCGTAATTGTTCCATTCTTTCTCAACAAAAGTAGAAAAATCAAAATGATCCGACCAAGCATTATTGAACACAAACGGTTTTGGCCCCCAATATTTAACATTTGGTTTCAATCAAATAGGACAATGATCGGAGATGTCCCTAATTCCTACATATTGACATTGTATCTTCCAATCTTTGACCAAACTCTCCGAGATTAAGAACATGTCTAACCTGTTCTTTGCTGACCCTTTGTTATTGATCCAAGTGAAAGGCTCACCAACAACCGACACATTGACACACTCTAAGTTGCTATTAAATCTCTGGAATTCAAACATCCCCTTTCTTCTACCCCCTACACGAGCAACTTTTCATTCAGAGGCATTAGAGAGTGAATTAAAATCACCTCCAAACACAAACTCCGCGAAGTCAAAATCTATTTTCAAATGCACCAAACTGTCCCACAAACTCCTTTTCTGATCTAAAAAGCATAAAGAATAAACATTTACCAACATAATATCCTTGCCCGTATAATCAAACAAAACAGCCAGAAAACCCATTCCCTTAACACTAAGAACAGGTTTAAGGGAATCCTTATGCCATAGAGTAATCAAACCGACAGCCTTACCAATAGATTCCACTACTGACCATTCAACCAAAGAATCTCCCCAAATAGAAGAAGCTAAAACATCATTTATACAATCTAATTTAGATTCTTGGATGAAACAGAAATCTGCATTACCTGGTTTAATCAACCCAACAACTCTCTTTATTTTTACCATATTACCACATCCTCACACATTGTAAGAGAGACAATTCATTTTCCACTCTTTTTAGCAGACACCCTCATAACATGGCCCTCCTTATCTATTCCCTCAAGAGCCCAAATTTCCTCCATCATATCACCCTTTGAGCCTACCCCTGAGATGCCTAAGGATGGAATAATCTCCCAAACTTTAGAAGAAAATTTGGACTTAAATTCATCCCAAAATCTGCAATTCCCTTTGATAACTTCAGAGTCTGTGACCGAGAAGCAACGAGATCCTTCTGAAGGAGAGACGAGACTAGATTTATTCTTCCCACTTCTAGGATATTTCCTCTGATTAGAACCTAAAGGGAGGATTTTTCTCCTACATACCCTGCTAAGACGGGGTTGAACATCGCAACTCCTTCCAAGATGAGAAGAGGCTTCTCCAGATGAAACAGCGTGAAGAAAAGAATATATGGAATCTTTAAAACAATCACGAGACCCACCACCCTCTTCGTTCCCCAAATCCACAAAATAATTGGAACAAACGCCTACCCCTCTATGTTTACTAGCCTCAAGATTTGATTGGGCTTTCAAAAGCCCATCAAAAGAAATAAAATTGTCCTTCAAAACAACTTTCCTCTCATATGATCCAAGTCAACAACTCTTGGCCCCACCAGACAACCCTCATCCACGCCTACCGATGCCTTATCAGCTGATGTAGATAAAACACTTTTGAAAGGTATGAAGGGTTCAACTACTTGTACATTGATCTCGATACCATCAACATTCACTAAAAAGGGATTACTTAGCTCCTTGTGCAACTCAGCATTTAAGACAAAAGGTCCCTTTTTAGTGACAAAATTCTGACCCTCCTTTACATTCCTACATGCCATACTATTATTATCCTTATCAATGTCTTCTTCTCCCCAATCACTACCAAAATCCTTCTCAAAGGAACTTTCATTAACAAAGGAAGATTCAGAATCTGAGTCCGACAAGCTAATCAGACTACTTTTAATAGTTTTAGCCAACGGCCCATATGTCTCCTCCGCCATCCTTATCCTGAACAAAACACCATTAATGGATATTTTAAAAACCTTGTCTATCAACATACCGACTGAGGTTCTCACCATAAATCTAGCCACATCAAGCTTAGAAAAATCAGACGCATCATCTTCGCAACAAATATACTTTCCAATCAATGAAGACAAAAAGGTGAAAAACTCAACCGACCACCCGTGACAAGGGATCCCGAAACACCTTATCCACGTCAATCTTTTTGTATCCACCATGTGAGGTTCCCACTTAACACCTTCAGAAAACCACTGATACAACCAGTTCCTAGCACCTTCAATCACGTCTTTAATCTCCTCAACATCATTCTCCTCAAGGAGACACAGATTAGCTCCTAAAGGGGTAACCTTCACCCCAAAGAAACCTTCCAAATTAAAATTCCTCTGCATATTATAAGTTGCACCCGGATTGAGTACCTTCCCTACATAAGCTCCCTCATACCTCTTCAGAGACTTACCTCCAACCTTAAAACTCAGATTACCACCATCTTTGACCTCATAAGAGCGAATAATATCAACAAAGGAACGACCTCCTTCCTTGGAAAAAAAAGCTAGCAACACCATCCTTACTTTTGAACCCTCTCGACTCTCTCGGCTCAAAAATGCCTCTAGAAGCCTCCTTCAAACCACTGCTAGACTCCACAAAAAAGTTCTTCCCAGCATTCTTATAAAACCTATGAAGGTTTGCAAACAACTTTCTACCATCAATGAAAAAGTTATCCAGTTTTAACACCAAGTTACACACATCCTTCACTCCAAAAAACCTTACGAAACCATATCTCTTTCCTCTAATGTATCTTTTCTAAGGAAAGAAAACTTTATCCACCTCTCCAAAATCCTCCGTAAGCATAAATAAATCCTTCGCCCTACATCTTTCTAGAAACTCAATGATGAAAATGGTCGTAGAATCCCTGACCTTCTTCCCTTTTATCCTTCCTTCTTCATCCCAAGATACCTTCTTTCCCTTGTTTCGACAAAGCTTAACATGTTCCCAATCAGCTCCCTCACCATCTTCAACAACACTTATCATCGAGATAAACCACTTCACCCTACTGAGATCAAAAGAAAAAAACCTAACCTGATAAAAAAGACACGAAAACAAACCTGATATTACAAGTTATGAAGGTCCCTAATTTAAAAATTAGGAATTTAAACCGAACACTCCTTGAATCACCGTGTTGTTTCCATGCGTATCAGACCATGTTTTAACTATAAGAGTTGCAATGAAACAGGAAAAATTAATAATGATCCAGACAAGATCATTGGTGATACCGCACCACTAATGTATCAACCATTTTATAACGTTGTAACATGTATGTGTTTCGTACTGTGTTAAACACTAGCCATATATATATATATATATATATATATATATATATATATATATATATATATATATATATATATATATATATATATATATATATATAAAATTGAAATTGTTGCAACTTACATTAGAAACCCAATATATAATTATATATGTTAATCAAGTATTAATTCTTAATTCTTAATCAATAACAGTAACTTAGCATTTTTAAAAGTAATATAATATTAATTTGAATTGAATTATTATTATTATTATTATTATTTTATATATATATATATATATATATATATATATATATATATATATATATATATATATATATATATATATATATATATATATATATATATATATATATATATATATATATATATATATATATAGTTTATATAATTTATTATTTTGGATTCATTATATTCGAAATTAGAGTTTGTTAATCATCAAAGTGGTCAAATTCATCAACGTTTACGATTCTAAATTATGAGAATGCTTTTTTTTATTTGATGCTATAAGGATAACATGTTTATGTTAAATGATATTTTTTATTATAAGACATATTTAGACCATCCAAAGATGGATCGTGACTTATAATTAATGAAATTAAAGTGTTTATTAACATATTTGTTGCTTGTATATTCAAAGATAGATATGCATATTATTTTGTGTATGATTAACTCTTAATTAAAGTATGTTCATTTAGCATCAGTTTATTTTATTGAAATGTATTTATGCATCACCAAAAGGTGAATTTAGATACATGATTAAAGTTAAATTGTTTGAATAAATGAAATGTATTCAAAGTATTAACGTATGAGTGTGTTTTAAATGTTTGCAGTTGCTACTAATATGTTTGCCTTGGGCAATGCAATGAGAAAGTTCAATGGGCTGAACTATGTTGATTGGTCTGAAAAGATTCAGTTTCAACTGGGTGTTGTGCACTTGGACATGGCATTGATAATGGATGAGAAGCTCGCAACCATTATGGAGGATAATACGGAAGATGAAAGGTCTCTTTTTGAGGCTTGGGAAAAGTCCAATAGGCTGTCTTTGAAATTGATGAGAATAACAATGGTTGAAAAGGTTAAGCCATATATGCCCAACACTGAAAGTGCAAGGGAATTTATGAAAAATGTGAAAGAGTATTAAAATTATGAAATTACTGAGAAAAATGGAACTTTCAAGAAATTAAGGCTATGTTGGTTCAAGAAGAAGGGATTCTAAATAAGATGAAAGATCATTATGTTTGCCTCACGACTCATGATGGAGCCAATTCCAGTAAGGTAAAACCTGACAAGAAGGACAAGAAGAAGGGAAAAGCTCCTTTAAAGGTTAATGAGGGCAGAGTCCAAAATGAAAAGAAGTGTTATTTCTACAAGGAGAAGTGACACTTCAAATAGGATTGTCCTAAAAGGAATATGTGGTTCGAAAAGAAATGTATGTTTTATGTTTCTATTAATTTTGAATCAAATCTTATTGGAGTACCAAATAATACTTGGTGGCTTAATTCGAGTGTGACTACTCATGTGTCACATATTATGCAGGGATTCCTTTCGATCCAAACCATACAAGAAGTGAAAAGTTTCTTTATATGGGAAACAAAATGAATGCACAAATAGAGGGAATTGGGACGTATAGATTGATCTTGGATACTAGTTATCATATAGACCTGAAAAGTTATCTTTATGTACCTGGATGTGCTAGGAATTTATTTTCTGTTGCAAAGATGGATGAATTGAATTTTAATTTTAGGATTGGAAATGGTGTATTTTCTTTATTTAAAGTTGCATATTATTATGGTTCTGGTATTTTAGTTGATGGTTTATATCGTTTTAATCTTGATGTTAATTTTAAAGAATCTTTGTATAACATTAAACATGTTGTTGGTAGTAAACGAAGTATAAATAATGAGAGTTCTGCTTATTTGTGGCATCAAAATTAGGCCACATATCCAAATAAAGAGTAATGATGTTAATGAAAGGTGAAATATTACCTCAACTGGATTTTGGTGACTGGAATATATGTTTGGATTGCATTAAAGGAAAACACACCAAACAAATATCTAAGAATTCGTCTACAAGAAGCAGTGAACTCTTTGAATTGATACACATTGATATTTGTGGTCCCTTCGATGTTCCTTCATGGGGAGGAGAAAAGTAATTTATCACTTTTATTGATGAATTTTCACATTACTGTTACCTGTATCTATTACAAGAAAAATCTCAATCAATGGACATGTTAAAAGTATTCATTGATGAAATGGAAAGGCAATTGGATAGGAAAATAAAGATAGTGAGGTCTGATAGAGGTGGTAAATATTATGGAAAATACAATGAGAAAGGAAAATATCCAGGTTCATTTGCAAAGTTTCTCGAAAGTCGTGACATATGTGCACAATATTCTAGCAAGGCAGTTCCTAAGACTCCTTATGAGCTATGGACATGAAGGAAACCTGGTTTAAGGTATCTTCATATTAAGGGATGCCAAGTTGAAGTAAGGGCGTATAATCCACATGAAAATAAGCTTTATACAAGAACCATTAATGGTTTTTTCATTGGGTATCCTAAAAAATCAAAAGGATATAGATTTTATTGTCCTAATCATAGTACGAGAATAATTGAGTCTAGTGATGCTTAGTTTATTGAAAATGTCCAGTTCAGTGGGAGTGAGAAATCACATAAAGGGGATATTGAGGAGACTCGTGAAGAACCTTCTTCGCCTAAAGAGTCTTTTCAGGTTGTTTTCCCTCTGGTTTTGGTATCATCATACATCACACATAAACAACAAGTTAATATTCAAAACCCACAAAATGAACATATAGGCGATGAACTGGTTGACAATGTACAAGTCACAAATGAACAAGAACAAGTGAATGAAGAAACATAAGAAATAATAGTAAGAATGTCTGAAAGGCAAAGAAGACCAGCTATTTCAAAATATTATGATATTTATTCGCTTGAACATGAAAGTGACTTGAGCATTGATGAGGATCCAGTCTCATGCACACAAGCCATGGAAAGTGACAATTCTGAAAAATTGGATCAATGCTATGAAAGAAGAGTTAAAATCAATGGATGACAATAATGTATGGGATCTAGTTGATTTGCCTAAAGGTTCAAAACGATTTGGTTGTAAGTGGGTCTTTAAGACCAAACGAGACTCCAAAGGCAATATTGAAAGATATAAAGTTAGACTTGTCGCCAAAGGTTTCACTCAAAAGGATGGTGTTGACTATAAAGAAACCTTTTCTTATGTTTCAAAGAAGGACTCTTTAAGAATTGTTTTGGCTTTGGTGGCTTATTATGACTTATAGCTTCATCAAATGGATGTAAATACCACCTTTCTAAATGGTGACTCAGAGGAAGAAGTGTATATGGATCAACTTGAAGGGTTTATTACTACAGGAAAAGAAAGTTTAGTGTGTAAATTACAGAAGTCAACATATGGACTAAAGCAAGCTTCCAGACAATGGTATCTTAAATTTAATAATATTGTTTTGTCATATGGTTTTATAGAGAACATCATAGATCGGTGTATCTATATGAAGGTCAATGGGAGCAAATTTATAATTTTGGTCTTATATTTTGATGATATTTTACTTGTTGCCAATGATTTTGCTTTGTTACATGATGTAAAGAAGTTTATCTCTAGTAGATTTGAAATGAAGGATATAGGTGAGGCATCATATGTGATAGGAATATAAATATTTCGTAATAGATCATTGGGACTGTTGGGATTGTCTCAGAAAGGCTATATAAATAAAATATTACAGAGATTCAGAATGGATAAATGCTCTACTGGGATAGTTCCTATTCAGAAAGGGGACAAGTTTAGTCAAATATAATGTCCCAAAAATGAATTAGAACGAAAAGAAATGGAGTTTATTCCCTATGCATCAGTAGTTGGGAGCTTGATGTATGCCCAAACATGTACTCGTCTGATTATCAGGTTTTTCATTGGTATGTTGGGTCGATATCAAAGTAATCCCGAAATGAATCACTAGAAAGTTGCAAAGTTCTGGGGTACTTACAAGGCACCAAAGATTACATGTTAACTTATAGAAGATTAGATCAACTTGAAGTGGTTGGCTACTCAGATTCAGACTTTGCAGGATGTGTGGACTCAAGAAAATCCACATTTGGGTATGTTTTTCTTATGGATGGAGGAGCAATATCCTAGAAGAGTGGAAAGTAGTCCATCATTGATACCTATACTATGGAGGCAGAATTTGTGGTATGCTTTGAGGCCATAATTGTATCATTGTGGTAGCGGAACTTCATCTTAGGGCTTGGTTTGTCGATAGTATAGCTAATACGCTAAGAATTTATTGTGATAATTCTACAGTTTCCTTCTTCTCTAAGAATGATAAATATTCCAAAGGTGTTAAACACATGGAATTGAAGTACTTATCAGTGAAAGAATAAGTGCAGATACAAAAAGTATCATTTGAGCATATTGGTATAAATTTAATAATAGTGGATCGGTTAACTAATGGTTTACCGTCCAAGACATTTGTTGGCCATGTAGAAAGAATGTGCATTATATAAAAGTCCTTGTCAACATTATAATATGATTTGTATATATACATGTATAATTTAATGTTTGTATTATATGACACTTGTGAATTCAATTATTAGTTATGTTTCTGTTGAGTTTTGTTATCCATATTATGTTATAGTTATTGTTATTGATATGTGATTACAAAAGTGTCTTTGTAAGGACATGAAAGGCACATTAGTGTATCCCTTAAAGTTATTTGAATTGAATTGATTCATGATACATGGAAAGATTTAAGTTGATGAATAATTTGTGACAACCATGATCTGATTAATTCAATTCATTAAAGATAATAACTTGGTGCTTTTAGTGACTGGTGCACAATTATAGTATAAGATTGAAACACCAAATTTTACATGAGTCAAGTGGAAAACTGTTGAATTAGTTTATTAATTCAATAATTATGACCCAAGTAATTAAAAGTTTGGTTTAAATAAAGGATACCCTAATGTATGATTTTTTGGGTGGAGAGATAATTAGACCAATGGGGTTTATTTTGAAATTCAAAATTTAAATCACTTTTCTCTCTCTTCATGAAGGACATGGCATGACTCTTGGGATGAAATGTGATTGTTGGAGTAAAAATCTATAAATATGGACCTTTAGGAAAACAACAATATTTTTCTCATTCCTTCTCATTTTTCACACAAATATACAAAAGTGTCTTCATCATCAAAGGCACACAAAAGGAAGAAGGAAGAGAGGAGAAAATAAATTGGAAACAAGATCGAGAACCTGACAAGAATCGACACTATGGATCCGGGTACGATTTTACTGTTTTTATAGAAATTAGAATAGTGTGAAAATCATGATATCAAGATCCTAAACCTAAAATTATCTAACAGTATAATCTTACCATCAATTTATTTGTTTGATACCTGCTAGCACAATGTCTAACTTTAGTATTATAATATCTTTGATAGATGCGCCTTATACATAGAGCGTCTTATGTTTTTCGAGGCCTTTATTTGTTACCTACTAGCACAATGTCTAACTTAAGTATTATAATATCTTTGATTGATACTCCTTATACATAAAGTGTCTTATGTTTTTGGAGGCCTTGTATAGGTTAAGCACTGCTAAATCATGACAAAACAATTAGAGGATATATTTAACCATAATTGAATAGTGACAAATATTTTTCGTAACCCTATTTAATTAAAATTTAATTATGACAATTTTAAGGTGATAGTTTGTCTTACACATCCTGAAAGACAGCTATACGTTTTATACCTAGAGAAATTGTGAAATGAGGAATAAGGGAGAAAAATAGAAACACAACTTCGTGATACAATAATCATATTATTTGCTTAAGCGATCAATCTCGTAAGTTCATAGAGAAACAAAAACAATTACATATTTTAAATTAGTTTTATTAATTTTAATTTTAAAAAACAATAAAAAAATTATAAAACTAAAAAAAGTATAAAAAAACAATAATTTATATAATTTTATGTTATTTTAAAAAATGATTGAAAATACTAAATAAATAATTTCAATATTTGAAAAAAAATCATGAGTAGATAAATATATATTATATAAGATAAGTAAAAATATGATTCATATTAAAAATATTAACGTTGATAAAAATATTTAATTTGATAAGAGAATAAATTAATATTATTATTTTTGTAATTTTTATCATAGTTTTAACTATCAATATTATAATTTTATTAAACTAAATAAAATATTTTTTAATTATTATTTCATCATATTTGAGAATATTTTAATTTATATTTTATAAGAACAAATTAGTAATTTGTTTTTTTTAATATCTAAAATTATTTATAAAAAAAACATTTTATTTCACAATGTCTTATTACTATCTTGTTAATCATTGAATTGAAATAGAATATAATAGATAAAAATAGAATATATATATATATATATATATATATATATATATATATATATATATATATATATATATATATATATATATATATATATATATATATATATATATATATATATATATATATATATATATATATATATATATATCACATCTTGACCACCAAATACTCCCTAAAAAAGATATATATATATATATATATATATATATATATATATATATATATATATATATATATATATATATATATATATATATATATATTTATATTTATTTATTTATTTATTTCACATCTTGACCACCGAATGCTCTTTAAAAAGAATATTTCTTCTGTTCTAAAATAATTGATTAATTTGTAAGAAATTGTTTTAAAATTATTGTCTGATTTCTATTTTTAATATAATATTTGTTGAGAATCAAGTGTGAGAAAGAAGTCTTACATTGATTAGAAAATGGAAGATTGAACTCTATATAAGTGAGAGAACTCACACACTTATCACCTTAAGGTTTTAGGTGGATGTGTGATGTGTCTCTCACAAAGGCGTGACCCAAGTAAGAAATGCTCTCTCGTTGGCCCTCTCAAATCAACGCCAATAGTGATATCATGAGCCTTTGGTTTCGAGTGAAAAGACCAACTTACTTGTATCGAAACATTTTCTGCAGATGTTGGTAGAAGGTGTTTCGTTGAGTTCAACGGTGATACAAGTATATGTTGAAGAGAGGGCTTCCACTTGAGGGGAAGCACTGTGTATAGACTCACACTTGAGGAAGAGTGTTGAGAATCAAATATGAGAAAGAAGTCTCACATTGATTAGAAAAGTTCCATATTGATTAGAAAATGGAAGATTGAACACTATATAAATTAGAGAACTCACACACCTATCACCTTAAGGTTTTAGGTGGATATGTGATGTGTCTCTCATAAAAACATGTCTCAAGCAAAAAATATTTCCTCGTTGACCCTCGAATCAACCCCAACAATATTAATTATTTTCTAAGTATAATATTTAATTAGTATTTATTGAATCACTCTCGATTTATAACAGCTTAAGATTCAAACTCATTTAAAAAATTTGTAAACAAAAAAAAAACACTCTCAATTCAATATATGATTAAAATGAATACATGAATTAATAAACAAAAAAACTGTATGAGTCAGCCAATCAAATTAGTTAATTTAAGACACAGAATAATTAAATTGAATATTGTTGTTTATTGATATCGATATTTCTTAATGACAATCATATATACATGATGACAGATTCAAACATAAAGTCATAGTATATGTTATGATATATGGAACGACACAAAAAGCAATATGGCTAAGGATGAAAATAACAAGATAAAGAAAACGTTAAGACAGTCTTGTAAGGGGAAATTTCTTAAAAAGTTATTGTTGAGTTAGGTTGGCTTGAAGACGAAGCAATGTTGGCAAGTCAAACACGTAGATTGAGAGAGCCAAATTATTATTTTGAAAAACAAATACATAAAACAAAAGTTTCAAAAACAAGTGACCCTATTTCTGTTTCCTTGCTTGTCATGGGTGCAGTGCATGTTTTTTCTCGTGAGGGTATTAATGATTGGTTTAAATTTTATATCTACTTGTTTACTAGACTTATATTGTTTTTACTATCTTTTTCTTGTCTTCTTAAATTGTTTTTATTTGATGGTAAGATTTCACCTATAATTGTACAATACTTGGTCCTCTTAAATTAATTATTTCATCCGTTTCTCAATAACCCTTTTGTTTCTATATATAATTATATATATTGATAAAATGTTAATGAAATCAATGTGTTTATTTTGAATGTAAATTTTTTATAACGTATAAATGATTAAGATATCATTTTAACGAATTTTAAGGTAGGGATGCGTTTTATATTGATTATTTTCTTTTTGAGTATTTGTAATCGATTAATTTTGGACTTTCAATCAATTTGGACAATAAGATAGTTGATTGATGCATTAATTTTGCATCATGGATCTTTTATTTCTAGTGTCAACTTCTAATTTATAAATAGAGGTATGCATGACAATGGAGCGGAGCGGGACGGGGTGGGTTTAGTTAGCCCTGTATTCGCACCAGCCTTCCTGTAGCAGACTTATTCCCGCCCCTAAATCTAGTCGGGGTGAAAATTTGTCGGCGCTGCCGCATCTTTACCCGCAAAAAAAAAATGATTTCTTTTAAATAGTAATAAAAATTAATGATTTTTTTAAAACTTGACCATTTTAATAATAAATGTGTTTCTAAAGACGGTGGCTTGAGTGAATGGTGAGAAACGACTAATGAGATTTTTAATTACTTCTTCAAAAGTGAATAAATGTGTGATAAAATAATTTAAATAAGGATACTAAAGTAAATTCCATAAGATCGGACGGGGCGGGGTGGGTAAGGGCGGGTAGTAGCATCCCCCGCACATGCATCCGCAAATACAAATCAAATTTTTCTCGCACTCGCACCCAATCAAATCAGATTTCCCCCATTAATATTGGGACGGGTCCGGGCGGCCCCCAACGGGCCCGAGTTTTCTTGCCATGCCTAAATAGAGTCTCTCCATTCACATTTGCATATCCAAAAACGTGAGTTCTCTCTCTCTCTAATATTTTCTATTTTCTCACTTTAATTTAGTTGCAGCACTACGAGAAAGTTTGTGTGTTTGGTGAGGAATTTTGTATTCTAGAAAGGATGTTATTATAAATTCACCAAGAAGTATTTTTTTTCTTGGTTGAATAATTTATCCTTATGGGAGTGTTTCTTTGGGTTCAAAAGCTAACATTTTAAAAGCTTTGTTTGGGGATTTAGGTTCTTAAGTTGTCGTTTCGGTTCATAAGTTCATCCCATGTAAAAGATTACTTTGATTCAATATCAGCCCGATTTAAATCTTAACTTGGTTCGAGGTTAGCATGTTCAAAACTCTGGTTCAGTTTGTAAGCTCATCTTGTCTAAAAGCTTACTTAAGTTCGAGATCAGTTTGGTTTAAAATATTAACTTGGTCAGTGGTCATCTTGTTCAAACCCTCAATTAGGTTCGGAGAATAACCTATTCAAAACTCCGATTTGGTTCGAGATAACTTCATAGAAAATCTTGGTCTGACTCGAGGACTAACTGCTTCAAGTTGTTGTTTGGAAGGAAGACTAATCGCTTCAGTCCGTTGTTTGGAAGGAAGACTAATCACTCTAGTTCACTGTGCTTTGTTTGTAAAATTATGGTACTTTGATACCAAATGTTGATATAAATGTCACAACACTAGAATCACAATAGTAAGGACATAGCCCATTCACACATACATGCAGCAATCTTGATGTTGATGTTAATACTGATGTAACAGAACATCATAACACAAAGTCAAGACAAATGTTTTGACATCTTAAGTCTGACAGAACAATATTATCAAACCTCAATTATGGAGAAACTGTAAATTGCAAAATGATAAATAACACGATTAATTGTTAACAAAGTTTGGTGCAACTAACCTACATTCGGGGGCATCCAAGTCAGCAAGAGAAATCAATATGATAGTATTAGTTCAAATCTAAACTCTCTCATTTACAACAGCTCGCTTAATCCCTACCTTGTGCAAATTCTACCTAGAAGCCCATCTAGATACGAGATCCCACTCTCACTTCCTAAGAAGAGTCACAATCCTAGTGATCATGCCTAAAAAAACAAAAAGAAAGATGTGCCCTCTTTCAACAACAATATGTGGTTTTGCTTCAAAGCTTCAACCAAGAAAAATACACATTTTGCTTAAAAACTTTTGAGTGAACATAAACAACAACAATCTGTCTACCACAAGGGTGGCTTACAAAGTCACACACAAGATACTCTCAAAACCTAAATTTATATACCTTCCCCTAGTTTTTACAATAGTGAAAGTCACAAATATATTAGATCTAAGCAGCTCGTTGAATACTCTTCAGTAGTCCACGAGCTTTGAAATCTTCACCCAAATATTCCTTGATCCACACGCTAAGGGCTACATCAATCATGTAGGAAAAATCTCCTTAAATCTTGGAACAAATCATCAAGTTTCCTAAATTGTCTTAACATCCAATTTTAGGAACTTATGAACAACTGGTGTAATACCCCGTAGTTAATTAAATGCTCAGGATAATATTAATTGAATTTAATAAAGTTCTGGTGTGCTCTAAGAGAGTTTTCAATTAAAATAATTAGAGCAACTGACGAACTCAAATTAATTAATTAAATATTATCTGACTCAGAGGCTTTATTAAATATCTGACTCAGAGACATTTTTGGATACTCTCAATTTGGACCCATTAGTTAGTTTTACTAACTAATGATAGTATATCAATATATTTTATATTGTTGTTTTGTTATAAGAAGAAGAAGAAGAAGAAGAAGAAGAAGAAGAAGAAGAAAAGTTAGTTAGGAAAGAAAAGAAAGAAGAGAAAGGAAGAAGAGAAGAAGAGAAAGAGGAGAAGAGGAAGAAAACCCAAGAAGAGGAAATACTTAGATCTTCACCATTCTTCATCAATCATCTTCATCTTCACCAAAATCCTCGTCGTTTGCAAGGTGGGTTCTAGTTAAAAACGTTTCTTTTAAGAGATTTGATATTTTAGAGTTTAGGTTAGATTTGATAAAATTGCTTAATCATGAAATCTAACTGATAAAATGCTGAATTAATCAGGTAGAATAGTCGGGATACATGTACATTAAACCTACTATGATTGCTTGGATGATCCATAATGTTAGGAATGAGTTTGGATGGGTTTTATGATGATAAAATAGGGTTTTTCAGCTTCTAGTGCAGTGGTAACCGGCTACCCTATGGGTAGTAGCCGGTTACCCATAAAAAAATTGAGTTTTTGGGCGAATTTTACATTGGTAATCGGTTACACTTCTGGTAGTAACCGGTTACCACTGTTGTGTTCTGAAAAATGACATTTCTTAGAAAATTCATAATTTTTTACTCGGGTATACGATTGAGGCAAACTTTACATCGTTGGAAAGCTAAGACAACGTATTATCCAGTGGTAGAGGAAAATATTACTTTTGAAGTGAAAAATAATTATTTATTTTATGCCCATTAAAAATATTAATTTCGATTCCTCTTTAAAAGCTTCTTAAATTCTCCATCCTTTATCCGATATATGTGTTCTTTATATTGTTTTGAAGCTAATAATATGTTCTATCTTTTGAGACCGAGAAATATTATTTTGAGCCGACTTTTACCCGACTTTTCCGATAAACCGTAAAAATGTTAAGTTAGGGAATTTGTGACCTGAAGGTAATAAAAGGCGAAACATGGGAGGTAGCTAGGTTACCCTAGGTTGTTACGAATTAATTTAGAGACATGACAATACTTAGGCGTCAATACCTGAATAGTGTCTTCGCACTAGGTAGTTGTAATAAGATGGAAGTTTGCTTCCTTTGCGATATAATCCTAATTTAATTATATTTGGCTCGTGTCGAGGTCCCACGAGGCGGGACGGCCGGGGAGATATAGTTAATTCGTGGATTTGAATCCCTTAATGGATGACCGTGATTCGTGCTCGTCCTGGTGTGGCTGGGCGGGGAAAGTATTCATTGGGATAAGTAACGAGTGACCCGTGTCGAGATCTTCGTGTGTGGGATGGCCGGGGAAAGTTACTTTGTGGTAAGGTACCGTGACCCATGTTATAGTGCCGTTGTGTGGCTGGGCGGGGAAAGTACCTTAGGTAGATAATGAGTGACATGTGCTCGTCCTTGTGTGGTTGGGCGAGGAAATTTATTTACATGTAGATAATGAGTGACCCGTGCTCGTCCTTGTGTGGTTAGGCGGGGAAAGTTATCTACACGTTGAGGATCGAGTGACCCGTGCTCGTCTGCTACGACTATGGCTGGGAGGGGAAAGATGCCTCTAAGCACCTTGTGCGTGCTCCATTGTGTTTTACTTTGATGTCTCTAGTTTTATGTGAACTCGAAGTCTAGGTTTTCCCCGATTTGAGTTGTGTTAGATTGACCCCGTTAGAGCCGAGAGAACTCTAAGATAGGGAACCCACTGAGATGTTATTATCTCACCCAATTATTGTTGTTGCTTTTCAGGTTTCTTTTGTAGGTTTGATTTACAAGTGGAGCTATGCTCGAGATGTTTCAAGTGAAGCATAGATTTAGTCTTCTGTTATGTGTTCTATCTTTGTACAATGATAGATATTGTATTGATCTTAGCATTTTATTTTAGTATAATTTCCATGTCTTGTACCATAGTTTGTATTATTTTAGATTTGGTCAAGAATGTGAATTATACTATTAGGCACTTATGATGGTGTCAGTGCCAAAAATAACACTTGTATGATATTATTCTAGATATATATTATATGGGCGTTACAGTTGGTATCAGAGCAGGTCGTATCCTCGACCTAGCCTTGAAACATCATAAGTAAATCTTTCTTGCCTCTTAAGTGTGTCTTGCCGGCATGGTTCTTAATATCATATTATGTAGTATTAGGCCTGATCAACCTAATGTTATGTATGTGATAGGTAGAATCATGGTTGTGCGACCATGAGGACTCTGAAGTGTTACCGTAACTTGTGCTATAAGAGTAAGTTTAAGCTAGGAGTTGTTAGTAGAGGGAGCTTTGGTCAGATCAGTTGGAGTCCTCTTAAGAATTGTACTTCCTGTAATATGGAGTTATAGAGAAGCGTGTTGTTCGAGAAATCCTTTGGAATGGATAGAATCTAAAGGGTGCATATATCTACAGGATGAGCGGTTAGTGTATTAAGGAATACGTAAAGTCCCTGGTGGATCAATATTGGTCACTGGTATGGACAAGAGCCTTGAGAAATCTCATTCCACGAAAAGAGAAGATGTGTTGTGAATCGTGTGACATAAGGTTCGGGAGTGAGTTAATTGTTAGTGTTTCAGTTCTAAGGTCTGGGTGGCTTCTTGGATGAGCGAGCGTACTTCAAGGAGTGTATTCGGATAATACCTCACAGATGGGTAGAAGATTGTGGTTGTGTATTCGGTTATGAATGAGGAGACAAAGATTAAAGCGATGCATCAGGGTGTTATATTTATTAAGGGATCGATTCAGAAGTGTTGAATTATCCTAGGAATGCTATAATGTATAGTTCCGGAGAAAGGATAAGCTTTATTTAGTAACATGAGGTGTATTTGGTATGGACCAGATGAATTTGTGATAAGTGATAGAGTAATCACCTTGGATTTGGGAGAATTCTAGTAAGATTAATTATGTTTGGTATGAGAGGATTACCACAAAGCGTGAAGTGAACACGGTATGGAAACAGTAATAACAGTGAGATATGAGAAGGTGATAACATAATGTATTTTTGGACGAATGTAAAATGGGGTTGTTAAGTTGTTGATTGAAACTGAAGTTAAGGAAGTGTAATCAATGACAGTTCACCCATTAAGACTCTGGTAGTATGATTACTATTTGTGTGGAATCATCTGTTGATAATTGTTATAACTTCGGTTGCGAATGGGATGAGTTATGGAGGTTTAGGTAGCAATGGAAGTCAGAAACTGTGCTTCTATGTTTGAAGTAGTCGGTTACCCTCGGGGTAGTAACCGGTTACCTAGTTGTGTTTCTAAATCTATTTAGCTACTGGAAGTTCAGTTTTGGGCCAAGTAACCGGTTACCCTCCTGGTAGTAACCGGTTACCGCTGTTAAGTTTTGAAGTTTATTTTTCTAAGGTTCTTACATTTTGAATGGAGTGCCCGATTGAAGAGTTCTTGGTACCGATAGGAAGCTATGGAGACTTTCTATGCAATGATTGGTAGAGGATAAGGAAACCCAAGTTAATATGTGAGTATAGACAGCAATGTCTTTCAGAAAAGTGCATTACCTCAGTTTTCAGGTGTAAGGAAAAACCCATGTATTTATGAATGATCGGAATATATTTGGAATGTATCTCTAGTGGGATTAAGCTTGTTGTTGTTTTAGTTCTTGCCAAGGAATTTAGGAAAGAGGACAATGTTGTGTGTTGAATTTTACTTATGGACGAACCAAGTGTTAGTTGCGACTAAAACCCTTTTTGATGTTGTCTTTATCGTTTTTCTACTAGCGTCGTTGTACGAGTGGAATCGAACTTTTCCGTTGAGTGTTCGTGGTGTGATCGTAACAGAATGGCAGTTCTACTTTGTCGTTTGTCAGAGAGTATAATCTGCATGTGGTGCCCCGTTTTGTGTTATCTTGAGTTGTGGATGGTGAACGATTGTTGCACCTGTTTAGGAACCGCGAGTGAGAGTCATTTTGCAAGTTAGTGTGGACTAGATTGATAATTTTGAGTTGGATTGTTGTTAACAAGAGGAACAAGTTTGGTGTGTTCGATTGTTTAGCCTTGGATATGTAATCGATTGACACATGACTTTTATAGAAGACTTTAGAGGATTGTACTTTCTAAACTGTAAGTCCGTTTTGGCTCCGTTCGAAGTATCAGAGGATAAAGCATTGGACTTTCTTTTGAGCATGATTAGTATACGGTAAATGATCTGAAGGTTTTGGTATGTTGTCATTGCGACTACTAAGGACCTAAATTGAGAAGTTATAAGAGACTCGTGAAGTGTTGATCTTCCAAGAAACGTTTTGGTGCCTGAATTATTATGTGGATAAGAGATGAACGACTAGTCAGTTTTAGTATCGTTAATTCTTAACATCAAGTTATGGACTCTGTAAGAGTAATACCAGATGTGTGTAGTTTAGTCATACTCAGAGATATGGATTTAATTTACCCTTCCATGTAAGAGTGAGAGGTGAATTTTCCGAAGTTAAACATGTAAATTGGATCGTTTAAGGAACGAGACCCTTGAGAGAAATGGATTTGAACAAGAAGTTATGTGTAATCATCAAAGGTGGATATGTGGAATATTGTATGCGATAGGAAAGTGTTATAGGAATCTGCAAGTATATAAGGATCATTTAAGTTTGGTACTGGTGACTCACTATCGATTGTAAACTTTGTATTGTTACTACGTTGTTATTAAGGGAGACCTTGTGTCAGTAGAAACATTGAGTGAATAGAATCCTATGAAGAGAATTGACATGGAATATAGTAACCATGGCATATTTGTTAAGCTGAATTGGATAAATTGTTTCGAGTTTACAATGGAAATTGGAATTGTATTAGTTATGATTGCAACTGTACAACCCTTGTATCTCTGTCGTTGCAGAGTTTGGACTGATGTTATTATTGTATGATTGGCACATAAGTTGTCCTATCCCTGAATGTCTGCAAGTTTTGTTTTGTTGGTTGGTGAGAACTCCAATGGATACGTATGTTCTCCGCAAAATATCAATTACCTAGTATTTCTTGAGAATTCGTGGTATCTCCACTGTTAGGCCTTGAGGGCATAGTGGAAGGAGACAGATGAAAAGGCTCAGTCGAATTAGCATGAATCAGGAAGGGATTATTGGTAAGAACTGAGTTAAGAGAATTCTGTTCTAAGTATGTTGTCCTTAAGTAAACACTAAAAGGATGGAGTGTCGAATGTAAACGGTTACAGTGTGTGATGTCGGACAGGAGGGATTGACAAAGAAGTCGTTTGACAACTTTTGAGATGGTTATAGTAATTGAGGGATTTTAATCAGAGCCTTTGTTGGAAATTATGTGTAAATAAGATTTCACCAAGATACCTTGTGGAGTTGTGTAGAGTAATAGTTGTCCCGAAATTGATTTGGGGGTTTATGCCTTGGTGTTGTGACTCAATAGAAGGAATTAGAATGGTATGTTTCCGCGAAGGGGAAGTGAGACTAAGTGGTTCAGCGCGGAACAACAGACGGATTGCGAGAATAGTAAATTAGAAATTAACCTAATGTTGGGACAAGCGTATGAGTAAGGACATGAAGTTGGGTTGTGATTAAATAAGGACCTTAAACTGTGAAGTCGGGTTGGAAATTTGGATGTGTTAGAGTATGTGTCAGAAGTAAGGTTATGTTTGGATCTAAAACAGTGTTGCGGACTGTCGTTATGGACGACTAAAGGAAATTCGAGGACGAATTTCAATTTAAGGGGGGAGAATGTAATACCCCGTATTTAATTAAATGCTCTGGATAATATTAATTGAATTTAATAAGGTTCCAGTGTACTCTAAGAGTTTTCAATTAAAATAATTAGAGCAACTAACGAACTCAAATTAATTAATTAAATATTATCTGACTCAGACTTTTTCAAATATCTGACTCAGAAACATTTTTAGATACTCTCAATTTGGACCCATTAGTTAGTTTTATTAACTACTGATAGTATATCAATATATTTTATATTGTTGTTTTGTTATAAGAAGAAGAAGAAGAAGAAGAATAAGAAGAATAAGAAAACCTAGTAAGGAAAGAAAAGAAAGAAGAGAAAGGAAGAAGAGAAGAAGAGAAAGAGGAGAAGAGGAAGAAAGCCCAAGAAGAGGAAATTTTTGGATCTTCATCATTCTTCATCAATCATCTTCATCTTCACCAAACTCCTCGTCGTTTGCAAGGTGGGTTCTAGTTAGAAACTTTTCTTTTAAGAGTTTTTATATTTTTGAGTTTAGGTTAGATTTGATAAAATTTATTAATCATGAAATCTAACAGATAAAATGCTGAATTAATCGGGTAGATTAGTCGGGATACATGTACATTAAACCTACTATAATTGTAGGAATGAGTTTGGATGGGTTTTATGATGAGAAAATAGGGTTTTTCAGCTTCTGGTGTAGTGGTAACCGGTTACGCTATGGGTAGTAACCGGTTACCCATTGAAAAATTGAGTTTTTGGGCAAATTTTACACTGGTAATCGGTTACCCTTCTGGTAGTAACCGGTTATCACTGTTGTGTTCTGAAAAATGACATTTCTTAGAAAATTCATAATTTTTTACTCGGGTATCCGATTGAGGCAAACTTTATATCGTTGGAAAGTTAAGACAACGTACTATCCAATGGTAGAGAAAAATATTAATTTTGAAGTGGAAAATAATTATTTATTTTATGCCGATTAAAAATATTAATTTTGATTCCTCTTTAAAAGCTTCTTAACTTCTTCATCCTTTATCTAATTTATGTGTTCTTTATATTGTTTTGAAGTTAATAATATGTTCTATCTTTTGAGACCGAGAAATATTATTTTGAGCTGACTTTTCCGATAAACCGTAAAAATGTTAAGTTAGGGAATTTGTGAGCTAAAGATGATAAAAGGTGAAACTTGGGAGGTAGCTAGGTTACCCTAGGTTGTTACGAATTAATTTAGAGACATGACAATACTTAGGCGTTGATACTCGAATAGTTTCTTCGGACTAGGTAGTTGTAATAAGATGGAAGTTTTCTTCCTTTGCGATATAATACTAATTTAATTATATTTGACTCGTGTCGAGGTCCCACGAGGCGGGACAACCGGGGAGATATAGTTAATCAGTGGATTCGAATCCCTTCATGGATGACTGTGACCCGTGTTCGTCCTGGAGAGGTTGGGCGGGGAAAGTATCCATTAGGAAAAGTAACGAGTGACCCGTGTCGAGATCTCCGTGTGTGGGATCGTCGGGGAAAGTTACTTTGTGGTAAGGTATCGTGACCCGTGTTGTAGTGCCCTTGTGTGGCTGGGTGAGGAAAGTACCTTAGGTAGATAATGAGTGACTCGTGCTCGTTCTTGTGTGTCTGGGCGGGGAAAGTTATCTACAGTTAGATAATGAGTGACACGTGCTCGTCCTTGTGTGGCTAGGCAGGAAAAGTTATCTACATGTTAAGGATCGAGTGACTCGTGCTCGTCTGCTACGGCTATGGCTGGGCGGGGAAAGATGCCTCTAAGCACCTTATGTATGCTCCGTTGTGTTTTACTTTGATGTATCTAGTTTTATGTGAACTCGAAATCTAGGTTTTCCCCAACTTGAGTTGTGTTAGATTGACCCCTTTAGAGCAAAGAGAACTCTAAGATAGGGAACCCACTGAGATGTTGTTATCTCACCCCACTATTGTTGTTGCTTTTTAGGTTTATTTTGCAAGTTTGATTTATAAGTGGAGCTATGCTCGGGATGTTTCAAGTGAAGCATAGATTTAGTCTCCCGATGTGTATTATATCTTTGTACAATGATGGATATTGTATTGATCTTAGCATTTTATTTTAGTATAATTTTCATGTCTTGTACCATAGTTTGTATTATTTTAGAATTGATCAAGAATGTGAATTATACTATTAGGCACTTATGATGGTGTCAGTACCAAAAATAACACTTGTATGATATTATTCTAGATATATATTATATGGGCGTTACAACTGGAGATCAAATCAAATGTTTCAGATTAAATATTATTAACTTACGAAAATAAGTGAAATAATTCCAAAAGGAATCTCACAAAATCAAAATAGGTCTATCAAAAATTAAAACAACCAGAACTAATGTTCTGGTACAACATGTTACAACATCTATCAGGACATCTTCACATCAGGTGAACTTAACAGCATGTTACAACACCACACACAACATCCTGTTGTGAACCATGATTTAGCAAAATTATTGTCAATCCTAAAATCATGGATCTAATAATCTCCCCCTTTAATTTTTTTTTTGTTGCTAAAACACTTTTTGCATAATAAATCTGGAGAGAGGAATAAAACCACAAATAACATACATACATTACAAAAAAGCGCATAACTTATGGCGGTTATATTAAAAAGACTGTGGTGGTTTCAACCGCCATAATTAACAAATACGACATTTTTAAAAGCGCCGTAAATTTGGCTGCCAAAAGGAAAGTAGTGATGGTTTATGAAATTCTGTGATCAGGTATGAGATGTCCTAAGAGATGTCCCAACACTTGACAGATTTAACCAAAACTTAAATAGCAAGAAAAGTAAACAACACAGAAGTTTGTTAACCCAGTTCAGTGTATAACCACACTTACATCTGGAGGCTACCAAGCCAGGAGGAAATCCACTATAAGTAATATTAATTCTAGACTTACACCACCCTGTTTAATCTATCACTTAATAACTACCCAATGCAATTTCTATCTAAGACACAACTTAGATAAGAGTACCCTACTCACTCCCCCTCAATCACACAGTGATCAAGTTTACAAGTTTAATAAAATTGAAGACATTCTTCAAACAATACAACTTGATCTTACTTCACAGTTTCAATCAAGTCACAAATGCACTTTTGCTTAAAAGCTCATAAAGTGGTACAATTTAAAACAACCTGCTATTAAAAACACTAGACACCCTATTTGGTCTTCTGAAATTCATACTCAATTCTATGAGTTTCTGTTGATTAAATAGGTATCTGTAATTTGGGCTTTCTGTAGAATGATCCAGCCCTAATGCGCAAGCAGCATCCACCTTGAATTTAGGGTTTGTTACTTCCTAGATTCTAGGTGATTTAGGCCTTCTGTTTTAATCTGAATCTTCAATATAAAACTCCCTACAGATGCGCCTTGTTCTGTTTTTATCCATCATTAATTAATTCCAGATAACTCTCCTTAAATATATCTGATCAGTTAGTCAATAATTAATTCTGGTAGCAGGTTTGAGATGTCTCAACATCTGTTGGGACATCCTGAAAAACTGAACTTAAGTCTTTAACACAATGTCCCAACATCTGGTGAGACATCCTGAAATAAGGTCATATACTCTGTTTGATAATGTCCCAACATTTGATAGGACATTCTGAACTGAATTCAATATTTCTTGTTGGTCAAAAATTCTGCCAATTCAAGACATCTACAAACTCCCCCTTTGGCTAATTTTTGGCTAACATCTTTTCTGGTTTTCAGAGTGCAGCAGAAGTTCTTTTTATCAGAGTATAGCATTACTTTTCTGTTGATTCATATTTGAGATTACTCCCCCTCAAACATATATGTATCCAGTCTTGTTGCAACAGAAATATTTATCAAAACACACTGATTCAGTTCAGACACAAACAAACAGATTTTTCATTCATAATTAAACAGCAATACATTTTGTTGTTGTTCTCCCCCTTGTTAGACACAAATTATGGGGCCAAAGACCAGAAATACAATGCAGTGCTGTCATTACAATTTCCTCACATACAATGATCACTTAGACTCCTCACTTTCAGTTTCTTCATCAGCTTCAGCTTCTTCATCAGAGGCAGTTTCTTCATCAGAGGCAGCTTTTTGATCTCCTTCACTCTCCAGCCTTTGGATGATTTCTTCAAGTTTCAGCTTCCTTGCTTCAAGTTCTTTGCAGGTGCTTTTTAGTTCAGCAATTAATGCAGCCTTGGAGATAGGAGTCTTGGCAGTTGAAGGACCTACTGATGTCCCAGAAGGTGCTTCAACATCTGCTGCATGATGACTAAGGAACAATTTGTAGTGAAAATCCAGGGGGATTTCTCTTTTGCAGACTGTGTCCTTTTCAGTGAGGATTCCAGGGTATTGATTGAGCACTATACCACACAGCAAAGAGGGAAAAGCTATTGGCAGCTTTGTTGCAGAAGAGCTGGCATGCTTCAAGGTCTGATCAAAAATGTAAGCACCATAATCCAGCTTAGTCTGAGTTCCCACAGCATAGATAAACCTGGTCAGGCCAGTGGATATTGAAGATGTGTGGTTAGTAGGCACCCAGTTTGCTGTACCTATCCTGTTCAGCATGGCATATTTTCTGGTTAGCATGCTCACTGAGAGCTTTCCTTTAACAGGCCATGCCTTGACCTGGTTTGCAGTGATAACCTTGCAGACTTGGTTATCTGTCTTACCTAGCTCATTTGGTCCATCTGTTTCTCTTCCTAGGTATTGATTGATGATCTGAGGAGAGAACTCTACACACCTACCTCTAACAAAGACTTTTCTAAATTCAGAGGACTTACCATTGGCACAATCCTCCTGAAGATTAACAATGAATTCTTTGACAAGAAGTTCATAGCAGGGAGAGAGATCTGAGACTGTTTTGAAGAGGCCTGCAGCAGAGATGAGATCAATCAGTTCAGTGCATTACTGCTCAGTTCTCTTTCAAGGGCAACCCTTCTTTGGTACACAAACTTCCATCTGTTAACACTAGAAACATGATGGAATGAGATGTTGTCCAAGGGAGCTTCTGGAACAGCAGTTGAAGCCCTAGATGGTGCTGGTTTCTTCTTGGGAGGAGATGTTGGGACATCTGATTCAACATCTGAGTCTGATGGGGTGACAGCTTTCCTCTTCTGGGTTTGGACTTTACTCCATTGTTTTGTTGGACCAAAGGCAGCTTTAGCTTTGCCTTTCTTTGGGGTAGCTTTCTTCTTCTCAGGAATTTCAGGTTCAGCTTGCATCTTTCCTTTCCTGGACCTGAGCCTTTTGGCTATGCTAGGTCTAATAGAGGCTATGATCTTTGTATCAGAATCCTGCTCCAGATTCACCACAGGAGGAGATTGAGCAGTCTCCTCTTCAGCTGGTTGATCAGCAGAGATTTGATCTTCAGTTGAGGCTTTGGTCTGATCCTCAGAGTTTTCTTCATCACTTTCATTTGAGGCCTTTTTCTGGTCCTCTGTTTGTTCAATATCAGCATCAGATGAGTTCTTTTTCTCATCTTCAGATGTTCCAACATCTATTGGGACATCCTGTTGAGCAGGAGTGTCCTCTGCAGCTTGAGCTTGTTCTTCTTGAGGTGCAGGCATGGTGTTCAGAGGAATAGAAATCCCACTAACCACTCTCTGTTCAAAAAGAATCTTGTTGACTATCTCCTTGATGGAAGCATCCACATAGTCAGAAGATTTTGGAGGCATGTTTGCTGGAGAAGGAATGCCTCCTTTGGATTTGCTGCAGACTTGATCTTTAGCTCTTTTTGGAGTTCTTGGCTTTTTAGCATGAGAAGCACTTCCTCTTAGTTCGTCCAATGGGGTTGATTTCATTGGTACCACAGAGATGGGAGTTGCATGAACTACGTCTTCTTTGTTGAGAACTTCTTCAGGAGTGTTAGGGTTTTGAGACATTGTCAAGGAAGATGGATGAAGAGCTTTAGGGTTGATGATTTCTGAAGAACAGCTAGTTAATGTGATTCGCTTTTGATAGTATGATGAGAATCTTGATAGCTGATTATAAGCAGTTACTAAATAAGTAGCCGTTACATTGCAAATTATTAGGAATGGAATTCCCAAGGTTCTTGTCCAGACTGGTGTTGCCATCTGGAACTTATGCCATACAATGTCATATGACATGTTGGCACATCTCATTAACTGCTAAATATCACATAAACAGATTCCCAGTTTGCCCCTTAAGTTCTCAAATTGTGTAGCATCCAATGCTTTGGTAAAGATATCAGCTAACTGCAGATTTGTAGCTACATGTTCCAATGAAATCACCTTTTCTTCTACAAGATCTCTGATGAAATGATGTCTGATATCAATATGCTTGGTCCTGCTATGTTGGATAGGATTCTTTAATATGTTGATTGCACTTAATTTGTCACAGTACAATGTCATGACATCCTGTGGGACATTGTACTCAGTGAGCATTTGCTTCATCCAAACCAACTGAGAACAACTGCTTCCAACTGCTATATATTCAGCTTCAGCTGTAGATAAAGATACACAATTTTGTTTCTTACTGAACCAAGAAATCAAATTGTTTCCTAGAAAGAAGCATCCTCCTGAAGTGTTTTTTCTGTCATCAGCACTTCCAGCCCAATCAGCATCACAGAAGCCAGTGAGAATTGGTTTACATCCATGAAAGTACATTATGCCATAGTCACAAGTACCATTAACATATTTAAGAATTCTCTTGACTTGATTGAGATGACTGACTTTTGGATCAGCTTGATATCTTGCACATACACCTACTACAAATGCTATGTCAGGTCTGCTAGCAGTCAAGTATAACAAGCTTCCAATCATGCTTCTGTATAAGCTTTGATCTACATTCTCACCCTTTTCATCTTTAGTCAGCTTTAAATGTGTGGGGGCAGGATTTCTCTTATGAGTAGCATTTTCCATTCCAAATTTCTTGACTATGTTCTTGGTATACTTGCTTTGGGAAATGAACATTGAGTCTTCCATTTGCTTTATTTGCAGACCAAGAAAGTAGGTTAACTCTCCTACTAGGCTCATTTCAAATTCAGATTCCATCTGCTTGACAAAATGTTTGACCATCCTGTCAGACATCCCACCAAAGACAATGTCATCAACATATATTTGAGCAATCATGACATTTCCTTGTTCATCTTTAACAAACAGGGTTTTATCAATTCCACCTTTTCGGTACCCTTGCTTGATAAGAAATGTGGTCAGTCTTTCATACCATGCCCTTGGAGCTTGCTTCAGACCATTAAGTGCCTTCTTTAGTTTGTATACATGATTTGGACAGCTTGGATCAACAAATCCTTTAGGCTGTTCTACATATACCTCTTCATTAAGATAACCATTTAAAAAGGCACTTTTCACATCCATTTGAAATAGCTTGAACTTTAAGATACAAGCAATTCCCAAAAGTAGTCTGGTTGATTCAAGCCTTGCTACTGGTGCAAAGGTTTCATCAAAGTCTACTCCTTCAATTTGAGTGTATCCTTGAGCTACAAGTCTAGCTTTGTTCTTTGTAACAACTCCTTGTTCATTTGACTTGTTCTTATACACCCATTTTGTTCCAATCACATTTATGTCATTAGGTCTAGGAACAAGATTCCACACTTCATTCCTTGTGAATTGACCTAATTCCTCTTGCATAACACAAATCCAGTATTCATCAGTAAGAGCTTCCTTGATGTTTTTAGGTTCTATTTTAGAAACAAAACATGAACCTGAAATCACTTCTCTTGATCTAGTGCTCACACCTCTGTTGGGATCACCAATTATCAAATCTTTGGGATGATCCTTCTGTATTCTGATGGAGGGAGGTTTGCTGGATTCTTCTGTCCTTGTATCAGTTTGAGTGAAGTTATAATGATCATTCTTTTCTTCAGCTTCAATTTTGATATCAGCAGATGTTCCAACATCTTCTGGGACATCTGTAGGAGCATCATCAATTATCACATTTATGGACTCCATGATAACCTTGGTTCTAGAATTAAATACTCTATATGCTCTGCTGTTTATAGAGTATCCAAGAAAAATCCCTTCATCACTTTTAGGATCCATTTTTCTTCTTTGCTCCCTATCTGCCAGAATATAACAGTTACTTCCAAACACATGGAAGTACTTAACTGTGGGTTTTCTGCCCTTCCAGACTTCATATATTGTGGACAAAGTTCCTTTCCTTAGAGTAACTCTATTATGAATGTAACAAGCAGTGTTCATAGCTTCTGCCCAGAAGTACAAAGGTAACTTTTTAGCATGGATCATAGCTCTTGCTGATTCTTGAATAGTTCTATTCTTCCTTTCAACAATCCCATTCTGTTTAGGAGTGATTGGTGAAGAATATTCATGATTGATTCCTTCTGAAGAGCAGAAATCTAAGAACTTTTGGTTCTCAAATTCTTTTCCATGATCACTTCTTATTCTGATCACACAGCTGGATTTTTCCCTTTGTAATCTTTGGCATAATTCTTTGAATACATCAAATACATCAGACTTTTCTTTGATGAAATTTATCCATGTATATCTTGAAAAGTCATCAACCACCACATAGGCATACCTCTTACCACCAAGGCTTTCAACTTGCATAGGTCCCATAAGATCCATATGCAAAAGTTCCAAAACTTTGGAAGTTGTCAGATGTTGGAGCTTTGGATGGGACATCTTGTTTTGCTTGCCTATTTGACATTCACCACATATTTTGCCATCATCAATCTTCAGTTTAGGAATACCTCTTACAGCATCCATAGATATTATCTTCTTGATGCCTCTGAAATGAAGATGACCTAGTCTTTGGTGCCATAGTTTCACTTCTTCTTCTTTAGCTAAAGAGCAAGTTGAAGTGAGACTGAGGTCTTGAGATTCCCACATGTAACAGTTGTCCTTAGATCTGGCTCCTCTCATGACAACCTCTTGTTCTTTGTTAGTCACTATGCATTCAGTTTTGGTAAAGTTTACACTGTACCCTTGATCACATAATTGACTTATGCTGATCAGGTTAGCAGTTAAACCTTTAACTAGCAGCACATCATCTAGTCTTGGAACATCTTGACAGTCCAAGGTCCCAACTCCCTTGATTTCTCCTTTAGCTCCATCTCCAAAGGTTACATACCTGGATGAATGTGACTTTAAGTTTACTAGCAGGTTCTTCAATCCAGTCATGTGTCTTGAACATCCACTATCAAAATACCAGTCTTCCTTAGCTGATACTCTTAGTGATGTATGTGCTATATATGCAACACTTTTCTTTGACCATTTGAGTTGAGATTTCTTTTGATGTCTCTGCTCTGTGTGTTGTTCAACAGCAGATCTCCAAGATTGATTGTTGATCTTGTTCTTGAGTATGTAGCCTTGATCAGCCTGAATGCTAGTTTTTGGTCTCCATACCTTCTTGATGACTTCTGTCTTCTGCTTAGGAGGTTGCTGATTCATCTGATTTGGATATCCATGTAGCTTATAACAGTGAGGTTTGATATGTCCAAATCTTCCACAGTGATGGCATCTCCATCTTTGATACTTCTTCTTCATTTTGTTCTTTCCAGAATATTGAGATATCTGTTGGAACATTATGTTTGACTTTGTGTTCTTTTCCTGATGTTGAAGCATCTGTTGGGACATCTTGTTTGACTGTATGAATTTTGAAGTTGTTTTGCTAGAGCTAGCTTCATCTTTATGTACTCTGTTAAATCCCAGTCCACTTTTATCCCCTGAGTGCTTATTGTTGTTGAGAATAACATCCAGTGTATTTGAGCTGTTGTTCATCATTCTAACAGATTTGGACATATGTTCCAACTTGGAGTTGAGAAGACTTACTTCACTTTTCAAGGTATCAATGATCTCTTGATCACTTGCTTTTTCATCTTCTAATGCCTCATTCTGCTTCTTTAGCTTTATAACCTCACTGCATATTTCAGTGCTTCTTTTGTATAGATCTTTGAATGCTTGCTCAAGTTCTTCATAAGTAAGCTTTCCATCACTGGATTCACTTTCAGACTCACATAATCCAGCTAAGGCAGTGATATGCTTAGCTGATTCTTCTTCTGAATCACCTCCTGAGTCTTCATCAGACCAGGTTACAGATAATCCTTTCTTCTGCCTTTTTAAGTAGGTAGGACATTCATTCTTGATGTGTCCATATCCTTCACATCCATGGCATTTGATTCCTTTTTCTTGACTGGTCTTTTCAGCAAAATTTGACCTTCTGTTAGCATCATAAGATCTCTTGTTCTCAGAAGAGTTTGTGTATCTTCCACTGGGATTGGATTTGCCTTCCATTCCTCTGAGAATCTTTTTGAATTGTCTTCCAAGCATAGCAAGGTTGTCTGATAAGCTTTTATTATTTTCTGATTCATCATCTTCTTCTTCATCAGTATTTGTTACTAGGGCTATGCTTTTGTTCTTCTTAACATTTGTGTCATTCATTCCCATCTCAAAAGTTTGAAGGGAACCAATGAGTTCTTCAACTTTCATAGAGCATATGTCTTGAGCTTCTTCTATTGCTGTGACTTTCATGTCAAATCTTTTTTGCAAAGATCTGAGGATTTTTCTTACAAGCTTTTCATCAGTCATCTTTTCTCCCAAAGCTCCAGAAGTATTAGCTACTTCTAAGATGTTCATGTAGAATTCATGAACTGTCTCATCTTCCTTCATTCTCAAGTTTTCAAACTTGGTGGTGAGAAGTTGAAGTCTTGACATTTTTACCTTTGATGTTCCTTCATGAGTTGTTTTGAGAGTATCCCACACATCTTTGGCTAGCTCACAATGATGCACAAGTCTAAAGATGTTCCTATCAATGCCATTGAATAAAGCATTTAAGGCCTTTGAGTTGCCTAGTGCTGAATCTTCTTCCTCTTTACTCCATTCTTCTTCAGGTTTCAGCACTTTTGATCCATCTTTGGTATCTTGGACAGGATGATCTCATCCAACATTGACTGCTCTCCATGCCCTGTTGTCAAGTGATCTTAAGAATGCAATCATTCTTGGCTTCCAGTAGTCATAATTAGATCCATCCAGTATAGGTGGTCTATTTACTGACCCTATATCTCTGTCCATGTTACAGAATTTGTATTCCCTAGATCTCACCCAGTATAAACAGGCAGGGTGCCTGCTCTGATGCCAATTGAAATTCTGTGATCAGGTATGAGATGTCCTAAGAGATGTCTCAACACTTGACAGATTTAACCAAAACTTAAATAGCAAGAAAAGTAAACAACACAGAAGTTTGTTAACCCAGTTCAGTGTATAACCACACTTACATCTGGAGGCTACCAAGCCAGGAGGAAATCCACTATAAGTAATATTAATTCTAGACTTAAACCACCCTGTTTAATCTATCACTTAATAACTACCCAATGCAATTTCTACCTAAGACACAACTTAGATAAGAGTACCCTACTCACTCCCCCTCAATCACACAGTGATCAAGTTTATAAGTTTAATAAAATTGAAGACATTCTTCAAACAATACAGCTTGATCTTACTTCACAGTTTCAATCAAGTCACAAATGCACTTTTGCTTAAAAGCTAATAAAGTGGTACAATTTAAAACAACCTGCTATTAAAAACACTAGACACCCTATTTGGTCTTCTGAAATTCGTACTCAATTCTATGAGTTTCTGTTGATTAAATAGGTATCTGTAATTTGGGCTTTCTGTAGAATGATCCAGCCCTAATGCGCAAGCAGCTTACACCTTGAATTTAGGGTTTGTTACTTCCTAGATTCTAGGTGATTTAGGCCTTCTGTTTTAATCTGAATCTTCAATATAAAACTCCCTACAGATGCGCCTTGTTCTGTTTTTATCCATCATTAATTAATTCCAGATAACTCTCCTTAAATATCTCTGATCAGTTAGTCAATAATTAATTCTGGTAGCAGGTTTGAGATGTCTCAACATCTGTTGGGACATCCTGAAAAACTGAACTTAAGTCTTTAACACAATGTCCCAACATCTGGTGAGACATCCTGAAATAAGGTCATATACTCTGTTTGATAATGTCCCAACATTTGATAGGACATTCTGAACTGAATTCAATATTTCTTGTTGGTCAAAAATTCTGCCAATTCAAGACATCTACAGTTTATAATTAATCGTGCAAACCGTCGTATTTACACAATTTGAAGTGACAATTTTTGTTTATATAATAGCGATTTCAAATACCATATATTTCACACAATAAGGAAATATCTTTAAATTATATGTATATTAAAACCGTCACAATATATTAAAAAATACATCATTTAATACCGTCCAAATTTACTTATAATATCAGTCCTAAAAAAGAATTCTTTCAAATATCAGTCACTTAAAAAAATTGTATTATGAATAAACATAAAACCCGAAAACCCTATCTAAATTTTTATATTGTTTTCACTCAATTCATTTTTCAAAGCTCTCTCTTGTATTTTCTCCAAACTCCCAAACAAATCTTAAAGTTTGACTATTAGATAAATAAATTTAGCAAAATATTGTTCTATTAAAAAATCTAACTTGAATCATCCAATTGATTAAATAAGCTCTGTTGTAGTTTAAAAAAATTTAATAAAATTTAACGAGCAACATCTGATCATAAATACAACATTTGTATACTTTAATGCTCTCACCAACAATTTCACCTTGTTCCCAAACAATACAAAATTTAAATGACAAACTGCTAGAACTCAAGACATTCCTACAACCAAATCAAACATGGTGGTGTGAACATGTAGGTTTCAAAAACACATAAATGAATCATAACATAGTTATAATCATGTCACAATCATAACATACCAATAATTCTCCATTAAAAAAATCAAAAACAGAAAGCAAAATAAAGAAGCGTTGGAAGTTAATTCGGAAGAAAAATAAATAAATAGTTTGTTACCTAATTACCAAACCGCACAGCCAACACTATTTAACATACTCTCAATCAAAGAGACTAATTTGATCAAACAGTATTCAACAGGAACCTATGAATAAACAGTTAATCAAAACTAGATTAGCAGTAGAATAGACGATTGCGGAATAGCATAAAACCTGATCGTGGAACTGTGGATTGCGGATTTGCGATTGAACGAAGCAAAATGATGGTTCAGATGATTGGTATGACTTCTTATTAGGGTTTCTATATTGATATTGATACTCAAGAGGTGTAATTCTAATTTCAAATCATTGTTATGGTTTGAATTTGAATGAAAGGAATAAATTGATATCGAAAGGATTTATGGGAAACTAAACAGAAGGAAAGTAATAAGAGAAATTTTAAATCGAAGCTTTTAGGAAACTTTAATTTGAAATATAAAAGATTTTTTTGTAATCAAGTGATATATTAAAGAAAAAGAGTATTGAGGGTACTACACCTAAATACAAACAAAAGGCCAAGACAATGATTGTCAAAACAAAAGAGAATATTACAAACCAATTGCGCTAAGACAAGAAAAACAAAGGGTCCTTGTCGAACTCGTATAGATTGCAATCGAGATGAGTAATTTCCCCCATCGAAGACCACCTCCAAATGGACAACTTGATCTTCCAAATAATGTCTAAAACATTTCAACTAGCGTTGCAAAAAATAATTTCATTCCTCATCAACCAAATATTTCAAACAACCGCTAACCATACACTACCTTTTCTAACTTTTGCGACTTTTCCTGATTTACAAAACGCAAACCAATCCAAAAAGCCACCCAAAAGATCGAGATCAAAATCTGCCTTGAAAATCACCCAACAAGCAATCTCCTTCCAAATGAGTTTAGCTGCCACACACTCTAGCAAAAGATGATTAAGAGTCTCGGTGGAAGATGCACAAAACGGACATAATATATCATTTTCCACCAAGATCACCCCTCTATGCAAAAGAGCGCTCCTACTAGGTAAACTATTCAAAAAACTCCGCCACCGAAGGCCTTAACTTTAAAAGGAGCCACACTTTTCCAAATTAACTCAAAAATCCGATTGTAACGATTAAAAAGGCCAAAAGGAATAAAATGAGAGAAAGCAAGCTGATAATAAGAACTAACATTAAATGCTCCAAATAACCCATCATTCCAACACACTTCATCCTTCCGCCTAGCCTGTGGCCGAAAATCAACCAAAAAGTTCTTCAAACGATGGAATTCATCTAAAGATGCACCTGTTGTACCTCGTGCCGAAGACTGAAATCATGTTGCTTGCTACTCGAAACTGGGTTGAATAAAATCATGCGTAACCAGCTGAGACGTAACTGAACCCACGATAGCAGCCACTTGCGGAACGGTCATCTGAGAAGAAGAAATAATACTCTCGATGCCTGCAAAAACAGAAAGACCACGAACAGAAATCTCCGTCGAAACAGTAATAGCTTGTGAAGCCATAGCAGCAAGGTTTTCTCCGTCTTCCAGCACAGCAGGGCCACGAACAGAATTCACCAACGGAACATTAACAGCTAGCGATTTCGTGGGATACTCCAAACTACCAGCACCAGCATGAACAGGAAAAGAAACCAACTCCTGCGTTTCCAAAACCTCCAAGATGTTTTCAAAATCTGAACCGACTGATCAACAAAAATAGAACCAATATTATCATCTGACTGCCCAACAATCTGCATCACTGATGTCGACTGTTCTGAAACAATAGCATCAGCATTTTCGCCCTCTTCCAGAACAGCAGCCGCTGAAGCTTCTTCTTGACAGTGGTAACCAAAATCTCCCCAATTCCATTGTCCATCCGTCCAACCACCCATAGCCGCCACCGAAACATTTTCCAGACACGAATCAGAAAAAACATTTGGATACGCACGCGAGAGAGGACCACTGCCCGTCCAATTAGCCTTCCAAAAAGACACTCCAAAACCATCACCTAAAGTAACATTACAATTATCCACAAGAATATCCTCCTTGTTTGATTTGTTAAATGCAAACAAATCCAAAAACCACGCGGAAAAATTAACATTTTTGCTAGGAATGACTTTTCCGTTCCACATCATCATTCTAATATCTCCGTACTTCGCCTTCAAAACTCTATACCACAACTCCTCCGAACTGTTCATGATTTTCCACCTCCATTTATTAATAAGTGCCTCGTTGAAAATATTCATTCTCCTCAAATGAATGTCACCCAAAAAGAAAGGTAAACATAAATACCTCCAATTTATCCAATGAATTTTCCTCTTAGCCTCTGAACTACCCCAAAGAAATCTATATTGGATCCTCATCATTTCCTTCCAAACTTTCACCGGAGCTTTGTAAAATGATAGATGAAATATAGACAAACTACTAAGCATGGATTTAATTAATGTGATTCTCCCCCCAAAAGATAAAAAAAATGCCCTTGCATAGAAGAAAGCCTTCTACCAAACTTAGATAAGAGAGAAGACCAAGAAGTTATCCTCCTAGGATTTGAGCCAATAGGAATCCCGGGAAAATTAAAACGATGAGACTCTGATCTACAAGAGAGAAAATTTATCACCGCTTATACGAAACTATCTTTCACATTGATACCAATAATTTTGCTTTTATGAAAATTAATGTCAAGTCCGGACACTAATTCAAACGCGCGAAGAACCATCTTGATAGCCCATAAGTGATTCCAACTGTCATCCCCCACCAAGAGAGTATCGTCCGCGAATTGAAGAACATCAATGAAACAACTTCGATTAATGTTAAATCCGGCAAAAGCACCCAAATTTACCGAATTGAGAATCAACCTCGTTAACCCGTCCATGACCAAAACAAAAAGAAACGGTGATAACGGGTCACCTTGTCTCAACCCTCTCTCCACCACAAATTCTACGGTCGGGCTAACATTGACCAAAACAGATATCTTACTAGAAAAGACCATAGCTTCCATCCATCGCATCCACAACCCGCCAAACCCATTCTCATCAACATGAATCTAAGAAAATTCCTCGAAATTTTATCATAGGATTTTTCAAAATCAACTTTGAAAAGAGTGCATTGTTTCTTTTCCTTGATTGCAAAATCAACCAATTCATTAGTCACTAACTCCCCATCTAGAAGTTGACGCCTCGGAACAAAAGTCGTTTGATTGGGAGCTATAATAGAATTTAACACCATCTTCAATCTAGAAGCGAGGAGCTTGGAAAAAGCCTTGTAAAGACAACCCACAAGACAAATTGGCATGTAATCACCAAGCCCCAAGGGATTGTCTTTTTTAGGAATAAGAGTTAAAAAAGAAGAGACAATTGATTTTGGTAAAATAGCACCTTGATGAAAATCCGAAAAGAAGCGCAAAAAGTCTTCTTTTAGAAAATACCAACAATTCCTTATAAACAAGAAAGAATACCCATCCGGCCCCGGGCTCTTAGAACCGTCACAACTCCAAATAGCCTCCTTGATCACCTCCTCCGTAAACAGCCCTTCCAAAAAATTCTTTCTCCATAATCGATAAATATTTGAAAGACACGCCTTATAAGGTAGGTCTATTAACCTCGAGTTCCCTAAATTTCCTTCCAAAATTCTCCCATGCCTCCCTCTTAATGTCATCAACCGTATCCAATACCCCCCACATTCGTATTAATGTGGCCCAAAAAGTTACGCCTCCTCCTTTCTTTCATCACCTCATGAAAAAATCTCGTGTTATCATCCACATCATTTAACCACTTCAATCTAGCCTTTTGTATAATCATATTCTCTTTTATTCTCAAATTCATCCAAAAACGCCTCAACTCTGCCTTTCTAAGGTCGTTGAAAGCCTCCACTTGATAGTCATCACAAGAAGCTAGAGCAACATCCCCTGCATTGATCCCCTTCAAACCCTATTCCACTTCCAAATCAAATTTACAGAAAACCTAGATATTCCACATCCATAAGCTAAAATTAAGTAAATGGAACTTCTCCTTAAGAACAAATTCATTCCTACCAAGAACACACAACTTTTTCCGTTATTTTTCAACAATAGGTAAGAAATGCTTATCCCCAAACCACTCGTTATTGACTTTGAACGGTTTAGGCCCCCAATTAGAGAAATCCGACACTAACCAAAACGGACAATGGTTCAAAATGTCCCTCATTCCAATCTTTTGACCAATGATACCCCACACAATAATAGCTTTATCCGAAATAAGGAAGCGATCAAGTATACTCATAGAGAAACCATCACCATTGTACCAAGTAAATCTTTTTTCTTTACAGGGCACAATAACCAACCCCACATCCGAAATAAATTCCGCAAATTCCTTCATTTCGGCCACTCTATGATTCTCGGCTATCTCCCTTCTTTCGCTACCATTAACGATGGCATTAAAATCACCCCAAATACACTATTTGTAACACCCATTTATTTAATTAAATATAATTGTGGCATGTTGTGTTAAGTCGCGTTAATTTAAGTTGATTTCCAAAATATTGGAATATTATGTTGATAATTATAAGTTGGTTTAAGTAAAATTTAATTAATTAAGTTGATATAAGTTATGGAATACGATATGGGATATTCTCCGGGTATTGTTGGATATGTTGTTAGAATTGTTTGGACTATTTGGTTGATAATCAGAATTTAATTTATTAAGTCGGGAGAAATAGTTGGTTGAAAATTAATATTCGATTGATTTTATGTTGCGAAGAATTAAGTCGTTAAGTCGGAATATTAAGTCGGAAAGTCGAAGAAATAATATTATAAGCGATATAATTGAATATCGAAACGTGTTGGTTAATAGGCTTGAATTTCGTCGGAATTAGCAATTAAAGGGGGATTAAGAGTTAGGCTCATTAGTATTATTTTGGATTATTATTAATTTAATAAAATAAAATAAAAGAATTAGTCAAGGAAATAAAATATCAGTAGAAGTGGAACGTGGAAGTTGGGAAAAAGAGGAACGAAGAATTTGGGGAAATCGTGAAAATTGGAGAACGAGGAAAGTGGAGAAAATTGTTACGAGAAGTCGCTGTCGAAAAGTCTAAATGGAAAGCCGATCAGAGATTCGAGCGGCCATCAATTTAAGGTAAGGGTGAGGTTCAAACTCTATAATCGGGATTATGATGATTAGTATGTAGGATTGGGATTGAATGATTTCATGTTATCTGTTGTTGAATTGGTACTATATACGTGGTTTGATTTTGGTGAAATATTTGTGTTTTATGCTATGGTTGATTAGTCAATTTTGGTTGGATTTTATTACCGAATTGAATTGGTAGATGTTGCAGTGAAGTTGTTCGAGTTTTTGAAAAAAATTAATTGGGGGAAAATTCCGCACAGAAGAGTGGCGCAGGCCACCCATCATTTAAAGAACGGGTGGCGCAGGCCACCCATTGTGAGAGGGGTACCATGTGGCGCATGCCACATTAAAAAGGGATATGGCGTAGGCCATAAGCCCAGTGGCGCAGGCCATGTGCCTCCACTCCTTAAGTCGTGTAGGCCACCCACTTAAGTGGGGTAGGAACTTTGATTATTGTTCACTTTTTTTGAAACAAAGATTAAGTTGTTATGATAGATTTATATATTAAGTGTAATTTATTTAATTAAATTACATACATGATACATGATTAGCAGGAATAATTAAGGAGGAATATAATACAGACAATAAATAAAGTAAACAATGTTAATTGGTTTGTAAGAGGTGGAGTATAGCAGTAGCATATTTTAGCAGAATTAGAAACGACAGAAACAGGTTTAAGCAGAAAATAAAATTTAGCAGGTGTTGGCATTATGCATAATAGTTGAACATTGATGATAGAATAATTTGGGGAGTAAAAGGGTTTGTATAAGTAAGCTGGAATTTAACAGATTCGGTGGGGATCATTGGTAGCAGTAATAGTAGTAAAAACAGTACCGATTTAGTCAACTAGGTGAAATTACGCGATAAAATTAGTTGTCCGGAATTTAACGGAAATTGTCGAGGTAGTTCGTAATAATTATTAGGTGATTCTAGTTGGTTTATTTCGTTGATTTATGTTGAATGTGTGCATTTTCAAGTATGGATACTTATGTTGTTTTGTCCCGGTATGTGGGTATTATTAAGTTGAAGGTCAAAGGACCCGTGTTGATTATTTGAGTTGTAGGTCGTAAGACCAATGTTGATTATTAAAGTTTTAGGTCGTATGACCAACGTTGAAAGTTGTAGGCCTATGGACAAAGTTGAATCGTGTTGAATTTAAGTTGCTACGTTGTTTGTTGTAAGTTGTTTTGAGTTGTTCATTGTTTATGTGTTGCTCTGTTGGTCTCATGACAAACATCGCATTTCTAAGTTGGAGCGGATGCTCACCATGTTGGCCTGGATTGGCAAAAAATTATTAAGTTGAAGGCTTAGGCCTTGTAGATACCTCGATAGCCTGGTATATTTTAAGTTGAGAGTTTTACTCCAATGGTACCACAAGCATATGCATAGTCGAGTTGCATCCTGTGTCACATTATTTATGTTGTTTATGTTGTTTATGTGGCCAAGTTGATAAAGTTATTCATGTTGCTTAAGTTGATAAAGTTGTTTACGTTGATTAAGTTGTTTATGAAGATTTAAGTTGATTAAGTGGCTTATGTTGATTACGTTGAGTAAGTGGTTCATGTTGAATAAGTCGATTATGTTACTAAGTTAATTATATGATTATGTTGAATAAGTTGATTATATGGTTATGTTGCATGAGTTGTTTATATGCTTATATTCATAAAGTCGATTATGCTGCTACGGAAGAAGTTGAATATGTTATATATAATTTTCGAAGTTAATGAAGGTGTCTATGTTGATTTTATAGTTGAAATTGATTATGTTGATATGTGAATTAAGTTGATAAAGTATATTGATAAGTTGTGGGTGATTGGTAGGATGTTGTTGTAGTATGAAAATTGTATGATTCTATCTAGCGTATTAATTATCATACTCTTGTTTATATGGTTCGATATCTCACCCCTTATGTTTGAATGTTACCCTTGGTTGGTAACATGCAGGTATTCCATATTAGAGTTGCTTACCTTCGTAGTCAAGTCGGTGTCGTCGCTCTGATACGTAACACTCGGGGGATTTAACGTTGTTATCTCATAGTTGTTTTCTCGTTATTGTTGTGATAGTTAAAGGTTGAAGTTGAACAGAAGAATATGTTATTACAAGTTGTGTTATAAGTTGATAAACAAATTGTTATGTCATGACAATGAAGTTGAAAATTATGAACATGTTGTTTAATAATAAAGATGTTTTGGCTTACAAAAATAAATGAAGTTGTTGTTGTCTCCCGATCTATATGTGTTATGTATCCATGTTGATATGCGATATAATGTGATGTCTTTAAAGTCGAAAATGTGGCATCCTATATTATTGTTGAATTTTTGAAACTCTGATTTATGAATTTCCGTCGGGTAGATTTGGGGTGTTACATTAGTGATATTAGAGCAGGTCGGTCCGTCCGGCAAAGATTGTCTAATGTTGTTAATTCCTTAGTACGTGGCATGTGTGTGAAACACTGTCGTTACTTGTTGTTAGTTTCTAGTCGTTGTCTGTAGGTGTTGGTTGGAATTAAGTGGGGGAGAAGCTTGACTCCTGGACTGTTGTTGGAATGTCGAAGCTGATTCAAATTTGATATTAATTGAAAGAGTGAAAGGTTGTTTAAGAGATGTTGTTGCATACCGGCGAGAGCATGGACTCGTGAACTTGTATCGGTCAGGTTGAGAAGTGCGTGGATTTTTTATGGTGATTGTTTGAGAAAAAGGATTTATTCAAATGAAAAGACAAGTTGATGGATCAAGTTGAAGGATCAAGTCGGTAGATTGCTATGCTTTGAGTGTAGTTGTATTAAAGTCGAGTAATTTTGAAGTTGAAGGTAGAGCAAGATTTTTGGTAGATCTTGGAAGCAAGAGGGAGAGAGATGGAACTTATGTTCATCAATCTAAACAAATTCTGGTTTTTGCAATCTTAGAGCAGCTGTCACGAGAAGTGGCATAACTTTTTAACTGTGATTTGGATTGAAGCGGTTCTAGACTTTTTGGAAAGCTTACGAAATTCCCTACAGCTGGCTTATAAGATTTGCATTCAGGAGGTTTATGATGATGGAGATAAGCGCATTTTAATATTTGGGTTTGCTGCTGATTTTTGGAAAATTCTGCATACGGGAATTGTTGACCAGTCTCATTGCAAGGAGGATAACTTTTTACTCGTAAGTCGGATTCAAGTGATTTTCAAAGTTCTGGAATCTGCACGAAATTCTCTTCAAGTTAGAATATAATTTTGTAATTTGGAGGTCTTTATTGGAAGAGATAATGGCGTCCGAAGTTGAACGGGTATTGCTGAAAATTTGGAAAGATGAGAATGTTGATAAAGAATAAAATGTTGGTATTAAAAGAAATATGAAGGTATCGGAGGATGCATAGAGATACGATTTATGTCGAATAGGGAAGATTAAAGGGCCGATGTTAGATGATGTTAATTTTGAGAAGAAGATGGACGTTTTATTAGTGTTGTTAAGAATTTTAACTTGGTTGGAAGTTGTAATTGGAGCAAAGCGCTTTGGATGGTACTTGTGGTAGCGACTCTGGTGTTAGAGGAATTTTTACAGTTGTGGTGTACTACGATCATGTATAAGAAGTTATGTATTGGAATTAGGATGTGTTGGTATAATTGACGAATTTGGAATTAATGGAACTAAGAAGGAGTTGTTAAGCCGTAGAGAGTTGGCGGAGCATTATGCTTACGGACTCTGGGCACAAATTGAAGTACGCTATTGCGTTGGGTAATGACAATTTATGCCACTGTTATGGTTGTCGGATTTCTATTGACAAATTGAGGAACTGATCACCCTTAATCTATTGTTAATAGCAGACGAAATCATAATTGATGGATAAATGTGTTATGCCAACTAGTACAGTATGTACGTTGAATCAGTTGAAGTTAAGTTGGGTGCTTGAGTATTGTTTGTTTTGTCGATGCAGGTTATTATATGAGAATATCAGTTGGATTTAGAGATGATAGCATGAAGTTGCGTTTGGATTAAACAGAGTAATAAGAAAAACTCATAGTTGAATTCTGGTTAATCTGAGTGTTGTTTTGTGATGAATCAAGTGACTTGAGACTTGAACCTTTCTTGAGATGATTCGAGAAGAAAGTAAGTGAAAAATTGAAAATTGTGATTTGGCAAGAATGTCAGATAAAGTTGAGTTGCAAGCATCAATAGAAATAAAGTTGTAAGTTGGTTTATTAAAGTGCAAATTTGATTGGGAAAAAGGATGAGATACTTGGTTGTGTTAATTCGAATAAGAATTTATGAAGGGTTATATCGGTATGAGTAAGAATCAAGGATTCGGTATGTTGACTTAGTTGGAAGAGAAGACTATAAGTTATCTTGTGGGAACTCGTTAGACCATGTACCATATGTTGTTGTGATGATGTTGCGTGTTTAAGATGATTTTCGAAGGACGTGTTGCTAAAAGATAGTAAAGTTGTAATTGTGTTGAGGATAATTGGGGAGAGTAAGTACATCTTATTCAAGATTGGGAAGTAGTCGCCGTTGTAATTACGCCGAACGTTCAAAGTTGTTGTCTTATGAATCTAAGTTGGAAGTATTCGGTAACTACGAAAGAGTTAGAATACCTGTTGGAACAGAATTCCAAAGGATTAAGTCTGAGGCTTTGTTGATATGTCGATTTTGGTGATTGTAAGTGAAGTTAAACTCGGTAAACTTGGAAGTATGAAATTAATCAGAATGCGTAGCGAAGGCGCGGTGTCGTGCAGTTGTTCTTATGTGAATGAAAATGATGTTGGTAGCTTGGTTGTATTATATGTTGTATTTAAGTTGTGTGTCCTTGTGTTGATATGTGTCGCTCCCCCGGACTCTCGTCCCGGAGCAGACGCGGACGGTCGGCAATGTTGGAGGTTGAGGTTGAATAGAGTCGCCAGCTAGGCATTTTTATCCCGAAGGAAAGGTAATGCTACATAAACCTGGAAGGGTATGGATAAGACGGTTGCGAACCAAAGAAACTGAGAAAGGGGGTTGGTTACGACCTGGGAATGTATTAGCACCCAGATTGTCCGTCGTACTCGACGGGATCCACGCTTACTTGATTGTGTTTAAAAGGGGGTAGTGTATATGTTGACTGTGTATGAAAAGCTAAGGAGAAATGTACAGTGTGTCAGTGCAAAAAAGAGAGGGTGAGTGCTCAAGAATGAGGCTTAGAAAGAAAGCTGGAAGGAGGAGAGGGGGAAGACAAAGAGACTTTTGTTCGATAACTGTTAAGTTATGCCTACGTATCCTCTCGTGCAATGAGGAAGTTAGAACACCGTAGTTTGACTCAAAGAGACTGAAATGATTTTGACTGTGAACTGCTTGCTTGTCTATGCTCAAGTGTGTGACTCATTTGGCTCGAGTGTGATGAGAAAAGAATGAGTGTGATGAGAAAAGAATCCCGGAGGAGACGATTATTGTTTGTTTTTGTTTTCAGTTTTTTATTGTTTTTGGTGTTTTGCATAGGATAATGAGCTTAAGCCTAAACCAATTGTTGTAAACTCATTATATCCTCACTGATTAGGGATAATGAGCCTACTTAAGTGTGAGATAACCATCTCAACTTAATTACCATGATGATGTAGGATTAAGATCATTAACCTACTTGTGATTATTAAGATGTTTTTGGGTTTTGTTTAGTGTTAAGTAATAAGTTTAATCTCTAATCAGGGATTAGTGAACTCATTACACCATCCTAAGAGAAGGATGATAGATGAGAACACTTAAGCTGAGGAAGACTCCTCAACTTAATCCATGGTTAGTGACTAAATTCATTAGATAACAAGCCTTTATTAAATGGATTTTAATTAAAGGTGGGATTAAGAAATGAGTTTTAAGTTTGTAAGACAACTTGAGGGGGACTTGTCCATTAAACACTAGGGTTAGTCCCTCTTAACCAAAAGGAAGAGATGTAACCCTAATATAAGGCCCAAGTTACAAGCTTAAGTCTTAATAGTTATTAGGTGTTTTGATTAGGAAGTGTAAACAAATTAAAGGTTTAACACTAAGGATTAAAGTTATACACTCCATCCTAAGATAAGGATGCATGCATAACCCTAATTCAAAGTCCTAAAGCTTTAAGTGTGTAGCCCCTGATTATGAGATGAGAAAAGAGACTCAAGGAGACTCAAAGGTAAAAAGCTAGGGGAGACTATATACAACCCTAAAATTATCATGCTTGTGTCGTTCCCCGGATTTCCATCCTGGTACAAACGCGAAAGTGGCGCGGAAAAAGAATAGAGTCGCCAGCCAGGCATTTTTATCCCGAAGAAAGGGAATGGTAATGCTGCACAAACCAGAAGAAAAGAAAAGGAAGGACACAGGTCCTGCAAACCAAAGAGACTGAGTTCGGGAGTCGATTACGACCTGGGAAGGTATTAGCACCCAGATCGTCCGTTGTACCCGACGGGATCCACGCTTGCAAAGAAAACTATTTCAAAGGGTGAGGGTATGAAAACTGCAGCAAAGAAAAGAAATGAAAAGAAACTGAACTGGAAAAGAACTGAATGAGAAAACAAAGAGAAAAAAATGTAGGGAAAATAAAGATTGTGCTCGAACGGGCCCTACCCCGCTGCCTACGTACCTCATCAGGATAATGAGGGTCAGAGACGCCGTAGTTCCCCTAACTATGGGTACTAAAAGGAAACTGCTTGTGAATTAAAGCTTGAACTGCCTATGCCATTGCTCAGGTGTTACAGACTCGGACGACGAGTGCGTAACCGTCTTGCAAAATGACAAGTAGGAGCAAGTTCGCATACGGAGCGAATGAGATGAGAAAAGAATTCCTGAAGGAAAGACGTTTATTGTTTGTTTGTGTTTTTTAGAAGCTTCTATGAGTGCGTCACAAGTAAGTGAACTCAAGCTCTCTTCAATGGAATGTGCACTTGTCACTACATTCCAATATGGAATAATAGAACAAGCACACTCAAGTAAGGAGAAGATCCCCAAAACTTGAACCCAAAGATTAGGGCCTAAGCTCACTAACTTGTTTACTTATTAAGTGTTTTTGTATTTACAGATGAAGAAGTGTTTTTTATGCTTTTTCTTTTATGAAGGAGATACCTTGATCAAACTTGTGCATCACAAGGTAAACTTGTAATATCCCAAGATGGGAAGACTACAAGCATACCTCATGGGATAAGGATATGGATCAAGATATCACTTCAAACATTATTAAGTGTCTTTTATGGAGTTATGAGATGAGAAGAGAAGAAGAACCAAAAGGATCATAAAGGAAAAATTCTAAAGGGAGACTACAATAATCCTAAGTGTTAACATGCATGGATGTCCTAAGGGTTAGTGAGGTTTCTATCCTAATGAAGAAGGAAAGAAGAAGAGAAGAAGAAGATAGAAGAAGGGATGAGAAAGGCCTAAGCCCAACAAGCAAATGGTTAGCTCAATAGAGAAATGAGAAGAGAAGATGAGAGTTGGAGATATGGAACTCAATTCCCACACCTCACACTTACCATAGCCCCTGCAAGGTTAGTATGCATACAAGTGAAACAAGATAAAGCAAATGGAATGCTAACATCAAACAATCAGAAGTGAAATGATATGAACATATGCACAATGCAAATGCAACTCAAAGAAATGAGGAGAAGAAGAATATGCAAGCTAAAGATGCAACATGAAACACTTATGAGAACAAACGCGCACTTATGAAATATGCAAAGCAAAATGCACAAGATATAGACTCAAAGCTCACAACCAGAACCAAAACAAGATGAAGAATGGGTTAAGAAGCTAACAAGATGAAGAGAAAAGAGGTACAATACCAAACAATTACAAAATGGAAGCAAAAGAAACAATAAGATGAGATGGAAACACTTAAGGAAACAAATGACTTAAAGAAGAAGAAAACACACAACTTCAGAAGACACAAACCTTATCCTAGGACCAGGAAGGTACCCACACCCCAAAGGAACCCCAAATGAGAAGAAAAAGTTGGCACAAGTGCCCTTGTAAGCTTAAATGAGAGCTAAAGGTTCAAAGGAAGCAAAATGGGACAAGGTTAAAACCAAAATTCAAAACAAATCAACCAATCACCTAAAAATTCCACAATTTAAACCAAATGACCTTCAAATATGTTATATTAACTAGCCAAAAGGATTTGAAAAGATTCAGAAGCAAAGTAGGTTTAATGGAGGCAAGAACACAAGTGAGGGTTACAAACTTACATCACAAGTCACAAGATCAAAACTCAAGAAATAAGTTTCCAAAAATCCAGAGAAAAATCACATGAAAAATAAAAGGTCTTAAGAATCCAGAGCAAAACGAATGGGATAAAAACTCAAAATATTTAAGTCTATGGAAATTATACAAGGCAGAGGGGTCAAAGAAGAACTTAAAAGAAGCTAGGTGCAATGAGGAATTAATTCAGACACGTGGACAAGGAAAAAAAATAAAATAAAAATATGAAAAATTAATAGAGACTTAAAATGAGACACATGATTTTTTTAGGATTTTTTTAGTGAAGGAAACTATTTTAAAATAATTGAAATGAAAACTGAATTTAAAAAAAATAAAAGTGAGAAAGAAAATAAAAGAAGAAAGGAAGGGGTGTATGTAGTAAGGGATTTGAACTGAAAATGTTTGGGCCTAGGGGGATGGGGTGCGCTTAGCACATAGCTAAGCCCAGAACTAACGCATGAACATGTTATTTAGTGTGGAATTTAGTGTAATTAAAATGGAAAAAGGCTGGGAAAGTAAGGAAGCAATGGATCAATCAAACGGCTGGAACATAACATTCATTAATTGAGGTGGACATAAGATGACTAGTGATTGGTTGGCGCATGCTTGTTGTTGTGGACGTTATCACATGCTGAATTAAAAAGGAAATAAAAAGAACAAAGGGAGACGGACGAAGATTAGGGCTAGGTGGCAAGCCGTGGAGCCTTGGATGAGAGGTTCTACGGTTTAGACTTCATCTTCTTCGCAACAAACCCTAACTGAACTTGAACAACTTTCCAGTGACCGGAGCTAGGGCTCCGACACCGGAATTCGTGACAGCACCATAAATCGACCAAAAAATGAAAATGAATAACCCAGATCCACTAATTAGACATCACTGAATCCAAAAATAGCCTCAAAATCAACTATAACTCAATGAAATGGACGGATCGAAAGGAAACATAATGCACCATGAAACTTTGAACTCACGTAACTCATGCTATAATGCCTCAAATTCAAATCCAAAAAGTGCAGAATCATCAGTGAAGATCAAATAACACAAAATGCATCACTAATTTCATTTCTAGAACATGAGATTTCAAGGTGTACCTGAGTTGTAGATCCTTCAAACCACCAAGAAAAGGCCTCCAAAGCTGCAGATCTAGCTCTTGTGATCTCCTCTTGCAAAATAAATGCAAGAGGAAGCTTGATTGGACCTGGATCAGAAGCTTCAAAGTGAGTTGCCTCTGAATGGCACCTTGCTATTCTTGCACTTTAAGCTCTAATGATTGGTGGAATCTTGATCTATATGATTCACTGATCAAGAATGTGGAAGAGTTTTGTGAAGAAAGTGAGAGAATGGAGAGATTCGTGAGAAAATGCAAAGTTGCAAGAAAGTTGAGAATGAGAGAATGAAGGAGATCTGAGGCAAGATGAAACCCTAGCTGCTTATATATGTGATCACAAAGCCTTGCTGAAAGCATGAAGTGAAATGCACGAGTGAATCATGTGATCTTGGTGAATTTGCAATTTTTGCACTTTGTGAAATAAGCATGCTATGCTCATGATCTCTTGAGCCTCTCAGCACATGTTCCATTCATTTCCCACCCTTGATTGAAATGTAACAAATCCTGGCCCTTAGATTCAAGCATCACACTTGTTTCATGACTTTTGCCAAAATATCCTCTTTGGAGTGATTTTCTCATTGTGCACGAAAATGACCATTTCTTTGGATCAAAATGCTTCAAATGCAATGCATATTAAGTTTGAAATACCATTGGGCCAGTACCAAGTCACAAAAATAAGATTGGAAGCTTCTTGCATTTGGTGGCTTTAGGAAAAGTCAAAATTTGCCCTAGAAATGCCAAATTTTCGAAGGAGCTATAGGGAGTTCTAGGAATCCTATGAAAATGTACTTATACTTTTTGAAAATGGGAGCCCTTACTCTTCAACTTTCATGTTTGACTTTGGTCCATTTGAAGAATTTTTCATCATGTTAAGGCCATTTGAAAATTAGGGCAAAAGTTGCCAAATTTGGAAAATTCCATAAACCAACTTTGTACCATTTTTGCAAAACCCTTAAAATATCCATGATTCTTGAACTTTAGGCATTACAAACCTATTATAACATTTTAAGGACCCCTCTTGGGAAAAAAAATTGGGTTAGACCCCTTGAAATTGCACAATTGACTTTTTAAGGGCACTGTTGACTTTTTCCTTCATCTGCAAGTAACTGAGGCATTGACTAACTTCCACAAGGAATTTTCTCATGAAATTTGACACATAGGATCCTCTTAAAATATATAAGACTTTTCCCAAAATAAATGGCCAAAGTTGTGAGATTATGGTGCTTGAATCACAAACCCTAATTTGGGTGCCTTGTATAGGAGCTTTGCCTTGTCCTGAGACCTCTGATGATCATGTAATCTTCTGAGCTTTTGTCAATGGACTTGAACTTGTAAATGGAGTGTAGACTCACCATAGAACTTGTACAAACTCATTGGGACCCTTGTCATGTCTTGAAATGCTTCAAGGACCTCCACAGATGACCATATGCTTGATGCTAGGACATGAGGGATGTTATGCTTCATCTTTCCATGATATGATGCTGAGGAAATGATATGTTCATGATGAATATGATGTGATATGATGCTTAAAATGAAGAGGGAAAATTTGGGGTGTTACAGCTTGGATGTTCCTATGGTTTGTGAGGCTTAAAGAGAAGAATCTTCAGGAAGGCCACCAAGGAAGAAGAAGCAGATGAAAAGAGAAGGAGAAAGAGAATAGGTTACTTACTTCCTGAAGAAGTTAAGTAACCTAAAAGAGAATAAAAGGAGCAAAAGATCACAAGTTAAGCAAGTTCACTTCAAAGCGTATGACTATGTCTCGTTTGGATCACTCATGTAACCCCAACCAGTTGTGTTACCTGACTCAAGTTCGAACAGATAAAGATCAATCCAATCGTTTCCATCTCAACAGCAAAGGATGAAATACTTGAAGATAATGGCAATAATAGAATTGAAACTCAATAGGATTATTTCTCACATAGCTGTTTTTCTTTGTTTTGTAAAATTTTTACGACGAATTCCTCTTACTAGGATTTCTGTCTCCTTGTACAAATTTGCCTGTGTATAGGTTGCTTTCTACAAAAAAATAAAAAAATCTCGTCTTTGAATCCAGATTTACTTTTACCCTGTTTACCTAAACAAAAACGTCTATTGGTTGTGTTTGAACGTATGTATGCTTTTGAATATGATTGATGTTTACCAGAAATGCATAAAATGCAGTAATAGTATTTACTAAGGACGAACGAAGGTAGGAATCCAACGAAGCTTCGCCAATTCATCCCCACAGAGTAACATCTCCCCTTGGATTTATGTTCATCTCTTTTATCCTCTGCCAGGATACTCAGGAAATTATTCCTTCAATAAAAAGCACGACGAACAAAGACGAGAGGTTCTGAGTACCATATCATTAAACAAGAAGGGAACGAAGTCCTCATATTCTTCAGCAACAAACCGGGATTTATTTTCCCTAGCCAGCAGTTGCTATACAGAGATATCCAGACACTTCAGGCTGCATGATTCATACATACATCATTTACGTCATACCATAGCATATCCATAAATGCATAATACATTTTACTTAAGTGCATCATGCCATACATGCATACATGTTGCATAAACTAATCTTTTCTTTTCAGGATAGTTGCAGGCAGTTCAGAGACGATCTATATGAAGATCTAGTGCTGATACTTAATTCAGAGATAATCGCTACGAAGATTCATTTCTGATAATCAATACTCAAGTTGTCCTCGGAGGGGTACGTAAATGATCTATACGAAGATCTAGTACTTAATCCATGATATTTCCAAAGGATATAATCGTTATGAAGATTTATTTCCGATGGTCAACTATCTTTGGGATAGTGTGTAAATGATCTATACGAAGATCTAGCACTTAATCCAAGAGAGTCTTTCAGAAGAAATTCAGGGATAATCGCCACGAAGATTTAATCCTGATATTCTTTCTATCCTTGGGATGGTATATAAATGGTCTATACGAAGATCTATTACCTAATCCGGGATATTTCCAGAAGAGATAATCGCTACGAAGATTTATTTCTAATGGTCTATGCAACAGTTTATCTGTGGGATGGTACATAAATGATCGATACGAAGATCTTGTACTTAGCCTAAGATATTACCAAAAGCAATTCAGAAAAGATCGCCACGAAGATTTGATTCCGATGCTTAAATTAAAGTATGTTCCTAAAGATGGTTCAGAGTTGATCTATACGAAGATCTAAGTACTGACACCTAATGAATGATATTCTTTTCCCCCAGAGATAATGCAGAGACGATCTATACAAAGATCTAGTGTTGACATTCAACTCAAACCATGTTATAAGAGTGATTCAGAGACGGCCTATACGAAGACCTAGTACTGATATCTAGTGACAACCTTTTGATATTATCACCTCCTGATATTATGGATGACATCTATGAGCCCATCTCCATCTCCTCTGAGTGGCATCTTTAAGCCCATTCAAGCATATACAACCAATCAACAGTGTTACTTTACACACCGGAGAGTGCAAATTTTTGGGCTTTTGTGTTCAATCCCCTTCAACCTTCCAAGTCACGAATGGCACACAGGCCAATCTAACTCCTCAGGTTTAAGAAAATTGAACAGGGGCAGCTGTTGCCCCCCAAAATTTGCCCTCTATTTTTAACTCTAACCGACTTTTTGTTTCGCATTCATTTGCATCATATTCAAAGCATAACATTTTTTTCCATATTAATATTAGCCGGAATAATTTCTCGGAATTTACAGACGGACTGGTCAAATTAATTTTCAATTGTGCCTAAAATCAGTAAACGAAAAAATGTCAAGTTTAAGTTTGCAAATGTCGGTAATATTAATCTGCGGTTCACGTGGTTTAATTTGACATGCTAAAAATATTTTTACGACTATTTTTGGTCATATGTTGATCAGTCTGAGCGGCTTAAACGGTCATAATTTTTATTTCAAAATCCGACCAAACGCTGTATTTTTCCGAGTCATTTATTTCGCGCTGATTATTTTGACGTGTTTATTTTATTTTTTCGAGCATTTTGGTGCCCAACTTTTATTTTTTTTGAATCTATTTATTTTTATATTGGGTCTAGAATAAATAAATAGGTTAATTAGTTTGTATTTTAGTTTTAACTATTTTTATTAAACTTTATTTAATTATTTATATTAATATTTTATTGGGTTCCAAAATAAATATTTAGGCCCATTTACATTAACCCTAATTGGTCCCTATATATACCTAATGTGTTATTGCTGTTAAGAGGAGACCGGAGGAAAAACTAAAAAAAGACAGACAGAAAAGAGAAACGGCGCGCAGTGCCATACCAAATTACCAATTGTGTTAAGGTAGATGTGATTTCTCTAAAACAATTTTCCATCGATCACATATATGCATATGAGAAATTGATTTGTTTGGTTACTATATACACATATATTGCTAATCAGTAAACACATATAAACCATTTTTCTTTTCTTACTGTATACGGGCACACATGATTTGTATTCACTTATTAAAATATCAAATTGTTACCTGTAGGAATATATAGTTAAAAGCCATGAATTGTTGTATGATACTTGTACAATATTTTCTTCTTATATTATTAAAACTACATAGATATAATAATATATAATAATAATATGTAGAATACATAATATATATATATATATATATATATATATATATATATATATATATATATATATAATGAATAATATATAATATATATAACTATTTTGTAAGTTTTATTTTATTTTATAATTTGATTATATTCGGATCGTGTCGATACGCTATTTTTACATTTGAGTGTATAACGTGTGACATTTGTATTGATCTGATACAGTTGCGATGATCGCAATTTTGCATTAGCAACGTCGTTGTTCCTTTTTTTAATTTATATCATTTTTATGTTATTCATATACATATATTTAGATCTGCACATTTTTTTCATAACTAACTACCCTGATTTTTTCATAAACTTTGACAATTTTGCGACAAACTCTAAATTTTAAACCTAACACTTTAACTCTGTTATTTTCCCTAAACCATAAACTTTTTTTTTAACTTTTTACCCTAAAACTTTTTTCCTAAACCCTGACAATTTCGCCACAAACTCTAAATTTCAAACCTTAAAACTTTCTTATAAACTTTAACCGTGTTATTTCCTCTAAAACATAAACTTTTTCTTAAACCTTAACAAACCTGTTATTATTTCTTATTTTCGCTCATGTTTATGTTATTCATACACTATAATTGCTCCGCCCTTGTAATATTTTAAGTTTTAACTTGTAATATATTCAGTTTTATTTTTCGCCATCTTTATTATGTAATTACCCCGAAGCCATGTAATAGTGTAGGAGTTTTAATTTCTGCCTTTTAATTTATGTCTTTTTAAATTCTATAAATATTTAAATTGCGTGGTTAGTAATTTAGGGAGTGCAAAGAATAATTGAAAAATAATTTGGACTTAGATCACTAATCATAAGATAAATATTTGAAACTGATATTCACACACGTAAGTCGATCATTCTTTGATCGTCGTCTGCACTTCCTAGGTGTAAACACCCCAAATTTGCCCTCACCCATTCACACCATGGCTTGTGATCATCTCATATGCATAAACACAATCATATCACCTCATATCTCACTTTTGATTCACTGCATAGTTTCTAAGGCATCTGCACCTAGGGTTTGTGATCTGAGCAATCTCAAAGCTTCTTGAGCCACTCCAAATGAAACCAATCACTTAAAAGGGATCCATATGTGTTCAAGTATCATATTCCATCCTTTCAAAGTCAAAATTTCAAAAGAATCACAAGAACTAGGGTTTGAGTGGATGCAGAGCCAGGCTAGACTGCACAGTTGACCTAAATTTAGGGTTTTGGTTTCAGAGGCCATAACCCCAATTTTTTTGGTCATTCTTGTTTCCATTGGTCTCTATATGGTATAGGGAGTATGCATATCAATTTTCATGAAGAAATTCCATGGGGAAGTCATCTGATCAAGAGTTGACTTTCTGGACAAGTCAGTGCAAAATCAGGGCATCTGAGGCCCCCAATGACCCAACCAATGGGTGATCTTCATCATTTTGAGTGTATATGATCTTTATTTGATCATGGAAGAAGGTTGAAGTTCACAAAAATCAAGAATTTAGGGTTTTTGCAAATGTTGACTTTTTGGGCATAGTTGACTTTTCAAGAATGCTTCATTTTAGGTCATTTTTCAAGCCTTGATTATTGATCCAAAAATGCTTCAAATGAAAAAACTTTGGTCATGAAAGTTATAGATCTCATCTTTCCCTTTTCAAAAAGTACAAGAACATGATCAAATTCTTCTTGGATCAAAAGTTATGGTGTGACAAAGTTAGCAAAAATCATTGATTTTCAAGTTATGCACCAAGTATGAAATTTTGCAAAACCATGAACCAATGCCTTTTACAACCTCTAGTTCATTTCAAACCAGCACACAAACATTCTACAAGTGATGAAAATCAGATTTGAACCAAGAATGCTCATGTGTTATGGTTTGTGGGTTAAGGAAATCACATGTGAACCATAAAGCAACAACTTGCAAAACTCATGATCACTCTTTCCCCCACTTGCTGCATTGGTTACTGCACTTTTCTAGCCCTTCCCCTCACCCTTGATGCATAGCCCATGCCTTGTAATAAGCCTAGAACCACACCATACTTCTCTTACACAAAAGGTTGACATTTTGCAAAAGCAAACTTACCTATCACAGCAGGCCATGTCACATCATCCAGCCAATGGGATTAGTTTATACTTTACATTTGCAAGCCATCTCATAGACCAAGCCAGGCTGAAGCTCTTCACACAAACACATTCACAAAAACACTTCATTTTGCACATTCCTTCGAATATGCCTCCACAGCATACAAACACAAAAACCATCTTCACCAATCATCTGGCCATGCTTCATTGAGTAGAAACCACCAAAGTTTAAGCCTGAAACCAGCCTGACCTGAGCTTCACCATTCCTCCCCTCCCAAACCAGAACTCTTCGAATCTCACTATCCAGTCAACAAACACATCATTTCTCTTCATCAACAAATCAGAAACATTCAAAGGAGTCAAAACCACCCTTTACTTTGAGCTGAAGCAGCCTGTACACAAAGCTCATTTCCTGCTACACCAGAACTGGTTCTCACAAATCAACCATCCACAAGAGCTTTGAAGCCTTCCATTAGCATCAGGGGATACAAGGGAGTCCATTTGCACGCAAGGAAAGCTCTGGAAGCTCAGTTTTGAAGCTTTCCAGTTCAGGTATGATCATGGAAACTTTTCTCTCAAAGCTTGATTTTTGAGTTACAAATTGATTATTCATGTCTTGCTGGTCATGGGGTTGGCTTCAGAATCAAAAATGAGTGAATATCGAGCTTGTATGGTCCCTCTGAAATTTTGCCCGTGAATTTCATTTCCTTCGATTTGCATGATTCTTGGGGTTTAAATGTTGTTTGAAGGTGGATTCATGACCTAGGTAGTTAGAGGATCATTTAGGTGTGCTTAATTTGTAGAATAGGTACCTGAATCGTGTTCTAGGGTTTTTGTGCAGCCGGAGAAGATGACCGGAGCTTCTCTCCGGTCACCTGATTATGTTTAGCCCTAAACTCAGGTCATTATGGCCATTTGAATGTGGAGCGTAGATCCCCTTTGACTCGTTGACTTCCCGCTGGTTTGGATGGCCCAGATCTCTTCGTTTGCCCTAATCCTCATGCTTAACTTAATTAATCATTAATTAAATTAATTTGATCTGAATCAATCACAGCCACTGGATCTGGCGCCAGTCAACCATTTCAAACTCAGAGCTCATCCTGGCCCTTCCTTCTGTTGACTTTCATTTTATTCTCTTTTAATTCATTTTCTTTTCATTTAAATTGCATATTTAATTTAAAATAGTTAAAAATTCCTAAAAATTATGAAACTTTTTCTTCTGAGTTTTATTAATTTTTATGACCCAAAAATATTTTCATTTTAATTTTTATCATTAAAAAAGTATTTTTAAATATTTAAAAGATTATTTTTAATTGATTAATGGAAATTAATTAATTAAAAAATACTTTTAGGTATTTAAAAATCACCAAAAAATTCATGAAATGTTCTAAGACATTTAGAAACATTGTCCAACCTTCAAACCAAATTTCTTTTTTGATCTTGATGCATTTTAAGAATTTTTCATTGAATTAAATCATATTTTGTGCATTATTTTGATCATAAGTTCAAAAAATCATTTCTGCCTATTTGAGAAGAGTTGGACATTGATTCTTTTTGCTTTGTCTTGTGTTTAGCATGTAGTTTCTAGGATTAAATGGCCATGGTTTGATCTTGCATTTTCAATTTGTTTGGCATTTCTTTTGTTTAAGAACCTTAAAAACCCTAATAACTTAGAAAAATCATAGCTTGAGATTGGTTAAGAGTTGAGACCTCTCCTTTGGGCTTTGGTTTAGTATAGGTTTAAGGTTTCTTTGGGTGGCATTTTCCATTTTTTATCTTAGGGATTGCTTCTGATTTTGAGTTTTGTTTGATGTTTGTTTCATAAACCCTAATTTGGGCTTTCTCTTGCATCCCCTTTGCATTCTCTTGCATAACATGACTTGCCATGCCATTCCATGCCTCCATTTGATTCATTTGACATCATAAGACATATAGAAAGCATCTTTGATCATTGCATCTTGCATTTGCCATGTTGTATGCTTTGTATGCTTCCTAACTTTTCATGTGCATCCATGCTTCTAAGCTTGCATCATTTGCATCCATGATCTTGTATGAACATCTCCATGCCTTGCCTCATGTTTGCAGCATCTCATAACATCATTTTCATCATCAACATGCTTCTGGTTTTGTTTAGCATCATACCATTTCATTTCATTTGGCATTGCATTGCATTTCTTTCTAACATTTCAGGTGGTAAGTGAACTTGAGAAGTGAATTTGCCTTCACTTCTCATAACTTTTCTTTTCATCTCTCCTGCATCCATTGCTGCATTTAGGTATGTGTTTGAGATTGAGCTTGCTCATTCTTGTTCCTCCCACTTTCTTCCTTCAAGTGACTTGACTTCTTGAATGAAGCAAGTTGCTTTGCTTCTCTTGATCCTTTCATCTGCTTCCTGGTGGTTCCATTGAAGACTTCTCCTGAAAACCTCACAAACCTTAGGAACAACCAAGCATGACAATGATTAGGGTTTTGATTAGTCTCCCCTCTTAGTTTTACCTTTGTGTCTCTTTGTGTCTTCTCTTCTCATCTCAAAAATCAGGGACTAAACCCTAAAGGCTTTAAGGCTTTGTGATTAAGCTTATGCCTGCATCCTTCTCTTAGGATGGAGTGTATAACTTTAATCCTAAGTGTTAAACCCTTAATGTGTTTAAATCTCTTAATCAATTCACTTAATAATCATCAAGACATCACACTTGTAACTTGGGCCTTGCATTAGGGTTCTAATTCTTCCTTAGCTGGTTAAGAAGGACTAACCCTAATGTTAATGGACAAGTCCCCCTCAAGTTGTCTTGCAAATCATAAAACTCACTTCATCATCATATCATTAAATAAAATCCACTTAATCAAAGGCTTGTTTTGTCATGAGTTTAATCCCTAATCATGGATTAAGTTGAGGAGTTTTCCTCAGCTTAAACATTCTCATCTATTATCCTTCTCTTAGGATGGTGTAATGAGTCTGTTAAATCCCTGATTATGGCTTAACCTCATTACTCAACACTAAACAAAAACCACAAAAACATCTAAATAATCACAAGTAGGTTAATGATCTTAACCCTACACCAAAGGTGATTAAGTGTGAGAATCTGACTTCACACTTAAGGTATTCTCATTACCCCTAATCAGAGGGAAGATGTGATGAGTTTACTAAATCCATTGGTTTAGGCTTAAGCTCATTAACTTATGACAAACTCCAAAAGCAATAAAAGACTGAAAACATAAAAAACAAACAATAATCGTCTCCTTCGGGATTCTTTTCTCATCTCATTCACTCATAAACGAGAACTTGCTTCTTCCGTCTAATGCAAGACAGTTTGCACCTGAGCCAGACAGGTCATACACTTGAGCATTGACAAGTAAGCAGTTCACAAGTCAATTCATCTTTCAGTCTCTTTGGGTCGAACTACGGTGTTCTGACTTCCTCATTGCACGAGAGGATACGTAGGCATAACTTAACAGTTATCGAACAAAAGTCTCTGTACATTCCCCCTCTCTCCAGCTTCATTCCTTAGCCTCATGATCTTGAGCATCTTATTCCTGTTCTTACACTGACACTGTATATATCACACTTCACACTTCCTTTACACTGACACCTGTACATCTTTTTCCAGCTATTTTATACACAAATTGCACTGACACTACCCCTTTAAAACACAAATCTTTCAAGCGTGGATCCCGTCGAGTACGGCGGACAATCTGGGTGCTAATACCTTCCCAGGTTGTAACCAACCCCCTTTCTCAGTCTCTCTGGTTCGCAAACCGTCTTATCCATCTTTTTCTAGGCTTATGCAGCATTGCCTTTCCTTCGGGATAAAAATGCCTAGCTGGCGACTCTATTCATCTCCAGTGAGTTCACGGCTGTGTGTTCTCATTGTTCTTTTCGCCGACCGTTCGCGTCTGTACCTTTATCTGGACTTAGTTTCACTTATCGGGTGCGACACTAGGGTTGCCTCTCAGTTGCCTATTTCAAAAGGTCAAGTAGGGTGTTTTAAGCAAGTCCCTTCATAAATATCATCAAGTCCCTATAATTTTAAAGATCAAGTCCCTTTGAGGTTGTCTACGATAAATGATCTTGTCCCTTCGAATAAAAGATGATAAGTCCCTACGAATTGCTAAAGACACCTTACAGTTGCCTATATTCAGATGTCCCTACACATGTCCCTTAACATCCAAGGTAATGACTACCTATTCCTTAATAATGGGGATAGTCTTACCATTGAAATAACATAAGAACAGTAAAGATTTAACATAGGGTAGGTTCCTTTTAATTACTTACTCACACCTTTCAAAATACTCTTCACACCACACTTTTTCAAACAAATTTTCAAAAACAAGTCTTTGTATACATCCATACGAGGATCATTACAAAGTACTTAGAAAGTTTCTAATCACACACTACACCTTTTTCAAAACAATTCAAAGTGAGCTAAGTAACTAAGAGCCCATGGATAACCATGGATATAAAGGGTGCTAACACCTTCCCTTTATATAACCTACCCCCCGAACTCAAAATCTTTTTAAGGTTTTTCCTGTTCTTTTATGTCCTTTCCTTTTGGATAAAATAAAAGTCGATGGAGACTCTTGCTATCCGCAACATGTCTAAAAGTCAGTTCTCCCACCGTGTTACATATAGCCGTAGCATATTTTAGCATAATTTAGAAACGACAGAAGCAGGTTTAAGCAGAAAATGAAATTTAGCAGGTGTTGGCATTATGCAGAATAGTTGAACTTTGACGACAGAATAATTTGGGGAGTAAAAGGGTTTGTATCAGTAAGCTAGAATTTAACAGATTCGGTGGGGATCATTGGTAGCAGTAATAGCAGTAAAAACAGTACCGATTTAGTCGACCGGGTGAAATTACGCGATAAAATTAGTTGTCCGGAATTTAACGGAAATTGTCAAGGTAGTTCGTAATAATTAGTAGGTGATTCTAGTTGGTATATTTCGTTGATTTGTGTTGAATGTGTGCATTTTCAAGTATGGTTACTTATGTTGTTTTGTCCCAGTATGTAGGTATTATTAAGTTGAAGGTCAAAGGACCCATGTTGATTATTTGAGTTGTAAGTCGTAAGACCAATGTTGATTATTAAAGTTATAGGTCGTAAGACCAACGTTGAAAGTTGTAGGTCTATGGCTAAAGTTGAATCGTGTTGAATTTAAGTTGCTACGTTGTTTGTTGTAAGTTGTTTTGAGTTGTTCGTTGTTTATGTGTTGCTCTGTTGGTCTCATGACATACATCGCATTTCTAAGTTGGAGCGGATGCTCACCACGTTGGCCTGGATTGGCAAAAAATTATTAATTTGAAGGCTTATGCCTTGTAGATACCTCGATAACCTGGTATATTTTAAGTTGGTATTTTTACTCCAATGGTACCACATGCATATTCATAGTCGAGTCGCATCCTGTGTTGCATTATTTATGTTATTTATGTTGTTTATGTGGCCAAGTTGATAAAGTTGTTCATGTTGCTTAAGTTGATAAAGTTGTTTACGTTGCTCAAGTTGATTAAGTTGTTTATGAAGATTTAAGTTGATTAAGTGGCTTATGTTGATTATGTTGAGTAAGTGGTTCATGTTGAATAAGTCGGTTATGTTACTAAGTTAATTATATGATTATGTTGAATAAGTTGATTATATGGTTATGTTGCAAGAGTTTTTTATATGTTTATGTTCATAAAGTCGATTATGCTGATACGAAAAAAGATGAATATGTTATATATAATTGTCGAAGTTAATGAAGGTGTCTATGTTGATTTTATAGTTGAAATTGATTATATTGATATGTGAATTAAGTTGATAAAGTATGTTGATAAGTTGTGGGTGATTGGTAGGATGTTGTTGTTGGATAGTATGAAAATTGTATGATTCTATCTAGCGTATTAATTATCATACTCTTGTATATATGGTTCGATATCTCACCCCTTATGTTTGAATGTTACCCTTGGTTGGTAACGTGCAGGTATTCCATATTAGAGTTGCTTACCTTCGTAGTTAAGTCGGTGTCTTCGCTCTGATACGTAACACTCAGAGGGGTTTAACGTTGTTATCTCATATTTGTTTCTTCGTTATTGTTGTGGTAGTTAAAGGTTGAAGTTAAACAGAAGAATATGTTATTACAAGTTGTGTTATAAGTTGATAAACAAATTGTTATGTCATGACAATGAAGTTGAAAATTATGAATATGTTGTTTAATAATAAAGATTTCTTTTTGTTGATAAAAATTTTGGCGATAAAAATTTCTTTTTGTTGCTCCTTCTGATACATTAAACCCCTCCAGCTTCTTAAATTTAATTTTCTTAACAAAATAATTATTCCTACTATTAAATTGGGCCCCACTCCCCAGCACATGGTCTTGACTTTTCAAAACATCCTTCGCTGTTTCGTTAAAGCCAGCTGGTACCTTATCCAACGGATTAAAAAAATATTACTTTTGTACAAAACCACAATTATCCCCCAAAATTCGTCTGTATTGTACATTAACAACTGATTCTCTCACCTTGAAAATAGCGTCATCAAAACATGCACTCCCTATAGGTACCCATGAATGAGCCAAAGGGACCTTTTCACTGTGGACCCTTCTGTTACTGTCTGCAACTACTGATTCCCCCTGCTATTACCACTTACTTCCTCTGCACTTTTTCCATCACGGTCACCAACACAACTTTTAGAACCATTGTTTTGACCTTTGTGTAAATGACTAACTCTTGAATCTTCTTCTTCCCCTAAGTTTTCCCTCTCCATGTCCTCACTCTCCACCATCTGAGTACTTCCGGCATCTTGAAAGCTAGAAGAGGAAACGCCCTCTTCCGAAGAGTATGCCTTTATATGCGTAATAACATTCATCGAATTGAATGAATCCTATCTAACTTGTAACTTGAACAATTTTCCATTGATGTTGACCCACATGTTTTCTTGAATGATAAAGTCAATCGGAGCTCTCACCTTAATCCTGGCCACATCCATCTTCAACCTATATGAAAGTGTCTTCTTCGTAGCTGATAAGACTGGTACGAGTGTGTATATCGTCCTGCAAAGAGACATATCGAAGCGAGTTCGTTCGTTATGAGTGAATGAGATGAGAAAAGAATTCCCGCTGGAAAAGATATGTGTTTGTGAACTGTATTTTAAAAGAAGTGTTTTGACTGTTTTTGTTTGTGAAAATAGTCTCATGATTAGACTTGTACGTCATGCTAGACAGACGTGTATTATCACTAAGATGGGATGAATACAAGTGTCTCATGGAATATGTCTCTGCATCTAAGACTACTTCAACCTTTATTAAAATGTTTTTGTAACTTTTCTTGGAGATGAGAAAGAAGACTCAAGTTGATAAAGGGAAGAACTATGGGACTAAGACCAACCCTAAGCCATTTATTGCATGCAAAATGAGATCCTAATGACTTGTGTATTTTTCTATTCCTAATGAGAAAAGGAAAAGAAGAAAAGAGAATTAGAACTCAACTTACTTCCTAAGGAAGGTAAGTCATTTCTAAAGAGGGGGAACAAAGGCTTACCTCAACCTCCCTACAAAACAAAGGTTAGTTTCATAATGCATATTTGAAGGCATAACCACAAATAGAGGCCAAACTAACTAAGGAGATGCACTAAGAAATTCCTAAGACTAAGCCCTAAAACTCACGGATTTTAAATGATAACAAGCTTATAAAGTCAGTATCTAAACCCTAATAAATCACTCTAAGGTTCTAAGAAATCAAACACTAACAAACTATGTCATAATGATGTACTAAACCCTAAAGAAATTCAAGGTAAACTTAGATGAAGAAAGTTGAATGAAAGTGCAAGGCAAACACAATTTGAAAGTATAAAGAGATAAAGGAAGAAGTTGTATGTGGCTTACCTTAACCCCCCTACAAAATAAAGGTTAGTACCAAAATATTTTGCATATTGGAAACAAAGACAAAGCATAAAGGCAATTAAACCATACACACATCCTAGAATGGAACTATGGTTCAAAATAAGACTTAAGTCTAAAGGTGAAGGTACCTAAAGGTTATATGACTTCTGAAGTCAGTAGCTACATGCTATAGGCCCCTAAGGGTGCTAGGATACCTCACAAGATCAAACTATGTCAAACTATGTACAAAAAGTTCACATAAGTTCACATGAATGCAAGTTAGAGTTCATGAATGAAGTATGAGTGCATATGGCATACAAGCATGAATTAATACATGAAATGAGTATCAAAGTCAGTAGTGAATTCTTAGTAATGTATATGAATGAACATACCATCATGGATGCAATAGTTTAGGCATATGGAGCACGGATAAGAAGATATGAGAAGAAGTGGAACAAGTATCGCATATGATTAACAATGATACAAGTTAAGGATGAATGTCATGAGAATATGCATTATATGATTATGGGTAAATAGCATAAATGGTATTAGATTCAATTAGAATTCATGGATAGGAATTTATGCTTCCCACATAAGTCATGTTAACATTTAGGAGAGAAGAGAAACTAATTTCAAGCAAAATTAATTCAAGTAAGGATACACTTTGAAGCACAAAAACAAATCAAATGAAGATGGTTCAACAAGTGACCTATAATTGTAATTAAGGACCTAAAAGTGAATTATAATTGACTCTTAAAGGTTACCCAAAAGTATCTCAAACAAATGGCATGAATGTCTTCCTAACATCTAGGATATGGAACAAATAAGCACATAAACGGACCTAGAATCTAGGTGACATGAAAAATATAAAAAAGGCTTGAAAAATTATGAAATTAAATCCCTAGCATAGTGAAGTCAGTAGCTTACATTTTCTAAAAGTATTTCATAAAATTATGCACCAAAGTGTCAAAATAATTCACTTAATGGGCGAGATATCAAGGCATGATCGCCGAAAAACAACTCCACAAAATGGATCCAAAGTGGCACCAAAAATTATGAAAAATATTCCTAAAGAGCATCAAAATGTCAAAAATTCCAGTGGTTAATCACACATAAAAAATAGGTCTCACACCTATTGGAAAAAAAATCGGTCCCTTATGTCAATACCATTCCTTTTGGGACAACTTGTGATCAAAAATCCAAATTAACTATTAAAACCAGTCAAATTTGGAACCAAAATATATACAAAATTAATTAAGAGGATGATAATCACTCATGAATTTTTCCAAAATTTTATCACACCTGAAACTATTTTTAATAATTGCGACGAAATGGGCCAAAAACGGTGATTTAAGGGAAAGTGAAAGGAAGCGAATTCTATCGTTCGTAACCTATTGATCTATGGCTTAGTGTTGTTCCCCAATCCAGACCAGTTCATATACGTACACGCCATCAACATATTTCTGACTCACAACCCAGTTCCTACATTACTTGGAGATATCTTACACTCTCTTCATACCCGTACTACGAAGGCACGAGGAACTCTGATGTGCTGCATACCTTTACTATCCAGGTGGTTTATTTCTCACCTTCCTCGATCATTTATGAAGAATGAACAAGGGTTCAGGTGGTCTAAAAGGATTATGTCACTTTCACATTCAGATATTCATTGGTGTTCTAGATCTATGGAGAATGTTACTATCATTGACCGTTGTGGGGAGTTCCCAAATGTACCACTCCTTGGCATAAGAGGAGGCATTACCTACAATCATTCATTAGCTCTACGTCAGTTTGGTTATGCTCGAAGTGATGGTCCTCATGACATGCTTATTCAGGGTATTGTGTTCGACTATGACAGCGATCTGCAAGGTTACCGACAAAGGTTCATACGAGCTTGGGGAAAAGTGAACAAGGTTGACAACAAGACTCTGGAACCAAAGTACACCATTCCTATGGAACCTTATCTCAGATGGGTACGAGCACGTGCTCAGACTCTTATGATGCCATATCCTGCCATCCTTCCAGTTACCATGGAGCCTGGTGCTGAAGGAGATACTTCTTATATCATTCTTCATCCAGATATGCCCACTGACATGGAGGAGTTACAGAGGTCCTAGATCCAGTTGAAGGAGAAAAGGGATACTTTTGAGACTCATTTAAAGCTAGTCAAGAAAGAATCCTGGAGCTGACAAGACAATTTCACGAGGAGCGGAATCTCAACTCATACCTCAACACAAAGAGGAAGCTTCCATGGGAGACTTAAAACCCCATCTTTGTATTCATTTCATTTTTGTTGTAAGCCCAAGAGGCAAACAAGTTTTTGCCCACTAATAAAAGTTTACTTTCTGGTTGTTTAAACAAATTTAAATCTTGCGGTCCTTGAAAACATTGCATATGCATTTACATACCATGTCATTGCATCACAGGTTTCTTATGAACAGGTATCTTATCTTCTCGTTGTTTATTTCAGCAGAAATGGCTCTTGAACAGACTGTCAAAGATCTCCAGACTCAAAATGCACAATTCCAATAGTTGATCCTGAATTTGTCCAAGGGACAAGATGAGCTGAAGACACTGTTGGCTAAGAAGAAGAAGAAGACTAGAAAATCAGGAGGCTTTATCAACCTGGGAAGAAGGTTCAGATGTCCTATCAAGACTAAGGAACAGGTTGACGATTCTGAGTCAGAGAATTCTGAGAAAGATGGAGGTAGTCTCCATGATACTGTGGGAGATTCTGATTTTGAGGCAAACTATTATCATGATCCTGCTAGTGAGGAGAAGTACAAGATGCTGGTAGACAGAATGAATGATATGGAACTACAAAAATCTTCTGGGCTTGGTTTTGAAGATTTGAGTTTAGTTTCTGGAGTGGTTATACCTATTGGTTTCAAGGTTCCTGCTTTTGTGGTATATGATGGTGTTTCATGTCCTAAGTTGCACCTAAGGTCCTATGTCCGGAGGATTCAACCACATACTGCTGATAAGAAATTGTGGATTCATTTCTTCCAAGAGAGCTTATCTGGGGCTCAATTGGAATGGTACTATCAACTGGAGAGTGTTAATATTCGTGACTGGAATGATCTTACTGAGGCCTTCTATAGGCAATACCAATATAATGCTGATTTAGCACCTACTCGCATGCAACTCCAAATCATGTCAATGGGTGCTAAGGAGAGTTTCAAGGAGTATGCCCAAACATGGAGAGACCTGGCTGGCAGAGTTCAACCTCCTCTGACTGACAGGGAGTTGGTGGATATGTTTATGAGTACGCTGAATGGTCCTTTCTATAGTCACCTCATTGGAAGTTCATCATCTGGTTTCACCGAGCTGATAATGACGGGAGAACGTGTGGAGAGTGGTATAAGAAGTGGTAAGATACAGGTGGGTTCCTCTTCATCAAGCACTGCTAAGAAGCCCCCTAGTGGAAAGAAAGAGTCTAATGTTATGTATGGTCAACATAGTCGTAACAGGAGTCACCAATCTTTGGGAGCAGTTCATATCTCCAATCCTGCCCCTGCAGCACCAGAGCCACAACAAAATAATCAACAGAAGCCTAGAAGACAGTTCACCAAGATCAACATGTCACTGGCCCAAGCCTTGCAACACATGTTGAAAGGGGAACTAATTACCTTAAGGGATCCCCCTCAGAATCCTAATACATCCTCTCCTTGGTAAAATCCTAACGCAAGATGTGCATACCATTCTAATAGTCCGGGACATGACACCAACAACTGCTGGGTGTTGAAAAACAAGATTCAAGACATGATTGAAGCTGGAGAAATTGAATTTGACCCTCCTGGGACCCCAAATGTGATCACTGCTCCTATGCCCAACTATGAGAAGACTGTTAATGCTGTTAATGAGGTTTCATATGTTTCCTCAGTAGTAGATGTGACTACTCCTCTATCTATTATCAAGAAGAAGCTGGTGCAGGCTGGATTCTTTCCAGGTTGCAATGAAGACTGTTTTTACTGTGCCTACAAACCTGATAGTTGCTGGAAGTTGAAAGATGGTATTCAACGCCTCATGGACAATTACACTATATTGTTTGAGAGGACACCTTCTGTGGAAAGTATGTGTGAACATCTAACTCAGAGTACGAAGCTTGAAGACGTAGCTATGGTTGACAAAGTGCCAGTGAAGATTACCTCCAAAGGCCTTGTCAGGATCACCTCTAAAGGTTCTGTCAGGATTACTGTTGAAGGCCTTGTGAAGACTGTTGCTGAAGCTAGAGTGGTTCCAATGATCATTACCACTCCTGGTCCTGTTCCTTATACTTCTAATAAAGATATACCCTGGAATTATGGTTCTGATGTTTATATCCATGGTGTCAAATAAGAACCTGTGACTGATGCACCTGCTATTAATGTTAATCTCGATGTTGATAATATTGTTGGATCTAGTAAGATCACTAGAAGTGGAAGAGTCTTCTCCCCTCAGAATACCTCTAAAAGTGAAGCTACTCCAACTACCACCTCCAATTCTGGGCCAAGTATTGATGCCCGGGGCAAGGGTCCTGTAATTGAACATGTACAAGCTGAGGAACCGAATGATGAAAGTCTTTCTAAACATATGGAAGAAGTACTGAAAATCATTCACAAGAGTGATTATGATATTGTTGACTAGTTGGGGCATACTCCCTCCAAAATCTCCATGTTATCTTTGATTTTGTGTTCTGAGGCTCATGCTAAAGCCTTAATCAAGTTCTTGAAGACTGCTCATGTGCCAAATGAGATTTCTGTGGATCAATTTGAGAATTGCATGGCACATCTGACTTGTGATAATGGGTTGGGCTTTTCTGATGTTGATCTAACTCCTGCCAAGAGGAATCATAACAGAGCTCTGCATATTTCCATTGAATGTAGGGGCACTACCTTGTCTCATGTACTGGTGGACAATGGTTCTTCATTAAATGTGCTCCCTAAAGAGGTTCTGGATAAGCTCAGTCCTGAAGATGTTGTGTTAAGACCAAGTGATGTGGTGGTAAGGGCCTTTGATGGTTCAAGAAGAGTGGTACACGGAGAAATATACCTTCCAATCAAAGTAGGCTCTCAAGTCTTCAATTTTACTTTCTATGTGATGGATATTCGTCTGGCGTATTCTTGTTTGCTTGGGCACCCCGATACATGGGGCAGGTGTTGTGACTTCCACCTTGCATCAGAAGTTGAAATATCCGGTGAAGAACAAAATTGTCACTGTTTATGGTGAAGAAGAGTACATGGTGAGCCATGTGAATACTTTCAAATATGTAGAAATAGAGGGTGAAATGGTTGAAACTCCATGTCAAACATTTGAAGTTGTTCCTTGCTTTGCTCCTGTTCCTCAGTTTGTACCTGTTCCTGAAATAGTTCCTATGGCTACTAACATACCTCCTGCAATGGCCTCTCTCAAAGATGCTAAGGTTGTGGTTGCAAAAGGTGGTTCTGTTATTTGGGGTCAGCTTCCCAACATCCCTTACAAGTCTGACAAGTTTGATTTGGGTTTCACTGCAGAATCTCAGAGGACTGTTCGTTGTGCTCGTGATGTTCGTATCACCAATCAAGGGGTCATAAGAGATCAAATCAATGTTGTGGGTGACTGTAATGAAGACTACAACCTGGATGATTGGATCTTTCCTACCATGGATGATGGACTCACCAATTGGAAGACTGAAGACGTTATTCCTATCTCCTTTAGTCAGGAGTAAATATTATTACTGTGTTTTTCTTTTAAGTTTGTAATTCCAAACAATTAAACTTTTAAGCCTTATGTCTTACCCGGGGCACAATGGTATGCTTGTTTCGGGATGTCATTTCATTTGCATACTTCATTCAATAAAATCAATGGACGTTTCGTTTTCGTAAATATTGTGCTCCTTTTCTTTCTTTTATACTTTATTTCTGTTTTATCCGCTGTGTTCTTACACACACCCACATCACTAAAATGCAGATCCTCATTCACTCTAGATCTTGTTGATAACAATTCTACTATTGCCAATTATAATTTCGAGAATCCGATCTATCAAGCTAAAGATGGAAATGAGGAAGATTGTGAAGTACCTGTAGAGCTTGCTAGATTGTTACAACAAGAAGAGAAAGCTATACAGCCACATGAAGAGCCAATCGAAATTGTGAATCTGGGAACGGAAGAAAACAGGAAAGAGGTCAAGATAGGAGCTGAATTAGAGGATGATGTTAAGAACAAATTGATCCAGATGTTACGTGATTATGTGGAGATCTTTGCTTGGTCTTATGAAGCAAAGATCTTGACACCTTTGACTTCCTACTTAAGCGATTCTATCCCGATTACCATTACGAGTACACTTCTAGTTTCAGTTCAAAAGTAACCCCGAGTAGTTTATACTAGCAGTCAGCACCGTCGGAACACAAACCACGTGGGGAGCTGATGAATATAAGCGTTTGATGCCTAATCAATAATGATCCTTCATATCTCGACGCAAAATGAAAAGAAATTGCACCAAAGTACACGGTCGCATATAAGAAACGAGAAATATGAGAAGGAGTCCATTGCGGGTTGGTTCAGAGGTGCTGGTTCTGAACTCGGTAGGGCGTGCTACGGCTCGATCCCCCACGACCTCCAAATCGGATACAAAATGTAGGGTTACCACACTCGTGTACCAGACCCCGTGCTTAAAAAGGATCAAAGTCGCTAACCGGCTACTCCACTACGTGCGTGCTAAGGCAAAGGGCTTAATGTGATTGCGCTAGAATGAAACCGGGCGAAATAAGATCGAAAAACTTTAGGTGAAATCGTAAAGTAATTGCCGATTGGCTCATTTAACGGGAAGTCGACGACATAGCTTGTTGCTTGCGTCATTAGTGTATCGGTAGTGTTCTATCAAAGTATCGGATTATCCGACAAAACGATCCCTCGTATGATTTGTTATGAGTATGCGTGAATAACATCTTGTCCGCCGATTTTCAACCGACTATTTTCTTGAGGACAAGCAAAGGTTTAAGTTTGGGGAAGTTTGATAACGAGAAAACGTATCGATTATATTGCTAGGTTTCATTAACGTTTTATCGAATAATCATTGTTTTAACACTCGATTTCTCGAGTTTTTCTTACCATTTTGCAGGTACACCATTATGTGGAGCTAAATCATGAACTAAGAGAAAAAGGAACAAAATCAATCATAAAAAGATGAAGAAATGAAGCTTCCTGCAAAACTGCATATTTTGCAGCAGTCACGACCGTTACAAGGGTGTCACGACCGTGACACCCCAAAAGGAAGCATCACGACCGTAAGAGAAGTGTCACGACCGTGACACTTAAAAACTGCAGGACACGAACGTGAAAGCATTATCACGACCGTGACAAGGATTATTTTAGGTTTTTTTGACCAAGACTACGTCAAGCCATTACGTGAAGAATCTGTTTCCTAAATATTTGCCACGTTCCTGCATTCTCTCCACAATTTCAGCAAGGCCCAAACAACAAAGATCCAAAAATCCAGCCCATTTAGAGTTCTATAAATAGCACCAGTTTTATGAACAATGCACAGAGCATTTTTCTATTCAAATTCCTGCGGAAGCTCTGCCGAACTGATTTACGACCCTTTTCTTATTTTTTGCATTATTTTCTGTTTTGTTTTATTGTATCCAAACCCGCCATATAACAATTTCCAACATCAAGAAATTGTTATACGTTTATTATTTTTTCTAAACCTTCAGCATTCGTTTATTTCTGATTTCGCCAACTCCGAGCTTTCCGGTCTGTGGAAGAAGGAGTCTGCTCTAATATTGTTAACCAGGTTTTTTATTATATTGCAATTCAATTATTTATAATGTTTATTTATTTTTCTGCAATGAGTATTTTATTATTTAATTTTCTGTCTCTGTCTGGTTCAACATCGATGAGTAGCTAAACACCTTAGGGCGGTATGTAGTTAGAACAAACTTAACCGGTAAAATATAACCATAGGCTAAAAATAATTAATCACTTAACATTCTGGCTGATACTTTTTAATTAAATAGACCTTTTCGTTACGAGAGTAAGAAAAGAGTATTAGGTTAGGTCAAGACCACGAGAGTGTGAGGTTTTAACCAGATAGCTAAAGTTAGGCATTTAAATTAAACACAGCGAGAGCGCTTTAAGATAAATTAGAATTACTTAGTTTCCAAAAATTACCTCTAAACACTTATGGGCTAGCGAGAGCAGGCATAGGGCTTTAGGGATAAGATCTGATATAAGACCACGAGAGTGTGAGTTGAGGGTATTTAAACTGGTAATCTCTACCGAATAGATTATGTAAACATCTTTATAAGCCTAGGTTAGATTGACCCACCTAAGTTAGTATAATTACATACCGACCGCCTTAGTATCATTTCATTAAAACTTAAATTTAATTTAGCCTTTAATATTCTAAAATCAACAAAAAAAATTCGTGACAACCATTCGCCTTAGCTAAACTAGAAGTTCATCTAGCACTAAGTAACCATAGAATCCCTGTGGATCGATAATCTTAAATATTACTTCGATAGGTTGTGCACTTGCAGTTAAGATACCGCTAGACGCATAATTAGACATGTCTTTAGCCCATCAAGTTTTTGGCGCCGTTGCCGGGGATTCCTTAATTTAGTTACTAGTGCATTCAGGTAGCATTGTCTAGACTAAGGTATCAACTATTTAATTTAATTTAATTTCCGAGTGTATGCCAAGTACTCGCTCTAAAAGCGAAGACTTGCAACCTCTAATCCCTGAATCGGAACGCTTCTTACACGTAAGAAGACGTATATTCGATTACGAAAATAATTACAATATTCCAGATCTTCAATTATATCCGCCTAAACCAGTCGTAACATCAAAGGACGCAGAGATGGCTGAAGAACAGAATCATCCACTCAAGTATTACGCCAGTCCTTCGCAAGCTGAACCGCATTCAAGCATTGCCGCGCCGGCTATCAACCGAAACGATTTCGAACTAAAACCTTCGTTGATATCAGCCGTGCAACAAAATCAATTCACCGGAAATCCTACCGAGGATCCGAATCTTCATCTTTCGATCTTTGTGCAATATGCCGATACCGTAAAAGCCAATGGAGTTACCCAAGAAGCTATTAGATTACGTTTATTTCCTTTTTCGCTTCGAGACAGAGCAAGAGCTTGGCTTCAATCTCTGCCTTCGAACTCAGTAACTACGTGGGAGGAACTTAAGAGAGTTTTCTTGAACAGATATTTTCCACCTAGCAAGACAGCTATGCTGAGAGCTCAGATCAACGGATTTAAGCAACGAGAAAGTGAATCATTATTCGAAGCTTGGGAACGCTATAAGGATCTGCTGAGACTTTGTCCACATCACGGATTAATAGAATGGATGGTCATCCATACCTTCTATAATGGACTCTTGTACAATACAAGAATGACAATTGACGCTGCCGCGGGCGGTGCATTGATGGATAAAGAATATAATGATGCCTATGCACTTATCGAAAGTATGGCTCAAAATCATTACCTTTGGGGAAGCGAGAGAGTCGCAACTGAGAAACCAACAAAGGGAGGTATGTACGAATTAAGTAGTATGGACCAAGTCAACGCGAAGTTTGACCAACTAAGCCAAAAGATCGATAACTTGGCCATAACACCAACAGCCAACGTGGCTGCAGTAACACCTAACTGTGAGTTATGTGGAGTTTCAGGACACGAAGTTTCTGATTGTCAACTATTGACAGGAACTCCCACTGATCAAGTGAATTATGCTCAAGGAAACCCTTACTCAAACACATATAACCCAGGTTGGAAGAATCATCCGAACTTCTCCTATAAGAATAACAATGCTTTATACGCACCAGGTCAAGCACCAGCTACATCACCAGGATATCAAAAGACTGCTCCTAATGTCCCTAGAAAATCGAACCTTGAGTTGATGATGGAGAACTTTATAGCTAACCAATCTCAAACAAACAAGGACTTCTTAAACCAAAACATTCACACTAGTGAGCAGATTAAACAATTAGTGAGCAAAGTAGATGCATTAGCTACACATAACAAAATGCTAGAAACTCAGATTTCACAAGTAGCTCAACAACAAGCACCTACTGCTGCACCAGCTGGAGTATTCCCTGGACAACCTCAACCTAATCCGAAAGGACATGCTAACGCTGTGATATTAAGAAGTGGCAAGGAACTTGACGGACCTACCGATCCAAGACTTGACAATCCAGCCATGTACCAAAAACCGGATAAACCGACTGAAGTGGTGAATGATCCAGAAGAAAAGGAAGATGACAATCAAGAGGTAGTGGAGAAAGAACAACCTTATGTGCCTCCACCACCCTATAAACCACCAATTCCGTACCCTCAAAGATTAATAAATTCCAAGACGACGGGTCAATTTAAGAAATTTGTCGAACTTCTGAAACAGTTGAATATTACTATTCCGTTTACAGAAGCAATTACCCAAATACCCTCGTATGCTAAGTTTTTAAAAGAAATCTTATCCAATAAGAAAAAGATAGAGGATAACGGAACAGTTACACTTACTGCCGAGTGTAGCGCTATAATTCAGAATAAAATGCCTCCTAAGCTAAAAGATCCAGGAAGTTTCTCTATACCCTGTGTAATAGGAAAATTCGTCATTGACAAAGCTCTATGCGATTTAGGAGCCAGTATCAGTGTTATGCCCTTAACGATTTGCAAAAGGCTAGACATGGGTGACCTGAGACCAACTAAAATGTCTGTTCAACTAGCCGATCGCTCTGTTAAATATCCTGTAGGCATACTAGAAAACGTCCCAGTACGTATAGGACAATTCTACATCCCTACTGATTTTATAATCATGGACATCTCTGAAGACTCCACTACACCTATCATACTAGGAAGACCATTCTTAGCTACCGCCGGAGCTATAATAGATGTAAAAAGAGGAAAGCTAACCTTTGAAGTAGGTGAAGAAAAAGTTGAATTTATTTTAACACAATTCTTACAATCACCAGCTATAGAGGATACATGCTATCTATTGGACGTAATTGACGAATGTGTAAGAGAAATGGAACTAAAAGAGACCACTTATTCTGAAATAATGAAAATTCAAATCCCTCCAATTTTCGAAGATGATAATTGGCGAAAACCGTATCAGGATGATAGTCTAAGCGAAAGTTTAGCACTTACACCGGATCCCATGCCAAGTAAAGATAAACCTACATTAGGATTAAAAACTTTACCTCATAACCTAAGGTACGAATTCTTAGACGTTGAATGTAAAAGACCAGTTATAATAAATTCCAGTTTAGGAACTATAGAAACAAAGAAACTTTTAGATGTTTTGAAGAAATATCCAACTGCATTAGGATATAACATATCTGATCTCAAAGGAATATGTCCTTCAGTTTGTATGCATCGTATTCTTCTAGAAGAAGATTGCAGAACCTCCAGAGAATCTCAAAGAAGAATTAACCCAACCCTTAGCACTGTAGTAAAAGAAGAAGTTAAAAAATTACTAGATGCCGGAATAATATATCCAATCTCTGATAGTGAATGGGTTAGTCCAATACATGTAGTGCCAAAGAAAGGAGGTATCACTGTTGTGAAGAACGCTCAAGGCGAATCGATATCGCAAAGAGTAGTGACGGGATATAGAGTATGCATAGATTATCGTAAACTAAACAAAGCCACTCGAAAAGATCATTTCCCACTACCTTTTATAGATCAAATGTTAGAACGATTATCCAAGCATTCTTACTTCTGTTATCTTGACGGTTACTCAGGATTTTTCCAAATCCCTATCCATCCAGATGATCAAGAGAAGACTACATTCACATGCCCTTATGGAACATTCGCCTATAGACGAATGCCCTTTGGATTATGCAACGCTCCTGCAACCTTTCAAAGATGTATGATGTCAATCTTTGTAGATTTTATAGACAACATCATGGAAGTGTTCATGGACGACTTCTCTGTATGCGGGCAAAGTTTTGAAGGATGTTTATCGAACTTAGAAATGGTATTAGAAAGATGTGTAAAAGTAAACCTCGTGCTTAACTGGGAGAAATGTCATTTTATGGTCAACGAAGGAATCGTATTAGGTCATGTAATATCCGACAAGGGAATTGAAGTTGATAAAGCTAAGATTGAAGTAATAAAAGATCTTCAACCCCCTAAAACCGTTCGAGAAATACGAAGCTTTTTAGGACACGCCGGTTTTTACCGACGATTCATCAAAGATTTCTCGAAAATTACTAAACCTCTTACTGGTTTATTAATGAAAGACGCTGAGTTCATATTCAATGAAGATTGTCTTAAAGCATTCGAAACTCTAAAAACAGCCCTCATCACCGCACCAATCATGCAACCCCCTGACTGGAGATTACCTTTTGAAATCATGTGCGATGCGAGTGACTATGCTGTAGGCGCAGTTCTAGGCCAGAGGAAGGAAAAGAAACTTCATGCGATTTACTATGCCAGTAGAACCTTAGATTCTGCCCAGATGAACTACGCCACTACCGAAAAAGAATTGTTAGCAGTTGTCTTTGCGCTTGACAAATTCCGTTCTTACTTAGTTGGAGCAAAAATAATCATTTACACAGACCATGCTGCTATCCGATATTTATTAACTAAGAAAGATGCTAAACCAAGACTCTTGAGATGGATTTTACTTTTACAAGAATTTGATCTAGAAATAAAAGATAAGAAAGGTACTGAGAACGTTGTAGCGGACCATTTATCTAGAATAGAAGGTATTAAACCCGAACAAGTGCCGATTAACGATGATTTTCCGTATGAACAGCTGATAGCACAAATAGGAAGCGACCTAGCTCAGTTAGACATAAATGAACCAGAATCCGTGGAAACAATCCAGCCAACTGTAGGACTGCCATGGTACGCTGACATTGTCAACTACTTAGCCGCAGGAGCTCTTCCACCCGATCTAACCTATCAGCAGAAAAAGAAATTCTTTCACAATCTGAAACATTACTATTGGGATGAACCATTATTGTTCAAAAGAGGACCAGGTGGAATCTTTTGCCGATGTATTCCCGAAGAAGAAATAGAAGATGTCATTGCTCAATGCCATTCATCTCCTTATGGTGGACATGCAAGCACTTCCAAAACTTGTGCAAAAATCTTGCAAGCCGGCTTATTCTGGCCTAATCTATGGAAGGATGTCCACATCGCTGTTATAAATTGCGATCGGTGTCAACGCACTGGCAATATTTCAAGAAGAGATGAAATGCCTCAAAAAGGAATATTAGAAGTAGAAATCTTTGACGTCTGGGGAATAGATTTCATGGGACCATTCCCATCATCTTTCGGTAATAATTACATACTTGTAGCTGTTGATTATGTTTCGAAATGGATTGAAGCTATAGCTTCTCCTACAAACGATACACGAGTAGTAATAAAGCTTTTCAAAAATATAATCTTTCCCAGATTTGGTGTGCCTAGACTCGTCATAAGTGACGGTGGCTCGCACTTCATCTCAAAAATCTTTGACAAATTACTATCTAAGTATGGAGTAAGACACCGTGTGGCTACACCATATCATCCACAAACAAGTGGACAAGTCGAAGTCTCAAACAGAGAAATTAAGCAAATCTTAGAAAAGACTGTCGCCATATCTCGGAAAGATTGGTCATCTAAACTTAATGAAGCTTTATGGGCTTATAGGACCGCTTACAAGACACCCATAGGTACTACACCTTTCAACCTAGTTTATGGAAAATCTTGTCACCTCCCGGTAGAACTAGAACACAAAGCTTATTGGGCGATTAGAACTCTCAATATAAACTATAATGCTGCAGGAGAAAAGCGAATCCTAGACATTAACGAATTAGAAGAATTAAGGTTAGATGCTTACGAGAATGCTAAGATATATAAAGAAAGAACTAAGCGATGGCATGATAAACGCCTATCTAGGAAAGAATTTAGTGTGGGAGACGTTTTACTCCTCTTTAATTCAAGACTTAGGCTCTTTCCTGGAAAATTAAAATCTAGATGGTCAGGACCCTTTGAAATAATTAAAGTATTCCCGAGTGGAGCAATAGAAATTAAGGGTAGGAATAGTGAACCATTCATAGTAAACGGACAACGTTTAAAACATTATCATAAAGTTGAAAATAGAGATTATGCGAATAATCTAAAGCTTTTAGAATTGTCCACTGATTCCCCTGATTAATCTAAACCTAAGCATTACGTCGGGCTTTTGACGATAAAAACAGCGCTTAGTGGGAGGCAACCCATTTACTCATTTAATTATTTAAATTATTCTCTTTATCATTTTATTATTTATCGTTTTACTATTTGTTTATTTGTTTTGTCATTTTTTAGTTTTATTTTATATTACTATTATTGCCATTACATTATGCATTTCATTTTCTTATTTTTATCTTAAATCACTTTTTACAGATTTTCTAAAAGTCTTTTCCACTTTCCTTCTTCCCCCGATTTGTTTCCTCCATATTTGCACTGACCATGGCTAACCAACAAATTAACCATATGGAAACCAAATTTAGAGGTAGGAACCAAAGAATGAAATTTGAAGAGTTATCACAGAGGCAAATGGATTTGACCCTGTACCCGGATGATCGGACTATGGAAACCCTAGGTATACATGATAGCATCATGTACTTGCTTAACCGACTCGGATGGGAGAATGCATTGATCCAACATAAGTTTGTGACTTACCGCGAGCTCACCCTTGAGTTCCTTAGCTCCTTAATTTACCTACCTGAGCGCGGTTTTGGATTTAGGAAAGGATTTATTAGTTTCCGCCTATTTGGAATAGAATATGACTTCAACCATAAAGAACTAGCTGACTTGTTAGGATTCCCTAGTGGACCATTTGCTTTTACTACCACACAGGTAGAATTGATGGATATTGAGCTAGATTTCTTTTGGGGAACTTTAACCGGAAACTACCACCCTGAACCAAATGGCATGAATAATGATGAGATCCATAATCATGCTCTCCGTTACTTCCATAAATTCCTTGCCCACACATTCTTTGGAAAAGAAGAAAACATTACCGGAGTTTCTAAAGATGAAATATTTATTATGTCATGTTTCACTAATGGACAGCCTGTTAATGGTGTACCTTTCATGATGCAAACCTTCACCCGTATCCAAGAAGAACCTGAATTACCTATCTTAGTAGGAGGTCTTGTAACCATGATTGCTGATGCTTTAGGACTTAGGTACCAATTGCATAGGTGCAACCGTTTAGGTAACATCCGTCCTATGGATCTTAACTTCTGCTTTAATAGACATATCATAAGGAATTTAGGACATCCACCTTTTGAGTACCTAATCCGGAACGAGGTAGTAACCCTGTTCACATTGCCTAACCATGCTAGAGTAAGTGTTCACAATAAGGATAACTGGCTTTATGAGTTAAATCCACCTGATTATCCACCCACTCCTGAAACACCTCAGTCTTACAAGATAAAAGATGATACAATGACCGATGTCGAAACTGACCCTGAGACACCTCCTGGTTACCATGACATTGGCCACACTGAACAAGTTTATGAAACCCCTGAAGTGAATCAAGGAGATTATGCTAACAACTTGCAAAACATCATGAACACTCTCAATGCTTACCAAACTGACATTAACTTATTTAAAGAAGACATTAAGAGCATGCGATTGGATATTATAGGGTTGACTGACATAACCTGCGAACAGTTCTATCACTTGAATTCCGCCATCGAAGACTTGAAGAAACGCTTTTGATAATGTTAAAGTGATTTAGTTTATTTTTCCCATTGTTTTCGTTTCTAGTTAGATTTATTTTTCGCAACAATTTCTTACCGCAAATTTCCGTTTATGTAACTTCATTTTCAATTACTTTATGCAATGCATCTTTAATTCCAAAATTTCTCCATTTTTAGCAATTTATGTATTTTTCATTCTATGTACCATTATGCTTGCATTTATTCATTATATATACAAATCTCTCATGCCTTGCAAGTTATTGAAGTACTGTGTTGAAACTATATACTATATGGTGTTTATAATTTAATATGAGTGTTAGTGAAGAAAATACATTATTATAAAATATGTGAAATATGTGAAAGTGTTTTCTGGAAATTATTCTAAGAAGCAAGCCCTCACGGTCGTCACTGCCCCATAACGATCGTGACGCGCTCATTTTGAGTGTCACGACCGTCGTACCCCTGTCACGACCGTGACGACCCATATACCAGGATTCGTGAGAAACAGAACTGTTTCTCTTCGTGCCTCTTCTTCTTCTTCTCCATAACTTCCTAAAAAACTACCCATCTTCTCCATAACCTCCGTAACCCCCCATTTACCATCTTTAAACTCATTAACCACCCATTATCACACCCTACTACATTCTCACTCTCCATTATTTATCCCGAATCAATTTTTCTTTCATTTTACCATTTTTTTTCACAAAACTTCAAAAATCTTCATTCTTCACTCTAAGCTCTTGCATGCAATGGATACTATTACTTTTAGAGAAGGTGATGCTGGAGAAACTCAGAGAGAACGATTTCTCCGATTCCAAAGCCGCGGTGTGCAACCTACACGTTACATTGACACTGTGTGTTTAAGGGAACTCGGAATGCTTGCCAGTGTTACGAACCTGCTTCAAAAAGTCGGGCTCTGGGACCTTTGCAGTCAACCTTAGCCAACCTTCGAGCTTCTGACACTGGAGTTCTTAAGCTCATTCAGTTACATCACCGGTACCGGTTCTCTGAGTCAGCTCACCGGTTTTGCAAAATTCAGATTGCATGGCCAAGAGTTCAACCTCTCGCAAGACAGGATCGCCGAGTTATTAGGCTTCGATCACGGAACTGAAGCTCACCGTCGCGTGCCCGATAATTTTAGTGAACAAGCTTTCACTCTATGGCACGACTTAACCAACACCCGTGCATCCGCCTTCCAAAGCCTCAACGCTACGCACATTCACAATCCGGCCATCCGCTACTTCCACCGAGTCATTTGCAACACCATCTTCGCTCGAGAAAGCAACCATAAGCTCAACTCTAAGGAGCTTCTCTTCTTGCATTGTGCTCTTAATGACGAGCCGATCAATGCTGCCCCTTTCATGCTGTACCACATCCAGGCTATTGCACACAGAGGATCCACTCTGTTCTTCATTGGCGGCATTGTCACCACCCTTGCCATTCAGTTGGGGCTTGGTGACTTGGTCGCAGATCAGCCTCACCTAGCCGCAGAATTCCTCACCAAGAGTTATTGCAGGTCCGCTCACCTGATTGCGCAGCGAGAGGATGGCAGGTATAGCCCTGTTGTCCATGGCACCGTATTTCACCATATCAATCTGCCGTCCCGCGACCGCATTGACCCATCCAGCCGAGCCAACTGGCTCTTTGTTCTACCTGATGCTGCTGACCACGCTCCTATCCATGATCAGGCAGATCTCCCTGCGGATGAGATGCAGGACGCTATGGATGCAGCTGAGACTGTCCAGGATATACCAGAGTCATCTACCCGACAGCCTCCTGCACAGGATTTCACTCTTGAGGATGTCCTCCGTGCGATTCATCAGCAGAACCAGATGAACGCCGCACTGGAGCGACGGCAGAAGGAGCAGTACGATGCTTTACTCGGCACGATTGCAGCAAACCAGGCAGCTACTAATGAAAGGTTCAACGAGATTTTCAGCGAGTTAGACGCCTTGCGTATCGACATCATTGGGACCACCAGCACCGGTTCTGATCCTGAAGCGACTCCTTCCAGACGCCGCTCCCGCACCAGAAGCCGACCCCGCGGTCCTCAGCAGCCATAGTTCTAGCTTTTCTTATGTTTTTTTTTAGTTTTTGTAGTTTGTACTGTACTTTAACCGCATTTATATCACAACATTGAGGACAATGTCTGATATAGTGTGGGAGAGGTACCTTTCATTTCCGCATTTTTCCCTTTTCGCTTTTTTCCATTTCGTTGTATTTTCAATTCCGTTGTATTTCCTTTTAGTAAGTTAATGAAGCGAGCAAAATCTTTATGATATTTTCTTTAGTTTCGAATTTTCCCCGCTTATTTAGCCATAACCGAAAAAATTTTAATTATTCGCATTACCCGACTTACCTACGAAATCGTAAATAGGAAGATGAGAACGATTAAACAAGACCAATACAATCTTGACACCTTTGACTTCCTACTTAAGCGATTCTATCCCGATTACCATTACGAGTACACTTCTAGTTTCAGTTCAAAAGTAACCCCGAGTAGTTTATACTAGCAGTCAGCACCGTCGGAACACAAACCACGTGGGGAGCCGATGAATATAAGCGTTTGATGCCTAATCAATAATGATCCTTCATATCTCGACGCAAAATGAAAAGAAATTGCACCAAAGTACACGGTCGCATATAAGAAACGAGAAATATGAGAAGGAGTCCATTGCGGGTTGGTTCAGAGGTGCTGGTTCTGAACTCGGTAGGGCGTGCTACGGCTCGATCCCCCACGACCTCCAAATCGGATACAAAATGTAGGGTTACCACACTCGTGTACCAGACCCTGTGCTTAAAAAGGATCAAAGTCGCTAACCGGCTACTCCACTACGTGCGTGCTAAGGCAAAGGGCTTAATGTGATTGCGCTAGAATGAAACCGGGCGAAATAAGATCGAAAAACTTTAGGTGAAATCGTAAAGTAATTGCCGATTGGCTCATTTAACGGGAAGTCGACGACATAGCTTGTTGCTTGCGTCATTAGTGTATCGGTAGTGTTCTATCAAAGTATCGGATTATCCGACAAAACGATCCCTCGTATGATTTGTTATGAGTATGCGTGAATAACATCTTGTCCGCCGATTTTCAACCGACTATTTTCTTGAGGACAAGCAAAGGTTTAAGTTTGGGGAAGTTTGATAACGAGAAAACGTATCGATTATATTGCTAGGTTTCATTAACATTTTATCGAATAATCATTGTTTTAACACTCGATTTCTCGAGTTTTTCTTACCATTTTGCAGGTACACCATTATGTGGAGCTAAATCATGAACTAAGAGAAAAAGGAACAAAATCAATCATAAAAAGATGAAGAAATGAAGCTTCCTGCAAAACTGCATATTTTGCAGCAGTCACGACCGTTACAAGGGTGTCACGACCGTGACACCCCAAAAGGAAGCATCACGACCGTAAGAGAAGTGTCACGACCGTGACACTTAAAAACTGCAGGACACGAACGTGAAAGCATTATCACGACCGTGACAAGGATTATTTTAGGTTTTTTTGACCAAGACTACGTCAAGCCATTACGTGAAGAATCTGTTTCCTAAATATTTGCCACGTTCCTGCATTCTCTCCACAATTTCAGCAAGGCCCAAACAACAAAGATCCAAAAATCCAGCCCATTTAGAGTTCTATAAATAGCACCAGTTTTATGAACAATGCACAGAGCATTTTTCTATTCAAATTCCTGCGGAAGCTCTGCCGAACTGATTTACGACCCTTTTCTTATTTTTTGCATTATTTTCTGTTTTGTTTTATTGTATCCAAACCCGCCATATAACAATTTCCAACATCAAGAAATTGTTATACGTTTATTATTTTTTCTAAACCTTCAGCATTCGTTTATTTCTGATTTCGCCAACTCCGAGCTTTCCGGTCTGTGGAAGAAGGAGTCTGCTCTAATATTGTTAACCAGGTTTTTTATTATATTGCAATTCAATTATTTATAATGTTTATTTATTTTTCTGCAATGAGTATTTTATTATTTAATTTTCTGTCTCTGTCTGGTTCAACATCGATGAGTAGCTAAACACCTTAGGGCGGTATGTAGTTAGAACAAACTTAACCGGTAAAATATAACCATAGGCTAAAAATAATTAATCACTTAACATTCTGGCTGATACTTTTTAATTAAATAGACCTTTTCGTTACGAGAGTAAGAAAAGAGTATTAGGTTAGGTCAAGACCACGAGAGTGTGAGGTTTTAACCAGATAGCTAAAGTTAGGCATTTAAATTAAACACAGCGAGAGCGCTTTAAGATAAATTAGAATTACTTAGTTTCCAAAAATTACCTCTAAACACTTATGGGCTAGCGAGAGCAGGCATAGGGCTTTAGGGATAAGATCTGATATAAGACCACGAGAGTGTGAGTTGAGGGTATTTAAACTGGTAATCTCTACCGAATAGATTATGTAAACATCTTTATAAGCCTAGGTTAGATTGACCCACCTAAGTTAGTATAATTACATACCGACCGCCTTAGTATCATTTCATTAAAACTTAAATTTAATTTAGCCTTTAATATTCTAAAATCAACAAAAAAAATTCGTGACAACCATTCGCCTTAGCTAAACTAGAAGTTCATCTAGCACTAAGTAACCATAGAATCCCTGTGGATCGATAATCTTAAATATTACTTCGATAGGCTGTGCACTTGCAGTTAAGATACCGCTAGACGCATAATTAGACACGTCTTTAGCCCATCAACCGGTACCTAAGAAAGATGGTAAGGTACGAATGTGTGTAGACTACAGAGATCTGAATAAGGTCAGCCCTAAAGATGACTTTCCACTTCCTCATATTGATGTTCTGGTAGACAACACTGCTCAGCATAAGGTATTCTCTTTCATGGATGGTTTCTCTGGTTACAATCAGATTAAGATGGCACCCGAAGATATGGAGAAGACTACATTTGTTACACAATGGGGCACTTTCTGTTATAAGGTGATGCCGTTTGGTTTGAAGAACGTCGGGGCAACATATCAGCGTGTTATGGTGGCTTTGTTTCACGATATGATTCATCATGAGATAGAGGTATATGTAGATGATATGATAGCCAGGTCCTAGAATGAGGAACAACACCTTGATCATCTGCATAAGCTGTTTGAGAGGTTGAAGAAATACAAGCTAAGATTGAACCCAAACAAGTGTATTTTTGGAGTTAGGTCTGGTAAACTCCTGGGTTTCATTGTCAGTGGAAAAGGTATTGAAGTGGATCATGCAAAAGTAAAAGTTATACAAGAGATGCCTGCTCCCCGTACTGAGAAGGAAGTTAGAGGTTTCTTGGGACGACTGAATTACATTGCAAGATTTATTTCCCAGCTAACTGCTACCTGTGAGCCCATCTTCAAGTTGTTGAAGAAAGATCAGGTAATGGAGTGGAATGATGAGTGCCAGATAGCCTTTGATAAAATCAAGAGATATCTTATAGAACCTCCAATCTTGATGCTACCAGTTGATGGAAGACCCTTGATTATGTACTTAACAGTATTAGATAACTCAATGGGGTGTGTGTTGGGGCAACATGACGAGTCTGGTCGAAAAGAGCAAGCAATATACTACCTTAGCAAAAAGTTTACCGACTGTGAAACAAGATACTCACTGCTCGAGAAAACTTGTTGCGCTTTGGCATGGGCTGCTCGCCGACTAAGACAGTATATGTTGACTCATACTACCTTGTTGATTTCGAAGATGGATCCAATCATGTACATATTCGAGAAAGCTACCCTCTCCGGACGAATAGTGAGATGGCAAATGATTTTAACAGAATATGATATACAGTACACTACTCAGAAGGCCATCAAAGGAAGTGTTGTAGCTGATCATTTGGCTCATCAGGCCGTGGATGATTATCAGTCAATGAATTTTGAGTTCACTGATGAAGACATTATGATTATTACCAAAGAACCTGGACAATATGACGGACCTGAACAAGGATCCCGATGGACTATGGTTTTTGATGGAGCTTCTAATGCGCTTGGTAATGGTGTTGGTGTTGTGATCATTTCCCCTGAAGGTTGTCATACCCCAATTACTGCAAGACTTCGTTTCTATTGTACCAATAACATGGCTGAGTATGAGGCATGTATCCTGGGCATCAAAGCTGCCATTGATATGAAGATTCAGTTCCTGGATGTATTTGGAGATTCAACCCTGGTAGTTAGTCAGATTAAAGGAGATTGGGATACCAAGCATGAAAATCGCATTCCTTACAGAGAGCATGTGTTGTCATTGATCCCATATTTTGAAGAGATTACTTTTGGGCATATTCCACGAGGAGAGAATCAGTTGGCAGATGCATTAGACACCATGGCATCTATGTTTGAGATTAGTTGGGATGATGAAGCTCCCAAGATCACTATTGACAGATTTGAGAAGCCTGCATATTGCAATGAGATTGACACTGAAGGAGGAGAGGGAAAACCTTGGTTCTATGAAGTAAAAAGATATCTTGAAGCTCAGGAATTCCCTGAAGGGGCATCTGTCAAAGATAAGAAATTTCTGAGGAGGTTTTCTGCTAAGTTCTTTTTGAGTAATGGAATTTTGTACAAGCACAATCATGATTCGACTTTGCTTCGTTGTGTGGATAAGAAAGAAGAAAAATAGATTATGGAAGACATGCATGACGGGATTTTTGGCACTCATTCTAGTGGTCATACCATGGCAAAGAAGATATTGAGAGCAGGTTACTATTGGTCTACCATGGAAGCTGACTGCTATCAACATTCCAAAACATGTCACAAATGTCAGATTTATGCTGATAAGGTGCATATACCTCCAGTTCCATTGAATGTGTTGACTGCTCCTTGGCCTTTTGCCATGTGGGGCATAGATATGATTGGTGAGATCAAGCCTACTGATTCTAATGGGCATCGTTTCATCCTGGTTGCCATTGATTACTTTACAAAATGGGTGGAGGCAGCCTCATTTGCATCTGTTAATAAGAATGTTGTGGCTCGATTCATTAAGAATAATCTCATATGTAGGTATGGCATCCCTGAAAGGATCATCATAGACAATGGCTCTAATCTAAATAACACCATGATTACTGATCTCTGCACGCAGTTCAAGATTAAGCATCATAACTCTTCTCCGTATCGTCCAAAGATGAATGGGGCAGTAGAAGTTGCCAATAAGAACATCAAGAAGATTTTACAGAAGATGACTGTTACGTATAAGGATTGGCATGAGATGTTACCATTTGCTCTTCATGGTTATCGTACTACAATACGTACTTCAACAGGGGCAACCCCATTCTCCTTAGTCTATGGTATGGAAGCAGTTCTACCCATTGAGGTTCATATCCCTTCCTTGAGAATCATGAAGGATGCAGGCTTGGATGAAGATGAGTGGATTCATACTCGACTTGACCAGATAAATTTGAATGATGAGAAAAGATTGGCAGTTGTGTGTCACGGTCAGATGTACCAGAAACGGATGATCAAAGCTTTTAATAAGAAGGTTAAGCAAAAGGTATATCAGGCTGGTGACTTGGTAATCAAGCATATCATATTACCACAGGGTGATCCTAGGGTAAAATGGACTCCTACATATGAAGGACCATTTGTATTCAAGAAGGTATTCTCAAGAGGTGCCATGATGCTTACCACTATGGATGGTGAAGATTTCCCACAGCCTGTAAACGCGGACATAGTTAAAAAATACTACGCATAGAAAGAGACCCGCTAGGTTGACTGGCCTAGGCAAAAATAAGGGCATCCCGGCGAACCAAAAAGGTTCGGGAAAAAATTAGGGATATATATATAAAAAAAATGTACACCCGGCAAGTCGAAAACCTGAAAAGGCGGCATGGGCAAAAAAGGGTATCCCGGTGGAGTTAAAACCTGAAAGGGTAGTCCAGGCAAAAGTTAGGGATTAAAGCGTATGACTATGTCTCGTTTGGATCACTCATGTAACCCCAACCAGTTATGTTACCTGACTCAAGTTCGAACAGATAAAGATCAATCCAATCGTTTCCATCTCAACAGCAAAGGATGAAATACTTGAAGATAATGGCAATAATAGAATTGAAACTCAATAGGATTATTTCTCACATAGCTGTTTTTCTTTGTTTTGTAAAAATTTTACGACGAATTCCTCTTACTAGGATTTCTGTCTCCTTGTACAAATTTGCCTGTGTATAGGTTGCTTTCTATAAAAAAATAACAAAATCTCGTCTTTGAATCCAGATTTACTTTTACCCTGTTTACCTAAATGAAAACGTCTATTGGTTGTGTTTAAACGTATGTATGCTTTTGAATATGATTGATGTTTACCAGAAATGCATAAAATGCAGTAATAGTATTTACTAAGGACGAACGAAGGTAGGAATCCAACGAAGCTTCGCCAATTCATTCCCACATAGTAACATCTCCCCTTGGATTTATGTCCATCTCTTTTATCCTCTGCCAGGATACTCAGGAAATTATTCCTTCAATAAAAAGCACGACGAACAAAGACGAGAGGTTCTGAGTACCATATCATTAAACAATAAGGGAACGAAGTCCTCATATTCTTCAGCAACAAACCGGGATTTATTTTCCCTAGCCAGCAGTTGCTATACAGAGATATCCAGACACTTCAGGCTGCATGATTCATACATACATTATTTACGTCATACCATAGCATATCCATAAATGCATAATACATTTTACTTAAGTGCATCATCCCATACATGCATACATGTTGCATAAACTAATTTTTTCTTTTCAGGATAGTTGCAGGAAGTTCAGAGACGATCTATATGAAGATCTAGTGTTGATACTTAATTCAGAGATAATCGCTACGAAGATTCATTTCTGATAATCAATACTCAAGTTGTCCTCGGAGGGGTATGTAAATGATCTATACGAAGATCTAGTAGTTAATCCATGATATTTCCAAAGGATATAATCGTTACGAAGATTTATTTCCGATGGTCAACTATCTTTGGGATAGTGTGTAAATGATCTATACGAAGATCTAGCACTTAATCCAAGAGAGTCTTTCAGAAGAAATTCAGGGATAATCGCCACGAAGATTTAATCCTGATATTCTTTCTATCGTTGGGATGGTATATAAGTCGTCTATACGAAGATCTATTACCTAATCCGAGATATTTCCAGAAGAGATAATCGCTACGAAGATTTATTTCTAATGGTCTATGCAACAGTTTATCTGTGGGATGGTACATAAATGATCGATACGAAGATCTTGTACTTAGCCCAAGATATTACCAAAAGCAATTCAGAAAAGATCGCCACGAAGATTTGATTCCGATGCTTAAATTAAAGTATGTTCCTAAAGATGGTTCAGAGCTGATCTATACGAAGATCTAAGTACTGACACCTAATGAATGATATTATTTTCCCCCAAAGATAATGCAGAGACGATCTATACAAAGATCTAGTGCTGACATTCAACTCAAACCATGTTATAAGAGTGATTCAGAGACGGCCTATACGAAGACCTAGTACTGATATCTAGTGACAACCTTTTGATATTATCACCTCCTGATATTATGGATGACATCTATGATCCCATCTCCATCTCCTCTGAGTGGCATCTTTAAGCCCATTCAAGCATATACAACCAATCAACAGTGTTACTTTACACACCGACGAGTGCAAATTTTTGGGCTTTTGTGTTCAATCCCCTTCAACCTTCCAAGTCACGAATGGCACACAGGCCAATCTAACTCCTCAGGTTTAAGAAAATTGAACAGGGGCAGTTGTTGCCCCCCAAAATTTGCCCTCTATTTTTAACTCTAACCGACTTTTTGTTTCGCATTCATTTGCATCATATTCAAAGCATAACATTTTTTTCCATATTAATATTAGCCGGAATAATTTCTCGGAATTTACAGACGGACTGGTCAAATTAATTTTCAATTGTGCCTAAAATCAGTAAACGAAAAAATGTCAAGTTTAAGTTTGCAAATGTCGGTAATATTAATCTGCGGTTCACGTGGTTTAATTTGACATGCTAATAATATTTTTACGACTATTTTTGGTCATATGTTGATCAGTCTGAGCGGCTTAAACGGTCATAATTTTTATTTCAAAATCCGACCAAACGCTGTATTTTTCCGAGTCATTTATTTCGCGCTGATTATTTTGACGTGTTTATTTTATTTTTTCGAGCATTTTGGTGCCCAACTTTTATTTTTTTGAATCTATTTATTTTTATATTGGGTCTAGAATAAATAAATAGGTTAATTAGTTTGTATTTTAGTTTTAACTATTTTTATTAAACTTTATTTAATTATTTATATTAATATTTTATTGGGTTCCAAAATAAATATTTAGGCTCATTTACATTAACCCTAATTGGTCCCTATATATACCTAATGTGTTATTGTTGTTAAGAGGAGACCGGAGGAAAAACTAAAAAAAGACAGACAGAAAAGAGAAACGGCGCGCAGTGCCATACCAAATTACCAATTGTGTTAAGGTAGATGTGATTTCTCTAAAACAATTTTCCATCGATCACATTTATGCATATGAGAAATTGATTTGTTTGGTTACTATATACACATATATTGCTAATCAGTAAACACATATAAACCATTTTTCTTTTCTTACTGTATACGGGCACACATGATTTGTATTCACTTATTAAAATATCAAATTGTTACCTGTAGGAATATATAGTTAAAAGCCATGAATTGTTGTATGATACTTGTACAATATTTTCTTATTATATTATTAAAACTACATAGATATAATAATATATAATAATAAAATGAAATTTAGCAGGTGTTGGCATTATGCAGAATAGTTGAACTTTGACGACAGAATAATTTGGGGAGTAAAAGGGTTTGTATCAGTAAGCTGGAATTTAACAGATTCGGTGGGGATCATTGGTAGCAGTAATAGCAGTAAAAACAGTACCGATTTAGTCGACCGGGTGAAATTACGCGATAAAATTAGTTGTCCGGAATTTATCGGAAATTGTCAAGGTAGTTCGTAATAATTAGTAGGTGATTCTAGTTGGTATATTTCGTTGATTTGTGTTGAATGTGTGCATTTTCAAGTATGGTTACTTATGTTGTTTTGTCCCGGTATGTAGGTATTATTAAGTTGAAGGTCAAAGGACCCATGTTGATTATTTGAGTTGTAGGTCGTAAGACCAATGTTGATTATTAAAGTTGTAGGTCGTAAGACCAACGTTGAAAGTTGTAGGTCTATGTCTAAAGTTGAATCGTGTTGAATTTAAGTTGCTACGTTGTTTGTTGTAAGTTGTTTTGAGTTGTTCGTTGTTTATGTGTTGCTCTGTTGGTCTCATGACATACATCGCATTTCTAAGTTGGAGAGGATGCTCACCACGTACGCCTGGATTGGCAAAAAATTATTAAGTTGAAGGCTTATGCCTTGTAGATACCTCGATAACCTGGTATATTTTAAGTTGGGAGTTTTACTCCAATGGTACCACATGCATATGCATAGTCGAGTCGCATCCTGTGTTGCATTATTTATGTTATTTATGTTGTTTATATGGCCAAGTTGATAAAGTTGTTCATGTTGCTTAAGTTGATAAAGTTGTTTACGTTGCTCAAGTTGATTAAGTTGTTTATGGAGATTTAAGTTGATTAAGTGGCTTATGTTGATTGCTTTGAGTAAGTGGTTCATGTTGAATAAGTCGGTTATGATACTAAGTTAATTATATGATTATGTTGAATAAGGTAATTATATGGTTATGTTGCATGAGTTGTTTATATGTTTATGTTCATAAAGTCGATTATGCTGATACGAAAAAAGATGAATATGTTATATATAATTGTCGAAGTTAATGAAGGTGTCTATGTTGATTTTATAGTTGAAATTGATTATGTTGATATATGAATTAAGTTGATAAAGTATGTTGAAAAGTTGTGGGTGATTGGTAGGATGTTGTTGTTGAATAGTATGAAAATTGTATGATTCTATCTAGCGTATTAATTATCATACTCTTGTTTATATGGTTCGATATCTCACCCCTTATGTTTGAATGTTACCCTTGGTTGGTAACGTGCAGGTATTCCATATTAGAGTTGCTTACCTTCGTAGTCAAGTCGGTGTCGTCGCTCTGATACGTAACACTCAGAGGGGTTTAACGTTGTTATCTCATATTTGTTTCTTCGTTATTGTTGTGGTAGTTAAAGGTTGAAGTTAAACAGAAGAATATGTTATAACAAGTTGTGTTATAAGTTGATAAACAAATTGTTATGTCATGACAATGAAGTTGAAAATTATGAACATGTTGTTTAATAATAAAGATTTCTTTTTGTTGATAAAAATTTTGGCGATAAAAATTTCTTTTTGTTGCTCCTTTTGATACATTAAACCCCTCCAGCTTCTTAAATTTAATTTTCTTAACAAAATACTTATTCCTACTATTAAATTGGGCCCCACTCCCCAGCACATGGTCTTGACTTTTCAAAACATCCTTCGCCGTTTCGTTAAATCCAGCTGGTACCTTATCCAACGGATTAAAAAAATATTCCTTTTGTACAAAACCAGAATTATCCCCCAAAATTTGCATGTCTTGTACATTAACAGCTGATTCTCTCACCTTGAAAATAGTGTCATCATAACTTGCACTCCCTATAGGTACCCATGAATGAGCCAAAGGGACCTTTTCACTGTGGACCCTTCTGTTACTGCCTGCAACTACTGATTCCCCCCTGCTATTACCACTTACTTCCTCTGCACTTTTTCCATCACGGTCACCAACACAACTTTTAGAACCATTGTTTTGACCTTTGTGTAAATGACTAACTCTTGAATCTTCTTCTTCCCCTAAGTTTTCCCCCTCCATGTCGTCACTCTCCACCATCTGAGTACTTCCGGCATCTTGAAAGCTAGAAGAGGAAACTCCCTCTTCCGAAGAGTATGCCTTTACATGCGTAATAACATTCATCGAATTGAATGAATCCTATCTAACTTGTAACTTGAACAATTTTCCATCGATGTCGACCCACACGTGTTCTTGAATGATAAAGTCAATCGGAGCTCTCACCTTAATCCTGGCCACATCCATCTTCAACCTATATGAAAGTGTCTTCTTCGTAGCTGATAAGACTGGTACGAGTGCGTATACCATCTTGCAAAGAGACATATCGAAGCGAGTTCGTTCGTTATGAGTGAATGAGATGAGAAACGAAATCCCGCAGGAAAAGATATGTGTTTGTGAACTGTCTTTTAAAAGAAGTGTTTTGATTGTTTTTGTTTGTGAAAATAGTCTCATGATTAGACTTGTACATCAGGCTAGACATACGTGTACTATCACCAAGATGGGATGAATACAAGTGTCTCATGGAATAAGTCTCTGCATCTAAGACTACTTCAACCTTTATTAAAGTGTTTTTGTAACTTTTCTTGGAGATGAGAAAGAAGACTCAAGTTGATAAAGGGAAGAACTAGGGGAGTAAGACCAACCCTAAGCCATTTATTGCATGCAAAATGAGATCCTAATGACTTGTGTATTTTTCTAATCCTAATGAGAAAAGGAAAAGAAGAAAAGAGAATTAGAACTCAACTTACTTCCTAAGGAAGGTAAGTCATTTCTAAAGAGGGTGAACAAAGGCTTACCTCAACCTCCCTACAAAACAAGATTTAGTTTCATAATGCATATTTGAAGGCATAACCACAAATAAAGGCCAAACTAGGTAAGGAGATGCACTAAGAAATTCCTAAGACTAAGCCCTAAAACTCACAGATTTTAAATGATAACAAGCTTCTAAAGTCAGTATCTAAACTCTAATAAATCACTCTAAGGTTCTAAGAAATCAAACACTAACAAACTATGTCATAATGATGTACTAAACCCTAAAGAAATTCAAGGTAAAGTTAGATGAAGAAAGTTGAATGAAAGTGAAAGGCAAACACAATTTGAAAGTATAAAGAGATAAAGGAAGAAGTTTTATGTGGCTTACCTTAACCCCCCTACAAAATAAAGGTTAGTACCAAAATATTTTGCATATTGGAAACAAAGACAAAGCATAAAGGCAATTAAACCTTACACACATCCTAGAATGGAACTATGGTTCAAAATAAGACCTAAGTCTAAAGGTGAAGGTACCTAAAGGTTATATGACTTCTGAAGTCAGTAGCTACATGCTATAGGTCCCTAAGGGTGCTAGGATACCTCACAAGATCAAACTATGTCAAACTATGTACAAAAAGTTCACATAAGTTCACATGAATGCAAGTTAGAGTTCATGGATGAAGTATGAGTGCATATGGCATACAAGCATGAATTAATACATGAAATGAGTATCAAAGTCAGTAGTGAATTCTTATTAATGTATATGAATGAACATACCATCATGGATGAAATAGTTTAGGCATATGGAGCACGGATAAGAAGATGTGAGAAGAAGTGGAACAAGTATCGCATATGATTAACAATGATACAAGTTAAGGATGAATGTCATGAGAATATGCATGATATGATTATGGGTAAATAGCATAAATGGTATTAGATTCAATTAGAATTCGTGGATAGGAATTTATGCTTCCCACATAAGTCATGTTAACATTTAGGAGAGAAGAGAAACTAATTTCAAGCAAAATTAATTCAAGTAAGGATACACTTTGAAGCACAAAAACAAATCAAATGAAGATGGTTCAAAAAGTGACCTATAATTGTAATTAAGGACCTAAAAGTAACTTATAATTGACTCTTAAAGGTTACCCAAAAGTATCTCAAACAAATGGCATGAATGTCTTCCTAACATCTAGGATATGGAACAAATAAGCACATAAACGGACCTAGAATCTAGGTGACATGAAAAATATAAAAAAGGCTTGAAAAATTATGAAATTAAATCCCTAGCATAGTGAAGTCATTAGCTTACATGTTCTAAAATTATTTCATAAAACTATGCACCAAAGTGTCAAAATAATTCACTTAATGGGCGAGATATCAAGGCATGATCGCCGAAAAACAACTCCACAAAATGGATCCAAAGTGGCACCAAAAATTATGAAAAATATTCCTAAGGAGAATCAAAATGTCAAAAATTCCAGTGGTTAATCACACATAAAAAATAGATCTCACACCTATTGGAAAAAAAAATGTGTCCCTTATGTCAATACCATTCCTTTTGGGACAGCTTGTGATCAAAAATCCAAATTAACTATTAAAACCAGTCAAATTTGGAACCAAAATATATACAAAATTAATTAAGAGGATGATAATCACTCATGAATTTTTCCAAAATTTTATCACACTTGAAACTATTTTTAATAATTGCGACGAAATGGGCCAAAAACGGTGATTTAAGGGAAAGTGGAAGGAAGCGAATTCTATCGTTCGTAACCTAATCCCTAAGTTTCGATATCGTCACATATCATCATAAATCACAAATAATATTCATTGCCTCAGGTGGGAGGGCTCAATATACATATTAATTTATATGATCCTAAGTCGCATACAACTAGAATGATGCATTAAAGTGGAAAGTCGAGATTTCTTACTTGATTGAAGTGTCGATTCTTCATATAAAAGAAACCCAAAAGCTTCATGAAAGATCTTGTAATCTCCCATAAGAAAAATAAATTCTTATCTTCCATAATCACTTTGTGAAGATCCACCATAATCGAAATTGATCCTTATCGATCAAAAATGCTCATGAACTTTAATCCAAAATTAGTTCACAACTATAATTAAAATTATCAACAAAAAATCTAATTAAAAATTGTCAAGAAACTAATACAAATGCTAATCATCAAAAATTAATTAATAAGAACTAATCATAATTTTTAAACAAAAAAAAGCAAACATTAACAATTTCCAAGAAAATAATGAAAACATGGAGAGATGAATCAGGAACAAGAGGGTGCCAATAAGAACCCAATGACTGAAAAAGTCCACCAAATGTGCAAAAGCGCATGGGGGTGTGTTACTAAAATTAGTTAGTGTGGAAAGACATCCATGGCTGAAGATAGTGAGGCCCGGTCCAATTCCTGAGGAGAGTGGCGCTGAGGGGTGCAGAAGTGAAAATGGATGTGCGGTTAGGGATCCATGAAGGTCTGAGGCCCAATCCCAATCTCTATGAAACCCTAATAATTTCTTTGAAGAATTTGACCTAAATTAACATCTTAAACAAATCGTGAACATCTTCTTTTTCATATCACTATCGCGCATCACTTTCACAAACTCAGAGTTTCACGTCTTCGACCATGGCTTCTTCCGCCATAGTCGTGTCTCCCACCGCCGTAGCTTCATCATCCTTCACCGTCAAGAATCACAACATCATCGTCGAAGATCCACAACATTATTACCGTCCTATCATCGTTCATCGTTATCGTCTCAATAAGTTCGAGTCAAACCCTCCGTTGAACCAACTCCGAAATCTCGCAACCGTTATCGACGATACGCGGCCAACATCGTAATTCCTTCGTCACATTTTTCCTTCAAACTCCGACAACAAAAACTCCTTAGACATGCCATGGCTCGTCGGCGGTAGCGTAGTTACCGCGTGTCACGAAATCGAAAGAGCAGAGGTTGATGCGTTGCGGAAGGTAACTGAAGAACTTGTGAGGTTGTGTAACTACGGTTTCAAATTGATGAATTTGATGTTGTCTTCTTGAAAGTCTTGATAATGATGAAGGTGAGATAGTGATGATGCATAGGATTCGGAGATTCAAGTTTGTGATGCAGAGAGATTCTTTCTTTTCTGAATTCTGTAGTTTTTTGCAGTTGTAACTTGATCGGTGCAAATTGAATTTTGTTGTAGCGATCCATTGTTGATGGATGAATTTGTGATGATGATGTAGGTCTTGGTGAACCTTTGAGCTGTAGTTGCTCTACTCGAGAAGAAGATGATAACACCGCGAGTTTCGATGTGAATTGAATTATGTTGAACTCACATTTCCTTCTTCCTGTTTCTGAATTGTCTTCGATGTGCTAATCTGAATTTGATGCAGGTTCTTGATGAAGATTGAAGTGTTGAACCAGATTCTTCAAGATCAGAGGTTGTTACAGGAGGATGAATTTGCAGATGGCGTGCGACGTTGAAGATTGTCGCGGAAAGTTGCAGATGATAATGGTGTAGTGATGATTCAGAATTGATTATCGATGAAGATGTTGCAGCAAGTTGATGAAGATCGATTTGGATGATGATGATCGGTGATGATGATGAAGGGCAATATTGAAGATGATGATAGTGGAGCGATCATTCTGAATTGAAGAGTGACGATTCTCAATTAAAGAGCGGTAATTCTAAGTTGAAGAGCGAAGGAGATTCGCGAGTCATTTTGTGTGAGATTCTCATTGAGTTCTGCAACTGATTTTCATTTCGTTCCGCCACTAATTCTTTTCTCTTTTTTTTGTTAAATTCTGTTGAAGAATTTGTTGGTGATTTTGAGAGGGTGAGTGGAAGAAAATTGCCAAGGGTGAAGTGGTGATTGAAGGAGATGATGAAAGTGTGGTGAGGACGATTGATGAAGAGAGGATTTTGGTTTTAAGATTGATGAAGATGTGAAGTTTGAAGGTATGATTGAGATTCTGGAGATTGATGATGCCCAGGGAAATGGTTGAAGAGTGAAGAGTTTTTATGTACTGATTTTTTTTCTTTTATTTCTATCCCTGTAACTGCTTTTTCAACTGACTTTTTTTCAGTTAGCCCCCTTTGTAACTATTGTAACTAATTTTCTGTCATTAAATCTTTCTGTAGTCAATATTTGGATCTCGTTTTTGTCATTGTTTTCTGAGTTCTGTTATGAAAATGGATGGACCACCCACCCCCCCCCCCCCCGAAAATGGATATATTGTCTTTATTTTTGTGAGTTCAAGAGAAGATCATTATTCTTGCTAAATTACTTTTACAGGAAGAACATATCAAAGCTACAAAATATGAATGATGCAAAAAGTTTTAATTTGGATTAAATGTTGAACATAATAACATTATGTTTAGAATGGTCTTGAAATTAAATTGGGATCAATTGATGAATATGGATAATGACTTGGTTTAACACGATTTACAAAGAGAAAATGAATGGTTTAAAATAAAAACAAAGGTGTTATGAATATGGGATCAAATTGGTTTTCAGATGTGTATTGATAAGTGAGCTAGCGATCTAAATGAATATGGACTCAAATTTAATTGAACTTGTATAATGGATTCGGAAAGTGAATGGATTTAATGTACTCAAAACGAACATGTTTTAATGGATTTTTCTCTTGAATTCTGCACGACCAATCTTAACACGTACAATCTATACTCAACTTGCATTCTCAATGAAACCCAAAATTTTATGCCATGATAAATCCCCAAAATGAATAACTCGGGTCATGCTTATTGCATTACTTGAAATGCTACACGCAAATGAATATCTCCATCAAATAAGCCCAGATCAAACTTTAACACAAAAGACCTCAGTTGGTGGAATGTCTTCACGCTCAATCATGAATATGAACCCCAAATCCTCCTTGAGATGTTCAATGAAGCAGAATATGGATAAAGATATTAAGAAAAATCAGAACCCTGAATCAAATCAATTGTGATTAGACACCTCGATAATGGAATGGATGCACCAATGAGTATTCTCCTCAAGTGAAATCCTCGAAGACCACTTAATCAGGGAAATAAACCCTAAACAAATGGCAAGAGGATGGTGTTGATGACCACATAATCAAAACTTGGAATTCCTCTAATAACCATTTATAAGGTATGAAACCCTAATGCCATAATCCATGAAATGAACTCCCGTGAAGTAGAAATCACAAACCAATGGAATAAATTGGTTCTTCAAAAGACATTGATCTCATGCCTTAGGAGCTCGATGCAAATGAAAGAAAGTGACTGTAAATGACCTAATGGAGATGCAGATGAATGCAAAGCAATAGAGCTAGTCAAGGTAATAAATAAGAGGGAAAATTTTAGGGTGTTACAACCTCCCACGTAGCACTTTGTTTAACGTTGATAGCTCGACGACTCAAGAGTGTAAGTACTCATGGTGGTTCATTCGAGAATGGTTCCTCAATCGAACTTTTAATAATTTTAGATTTTCATGTCCATTTATCAAGTTATCTCTCATATTCCTCACCTTTTCTTTTCTTCCTTCTGTGGGGTGATTCGTTCTTCTGAGCTTGTGGTGGTGGTGGTTCTGGCTTTATCCTGAGTATCATCTTTTCAATTTTTGCTGTAATTTTTCCATCCACCACTATGAGGGCTAACCTTCCCCTCTTAACACTAGTAATTTCCTTTGTTTCATGGTCCTCTAATTTTCTCTTTTTATGCAGGACCTCAGACAACGATACATTGATGTTGATATTTTTCAATACTTCCACATACGTTTTGGATTGGGAATATACAAATCGTTGCATAAAAGGAATTGGTCGAGTATAAGGAGGAGGAACAAAAATATGTGTTTCCTTCTCTACCTCTTCGACAACCTCCCTTTCGGGTGGTGTCGGTGGATTTTTCTCAATCTCTACTATTTTCTCATCAGAACTCTCATCAACCTTGTGTTCGCTGCGATTTCTGACGAACAACCTCTGGTTAACCAATCTCTTAGAAAACTGGGTTACTTGCAGGACCAACCAAACAAGTCCTAGGACACATGTGCAATTGGTTGTCGAATTACTCTTAGTGTTGTTAATGGTTTGTGGTTTGTTTTGTTAATGATGTAAAAGTGTTGAATGTTTTGAATGTGAAAGTAAAATAAAGTGAAAGTTGAACAAAAGTAAGAAAATGGCAAAAAAGATATAAACTTTGCAGGAAAGTAAATAGACTGAAAGTAAAGTAACTTGATGAAACAAAACTAATAATTTAAATAACTTGAAAGAAAATGGTGTTCAACACATACATTGTTCCAAATATCAGACTCATTTCTCTCACACTGGGTACTTAGAGTATTTACAGGATTATTGTATAAGTTTTCACACACCCCATTCTACAACAAACTACCCTATTTATATACAAAACAAAATAACTGCCTAGAACGGGAAAATTCTAACTAAATGACAATTGCCAGCCTGCATGCAATCTTCTTTTCTGAAACTTCCACGCGTCCAACTGCCAAAGGTTGCAACTTTTAAATTTGAATTCTTCCCTTTGGTGACAAAGTGTTGCATCTCTTCGTTTGTCGAAATATCGAAGAAGAAGAGACTCTTCAAACCTTACAAACCAATGCTTCTGTCAAAAACCTCTCTTTTGTCGAAGTGTCCAAAAACATACCTATCTTGTCAAATGCCAAACTATAAAAAGGTCTCCAAACTTTGCTTGCTGAAACATCATCTTTACTTCTGTCAAAATACTTGAGTATCTAGCCTTGCCAACAACTACTGAATATCTTCATTTCTTCTCTCCCTTATCTGATGATTTATTTACTTTAGCAAAAAATGACTTTATATCTTAAATTCATGGTGTCGAAATCATGATCCTACAAATTGCCCCCCAGCAAAGATGTTTCGACTAACTCTGGAGAAAGCATCCTTTGCTGTCGAAATGACTTCTGACACTATGTCAGTTTCATTAATTGTAAAGTGATTTTGTTGAGTCCCAAGGAAACAACATGATTTCACCTTTCTGAAAAACGTCTCATCTAGCCCACGTTTATACACAACTATCCATAACCCTACAACCTAGCTAATCATGGGTTCCTACCAACCGTCACTTTTTTTATCACCACCGTTGATCAAGAAGACACGTTTCCCATGACCAAACTGAAACGTTTTTTCTTTTTCTTTTTTATTTACTTTTCATATTCTGTCATCTTCTATAAATACCATCTCCCAAACCTTTTTTCCTTTTTACACTCTCAGACTCCTTCTTCTCTATCAAAAGAAAATATCCATTTTAAACCCATTAAACCTTCTGTTACTCCAGCTCTGATCTTTGCTTAACAATGGCGCCCCCAAAGAATGTTGCTGACCGCAGTGCTAAGAAAGCGAAAAAGACCACTGATCTTCCCCCTGCGCACACACTATCTGGGCCAACGCAAGTGAATCAGCAACAGTACATTCCAGAACCTCCAAATGAGAGGGAGAAAGCCAGCATCTACAGATCCCAGGTACTGATCCCTATTTTAATTTCTAGGGTTCACCATGCAATGTTAGGTCCACTTTCTGACCCTAACGCTGACCAAAACCGCTTAAAGGACTTTTATCCTTCTTATTCTGCCTCTAAACTAATAGGTGCCAGTAAGAACCCTCAAACCGTCGAAACATCCTCTAAAAAACCTGAAATTCCATTAGCTTCGACAGACTTAGATTTGTCGTATTTAAATCAAAATAGGATCTTCAGGAGCCCTCCCTTAACAAAAGATCCTTCAGATTATCTAGCTTGGCTTAATAGAGTCGAAAAAACTAAAGGAAAATTCTGGAAGAAAACAGGTATTTATGACCTGATTCAATTGTCGAAAGAAGGCCCACGTTACTGCCAGAATATGCTGCTGGCTTCCCTATACTTTTGGGACAGCACTTACAACAACTTACACCTCCCTTGTGGGATGGTTACCCCAACTCTCTTCGACATAGCAGCCATTACAGGCCTTAGTCCTATAGGCGAAATCTTCAATCCTGAACATCTAAACAAAGACCCTATAGGATTCGACACGAAGCATGCTGGTTATTCCTTATTTATTGCACATCATCAAGGCAAAGATGCTGAAGAGGTTTCCGACAGAGAACATGTAGCTTTCCTCACTTTGTGGTTAGCAAAGTTTGTCTTCTGCACCAGATCCCTCCAAGTTGCCAGAAGCTACATTACTATTGCCAATCAACTTCATGCTAGAGTTGCATATTGTCTAAGTGAAATGCTTCTGGAAAATCTTTATGAGTCTCTAAGTGAGAGCGTAAGCAACCTGAAAACCATCAAGGAAAAAGGAACCATCAGCCTAACAGGCCCTTTCTGGCTTTTACAACTGTGGCTGAATGCCACCTTCGAAGCCTGCATCCCCATAAAGAGACCAGTTGACGAAGAGGAAGTAAAAGACAGGCGTGTCGAATGGCCTAGGCTAGTTCAACTAACACCCACTGACGAAGGAATAGGCCTTCGACAAGCCTTCACTAGCTATGTGATGATGTTTGCAAAACGTTACAAATTCACCCCATCCATGGCACCCTTCGCCAACAGGACTGTGGGTCCTAAATGGTTCACTAGGCAGCTCCCTGTAGAAAACCAAAAAGAAGAGGATTCCTACATATCCATCTGGGAATCATTCCTCATACCAAGACATCTTTTTTCCCACCACAGCCTCAATAACACCGAGGTTTCCCTTATTGTCTATCAACCTAACCTGGTGGCCAGACAATTTGGGTTAACCCAGACGAAAACAAAACCCATTTACCTCAAGAAAGGTTCCATCTTGTTTTACAATTCATTTCATAACTTTGAAAAAAGTTTAGAATTGTATCACAAATTCTTCGACGAATCCTTGGAGGTCCACCCTACAATATTTCGACCAAACCACTTGTGCACTGAGGACTTCGACATCTGGTGGAAGGAGTACTACCTTAACAAATTCTTTGATGTAACAACTTTCAACACACTCTTGACGAATGCCTTTGCTTTTGTGCAGGATAAAAAGAAGAAAGGTACGGATAAACATATCAAAGAAATTCAAAAATTTCAAAAATATTTTGAAACTATTTACAGGCCAAATGATCTTCGTCGAACCATATGCGAAGCAGCAGTGACTTCAAAACAAAAATTTTCAGAAAAGATGGATATGTTGGGGTTGCCTTCATATATTCCATCACATGCACGCTACAATTTTTCTTACACCTCATTTCCTCCAAGGTTTCCCCCACTTCCTTCTGCAGAATTTGGTGTGGCCTTGTGCCCTCCATTCCCAGATTGGTTTGTGTGTGGGTCTCACTTAAAACTGCTTCGCGAGTCTAGCAAAAAACTTGTTGAACGTGTGGTTCCGACGAAGTATCATTTGGGCAACTTCCTAGGGCACCTTCATGTTGGAATAGAACACGTTAGCATGGAATCTCCTATTCTTGAAGGTGTCGAAGAAATACAATCCCTCTTCTTATTTCTAACAATTTATATGTTTTATATCCATGTTCATTCATTTTCTTTTCTTTCAGCTGTTAGAATAACTAGCAAGAAAACTCCTGGTGAAAGGACCTCTTCCAAACAGGTCGAAAAATCACCCACAGCTGCTAAAAAGGTTTCGACATACAAAGGCATCCCACTCTTTCCTTTTGTATAAATTTCAATACTCTTAATACTGAACACATTTCTTTTTGCACACCTCAGGTAACTCGCACACCAGCCACCAAAAGAAACAAAGAAGAAAAAGAGGTGAGTGTCGAAGAATCTGAAGATGAATCCCCTGAGCCACAACCTCTCAAAAGGAACAAAGGCATGAGAATAAAAACAGTGGCATCCCAGATATCCATTGTCAACAGAAGAACTCCCCCCACCAGTCTAATCACCAAGATTCCTTCAAGAAGTGAGAAGAGTGGGGATTCAGGCGCTCATACTGAGATTCCTCAGGTATTTCTATGTTCGACTGACAATATTTGTAGTTTAAACTGCATTGTTTCTTCTTTTAACATCCCTTTTCTGTTGACTTCAGGTTAACCTTGATGTCGAAGAAACTTCCAAAGTCCAGGAAGAGCTTATCCCTTCTGATTCTGAGAAGACTTTAGCTGAACGACTTCTGGAAGAAACCACTCCAGATGCTGGTGTTTATGGCCCTCAGACCTTTAGTGACTTCGACATCAGTGACCCAGAATCCTCTGACAATGATTCCCCTCTTCGCCCAGAATTTACTGTGGAAGAAAAAACTGCTCAAGATCAAGATGCACAATTACAAGGGCCAATCGATACAGCAGAAGCTGACAAGGAGGCTATCGAAGAAGAAACAGATCCGTCGAAGCATCCAGATACAAGCTTGCACCCTGGAGGAAGTGCCCAAGCTATTCCTACTCCAACAGAAACTCCTTTAAACACGGGTTCGACAAGCTTGTCTCATGAAGAAATTGAAAGCCTGAAAGTAAGAAAACCTCTGGAATATCTGAAGGCCCTACTCAGTTCTAGGTACAACTTTCAGGATTCTTCCCACAGCAGCTCGACAACTTCTGGAGCTACTTCTGAAGTTCAACCAATTAGTGTTGTCATGGCTGAGATCAAGGCCAAAATCCTTGGGGTAGATTTATTTAAAGCTCTGGCCGAAAATCCCTCTGCACAATATGATCTGAAGAAACTTTTAAAACAGGCCAATCTCTTGGAGGCTTCTACTGAGGAAAGTCGTCTGGTAATGGACTTGATGTCCATGATTGACTCGGTAAGTGCTGACTTACTTCGTCAAAAAGAGTTTTCTCAGAGCATCACAACTAAATCTGAAAAACAAGTCTCAGAGTGGAATGTTGTAGCTTCTTCGACTGAAAGAATCTCAGAGCTAAACAGACTTTCTGAAGATTACTCCAAAGTTGCTGCCGAATGCGAAAGTAAAATCCAGACTTATCAAGCTCAGATTGTCGAACTCCAAAAGAAGATTCTTCAAGAGAAGGAACGTCAAGCCAGCCTTCAACAACCCAACCAAGAGGAAATTGACAAAGAGCTTCAGAAGGGGCTTCAACATGCAGAAACAGCCCAACAACTTCACAGAGAAATTGACGAACTGTCTGTTAGCAAAAGCCTCTGTGAACATCGAATTCAACTTCAACAGAAGAAATTTGACGAACTCAAAGCAACTTTTCTTCAACAGTAGTTTGTAATAGAAATAAGTTTTTCTTTTGTTCTTCTTTGGCAGCCTTTCAAGGCTTTTTATATGTAATGTTACTCACGCCATCTGTTTGGCGAAGACAAGTTTTTTCTTGCAATTTTATGAATTTATTCCATTTCTATCTTTATTTCTTGCAATTTTGGCTTATATTTTTTCAAATATTTGCCATTTATTTTCAGTATTCTTTTATCTTTCTCCATTTCTTCGACTTCATATGCGCCATTTGAAAAAACTCTTAAGATTTGGAAAGGTCCTTCCCATTTAGGAGACCATTTTCCCATCAGTCTATCTTTCTTGTCCATAGGCAAAATCACTTTCCAAACCAGATCACCAACTAAAAAGGCTTTAAATTTTACTCTCTTATTGTAAAACTTTTCGACTCTTTCTTTCTGCCTTTTTATCAACTCTAAAGCACATAACCTCTCTTCATCTAAATCAACTAACTCATCCATCATCATACTCCAATAAGTCTCAGATGGAATTTCATGATGCCTTTGAATTCGTATTGATTGTAAATAGATTTCAACTGGTAATACTGCATCATGCCCATAAGTTAACTTAAATGGGGTAGAATTAGTTGCCTCTTTAGGAGACGTTCGACAAGCCCAAAGGATTTGATCCAGAGTCTTGTGCCATTTCCTAGGTTTTTTACCCACATGTTTTTTTATCAGATTTATCACAACTTTGTTGGCTGCTTCGACCTGTCCATTTGCTTGAGCATAATAAGGTGTCGAAGTTAATAACTTAAAACCTGTCTCTTTTGCAAATGCCTGCATGTTTTTTCCAGTAAACACAGATCCTTGATCAGTGGTTATAGTTTCTGGTATTCCAAACCTATAAATTATGTGCTTCTGGATGAATTCTATAACTGCCTCCTGATCTACATTCGTCAGTGGTATAGCTTCAATCCACTTAGTGAAATAGTCTACTCCAACCAAAATGTATTTTTGCCCCTTTGAAGAAGCTGGTTGAATTTCCCCAACCAAATCTAAAGCCCAACCTCTGAATGGCCAAGGCTTTATAATAGAGTGTAACTCATTTGCAGGCACATGAGGTATGCCTGCATGAATTTGGCATTCTTGACACCACTTTGCAAATTCGACACAATCCTTTAACATTGTTGGCCAATACATCCCTTGTCGAAATAGTAACAATTTCATCTTGTGACCTGCCTGGTGTGCACCACATGCACCACTGTGCATGTTTGACAAGGCTATATAAGCTTCAGTCTCACCTAAGCATTTTAGTAAGACTCCTTCTGCAGTCTTTTTAAATAGCTCATTTCCAAAGAGTACATAGCTTAAAGCTCTATACTTTATCTTTCTTTCGACTGTCTGGTTTGGATTTTGTAAATAATCCTTAATAGGTTTTCTCCAATCTCCTACCTCTGGATCATCTATATTAAAAATTTCATAATTTTCTTCGTCACCATAACCCAGTCTTATGGTTTCCAAATCTGATGGGGACAATCTAGTGGATAATACTTTTCCTCTTACTTCGACAGCTTTCTCCAAATTTTCTTTCGACACTTTGTAGCCTGATGCCAGTTGAGCCAAGTCATTTGCTTCCTGATTTTCTAATCTAGGAATGTGTTTAAAGGCTGCACTATCGAATTTCTTGAGGAGTCTATTGGCTATTACAAAGTACATGATCAAATTTTCTTTGACACATTTGTATTCTTTTGTCAATTGTTTTATTACCAACTCAGAGTCACCCATTATTTCGACCTTTGTTGCCCCCAATTCCAATAATATTTCAAGTCCAGCAATCAAAGCCTCATATTCTACTTCATTATTTGAACACAAGCCTTCTACTTTGTACTTGAACTTTGTTGGAATTTTATTGGGAGAAATGATCAACACCCCAACACATGTTCCATTCTTGTGACTGGAACCGTCGAAATATAATCTCCAAGTTTCTATTTCGACGTATTTTATTTCATTTTCAATTATGGAATGGTCAGCTATAAAGTCAGCAACCACTTGTCCTTTGACAGCTTTTAGAGGCATATACTTTAAAGAATATTCAGTTAAGGCCAAGGCCCATTTTCCAATTCGACTATGTAGAATGGATTTAGACAACATGTGTTTTATTACGTCGAAATGAGAGGATATATATACATCAATGGGTTTTATATAATGCTTTAGCTTTGTACAAGAGAAATATACACATAAACATAGTTTCTCGATTATAATATATCTAGTTTCAGCATCATTTAAGACTCTGCTGAGATAATAGATGGCCCTTTCGACGCCATATTCATCTTCGTGACAAAGCATGCTTCCCAATGTTCTGTCAGATGCTGAGACGTAAAGCCTCATGCTTCTTTTTCGATAAGGAGACATTAAAATTGGAGGACTGGCCAGGTACTCTTTGATTTTGTTGAAAGCATCTTGTTGTTCTTGCCCCCAAGTGAAGCCTTCCTTCTTCAGTCGAAGTAGAGGCGAGAAAGCCTGTGTTTTTCCACTAAGGTTGGAGATGAATCTTCTAAGAAAGTTAATTTTCCCTAGTAGAGACTGCAATTCCTTCTTTGTCGATGGCGCTTTCGCTTCCATTATGGCTTTGGCTTTGTTCTCATTAATTTCAATCCCTTTCTTGTGGACCACAAAACCTAAGAAATCACCCGCCTACACACCAAAATCACATTTAAGGGGATTCATTTTTAAACCAAACTTCCTCACCCTTTCAAAGGATTGTCGAAGATGGTCAATATGGTTTGAGCCTGAGACAGATTTAATCACAATATCATCTATATAAATTTGCATAAATGTTTCAATGAAATCATGAAAAATAGAATTCATTACCCTTTGGTAAGTAGCTCCAGCATTCTTTAAACCAAAGGGCATGACTACCCATTCATATGTTCCTATTGCCCCTGGACAACGAAAAGCTGTTTTTGGAACATCTTCTTCGGCAATGAAAATCTGGTTATAGCCAGAATATCCATCAAGCATACTCAAATACTCATGGCCTGCTGCAGAATCTATAAGCATTTCTGCTACTGGCATAGGATATTCATCCTTAGGGGTAGCTGAGTTTAAATCTCTAAAATCAATGCACACCCTAAGTTTGCCATTTTTCTTAATCACAGGAACAATATTAGCAATCCATTTGACATACCTTGTTGTACGGATGAACTTGCATTTTAGAAGTCTTTCAACTTCCTCTTTAATTTTCGACAGGATTTCAGGTGCGAAGCGTCTGGGAGTTTGCTTTATTGGCTTTTTTCCCTCCAATATTGGCAACTTCAATTCGACCAAGTTTCTGTCTAAACCAGGCATTTCGTCATAATCCCATGCGAAGCAGTCTTTAAACTCATTCAGCAATTGGATTATTTTGACTCTGAACTGAGGATCCATCTTGGCACTGATGTAAGTTGGCCTTTTCTCTGCCCCCAGTCCTAGATTGATTTCTTCTAAGGGATCTTGTGCCACCATTTTCATATTGGTTGGGGATGGATCCTTTTCAAACCCCAGGGGTTCGTCATCATAAATGGCGTCAAGCCTTTGATTCTGCCATTCGCCATTAGAGTTTTCTTCAATACTTTGTTTTGCACATTGTTCCTCAATATTTTCTTGAGGATGTTGTTCTTCGACAGCTTGTGTGTTGGCTTTAATAGCCATATTTTTTACTTCGGCCTCAAGGGCCGCTTTGAGTTGGTTTTCGGCTATATAAGCCGTAATCCTTTCTATTGTTGACGCTTCAGTCATTTTCACTGAATTCACTTCCCCACCCAATTGGATTGACATGAGTGGTTCCCCAAGTGTAATTTGTCTCTCCAATTATATTTTTGTCCCACTGGAATCCATGCGTAGGGTGGAGATACATGGAACAGTATGCATTGTCAGAGGCTGTTAGGTCGAAACCAGCAGGGTTGCAAGGTGCTATGTGAGCCAAGTTCTTGTCGAAGTTACGACTAGTGACATTTTTCACGTCATCCATGAAGTAACTTTGGTCTGCCTCTATGTTTTTGACAATCCCATCTGGCCTCCAAATTGCTATCCTCTGATGCATGGATGATGGTACAGCCCCAATTCCATGGATCCACTCTCTTCCTAGCAACAAATTGTAGTTTGCTTTTGATGCTATCACCATAAACATTGTAGGCCTGGTAATGGTTCCTACAGTTAGGTTCAATTGTATCACCCCCAATGTTGTTCCTACCTTACCTTCATAGTTGGACAACACCATGTTGTGAGGTTTTGTGTCTGAGTCATCTTTTCCAATCCTCTTTATCATATAATGAGGGATTAGATTGACAGCTGCTCCCCTATCTATCAAGATCTTGTTCACACCCACATTCTCTACTTTCCCTTTTATGAACAAAAGTTTTAAATGGGCCTTCATTGCATCATCTGGCTTTTCGAAGAACGCATTTTGCTCTTCGACACAGCCATTATTCATTACGTAGTAACATACAGGCTTAAGCCCTATGCTGTCATCTGCCATATCATCCTCTTCATCCTCCACTTCCATTGTCCTGTCGTAATCTCTAGGCAACACTGAAACCACATTGCATGTTCCGTCGAAGGACGCATCAGATTCTGACTTGAAGTCATCAGTAACTTCTTCGTCTTCTGGCACTTTGTTGTTTGTTTTTGGCATCTCTGTTGTGTCACTAGATTTATTTTTCTGAGGAGGTTCTTCTTTTGCCAGAGATTCTCCTTTGCTTATTGCCTGCACACACTTGCTTGACTCAGCTTTATTCTCACCAATCCTTTTTTGTTATATAGTTTCTTTTTCAACTCTCTTCTGCCTTTGAAACCTCCTCCATTGGGACCTTGACATGGGGTTCTTCCCCTTGTAGTTTTCAGAGACGTGCTTTGGCTTTGTTTTTTCTACCTTCTTTTTCACTTCTATTGAGGCACCCCTATTTACTTCAAAACTTTTCCACCTCTTCTGACCTTGGGCATCCCTTATAGGCTGGACCCACTTGTCATCGTTCGGCTTGTTGGATGGCTTATAGGTGTTGTAACGCCTTTCTCCCATTCCTTGGTTATGATGCTCCCTTCTTCTTGGGTCAAACCTCTCATTTCTGACTGGTGGGACTGCTCCCCGGTTCCTTCTCTTTTTGGTCTTCTCTACTGCTTCCAAGTTGTTGGCTGCTTTCCTATCGAACACAGCGTTGCACCTTGGACAAAGCATGACCTCTGCATTCTTTCTCTGGCACCTCTGGATGAATTCGACAAGACTTTCATCTTCTTTTGGATAAACCAACTTCTGATGCTTCTCTTGATGGTTCTTTTTGTTGGTGTCTGGTCGTATTTTCTGAGTGACTTCTACCATATGAATCCCTGCATTCTGCTCACTTGTAATCTTTAGTTTGTTCATTTTTTCGACTAGCATCATTTCCTCAGGGATATTCTCTTTTAACTGATTCACACTGCTTTTTGGGTGTAAGCCTTTATGGATGTGCTTGCAACATTGTGCAACTGGCTTTTCTTTTGGGTCTTCCATTATTCTACGCAGAATCCCATGAGGGGTGGGCTGCACAACACCTTCAGTAGAGTCTTCTTTAATCCTGGTGGTGCTTTCATTTATTGGTTCGACAATGTGGACATTGTCAGCAGTCTCTGTCTCCTTGATCTTGTCATGACTAAGGCCTTCAGTGGCCTCTTTTTGGGTAATGAGGGTTTTGTTATCTGCTTCCTCATCATTATTTCTGAAGAAATCTCCCCATCATGTGGGTTTGATTTTGCTGATGTCAGTTTTAGAGCTTGGTGGTGCAGAATACTTCACCATGAAGTCAAACTTTCCACTGGGCTCCCTAGAGTGTCCCAGACCACTTCATGCTCAGTATCTCTGTTGTAATTCTTCTTGTCGAAACTTTTACTAACTTTGACTGTGTTCCCTCCGTCGAAGCCTTCAGTAGCTTCAATTGTGTTCTCTCTGTCGAAGCTTTCAGTAGCTTTGACTTCTTCTTCCTCAGCCTGGTCAGTGAGGTCATCAGCCCCCTCCACCACGTTAACATGGGTGTCGAAGCCCTCAGCAGCCTCTATCATGGTGAAGTTGATGTCGAAGCCCTCAGTAGCTTCTACCATTTCAAAACCTTCTTCAGACATTACTTCCATTTCGACCATATTCACCATTTCTGGTTCAGCATAGTTGGCCTCCACAACCTGCATGGGATTGGAGTCAATCCTCATCTGTTGCTTAGCCTTGTCTCCAAATTTTAACCTTCCGTTCTGGATTGCATTCTGGACAAGATCCCTGAAAAGGTAACATTGAGAAGTTTTATGACCCAAAAAATTATGGTATTTGCAAAAACCTCTCTTTTTCTGTTGGTCTACAGGAGGCTCTTTAGTGCCTGCTGGTTTTATCAATTGACCATCTTTAACTAGTAAGTCGAAAATTTCATCACATTTGGTGATGTCGAATGTGTAAGTTCTTTTAGGGAATCTATCATTCCTTTCAATTTTGACTGGATTCTTTCCATTCGACGGGGCTAAAACTTTACAGGAATATAGAGGGCCTTGTTTTAGTTCATCCAGATCAATTTCTTGCTGGTCGAAAATGACGGATTCGTTTTTGTCATAATCTTCGTCTTGAACTATCCCTACATAGGCCACTCTTTCCTTCTTGTTTTTATTTGATCTAAATTTCTCAGTTTTTAGTCTTTCTATTTGCCTTACTCTATCTGCTAGTTGTGTCATGTCTCTTAAGTACTGGGTGTCTAATTTTTTCCTTATGGAATAATCCAGACCCCCTGCAGCCATTTCGACTAATTCTTGTTCTGGCACTTGTGTAAAACATCTAGCCTTCAACAATTTAAACCTATTCAGATAATCATCTATAGGTTCAGAGAATTTTCTTTTGACACTTGCTAATTCTTTCAAACTTATCTTAGTTTGCCCCATATAGAATTGTTCATGGAACAGTCTTTCTAACTGGGTCCATGTAAATATTGAAGTTGCAGGTAAAGAAGTAAACCAAGTGAAAGCATTTTTTGTCAAAGAACTTGGAAAATATTTCATTCTTAAGTTCTCATTATTAGCAATCTCTCCTTCTTCGATCAAATAACGTGCTATGTGTTCTATGGTGGACTCACTAGTATCCCCTGAGAATTTGGTGAATTTGGGGACTTTCCACCTTGGTGGTAATTCTTGTTGCAAAACGTATTCAGACAAGGGGGAAGTATAACTAGGCCTCTGTAATCCTACGTTCACTCCATTTTGCGCCATTATTCTCTCGACCATGGTTGCAATGTTATTTTCGACAGGCAGATTGTTACAATGCATTCTCTGCTGCAATATTTCATCAGCGTTTTGGTCTCTTTGGACTATTATTCTTCTAGGTTCCTGTCGAACGGGGTTTTCTATATGAGGTTGTTCGACTACTACCTCTTGGCCCCTAGGATTTTCCTGAGGATTTCCCACTGGTCTTTGGTTTATAGTAAGTTCCTCTTCGACAGGCCTATTGGCAGGATTTTGATTCAATTGCATTCTTTGCTGTGATTGAGGGACTCCAAAAAAATTAGCAATGCGTGCCATTTGCTCTGCCAATATCTGGTTTGTTTGGGTAGTATTTTGTATTAAAGGGTTAAACACTTCCCCCATTTGTTGTGTCAATGCCTGCACCATATCATGGTTACTTTCATCCATCTGTTGACGAATTACTTGCGCAGAATGGTTCGTCATAGTTGGCATATGGAATCCTGGTGGAATCTGATTTAATCTACTCCCATTTCCACCATATCCTGATCCTTGTAATGGTGAAGACATTTGAACCATAGCATCAGAAAATAATGGTGATGAATTATGTAAGTTTGCCATCATTGAAGTTGGCATTCCATACGGTTGTTCTCTCCCAGACATGGGCATGGAATAATTAATAAATGGCCTAAAGGAATTCCCTCCAGGAGGAGGCGTTCCCATGGGCATTGAGTGTCCCATGGTGGAAGAACTAGGCGCATTTTGGGATCCTGAACCTGCTGGTATCGAATCCACTGATGGAGGCCTGATCTGTTCTAAAACAGGGCCAGAAACTGCGCCTCCTTCTGACGAAGGGATAGGATTGGAAACTGGAATGGTTTCGTTAGGATTGTTTGAAGTATTTGGCAAGTTAGCCATCTTTCTTCCTCTTGTTCTTTTTAGTCTTTCTACGTCGGTTACGGCTAATTTACCGCTTCTAAGAATCATACAACACAACAAGGAACTTTCTAACTAAGAGGATTCGTATTAATTTTTATTAATTGCACTAGTCCCGCCGGGCGTGCCAATTTGTTCGCTGCGATTTCTGACGAACAACCTCTGGTTAACCAATCTCTTAGAAAACTGGGTTACTTGCAGGACCAACCAAACAAGTCCTAGGACACATGTGCAATTGGTTGTCGAATTACTCTTAGTGTTGTTAATGGTTTGTGGTTTGTTTTGTTAATGATGTAAAAGTGTTGAATGTTTTGAATGTGAAAGTAAAATAAAGTGAAAGTTGAACAAAAGTAAGAAAATGGCAAAAAAGATATAAACTTTGCAGGAAAGTAAATAGACTGAAAGTAAAGTAACTTGATGAAACAAAACTAATAATTTAAATAACTTGAAAGAAAATGGTGTTCAACACATACATTGTTCCAAATATCAGACTCATTTCTCTCACACTGGGTACTTAGAGTATTTACAGGATTATTGTATAAGTTTTCACACACCCCATTCTACAACAAACTACCCTATTTATATACAAAACAAAATAACTGCCTAGAACGGGAAAATTCTAACTAAATGACAATTGTCAGCCTGCATGCAATCTTCTTTTCTGAAACTTCCACGCGTCCAACTGCCAAAGGTTGCAACTTTTAAATTTGAATTCTTCCCTTTGGTGACAAAGTGTTGCATCTCTTCGTTTGTCGAAATATCGAAGAAGAAGAGACTCTTCAAACCTTACAAACCAATGCTTCTGTCAAAAACCTCTCTTTTGTCGAAGTGTCGAAAAACATACCTATCTTGTCAAATGCCAAACTATAAAAAGGTCTCCAAACTTTGCTTGCCGAAACATCATCTTTACTTCTGTCGAAATACTTGAGTATCTAGCCTTGCCAACAACTACTGAATATCTTCATTTCTTCTCTCCCTTATCTGATGATTTATTTACTATAGCAAAAAATGACTTTATATCTTAAATCCATGGTGTCGAAATCATGATCCTACACCTTGTTATCACTCTTCTTAAGATTTTCAATTTGTTTTTCACTACTGGTTGTTACAACATCCATATGCTCCTCAGGGGAGGGTCCTAGAGGTGTTTGTGCAAGCAAGGAGATTTGATTCTCCAATGCCTTGTTGTGAGTCGCGAGGGACTCGACTATAGTGTTCTGCTGCCTAAGGGTTTTATAAGTATGAAGTCTTTGTTTTCTAAACTTTTCATTCTAGATAGTTTGTGTCTCCATAAAGTGATTCATCATAGATTCTAACCTAGAGTGAGTTTGCGTTGCAATGAAATCCTCCATTAATATTTCGAGGTTGGATTTATGGGAATCTTGTGGTTCCTCAAAATACTGGGAGTGGTAATTGTAGAGAAAATTTTGGTGATACATAGTGATAGAGACAAGAATGCCTTAGTTTATACGATGCAACAACAGAATAATAATATTAGCTGTTGATCCCCAGTAACGACGCAAAAAACTCGATGCGTCCGCGACCAACTCCGCTCTGATCCTTCCCTTATTGTTCATGTTTTCTCTGACCACTTCTACTCCGACGTCTTGTACTACGAGATATATGAATATAGGTAAAATGTTTGACAACATCAAAGTTCTGTCATGGTCTTGGCTGAAGAGTAAATTGAGCAGGTTCAGTTATTCTCTAGAGCTTTGGATGATAAATATGATTGAGTGTGTGTACTGACTGTGAGCATAGGCCTCAAATTTTTTATTTGTTTTAGGAGTTGGTTGCATTGGTGTTTTTCTGTGTTGAGGTGGTTGTTTGGTTGAGGTTCAAGGGTGCTGTTTCTTGTCTCGTAGAACTGGTATGGGGTGGGTTTTGAAATTAGCTTGGCGGGTGAGGGAAGGTTGTGGTTTGTTAGGGAGGTAAGTGTTAGTGCAAGTGGGCGGTGGTGAGAGGTGTTGGAGGTTTGGTTGACCTTTTTGTTTATAAAGCAAAGTCAAGAGGCCTGAGCAATCGATTAAGTGGTTTTATTTGTGTATTTGTAGTGTATCTTTGTCTGGCTGTGATTGGGAGTAGGGCCTGATAGTTTTTGTTTACGTGGATGTGGTTAGGTGCTGCCTGCTTCTTCTCGCTTGTTTTTTGGGTAGTTGGATTTGAAGGGTGTGCTTGTGGCCTTTGGAGTTGGTTGGGGTTGGTGCGGTGCATCTTCTTGTAACTTTGTTTGTTCTTTCTGGTATTGTGCTTCCTGGTGTGAGAACTTGTCTGTTTTTGTTGGTAGTTGACGGTGGTGGTGGTGGTATGCTCGAGAGAATTTAAGTGGAGGTGGATTATGCATACTATCAACTTTGTGGCTAATTTGTTATCTTTGTGGTTCGGCGTAGTTCGGGCCATTGCTCATCGGTGGAGTGTTGTTGAATGTATCGGTAGACTATGTTGTGGTTTTTGTGGAATTAGGTTGTGCCTACATAAACTTACAGAGGTAGTTGTGGAGATATTGTTCGTCGATTTTGCTACGGAGCTACTGTTTGAAGTTTTCTTTCTACCAGCTTCAATTGTCTCGAGTTTCAGGAGTTGTTATGTTTACAATGTGTTCCAGTTTAGTTATTATGGGGTCTTGCAATATGGGGTCTTGCAATTTTTTCTGATGTATTATGTATATGGGGTCTTGCACTTTTTTCTCATGTGTTATGTGGGGGCATATGTTTCATTGATATTGTATATTGATATTGTATATTTTTAGCACGGCTTGTGCTGTTTCTTAATTTTAGATTTTTTGGCCTTTCAAAAACAATATCTGAGTTTTTTTATTGCATCAAGTGTATTATTATAATTCTATTTTCTTTATTCCAATTGAGAGAAAGTAGCTACTGTTAGCCGGTGCAGAGTCTAACTATAAAAAAAATACTCCACTTGTTCTTTCTTTATACAAAATTTTGACTTTAATAATCTATTATCCTCCTTAAATCTCAAAATATCTCACTTTTCTCTTGTTTACTACAATTCCACTTTCAATTTATTTAAATATATTAACCCATCAATCCAATTGATACCTCTTTATAACATAAAATAACTATCAACCACAAAAACAAGGCTAGGACAGAGGAATCTAAGCTGTAGACATCAGAGTGGCAGAGTTGAGGGTGGTCCAGTCAAAGCTGGTGCCTATTGCAACTTTGACTGACTAGCAAAGGTGGTCAAAGATGGAAAGGCAGCAAAAATGGAGGTTGTGTGTTTAGCCAGATAATATAAACACAAACATAAATCAACCTTAGGAATGACAACATCATCATCTAATGACATGAATATGATCATAGGACAAAATAATGAAAATGCTAAACCAAAAACTTATTAAACATGCAGCAATCACCTTGTTGGTAATTAAAAATTTTCATTTATCATCATCTGTTGGGAATAGCATGTAAACAACCAGAAAGTTTGCACCAAATGTCTCAAGAATATTCACAAATGACAATTAATTTCCCTTGCAATGGTTGAGTTCCATTGACAACAATAACAAAAGCAATCATTCAAAATATCTTTGGTTTACATAAAGCATGAGTGCGCGGTTGCATTAACAATTGAGAGGATGATTTGTTCATCCCATGGCATACTTCTGTGTCCAGCTGCGTGCGGTGGCTTCGTACTTGGTCCTGTCAGTCTTGTACATATGTGCGATCTCAGGCACCAAAGGGTCGTCAGGATTGGGATCCGTCAGCAACGAGCAAATCGACAAGAGGACCTAAATTCGTGAATGTTAGGTTAATTTTTTTGGCGAGATTTAGAGCAGGCTTGACATATGATAACATCATCATTACAAATGAAGCTCTCATTAAACAAGGAGAAAAATAACACATTCAAATATTAGCAGTAAATTTCTATGAACCATATAACCAGCTTATATGGAGATGACAGACTATATCTCTAGACAATAGAAAGAGTAGACATTCATATTCAGCCACTTCTGTACTTGAAATATTACTGACCTAACTTTTCTCTTATGGACCTAAAAAGATTTACAGTTCTTAAGTGCTTCAAAAATATGGACAGTAAGCATGTCTTGAATCATTTTTTTGGTGTTAGATTTTCAAATTTCCCAACAAAAAAATTATTAAACCAGCACAAGTAGTACATGAAACATATAAAAGACGTCGATGAGATTATGGCAGTAAGTAACAAAAGAAATGATAAGAGTACAAAAAGACATAGATAGACAAATTTTACATGTGAAAATAAGCATCATTCTTTGATTAAAGTATATGCTTCAATTGAATTTCCATACAATTAGCAAAGTTTGTGATTCTAAATTGGCTAATGCAAGTAAATAAGATGACAACACATTTGTACAATATTTTTCACAAGGAGTTTGCAAATCATTCTAAAAGGCAACACAACACAGTGCAGGTGTCACATTTAAGCTAAAACTTCATACATAATCATTAATTATCAAGAACGACAACTAAAATCAAACCTTGGAAATGGTCAATGCTGGGCTCCATTGTTCTTTCAGAATGTCGAGACAGATACTTCCATTGCTGTTGATGTTTGGATGGAATACCTTGGTCCTAAATGCAACCTGCAGTATTAAAATAACTTTATCATTTCCAGACAGTACAAGATATTTACAAAATTGAATAACTAGGCAATAAAATAACATTTGTAACTTGTGAACAAATTAAACCGGATAATTATACCGTTAACAGTTGAGGAAAGAAGAAAATGATAGAGAACAATAAGATTTGACAAGGAAAGACAAAAATGAAAGGCAAAATATAATTGAAACAAAAATTCATCTAACAGCTACTCTCTTATAGTTTTTCGACACCATTAGAAGTCGTGATGAATTAGCGACAAATGATCAGATTTATTATAACCAACCAGAACCAATAACCATATGATGTTTTCTACCCTCTAATACAGCAAAAGCAAAAGTCACAAGGGAAACCTCCTTTACATTTATGAAAAAATAGACCTCAAAAACTGATTACCATCATCATAAAAAGAGATTACACATACAAGCAACATAGTAAAAAGTTAGGGTTTGGTTACCTTTGGTGGCTTGAATGGATAATCTGGAGGAAAGTGAATTGAAACCAAAAACACACCACCTGAATAGGGGCTATCAGCCGGTCCCATGATCGTTGCTTGCCAGTGAAACATATCCTCAGCAACAGGACCTGAAAATCACAACAAAACACAACGTTATTAATAGTAAATCATCAACAACAATTTTAAAACCCTAAAATTTTTGTATAATCCTAAATCCTAATCATCCCAAAAACTCATAATATAACAGATCCTTAAGAGTCATTAACAAAAACACAACAACAAAAAGGGTAAAACAAAATTAGGGTTTCACCTGCGCTGCATGAGGTAGGAGGATCCTTCTGCAAATCCTTGAGTTCCTTGAGGATACGTTTGGATGCCATGCTGAAAACCAAGGATTCGGAAGATGAGAATTTGGAGAGAAGGTTGAAATTGAAAAGGGTTTGATCGAAGAAGAATTGGATTTGATTTGAGTCAGGGGAAAGGGATAATAAGGTGATAAAGAAAGAGAGAGAAAAAGGGACAGACAAGGTTGCGTTGTTTTTCTGCTTCTAGAATGTTCTGTATCCACTTTCCTATTTGCGTGTGTTTGGGGCCGCGTTTTTTGACTCTAAAACGCGCTTTTAGAATCGCCAAAACGCGAATAAGTTCTTGCATAGCCAAACACGTTCTTGATTGCTTTTGCGTTAGATCACCGTCCTACGTTAAGCCAAGCTGGACCGCTGGCAAAATACGGCATCTTGATAATTTATTATTCATTATTATTATTATTATTATTCAAAACCAATTGCTCACAAAATTCCTACATAAATTTATATTCTTACTCATATTCAATAAAAATTAATAAAAAGAAAGAAAATTTTAAATTTAATTTTTTTTCAATTGAATTTATGGGGGTGGTTGTGAATATGGAGGAGAGAAAAAAAATATTTTTATTTTCTAATTAATAAAATAATTATAATTGGTTATGCATATATGTTTTGTATGTCTATGTCTATCTAAGAATTTCTCATGTTTTTTTAATGTGTTTTTAACATTAAATATAGAAACACCAAAAATCAAATTAATGCCTTAGATAATTTAAGTACTGGGTCACACATTTAGCAACTTATTCATAAGGTATAAAACGGGTTGGAGAAGTTAGTAGTTTGGGTAGGATGTATCATCCCAACTTCAGTATGAGTCAATCTTAAGTTAAAATATGATTAAAATATGTATTTATGATTATTCATGGATACCAGATATAAGAATCACATTCATCAAAGTTTAATTCCCGATTATAATTAAGAGGTGATGATTAGCAAAATTAATCGTAATAAATGTTCTCAAGCAGATCTTCTTGAGAGATGGGCTTAAATTGTTATATATTATAAGGAGTAGAAGAGAAAGATTCACTCACAACTTCATTCAGAGAATCATTTGAGACTCCTACTGGCCTAACATCAACAGAGATGTCAATTAGTGTACACAACATGTATATTTAGCGTCCCTTGTAGGGTCCAATAAAAGTGACTCGGACAACATGTTCCCATGCCAACAACAATTCGACCTCGTTTCATGATGACAAGGGTTGTCATCAATAGCAACAACCACAACCACAACAATGACTGAGTTGCCATAGTGGAAATGGTGATTGTTATGGAGGAACTATGTTACCAGAATGAGACACCACATGATAACATGCGAGATTTGTAGCAGCAACAACAAATGAAACATACAATCGACGATTAGGAGGATCTAGTGGATCCCTAACCCTTGTCGGCGGAGATATATGATGCACAAGTCTCAAACAACTTCAAATCGCCTTCCATGGCGATGTTCGACGATAATAGCGATCCCAAAAACACATTATTGATATCAACATATAGATGGCTATCATTGGAGCTAACTATTACCTCGACTACAAACTAATGGCAGTAACGTTGAAAGAAGCAGCCATTTGCTAGTACATAATCCTTCATAAATTCTTTATCATCAATTACTATGATCTAAAGAGGACAATCATACACCAGTTATCAACCAAAAAGCACACAAAAAATCCCACTATGAGCTTATTTAATGTCCATCGAGGCTATTATGAGTCTTTACGCGAATATTTGACAAATTTTAATGAAAAAACCATCAAAGTCGTTCAACCTAACTAGGTGATATTTGTAGAGTCTTTCTATAGGGACCTTAAGGCGGGACACTTCAACGAGTATTTGGCACAGAAGTTGGTATCCTAGTGGAAGGGATCATGGGCCGGGAGGAATGCTACATAGAAGAGGATAAGAGTGATGTCAAGAAGAGAACCAAAGATGCAAATGGGTAAGGAGTTAGAAAATAAGAGGTAGGAAAACAGATAAGGCACCATAAAACAATATTGGTTCGTGATATATCGACCTTTAAGCCCGCTCATAAGCCTTTAGAGCACCTCACTCTATTGAACATAGGGCGAGTGTGGAAACTACAAGATATCTATCATGCAAAGATCATTTCAAGCCATATCCACCCAAAGGAGACTCTATGGAAAATGACCCGGAAAAGTGGTGTAAGTACCATGAAATATGGGGCCACCACACAGACGATCCTCATCATTTGAAACATGAGATTGAAAGACTGATTCAAAATAGGTCACCTACAAAATTATGTGTATGTAAGAGCTAGATGTAACACCCTACTTCCTAACTCGACAATTAAATTAATAAATCACAATTATTCACCAATCATGATTCCAATCATAACCATTAACCAATTTGAACCACATAATAATGAAAAACAACTCGTTTGATTAAGCAACAGAATTACAAAAAAAAAATATTTGGCATAAAATCCTCATCGACATTATTAGTTTGAAAAATGGTTCATCACAGAATAAAACCAAGCAGAAAGATATGCAATATAAACAAATATAGGACGACTTGATCCCCTCGTGTTACGTATTAGAACGACTCTTACTATAGACTTGAATGACAAGCAACTAAAGAGGCATGACATTGTCCTCAACCTCGAGCTCTTACTCAAGTACCTAATTATTTGTACTCCAGAGGAACACAAACGCATCAACACAGAAAAAAGGGTGAGAATACATTCAAATAATAAACGGTGCATATACATTCAAGATAAATTCACACATCTATAATATCATCCATATAATTGGAAAACACACTAATATCATGTATTCACATCTCACACACATCACAATCAACCACACACAATTATGCAATATAATGCAACAATGACTCGACTCATGCTTGTCACAGTCCCCAATATGAACCAGACTCACAACTTAACTCTAAATGCATGCGACACTGACTCAACATTTAGTTCTTCGTAGGAATCGGGTCCTAATTTTTACGAACCCCGAGCTCCTACTCTGAGATCTAAGCCTCGGCTCAAGGCTTGGGACAAGCCAATAGTCCCCATCTGAACTAGCTAACATACATCTTTCATAATAATGACGCATTTGGTGTATGACATATGAAAATGCAATCTAGCCCCACTCTAACTATACATAATCACTCAACCACAACATATGAAATACAACCCCACTATGACTGTAAACAAATATATCTTCACTTCATCAAAGCAATTCACATCATAATTACACACCTCAATAACTCGTGAACAAGTATGCACAATTATCCACACCACATCACACTTGCATGTTAATCACACATAATCACCATTGCACATAACACTTATTTATGCATAATTTTTCTCAATTAATTATATAATTTAATTAATTAACTCATATTTAGTATAACACTCCAGACAACATCCAATCATTGACGGTTTGTCAAAACTATCCCTTAAAATAAACTCAGTCGGTCATAACACGTTCTTTGACGCGGTGATGGGTAATCTGTCACAAGGATGACATTTGTCATCCTCCTCATCACCCAACATATCACACTAGTGTAATACCATAATTGGTGCTCCTAAGATTCTTCGTATTTCATCTGCATCATTGCATAAAAACAAGATCACACATTATTTCCCTTACCCCTTTCGTCTTTGGGTTTATACCTTGCAGGGATCACCAAGCATCTGTGTGTTTCTTATTTGCTTTTATGTTTGTTTATATTTAACTAAACTTTAACCAAAATCCTAACGCTCCTGGGATTTCCATCCCGGTACAAACGCGAAAGTGGCGCGGAAAAGAGAGAGTCGTCAGCCAGGCATTTTTATCCCTGAGGAAGGGTAATGTTGCACAAACCGGGAAGAACGAGGAAACGAGGTCTCACAAACCAAAGAGAAATGGTAAGGGAGTCGGTTACGAAAAAGGAAGGTATTAGTACCCAAATCGTCTGTCATACTTGATGAGATCCATGCTTGCTAGCACTGTTTCAAAGGGTGATGGTATCTGCTACTGTTGCAACTGCTACTGGAAAGGACTGAAAAGAAAGTATGAAAAAATGAGATGAAAGGATAAGGAGATGAAATGTAATGAAGAACGAGGAAAGAGACCGAAGGATTATGTTCGCCAAGTGTCGTCGCTTGTGCCTATGTATTCCCTTTGTCCAATGGTAAAGTCAGAACATTGTAGTTCGACTCAATAAGACTGACACAACTTGTTTGTGTTTTTATGGTTTGAACTTCTTATGCATATGCTCAAGTATCTGACTCGTCTGGCTCAAGTTAATATCGTCTTGCAAATGACAAGTAGGAGCAAGTACTTTCGTTTAGAATGAGAGAGATGAGAAGATAATTCCTGAAGGAAAGATGTTTATTATTTGTTTGAAGTTTTTTAGAAGCCTTTTCTTTGAGAGTTTGCATAGAAGAATGTATTCAAGTCTCATTCAATGGAGTGTGTACTTCCTACATCACTCAAAAATGTAATAAATAAGAAGCACACAAAGTATGGAGAAGACTCCCAAACTTAGTTCCAATGATTAAGGCTTAAGCACACTAGCTTATTTTCTTTAATAAGTGTTTTTGTTACTTTTGAATGAAGAAGTGTCTTCTAGATTATTTGTGAAACAACTTCATGTTGAAGACTTGTTCATCATGCTAGACAAGCTCACATTACCCCAAAATGGGATATATGCAAGTGTCTCATGGAATAAGGATCATGGCACATGAAGTTATTTCAACCTTTATTAGGTGTTTTTTATTTGATTTTTGAGATGAAAAGATAGAAAGACCCAAAAGAGCAAAAGGTTAAACATCTAAGGGAAACTAAATAATCCTAAGATTTATCATGCATGGTTGTCCTAGGTTTAGTATGGTTTGAAGAACTCTATCCTAAAATAAATGATAAGGAGAGGAGAAGAAAGAAGAGGAGGAAGAAGAAGAAGAAGAAGAAGAAGAAGAAGAAGAAGAAAGCAACTTACTTCCAAGATGGAAGCCAAATTGTTTCTAAAAGGGATGAGAAATAATTTTACAAGTAAAGCATATTTAAATGCTTAATCAAACAAAAATTGAATGATTAAGATATTAGGGAAGAAGTTAGAATGTGGATGCACACTCACACTCTTCACACTTACCATTAGCCCCTGAAAAGGTGAGCAAAATGGATCACAAGTGAAATAAAATGACAAAAAGAAATCAAACAAGTTAAACAACAAAAGAGAAAAGGTTCTAAGGTTTGAGATCCTATAAGGTCAGAACCTATGTCTAAAGGTGTTCATCTAGAGTTAAGATGCCTAAGGAGACCAAACTATGTCAAGAGAAGTGTTAGAACATCACACAAGTTCATGTAGTGCAACACAAGTGGAGTATGGATGCATATGACCTATGAACTTGAACAAATGCATGTATGAAGGCCAAAGTCTGAATTGAATGGCCTATAATAATGTGTAAGAATGCTATGTTATTGTAACACCCCAAATTTGCCCTCTTTTTCTCATAGCATATCATCTCACATACTTTGCATCGCATCTCTGCATAGAAAAATGAAGCATAATATCCATAGCATATCATGAGCTGACAGTGTTTTAATTCAGGTGTAGGTCAGTTTGCGATTCAATTCAGATGGACGTATGACCTAATCTTGGTCAAACTATCGAAGGATTGTTTTAACTGAAAGTTATCTACATTGATGGTTATCTCTCGGGCAATACGTATTCAAGATCAAGTTGGGTTACGTGGATTTCTTCAGGTTATCAAGTGGTGGTTCGTGTGAAGTTTGGTTCTGAAATTTAAGTGCATCATGGTTCACAGTTGCTCAAGTGGCAAGAAAGACTCCAAATTCATCCATTTTTTTTAAAAAGGACACTAGCTTAATAAATTAAAAGATGATGAGATTGATTCAAATGTGATTCTAACACCAAATTCAAAGGTGTTGTTCTCATGGAGAATTTAATTAAGTTTCATTATTCAAAGCTTTGTTGTTCAATCGAGTTCACTCACGCTCGATTCATGCATGATTCAATTCTAGATAAATCGAAACATGATTCGAAGGCTAACCATGATTATCATGATACAAGATTGATCACAATTAAGGTGCAAATTGCAAAGTCCAAGACAATTATCAAAATTCAGCATTGTAAAGCATGATTCATATCAAGATCCACTCACATTTTCCAAGATAAGCTCAAACCACCTTTATACCAATTAAGCCCATGTCATGTTTTTTGTATACAAAATAAATTTTAAAAAAAAGTATGTGGAGAAACAAGTTTCAGCCCACACGCTGACTTTGGCAACTCCAACTTCCAGCCACTTCTTCACTTGAAGCCATGGACGCACATGTTTTTCCAACTAGAAAAAAAAGGACGAGAATCACATGCTGAAAGCCAAACAAAAGGGGATGACAAACAAAATGCAGCTGCGTGAAAACGAAATAAAGACGTAGCCAAATCACACACGAAAATGCAGTGAAACGCACACGAGCAACACGTTGCACGGTACACCTGCAATTCCACTAAAATGCTTAAAACACAGCATACAAGCACGCACAAACTGTGATCCAAAACATAATGAACATGTGAATGAAACGCGGAGCAAAATCCAGCTAGCAAAACGCAATGAAAAATAACAAACTGAGGAAAAAAGGCATCAACAAGAATTAAAAAAATTCATCATCACGTTCCACAGGAAAACAACAGAAAAACAAAAATTAGAGATTCCTCATTCATCTTCATAAAACTGGAAAAGTCATTCTTCATCAATCTCATTTTTTACCATCATTTTAGTCTTCACAAAGACCTTCACACTGTAATCCTCTTCTTCACCATAACAAAACTAACTCTTCATCAACAAAAAAGGATAACACTCTTCTCCATCACAAAAACACAGAATAGATTTTCACTCTTCTTCATTGCTCATCAATCTTCAACGCATCACTCAACAACTTCATAACTCTTCATCAATCTCACGCGGATTCAACTCGTCGTCATCAACATCTCTTCATTCATCATCGATCTCATCATCTTCGCACCTCATCATCGTCGTTATCTTCATCAGGTTTTCGTCAACAAGTGATCAACGCGATCCACGACGTCGTAGGTTGGTTCTGATGCTTCTTTGCATGATTTTCGTATTGTTGTTGTGTTGGTGTTTATTTTGAATTCGTGATTTTCTGAGTTCCGATCTGTATGGTTGGATGCTTTGTTCGAGGTTTTTTATTTCGGATTTGTAGCGAGCATGAAGATTTAGTAAGGGTCTGAGTTTGCGGTGGTTGTGTGTTCGAAGGTGGTCGACAGCGCCGTTAGGTTAGAAGAAGAGGATATGGTGCTGAGGAGAGAGGAGAGAGTGCATTGCGTTTTCTTTCGGGGATTGTTTTTTTTTTGTTTTTTGTCTTAAGAGGTAAATTAATAAGAAGGATAAAGATAAGAGATTAGGATGTGGCAGCTTTTGAGATTCTCCTCCATATCGACGGTGACATTTGTCACCGTCCGGCAGGACCTCTCCCTTTCAGTTTCGTGCGCGTAATCACACCATAACCACCGTACACCTGCGTTTCTCCAGCCATCCGATGTGAATACCATTAGGAGACTTCAGATCAACGCTCTACACGAAATCAACTAGGTTGATCGCCTGCCTACCGTGCACCCTCAGACTCCATTCACACGTTTGGGCCTAGCGCTCTTGCTATCAGCACCCTGCATTTGGCCCATGTTCTTTTTTTTAACTCTGATTTTACTAATGTTACACCCTCCTCTTCTTTTCTTCTTTTTTTTCTTTTCTTTTCACCATAATTTCATTTTAATTCATTAAAAATACAAAAGCACCTTAGAAAATTCCCAAAAAAATATTTTATCACCTTAAAGCATTTTAGAAATTTAGTGTACTTTTATTTCTGATTTTATTAATTTCCCATTTTTATTTCGAATTTCCATTTAATTTCCTTTTCATTTAATTTCCATAAGAACACATTAGCTTGTAGAATTTATTTATTTCACCTCAAGTAACATTTTGACTCCGTTCTTTTTGCATGTTTTTAAAGACTCATAAAAGCACATAAAAATATTTTCGTCATATTTTTAAATTAATTTTATCAATAGTTTTGTAAGTCATGTTTGTGTGATTTCTTTAATTGTTCCTGAGCGACTTTGTGTAACCATTTGATGGACTTTGGTTGTGAATTTTTGAGAGCCATTTTGACACATTGTTTGCTACTGGTTGTTGACTTTAGAGATTTATTTCATAATTTTCTCATGACCATTGGTATTTGTTTAGTGCCTTGCTTCTTAGGTAGCTTTTCGTGCCTCTTTCTTCCCTCTTTCTAACATACTTTGAGGAAGGCATTTATGCCACCCTATTAGGTTTGCTTGGTAGTTGTTATAGGTCACCTTTAGGGTTTAGGTTCTAATTTTGTTGAGTGTGGTTGGTTTGTGACCTTCTTATTTGGTTTGCGTATTGTTTGAGTCTTCTTATGTTTATGTGGTTCACTAACCTTTATTTAGTAGGGGGTTATGGTAAGTTATGTGTGTGGGAAGGTATCCCACATACAATTTCTTCCTTCATCTCTTTATAATTTCAAATTGTGTTTGCCTTAGCCTCATGCTATGCTGGTCTAACTTCATCACTTCCCTCTTAGAAACAACTTAACTTCTTTAGAGAAGTAAGTTGTTTTCTAATTTCTTCTTCTCTTTTTCTTCTTTTCTTCTCTCCTTCTTCTTTAGGATAGTTGAAGCCTAACTAACCTAGGATCAATCCTTTGCATGATAACTTCTAGGATGGTTAGATTCCCTTAGTTGTTTACCTTTTGCTCCTTTGGTTCTCTTCTCTTCTCATCTTCATACAAAACGTAAAAAAAAACACTTTAATAAAGGTTGAAGTAGTCTTTGATACATGGCCTTATTCCATGGGGCACTTGTATTCACCCCATCTTGGTGGTGGTACAAGCTTGTCTAGCATGATGCACAAGCTCAATCATAAGACTATTTTCACTAAGAAAAGCCTAAAAAACATTTCTTCATTCTAACCTACAAAAAGACTTAATAATTCCAAACAAGCTTGTGAATTCAAACCCTATTCTTGGGAAACAAGTTTGAGGATCTTCTTCATTCTTGGTGGATTTGTTACTCATCCTATCTAGGGATATGGTATTGGGAATACATCCTTAGGAAAGGATTTGGTTTCACTTCCTTGTGTCGCACTCCTAAAAGACTCATAAAAAACACTGGACAAAGAATAAACGTCTCTCCTTCGGGACTTCTTTTCTCATCTCATTCACTCCTTTCGTATGAACTTGTTCCTACTTGTCACTTTGCAAGACGGTAACGCACTCGTCGTTCGAGCCTGCAACACCTGAGCATTGACATAAGCAGTTCAAGCTTTTAAAACACAAGTAATCTTTCCACCCCTAGTTAGAGGAACTACGGCGACTTGATCCTCATGTCCAGATGAGGTACGTAGGCAACGGGGTAGGGCACGTTCGATCACTCTTTTATTTTCCCTACATTTTCCCCATTTCTTTTCTTTTGTTATCCAGTTTCAGTCTTTCTTTTGCAATAGCTTTCATTTCTTCACCCTTTGAAATAGTTTCTTTGCAACCATGGATCCCGTCAGGTATGGCAGACGATCTGGGGTGCTAATACCTTCCCAGGTCATAACCGACTACCGAACTCATATTCTTTGGTTCGCAGGACATGTGTCCTTCCTTTTCTTTTCTTTGGTTTGTGCAACATTATCATTCTCGTTCCTTCGGGATAAAAATGCATGGCCGACAACTCTACCTCTTTTCCGTGCCACTTTCGCGTTTATACCTGGATGGAAATCCAGGGAGCGACAGCTGGCGACTCTGCTGGGGATCAAACCCAGAATCTCTAGTTTCCCCTTGAGAGTCTCTCTTAGCGCTTGCGTGTTCTGTTTCTTTGTGTGTTTGATTGCTTGTTGGTTCTTGTGTATTTTACTGTTGTTTATCTATAGTTTTATTTACAGCTTTATTTACAGTTTTCAGTATTTATTTTCATGCATCATATATATTATATTGGACTTTCTGGACTGGTTTTTTCTGTTTGGTGGGACTTGGGGGTTACTTGTGCTTTGTGAGATGAGATTGGCCAAGCACCCGGCCTGAGAGCACCCTAGGACTTAGCGTGAGCAATCACTGTGGCCCCATGGTATCTTATCATGGGGGTATTGGTGCGTTCACACCCAGATTTGCGACCTTCTTGGAAATGTCTTGATATAGGGGTCTTCCCTACTTCATTGCACAACCTTGATAGTTATGTGCGGCAGGGGACTGATCATTGTGAACCTTGTGGAAACATCTCTCTCCAGTAGGAACAGTGGCAGACCATATTATGTGGCAAACACATTCGCACCCGATGGCCCACTTGGAACTTGCATAGGATGCCCTGGTTCTCTTATACGAACTCAGTTAAAGCATCTGATCGTATGACGATAGTACTGTACCCTACGGGCTGAATGTACTGTTGTTTCTCGATTTCAGCGCTTGAAGCTGGGGACTTATAATGGATGCTTGTTTTTCCTGGACTCACGCTGAGACCTCCCTGAGTAGTATATAATGCTTAACCGATTCCCTGATTTGGTCATGAGCCATTTCTCGGAAATGGTGAACGTATTGTTGCTATTCAGCTTTGAGAGTCTGTGATGTTTGACCCAGAGCACACCCGTGAGATTGGGAGGGGTTTACAGGTTTGCAGGAACCCTTGACCTCAACATACCCTAGTTACCAGTGTGATCTTATGTTTTGATCCGGTTATTATGGTTATGGAGTTCTTGATCCTTGGTTCTGAGTTCCTAACTGGAAGTTATTATTCAGAGGACCTTTGAGGCTTCAGGCACTTGGGTCTTGGTCCTATATCCATACAGATGCCAGTCCCTGATCACGTGCCAGTTGCATCCATGACATCATAGCATCCCATCATACATGTTTAGTTATTTCCAAGGATTTCATGTTTGAATTATGCCGTCAGACGTTTCTTTGTAACAAGATATGAATTAAAACTGATTGATTTCTGGGAAATAACTGAACATGGAATTTGCATACATCCTTGCATTTGTGACAGGTGTTCGTAGGCAGTTTCTTATCCTGACTTTGTCTTTCTTCAGAATGGCTAGCGGAAACCAGAATTCTCAGGGTACATACTTGGAACAACTTCGGGCAGAGGTAGCTGAAGTGAAGAACCAGATGGGGCAATTCATAGAAGAGATACAAGTTTTGTCACAAGGTCAGAGATTCTTGAAAGAAGAGTTGGACGTGATGAAAACTCAGATGAAGTTGCTGATAGGGATCATGAATGCCTTGCTGAAGAAAGAAAATGGTCAGGCATCTGCTTCTCCACCAGAAGGTCTCACTTCTGCCATCTCTTTGAGATTTCCATTGAACCAAGAGTTGTCTGGTGGACGTTCTCCATAGTTTGAGCTTCCTCGCCAGCAGTCACCACTTGGTCGTCTAGAAGAGCTCAAAAAAGAAGTTAATCACTCCTTGCCTGATCCAAATGAGATGAATGTTCCTATGCCAGTTGTTGCCAAAGAAGTGAGAACTTTCTTTCCGTATCAAGGACCTTCCTCATCTCCTAAACCTTGGTTTCCCAAAGAAGGATTTCAGCAAATGTCAGGTGTATCTCCTCCAGTGGAAGCAATCCGTTCTCAACAGAAACAATAAAGGGTTATTGATCATGTACCCATGTCTTATGCTGAGTTATGCCCACAGCTGTGCAAAATGGGATTGATTAAGAGTCGCAAGTTATCTCTTCCTACTGGTGAACTCCCCCAAGGTTGGAATCCATATGCCTACTGTTTCTTTTACTCTGGAGCTCAAGGACATGATGTTAATGATTGCAGGGCATTCATGCATCAGGTGCAAGACTTGGTTGACGACGAAGTAATTAACTTTAAGCCAATTGATTTGAAAGTGTCACAAGTGAGCAGAAGAGGTGGTCAAGTTTCATTCTTCCGGAGTTATCACTCAGGCTGAATCTTCTAAGAGGCTACAACAACAATATTCTTTCATTCCTCGTTCAAATTTAGGTAAGAAAGTGCAGTGGCCTGCAGGGCTCTTAAAGCAACATCAGCAACAGACTGCTCAACCACAACGAAGGCCTTATCCACAAAGAGTTTCACAAGCTGATCGTATTCTTGATCCCATCACAATAACCTACACTATCATGTTGCGTTAATTGTTGAGGTTTGATCTGATCAAGTTGCGGACTTTGACACCACCAGTAGGCAATCTTCCAAATGGGTACGATGAAAATGTGCATTGCGAGTTTCACTCAGGGTCCCCTGGGCATGCAACAGAAGCATGCATGTCTTTACAATGGAATGTTCAAGATCTGATCAACTTGAAGGTCATCACACCAGATGGTCAACTAGGGAGGCAGAGACTTCTGGACTAGAATTGATGCTTGTAGGCTTTAGCTCTTTCATGTATCTGGTTACCCTCAGGCTTGTTGAGGGAACCCTTGTTTCTGTACTTATTTGTGTTTGTTTTCAGTACCTTGTATGACTTTCCTCTTGAGAGCCTTTCCCTGTTATGTGTTTGGATTTCTGAGGCAATGGTTTTCCTATTCACGCACTAACACTTGGTCGTAGGGTGATTTTTTACTGGATCTTGCTTGCAGGGTTTCTTTTGAGAGTGTTCTCTCATTGGCTGTGTTTTTTGAGCATTTGCATAGCATAACATCTTGCATACCATATCACTCTATCTTTGTTTTTCAGGTACCCTGGCAGTTTCTCATCTTTATTCCATTTCAGGAAACAGTATTGGGATTTATTTTCGCCAATCAAGCAAAGCAGAGCTAGGATGACAGATCAAGTACAAGCTGAGCTCGTAGAATTGAAGACTTGTATGGAGTAGTTCATGACCCTGATGACGGGGATGGCTCAAAGGCAAGAACAATTAAGGTTGATAGTCGAGCGACCAGAGAATGAGATTCCAGAAGATGGCAATCAGAGAAACCGTAATGGAGCTCCGAACGGAGACAATGACCGTAATGTTGGCTACATGGACGGACAAGAAGATCAATTTACTTTGATTGATGATGAGATGGATCAACCTAATGTTGTTGTGGATATTTGTTTCGACGAGCTTGCTGAGAAAATAGAGGCCATTAAATCTCAGAATTCAATAGGTTTTGATGTTGCGGATTTGGGGTTAGTTTTTGGAGTGAATATTCCACACAAATTCAAGCCCCCTACTTTTGAAAAGTACAACGACAACTCCTGGCCGAAAACTCACATCCAGTTTTACTTTAGGAAGATCTCTGCTCACACGGATGATGAGAAGTTATGGATGTTTTACTTCTAAGACAGTCTATCTGGGGCATCTTTGGACTGGTATATGGGTCTGAACAAGAATGTTGTTAAAAGATGGAAAGACTTGGCTGAAGCTTTTATGAAGCACTACCAATTTAATCTTGACATGGCGCCTAATCGCATTCAACTCCAGAGTCTTTCTCAGAAGAAGTCTGAAAGTTTCAAAGATTATGCTCAGAGATGGCCGCCCGAGTGCAACCTCTATTGCTTGAGAAGGAAATGGCTGACATATTCATGAGCACTTTGCAGGGTGTGTTTCTGGATCGTTTAGCTGCTTGTCCGTCCACTGGATTTGTTGATATTGTGATCGCCGGTGAACAAGTTGAGAGTTTGTTGAAGCTCGAGAAGATTCAAGACTACAGTGCGTCAGGTTCAGGCACCAAGAAGCCCTTCGTCAGTGTTCAGAGCAGGAATGAAGGAGAAGTTGGGGCAACATCTCATCAACGTGGAAAAGGTAGAGGATATCATCCATGCCATTAGCAGACGACTTCTGTGACTACAACCCCGAATAATCAGCCTAAGTGTCAGACACGACAAAGGAACCCTCAACAGGGTCAACTTCAGCAAAGGAGAGAATTAGTTCTTGACCCTCTACCAATGTCTTATACTGATATATTTTAGCATCTACTTCAGCTGAAGTTGATTGAGCTTCGCAAGCTATCCTCACCTCCTTATCCATTGCCAGAGGGATGGGATGCCAATGCCCATTGTGACTTCCATTCTAGGGCACCAGGACACTATATTGATGGGTGTAAAGCTTTTCATCGCAAGGTACAAGATTTGATTGATTCGAAAGCTATCAATTTCGCTCCGTACAGATAAAGAAGAAGGTTTTGTCTTGATCAAAGTGTGTCAGAAAAGAATTAAAGCAATAAAGCCATAAGTATCAGTAATGACAGTCAATTGTGTTCTTCATTGCATTTTAATCCTTATTGAGACGAACTACGTCGCCCTGATGCTTCATTGGTCTTGGGCCAATGGAGATACGTAGGCAGGAGATCGTCAGGTCTTTGCGAGCAACCTTATGTGGCAATTTCATTTCTGTGTCACTATTTCCTTTAGACGTCTTGTGTCAGAGGCTTAAGGTCAAAATAATCGGGAATGAAGTATGGTTCTGGGCATGACCATTTGATTGAAGATTGCAAATCCCATTAGGAAAGTTGTTGATCAATGAAAGTATTCAAGATCAACAGGTCCAGACTGTTCGTTGGTGTTTTTGGCGAACAACCTCTGGTTTACCAATTCTTTAGAAAATGGGTTACTTGCAAGACCAACCACACAAGTCCTAGGACACATGTTCTAAACTTTAAGGATAAGTTCTTAATGTATGAGTCTTATTGGTTCTTTATATGTTCTATCGAACGGTTTCTTAACAAGATTGATCTTGTTGATATTACAATATGAAAATGTTTGTCTAATAAAAACTAACAAAGAAACTTAAAGTTTGCATTAAAGGTTTGTTGAAACATAAATTGACTTGGAAGTAAATTGTTGGAAAGTAGATTGCTTGAAAGTAAATAAAGGCATAAACTTGAACAAAGAATGGATGATAAATCTAATCTTTATAACTGAAATTAAATGGTGTTTACACGTACATTTTTCCAGATAATTCTCCTTTCTCTTACACACGAGTATTAGAGTAATCTTCATAGAAATATTGTACATAATTTCACACACTTTACACAAAGCAAACTATCCTATTTATATACAAATGAAATAATCGTCGAATAACGGTCAATTCCTAAGAATTCGCCACTTGGCACTTTACATGTTAACAATCCCTAAAAATCTTCCACGTATCTTCTACCAGAAGAAACCGTTATTCATGAAAACTGCCCTTTAACTGACAAAACGGCGTATCTCATTGTCATGTCGAATTCATTTGAAATTCGAATAGTCCCAACGTCTTCTTCGTCGAGTCCTTGCCTTCATATCTCTTGTCGAAAATACGAGAGGATTTCCTAGTAGTGATGTGAAGAACTTCCTAAAGGGCAACTCGTCCATGCTTTCGACATACAATTGTTCGTCCTATCATGAACCAGATCATCACAAACCTTCTCAAGATTATGGACATGTTTGGAAGAAAGAATGATCCTATCTTGTCGAAAACCTTCAAAGCCACATACATCACCTATTTAAAGTATAATGAGATGAGAAATGTTGAGAAACTGCCATGTTAGATAATGATGACGTGTAAGGAACATAGCTTAACAAATTCATCAGTTACTAGGGCTTTTCCATGGTGTCGAAATTGTATGTATACAAATTTCCCCCCAGCAAAGGTATTTCGAATGACTTCTGGAGAAAGCATCTTTGTTGCCGAAACCTTCATTTCGACTCCATGTCTTGCATTAAATGCACTAATATTTGAGATCTTGCTTTTATATTGCATTAAATGCGTTGATTCCTAAAATCTCACTTTTTGTCAAATCATAAAAATTAATCATCAGATTCTCCAACCCTTTATATCTAGCCCACATTCTTGGACATGATCCCCATAACTCTACAAACCTAGGTCTTCCACACTCTTTCTAACTTCCACTATCTCTCCCACGTCCACTAACGTGTCGACACGTGCCATAGCCGTTTAAAAAACTCAAATATTATCTCCCCAACTTCTAATATAAATACCCCTTTTATTTCTTCTGAAAAACTTTCGCTTCCATAACTTACATCTTTCAACTCTCTTTCTTCTCACATACCCAGAATCAGCTTCTTTTTGTTCAAACTTCTTCATCATCAACAATGGCAACTTCAAGAAAACAACAAGACAAGAACACATCAACTCTCCCCTGCGCACACAAGATCCTTGGACCAAATATTGTGGGCAACCAACAATACGTCCCAGAACCACCAAATGAGAGAGAAGGCCAGCATCTACTATTCTCAGGTACTCATTCCTCTTTCAATATCTGGCAAGTTCCACGCTATGTTAGGCCCTCTTCCTAACCCTAACACTGACCAAACTCGTCTCAAAGAGTTCTTTCCCACTTATTATCGTACACATGCCATAGGTGCGGGCAAAACACCTAAGCCTAGTGACAAGTCAATAGAACCTGCTGAACAAAACCCTGAAATGGCTGCCCTAAATTTGACCTATTTGAATCAGCCTAGGATTTTTAGAAGTTGTCCCTGATCGAAAGACCCTTCTGAATATGTAAACTGGGTAGACAGGGTTGAAAAAGCTAAGGGTAAGATCTGGAAGAAAATTAGTATCTATGACTTGATCCAATTGTCGAGAGAAGGCCCTAACTACTGTACCAACATACTTGCTTCCCTCTATTTTTGGGATAGTACCTATAATACCTTTCATCTTCCTTGTGGGATGATAACCCCTATTTTTGACATAGCTGCTATAGTAGGCCTTAGTCCATTAGGGGCAGTTTTCGATCCAACTGTATTGGACGAAAATACTATAGGTTTTGAGACTAGCTTCGCCTCATACTCCCATTTTATTTCTCGTTACCATGTCAAAGACTCTGCTGAGGTATCAGACGTAGAACACATAGCTTTCCTCACCCTTTGGCTGTCGAAATTTATGTTCTGCACGAGGTCCCTTCAAGTGGTGAAGAAGTACATCCCCTGGCCAATCAACTTCATGCTGGCAAGAACTTGCGTCTTAGTGAATTGATTTTGGCCAACCTCTTTGAGTCCATTAGTGAGAGTGTCGAATCTCTCAAGCAAGTTAAAGACAAAGGAAACCTCAGTTTGGCAGGCCCCTTTTGGCTTCTTAAACTATGGCTCAATGCCACTTTCGAATCTGGTCTTCCTGACAAAGGCCTAGTGGACGAAGAATATGTCAAGGATAGACACGTTGAATGGGTAAGGCTGACGCAGCTGACTCCTTCTGAAGAGGGATTAGGCCTTCGGCGATCCTTCATGAATTACGTGAATATGTTCACTAAGAGCTATAACTTCAGAGAAAGCATGGCACCTTTCGCCAATAGGACTGTCGGACCCAAGTTGTTCACCAGACAACTCCCTGTGGAACACCAAAAGGAAGAGGACAATTTTCTAGCCATCTGGAAATTGTTCCTTACACCCAGGCTTTTGCCCTCTTACCCCACCATGTCCAATTCTAAGGTGGCCCTCATAGTTAATCAACCAAATTTAGTGGCTCTATAATTTGGGTTGATACAACTGAAGCCAAGGTCCCTCTATCTCAAAAAAAGGATCCATCATCTTCTACAACTCAACCTCCAATAAGTCGAAGAGCATAGAGCTTTCAGAAAAGCTACATGACGCTGCTTTGGAGATCCAGCCAGTGGTCTTTCGACCAGTATTCCTCTGCACTCAGGAGTTCGACGTTTGATGGAAAGAATATTATCTCACCAAGTTTTATGACGCATCTGACTTCAACACTCTTCTGACCAATGCCTTTGCTTTCGTGCAGGATCGAACCAAGAAAGGTACTCAACAACATGTTAAAGAGATTAGGAAATTTCAAAAATATTTTGCAACAATTTATAGGCCAGATGATCTTAGGTGAACCATAGGCGAAGCAGCTGTGACTCCGAAGCATAAATTTACAGAAAAATTGGAGAAGTTGGTATTACCCTCATACATCCCCAAAGAGGCGCGTTATAACTTTGTGTATACTAGTTATTCATCAAAGTTACCACCTCTACCAATTGCTAGTTTTGGTGTGGCTCTGAGCCCACCTTTTCCAGATTAGTTTGTGTTGTACCCCAAAATTTTCCCTCCCACAATCAAAGCAAGGTGTCCCTAGAGTTCTCTCAAGGTTCACAAAGTTCACAATTGGTCAGAAAGTTTGAAAGTTATCTCAGACAAAGCATCATCCTAAGCAAAAGATCCACAACTAGGTTTTTGAGTTTATCTGAGCTAAATGGACTTCCAAGGCCTCAAGTAAGCTTCATAACATCCCACATATATTCAAGAATCCCCATGTCAAGTTTCAGGGTTTTCCTAATAAGTTTGACCAGTCAAATGATCAGATATGCAAAAATCAGTCAAAGTAGTTAAAAAGTCAAACAAAGGTCAACTGTGGTCAAACAAAAGTCAAATTTCAAGATTTTTTTCCAACATCAAGAGTATGAAGTAAAATTCATCATTTGATCAAGGGTTGATCATGATTCATCAAGAAAGTCTCAGATCATCAAGAATCAAGAAGTTTCTAAAATAGGATTTCATAGTAAAAGTCAACTGAACTTTGACCAGCCATAACTTTCACATACTTCATCAAAAAATTTCCATCCAAAGCTCATTTTGAAAGAATTGAATTCTCTACAACTTTGTTTCTCACAAGCCAAACCTAAAAATGCTTCATTTGAAAGGTATGAGGTAAGACATTATAGTTCCTTTTAAAAGTCAATAAAAAGTCAACTTTTTCCAAAGCTCATAATTTGAAAATGGTAAAAGATATTGACATGGAACCAAAAGAGTTGGTTAGAGGACTATTTAAGCTTTCTAAAAAGTCCAAGAACACCTTCATAGCCTTAAAATTTAGGGAGTTATGTCTTGGCAAAGTTGGGAAATTTTTGAGGGGTGCATTGAGCAAATGAGGTCTTAAATCCAATTTTTTCCAAATGGGCTTGTAATTTTGCAATCCAATCTTCATGGTAACATCAAGCATGACCCAATTCCAAAGATTTCTGATTTTTATTATTTATTTACTATTTATTTGGATTTTATTCATTAAAATTCAATTTAAATATAAATTAAATATGAAAAATCAAATAATGATTGAAATCTTTGATTGGAAATTATTGAAATTATATTTAGAATGATTGGAAATTATTTGAAATCGGATTGGATCAAAAATAACAAGGTTTCATTTGATTTTTAAGCATTTAAAGTGATGAAATTTCTTCATGATGAAGGTATCCAAAAGTCCAAACAAGACATCAATTTCTTGACCTAATTTCACTCCTTTATAAATATACAAGTCAACCAACACATCCCACACGAATTTGGCAGCCAAGAACATCACATTCAACTTCAAAAAATCACACAAAAAAGCTAGATTCGGTTTCAACCCTAGATGCATTTTCAAAGCAAAACAAAGGTGGGAAATTGTTCATGGACATCCATAGAGTGAATTTGCATCATCACATCATCTATAACACCTTATATTGAAGAATCTGATTCTCCCTTTCTCATATTTTGATTTTTTTCGTTCTTGATTGTTTGAGCATTACTAACCAAATTTGCTTGTTGATTCATGTTTAGATGAAGTTAATGATGATTCTGGGCAAAAACATTGGAGAACCCGTGGCCAATTCGTTAGATACCATTCTAGGGTTCATCTTGTTCGAATTAGGGTTTCTTGATTTAATCACTATAAATACCATCCAAGATCGTAAATCAATCAAAGACATAATATAAATCATGTTTGTGAAATCAATTTGATGAAATTGTAAGTATTTTGTGAGATATGAAATTTGCAGGTTTAAGGACGCAGGAAATTCGCAAGAAAGCTCCCATCCAAATCCGCAGGAAAACCTGCGAAATTTTGAGGAAGAATATGATGAAATTGGCGCCATCAAAAATTCAAAAATATTTATAATATTCTTACAATTATTGTATAATTTATTTCAGGCAACACTGGTTGGCCTGATGGAAGATGTATGCGTGTGTGATGCCAAAGGATGCAGGTTCGATCCCGGCTGAGGCCATTTTATTTTTGCTAATATATTTTGTTTTGTAGGTTCAAAATATAATGACTATTACTCAGCTTATACACACCAAGCATTGGTAGCCCTGTTGGTCAGAGGCGTGTTGGAGGAAGCTGGAGACCTGGGTTTGACCCCCTGCTCCTGCAGGTAAGTGTTTTTTGCTTCTTTTTTTCTTCTTCTAATTTTAACCTTTTTAAACTATTTTCTTTTATTATAATTATTATTATTAGTATATATAAAATAATTTATTAACTTAAACCTTTTTCTAAACAAAATAAAAACCTAAAAAAAATAATGTTTAGTATAATTTTTATTATAAGTACATTCTTTTGTAAAATAAATACTAATTATTCTTAAACTTTATTTTTTTAACTTATAGTAATAAACTTTTATATTTTTGTAAATAAAAAATCTAATTAACTTCTTTTATATATATAATTATAATTCTAAAAAATATTGTATATAAATAACCTACTAATTTAATTAGTTAATTTTTTTCTATAATCTTTATATTTTTTTTTGTAATTAAAGGCTAATTATTTTTATAAACTTATTTTATTACTTATTTATAATCATAAATCTTTATTTTGCAAATATTAATTCTTTTGTTATTTTGTACATATTAAATTAATCCTTTCTCTAAAAAAAATTCTTAATAACATTTTGTTAATAATGTGTTAGTAGTATTATTTTCTTAATTGTAATAATCATATAATGTAAATAGTTAAAAAAAATTCTTAATGATCTTTAATTATTTTTTTCTCTAAACTTAATTCCCTTTTCTCACTAATACGGATAACTTCTAAAAATTTAACTTGTCTAATATAAGTTTTTTAATTAAATGTTTTTTTTTATTATTGCTTTATCATTATTATTGCTTTCTTATAATTGCTTTATTATTATTGCTTTATTATTACTTATTATTTTATTCTTGCTTTATAATTTATTTTCATCCGATTATATTGTATCTATCCCAAAGCCTTGTACTAATTTGTAGATTTATTTTTCCGTCTTTATTTTCTTTGTAAATATAAATTGCGTGGTTAGTAAATAGGGAGTGAAAACCTAATTGCCATTAATCTGGACTTAGAAATTAAATTCAAGATAAATATTTAAAAATAACACTCACACACATAAGTCGATCTTTGATCGCTATCTGCACTTCCTAGGGTATTCCTCTTGGTTGCCTTTATTTTCAATGGTCAAGTCCCTCGAATATAGGGGTGTTTAAGCAAAGTCCCTTTAAGAATAAACCATCATTGTTCCTTTAAAAGATTTTAAAAGATCAAGTCCCTTCGAAGTTGCCTACGATAATAATCTTGTCCCTTCGATAAATATGATGATAGTCCCTACGAATTGCTAAAAACACCCTTACATGTTGCCTTCATTGACCATACGATGACCCTACGCTTGTCCCTTAATAAAATCCAAAGTAATGACTACATATTCCTTAATAATATGGATAGTCTTACTTTTGAAGAAACATAAAAGAGATTGAATGACTTAGCTTAGGGTAGGTACCTCATAGTTACTTGCTCACACTTTAAAACTAATTTTCACACCTCACTTTTCTTAAACATTTTTCAAAACAAGGCTTTGTATACATCCATACGAGGATCATTATAAAGTACTTAGAAAAATTTATAAACACACACTACACTTTCTTTTCAAAAACAATTAAAGTGAGCTAAGTAACTAAGAGCCCATGGATAACCATGGATATAAAGGGTGCTAACACCTTCCCTTTATATAACCTACCCCCCGAACCCAAGTCTTTTCAAAACGGTCTTTCCTGTTCTTTTATGTCCCTTCCTTATGGATAAAATAAAAGTCGGTGGTGACTCTTGCTATCCGCACATGTTTTTGTAAAAAAAAACACCAAGTCAGTTCTCCCACCGTGTTACAGTTTGTATGTGGCTCCGACTTAAAATTGCTTCAAGAGTCACGAAAAAAGCTTGTTGAGCGTGTGGTTCCAACCAAATATCATCTGGATAATTACCCAGGGCACCTTCATATTGGAATAGAATACGTTCACATGGAATCTACCATTCTTGAAGGTGCAACCAAGATTTTGACTTCATCTTTGTATTCAACATCTATGTTTTAGTTTCTTCTTTTTCTAACTTCTCTCTCTTTTCAGCTGCTATGATTACTGGTAAAAAGAGCACTATCGAAGACAAACCCGTCAAGTCCACCAAAAAATCCACCTCCACAAAAAAGGTTCTTTTCTATCCTTTTGCAAAGAGAATATCTCAGTTATGCAATTATTTTATTTATTGAACTTTCTTTGATTTTTAGATGAGTCGAAAGCCATCCACTCCCCAAAAAAGAAAAGTAGAGGAAGTGAAGGTGCCTTTTAAGGATTCAGGTGACGAATCTCCAGACGTGCAACCCTTGAAGAGGAAGAAGCCTATCAAAATAAAGACGGCTGCCTCTCAAAGATCATTGGTTATGTCGAGGAAGACCCCTCCTGCAAGCCCAGTAAAAAAGCTTGCACAAGATGCAGAGAGTGGAAATTCTAGCTTCCACACCATAATCCCTCAGGTAATTCACCTTCGACAAATTATTACTTTGACCTTTGTACACTCTTCGTCTTTTGAACTTTTATTTTGTTTCAGGTTCAAATCCCCACCGAGGAGCATCCCATAAATCTGCAAGACTCCCCTTTTGGTGGAACCGAAAAGGCCCAAGAAGAAAATAAACCAAAAAGTGGTAGGCTGGAACCCTAAACCGTGGCTGAGTTCGACATCACCATGGAGGAAGGTTCTGCAGACAATTCTCCTGATCAACCAAAGTCTACTGCCAACAAAGAAAGTCCTCCTAAAGATGACAAAGGCAAAAAGGCTGATGTTGAATCCAACGTCCAAGATGAGGAAGAGCAACATAATCCCCAAGATGTTGGCGAAGAAAACCCTAAAGCCAAGAGTACAGCAGGCAAAGGTCAGTCGAAAGGGGAGGTTGGGCCTAGCGCTCACATTAATCTTGATCCAACACCAAACAACCCTCCATCTTCACGTTCGACTATCTTCTCACGTGAGGAGATTGAAAACCTGAAGACAAGGAAGCCTTTGGAATACTCGAGGGCCATGCTCAGCAATCGCTACAACTTTCAAGATTCTTCCAGCAGTTCGACTACTTCTGGTGCCACATCTGAGGTCAAGACTCTCAGCTCCATCATGGCTGAAGTTAAGACCCAAGTGCTTGGTGTCGATTTATTCAAACTTTTGGAGGAGGATCCCACTAAGAAAAATGAACTCAAAAACCTCCTCAAACAAGTGAATGTCTTAGAGGTCAGTGCTGATGAAACTCGTTTGGAAATGGACCTCGCTCATATAATTGATGTGGTTAGTGGAGATCTCAATCGTCGATAGGATTACATCCAAACAATCTCCAAAAAGAAAGAAACCCATGATGCTGAGTGGGATGATGTGGAGGCTTCGAGTGAAAAGGTTTTAGAGTTATCAAAACTCTCTGAGGCTTATTCCCAAGAAGTGGCAGAGTGTGATAAAAACATTCAAAACTTCAAGGAGCAAATAGCCCAACTTGAAGCCAAAATTGCTCAGGAACAAAAGCGCAAAGCAAATCTTCAGCAACCTAGGGTAAACGAAATCGAAGAGGAGATCAAAGTAGGACTTCATCATGCAGCCATGGCTCAAAAATTGGGCAAAGAGATTGACAAGATGTCTTATAACAAAAGTCTGTGTGACTGTCGAATCTCAGTCCAGAAAAGGAAATTCAAAGAGCTCAAGGAGTCTTTCCTTTAGAGTCAAAAAATTTGTAATAAGAAATAGGCTTATGTATTTTCTTTTCGTTTAGCAGCCCTAGAAGGCCCCTTTGTAATGAATTCAGTGCTTATTTGGCAAACCAATCAATATAATTATTCTACTTTTATTTTTACTTCTTGCAGAATTAGTTTATATTTTTTCAAGTATTTGCCATTTATTTTTAATATTCTTTTGTCTTTTCCTATCTCTTCGACTTCATAAGCACCATTTGAAAAAACACTTAAAACTTTGAAAGGTCCTTCCCACTCGGGGGACCATTTTCCCATTAATATGTTTTTTCGATCCATTGGAAGTATTACATTCCACACTAAATCACCCACACCAAGGACTTTAAACTTTACTTTCTTATTGTAGGATTTTTCAACACTTTATTTTAGTTTCCTTATCAAGTCCAACGCACATAGTCTTTCTTCGTCTAAACCCACTAATTCGTCCATCATCATGCTCCAATACATTTCTGAAGGAATCTCATGATGTCTTTGAACACGTATGGACTGCAAATAGATTTCGACTGGGAGTACTGCATCATGTCCATATGTCAATTTAAATGGAGTAGAGTTAGTGGCCTCTTTGGGTGACGTTCGACAAGCCCATAAAATCTGATCTAAGGTTTTATGCCAATTTTTAGGCTTTTTACCTGCATGCTTTTTGATTAGATTTATTATTACTTTGTTTGCTGCTTCGACTTGTCCATTTGCCTGGGCATAATAGGGTGTAGAGGTTAATAACTTAAACCTTGTTTCTTTTGCAAAAGCTTGCATGATTCTACTAGTAAACACAGACCCTTGATCAATGGTTATTATTTCTGGTATTCCAAATCTATAAATTATATATTTTTGAATAAATTTTATGACTACCTCTTGATCCACATTCACCAATGGTATGGCTTCTGATATTCTGTGATCAGGTATGAGATGTCCTAAGAGATGTCCCAACACTTGACAGATTTAACCAAAACTTAAATAGCAAGAAAAGTAAACAACACAGAAGTTTGTTAACCCAGTTCAGTGTATAACCACACTTACATCCGGAGGCTACCAAGCCAGGAGGAAATCCACTATAAGTAATATTAATTCTAGACTTAAACCACCCTGTTTAATCTATCACTTAATAACTACCCAATGCAATTTCTACCTAAGACACAACTTAGATATGAGTACCCTACTCACTCCCCCTCAATCACACAGTGATTTTGTTTACAAGTTTAATAAAATTGAAGTCATACTTCAAACAAAACAGCTTGATCTTACTTCACAGTTTCAATCAAGTCACAAATGCACTTTTGCTTAAAAGCTCATAAAGTGGTACAATAAACACAACCTGCTATTAAAACACTAGACACCCTATTTGGTCTTCTGAAATTCGTACGCAATTCTGAGGTATTCTGTTGTTTAAATAGGTGTTTGTAATTTGAGCTTTCTGTAGGTTAATCCAGCCCTAATGCGCATGCAGCTTCCACCTTGAATTAGGGTTTGTTACTTCCTAGATTCTAGGTGATTTAGTTCTTCTGATTATGCTGAAGTTTCATAACAACTCTCCCTACAGATACGCCTTGTTCTGTTTTTGTCCACCCATAATTAATTCCAGATAACTTTCCTTAAATATCTCAGATCAGTTAGTTATTAATTAATTCTGGTAGCAGGTTTGAGATGTCTCAACATCTGTTGGGACATCCTGAAAAACTGAACTTAAATCATTTACACAATGTCCCAACATCTGGTGTGACATCCTGAATTAAGTTCTTATACTCTGTTTGATAATGTCCCAACATCTGATAGGACATTCTGAACTGAATTCAACATTTCTTGTTGGTCAAAAATTCTACCAATTCTTAAACATCTACAAACTCCCCCTTTGGCTAATTTTTGGCTAACATCTTTTCTGGTTATCAGAGTGCAGTAGAAGTTCTTTTATCAGAGTGTAGCTTTCCTTTTCTGTTAAGTCATGTATGAGTTTACTCCCCCTCAAACATACATGTATTCAGATTTGTTGCAACAGAAATTTTTATTAAAACACACTGATTCAGTTCAGAAGCAAACAAAGATTTTTCATTCATAATCAAACAGCATTATACATTGTTGTTGTTGATGTTCTCCCCCTTGTTAGACACAAATTTGGGGCCAAAGTCACTAATTCTGAATTACAATGCAGCTGTCATACATTTGTCCTCACATATAAGTATTCACTCAGACTCCTCACAGTCAGTTTCTTCATCTTCCTCAGTTTCTTCATCAGAAGAAGCAGCTTTCTGATCACTCTCAATCTCCAGCCTTTGTATAATCTCCTCAAGCTTCTGCTTCCTTGCATCCAGTTCTTTGCAAGTACTCTTCAGTTCAGCAATCAATGCAGCTTTTGAGATTGGAGACTTTGCAGTTGAAGGACCAGCATATGTCCCAGAGGGTGCTTCAACATCAGCTGCATGATGACTCAGGAACAGCTTGTAGTGGAAGGCCAGAGGGCTTTCTCTCTTGCACATTGTGTCCTTTTCAGTGAGGATTCCAGGGTACTGACTCAGCACTATTCCACATAACAAAGAAGGGAAGGCAATTGGCAACTTTGTTGCAGATGAGCTAGCATGCTTCAAGGTCTGATCAAATATGTAGGCACCATAATCCAGCTTAGTTTGAGTGCCCACATCATAAATAAACCTGCCCAGGCCAGTGGATATTGAGGATGTATGATTGGTAGGTACCCAGTTTGCTGTACCAATCCTGTTCAGCATGGCATATTTCCTTGTCAGCATGCTCACTGAGAGCTTTCCTTTAACTGGCCAAGCCTTGACCTGGTTAGCAGTGATAACCTTGCAGACCTGGTTATCAGTCTTCCCTAACTCATTTGGACCATCAGATTCTCTTACAAGGTATTGGTTGATGACCCGAGGAGAGAATTCTACACACCTGCCTCTAACAAATACTTTTCTAAATTCAGCAGACTTACCATTGGCACAATCTTCTTGAAGGTTGACTATGAATTCCTTGACAAGTAGCTCATAGCAGGGAGAGAGGTTGGAGACAGTTTTGAAGAGGCCAGCAGCAGATATGAGATCAATTAATTCAGTGCACTCAAGTGCATTACTGCTCAGCTCTCTTTCAAGTGCCACCCTTCTTTGGTACACAAACTTCCATCTGTTTACACTTGAAACATGATGAAATGAGATGTTGTCCAAGGGAGCTTCTGGAACAGCAGTTGATGCCCTAGAGGGTGCTGGTTTCTTCTTTGGAGGAGATGTTGGGACATCTACTTCAACATCTGAATCTGGAGGAGTGACAACTTTCCTCTTTTGTGTTTGCACCTTGCTCCATTGTTTGGTAGGACCAAAGACAACCTTAGCTTTGTCCTTCTTTGGGATAACTTGCTTCTTCTCAGGAATTGCATGTCCTGCTTGCATCTTTTCTTTCCTAGTCCTGAGCCTTTTGGCTATGCTAGGTTTTACAGAGGCAATGATTTCTGTATCAGAATCATGCTCTAGGTTCACAACAGGAGGAGATTGAGCAGTTTCCTCTTCAGCTGTTGGATCAACAGAGATGTGCTCTTCAGTTGAGGCTTTGTGCTGATCCTCAGATGCTTCTTCATCACTATCAGTGGAAGCCTTTTTCTGATCCTCAGATGTTTCAGCAGCAGCATCAGATGAGACCTTTTGCTGGTCTTCAGATGTTTCAACATCTATTGGGACATCCTGTTGAGCAGGAGTGTCCTTTGCAGCCTGAGGTTGATGATCTTCTTGTGGAGCTGGCATGGTGCTCAGAGGGATAGAAATGCCACTAACCACTCTTTGTTCAGAAAGAATCCTGTTTACCAACTCGTTGATGGAATCATCCACATATTCAGAAGAATTTTGAGGGATGTTTGCTGGTGAAGGAATGCCTTTGGCTTTGCTGCAAACTTGATCTTTTGTTCTTTTTGGAGTTCTTGGCTTCTTGGCATGAGGAACACTTCCTCTGATTTCGTCCATTGGAGTTGAATCCATGGGAACCACAGAAATGGGGGTTGCATGCACCACATCTTCCTTGTTGAGGATTTCTTCAGGAATGTTAGGGCTTTGAGACATTTTCGAAGGAGGTGGATGAAGAGTTTTAGGGTTGATGATTTCTGAAGAGCAACTAGATAATGCAATTCGCTTTTGATAGTATGATGAGAATATGGATAGCTGAATGCAAGCTGTTATTATATAAGTAGCCGTTACTTTGAAATTTATTAGGAATGGAATACCCAAGGTTCTTGACCAGACTGGTGTTGCCATCTGGTGCTTATGCCACACAATGTCATATGACATGTTGGCACATCTCCATAACTGCTAAATCTCACATAAGCAGATTCCCAATTTGCCCCTTAAGTTCTCAAATTGAGTGGCATCCAAGGCTTTGGTAAAGATATCAGCCAACTGTAGATTTGTAGCAACATGTTCCAATGAAATCACTTTCTCTTCTACAAGATCTCTGATGAAATGATGTCTTATATCAATATGCTTGGTCCTGCTATGTTGGATAGGATTCTTTGATATGTTAATTGCACTTAAGTTGTCACAGTACAATGTCATGACATCTTGTGGGATATTGTACTCAGTGAGCATTTGCTTCATCCAAACCAAATGTGAACAACTGCTTCCAGCTGCTATATATTCAGCTTCAGCAGTAGATAAGGATACACAATTTTGTTTCTTACTGAACCAAGAAATCAAATTGTTTCCTAGAAAGAAGCATCCTCCTGAAGTGCTTTTTCTGTCATCAGCACTTCCAGCCCAATCAGCATCACTGAAGCCAGTGAAAATTGGTTTGCATCCATGAAAGTACATTATGCCATAGTCACAAGTACCATTAACATATTTCAGAATTCTCTTGACTTGATTAAGATGACTCACTTTTGGATCAGCTTGATATCTTGCACATACACCTACTGCAAATGCTATGTCTGGTCTGCTAGCAGTCAGATATAACAAGCTCCCAATCATGCTTCTGTACATGCTTTGATCTACATTCTCACCCTTTTCATCTTTAGTCAGCTTTAAATGTGTGGGGGCAGGAGTTCTCTTATGAGTAGCACTGTCCATTCCAAATTTCTTGACTATGTTCTTGGCATACTTGCTTTGGGAAATGAACATGGAGTCTTCCATTTGTTTTATTTGCAGTCCAAGAAAGTAGGTTAATTCTCCTACTAAGCTCATTTCAAATTCAGATTCCATCTGGTTGACAAAATGTTTGACCATCCTGTCAGACATCCCACCAAAGACAATGTCATCTACATAGATTTGAGCAATCATGACATTTCCTTCTTCATCTTTAACAAATAAGGTTTTGTCAATTCCACCTTTCCTGTACCCTTGCTTGATAAGAAAAGTAGTCAGCCTTTCATACCATGCTCTTGGAGCTTGCTTCAGACCATAAAGAGCCTTCTTTAGTTTGTATACATGATTTGGACAGCTTGGATCAACAAATCCTTTAGGCTGTTCTACATATACCTCTTCATTAAGATAACCATTTAGAAAGGCACTTTTCACATCCATTTGAAATAACTTGAACTTTAAGATACAAGCAATTCCCAAAAGTAGTCTTATTGATTCAAGCCTTGCTACTGGTGCAAAGGTTTCATCAAAATCTACTCCTTCAATTTGTGTGTATCCTTGAGCTACAAGTCTAGCTTTGTTCTTTGTAACAACTCCTTGCTCATTTGACTTGTTCTTATACACCCATTTAGTTCTAATCACATTTATGTCATCAGGTCTAGGAACAAGGTTCCACACTTCATTCCTTGTGAATTGACTTAATTCCTCTTGCATAGCACAAATCCAGTATTCATCAGTAAGAGCTTCCTTGATGTTCTTAGGTTCTATTTTAGAAACAAAACATGACCCTGAAATCACTTCTCTTGATCTAGTGCTTACACCTCTGTTGGGATCTCCAATTATCAAATCTTTGGGATGATCCTTCTGGATTCTGATGGAGGGAGGTTTGCTGGATTGTTCTGTCCTTGCATCAGCTTGAGTGAAGTCAGAATGATCACTCTTTTCTTCAGCTTCAGTCTTGATATCAATAGATGTTCCAACATCTTCTGGGACATCTGTAGGAGCATCATCAATTATCACATTTATGGACTCCATGATAACCTTGGTTCTAGAATTAAATACTCTATATGCTCTACTGTTTATAGAGTATCCAAGAAAAATCCCTTCATCACTTTTAGGATCCATTTTTCTTCTTTGCTCCCTATCTACCAGAATATAACAGTTACTTCCAAACACATGGAAGTACTTAACTGTGGGTTTTCTGCCCTTCCAGACTTCATAGATTGTGGACAAAGTTCCTTTCCTTAGAGTAACTCTGTTATGAATGTAATAAGCTGTGTTCATAGCTTCAGCCCAGAAGTACAGAGGTAACTTTTTAGCATGGATCATGGCCCTTGCTGATTCTTGAATAATTCTATTCTTTCTCTCAACAATCCCATTCTGTTGAGGGGTGATTGGTGAAGAATATTCATGATTGATTCCTTCTGAAGAACAGAAATCTAAGAATTTTTGGTTCTCAAATTCTTTTCCACGATCACTTCTTATTCTGATCACACAGCTGGCTTTTTCCCTTTGTATTCTTTGGCATAAGTCTTTGAATACATCAAATACATCAGACTTTTCTTTGATGAAATTTATCCATGTATATCTTGAAAAGTCATCAACCACCACATAGGCATACCTCTTACCACCAAGGCTCTCAACCTGCATAGGTCCCATAAGATCCATATGCAAAAGTTCCAAAACTTTGGAAGTTGTCAGATGTTGGAGCTTTGGATGGGACATCTTGGTTTGCTTGCCTATTTGACATTCACCACATATTTTGCCATCATCAATCTTCAGTTTAGGAATACCTCTTACAACATCCATAGATATGATCTTCTTTATGCCTCTGAAATGAAGATGACCTAGTCTTTGGTGCCATAGTTTCACTTCTTCTTCTTTAGCTAAAGAGCAAGTTGAAGTGAGACTGAAGTCTTGAGGTTCCCACATGTAACAGTTGTCTTTAGATCTGGCTCCTCTCATGACAACCTCTTGTTCTTTGTTAGACACTATGCATTCAGTTTTGGTAAAATTTACACTGTACCCTTGATCACATAATTGACTTATGCTGATCAGGTTAGCAGTTAAACCTTTAACCAGTAGCACATCATTTAGTCTTGGTACATCTTGACAGTCCAAGGTCCCAACTCCCTTGATTTCTCCTTTAGCTCCATCTCCAAAGGTTACATATCTGGATGAATGAGACTTTAAGTCTACTAGCAGATTCTTCAATCCAGTCATGTGTCTTGAACATCCACTGTCAAAGTACCAGTCTTCTTTGGCTGATACTCTTAGTGATGTATGTGTTATATATACAACATCTTTCTTTGACCATTTGAGTTGAGATTCCTTTTGATACCTTTTCCCTGTGTATTGTTCATTAGTAGAGCTCCAAGGTTGTCTGTTGATCTTGTTCTTGGGTATGTAGCTTTGATCAGTATCAAGACTAGCTTTTGGTCTCCATACCTTCTTTATGACCTCTGTCTTCTGCTTAGGAGGTTGCTGATTTCTTTGATGTCTATGCAGCACTTTCTTGGTAACTTCTATCTTTTGCTTAGGAGGTTTCTGATACATCTGATTTGGATATCCATGCAACTTATAGCAATGAGGTTTGATATGTCCAAATCTTCCACAATGATGACATCTCCATCTTTGATATTTTTTCTTCATTTTGTTCTTTTCAGAATGTTGAGACATCTGTTGGAACATTATGTTTGACTTTGTATTCTTTTCATGATGTTGAAGCATCTGTTGGGACATCTTGTTTTACTATATGGACTTTGAATTAGTTTTGCTTGAGCTAGCTTCATCCTTATGAACTCTGTTATATCCCAGTCCACTTTTGTCCCCTGAATGCTTATTGTTGTTGAGAATAACATCCAGTGTACTTGAGCTACTGTTCAGCATTCTAACAGACTTGTACATGTGTTCCAACTTGGAGTTAAGAAGACTTACTTCACTTTTTAAGGTGTCAATGATCTCTAGATCACTTGCTTTTTCCTCCTTTAGTCCCTCATTCTGCTTCTTTAGCTTTATAACTTCACTGCATATTTCAGTGCTTCTTTTGTATAGATCTTTGTATGCTTGCTCAAGTTCTTCAACAGTAAGCTCCCCATCACTGGATTCACTTTCAGATTCACATAATCCAGCTAGAGCAGTGATATGCTTAGCTGATTCTTCTTCTGAATCACCTCCTGAGTCTTCATCAGACCAGGTTACAGAGAGTCCTTTCTTTTGCCTTTTCAAGAAGGTAGGACATTCATTCTTGATGTGTCCATATCCTTCACATCCATGGCATTTAATTCCTTTTTCTTGACTGGTCTTTTCATCATAATTTGACCTTCTGTTAGCATCATAAGGTCTTTTGTTCTCAGAAGAGTTTGTGTATTTTCCACTGGGTTTGGATTTGCCTTCCATCCCTCTGAGAATCTTTTTGAATTGTCTTCCAAACATAGCAATGTTGTCTAATAAGCTTTCACCAGTTTCTGATTTATCATCTTCTTCTTCATCAGTATTTGTCACCAAGGCTATGCTCTTGTTCTTCTTTACATTTGTGTCATTCATTCCCATCTCAAATGTTTGAAGGGAACCAATGAGCTCTTCAACTTTCATTTTGCATATGTCTAGAGCTTCTTCTATTGCTGTGACTTTCATATCAAATCTTTTTGGCAAAGATCTGAGAATCTTTCTTACAAGCTTTTCATCAGTCATCTTTTCTCCCAAGGCTCCAGAAGTATTGGCTATATCTAAGATGTTCATGTAGAATTCATGAATTGTCTCATCTTCCTTCATTCTCAAGTTTTCAAACTTGGTGGTGAGAAGTTGAAGTCTTGACATTTTTACCTTTGATGTTCCTTCATGAGTTGTTTTGAGAGTGTCCCAAACATCTTTGGCCATCTCACAGTGATGCACAAGTCTAAAGATGTTCCTATCAATGCCATTGAATAAAGCATTTAAGGCCTTTGAGTTGCCTAGTGCTGAATCTTCTTCCTCCTTACTCCATTCTTCTTCAGGTTTCAGCACTTTTGATCCATCTTTGGTGTCTTGGACAGGATGATCCCATCCAATATTGACTGCTCTCCATGCCCTGTTGTCAAGTGATCTTAAGAATGCAATCATTCTTGGCTTCCAGTAGTCATAATTAGAACCATCCAGTATAGGTGGTCTATTTACTGATCCTATATCTCTATCCATGTTACAGAATTTGTATTCCCTAGATCTCACCCAGTATAAACAGGCAGGGTGCCTGCTCTGATGCCAATTGATATTCTGTGATCAGGTATGAGATGTCCTAAGAGATGTCCCAACACTTGACAGATTTAACCAAAACTTAAATAGCAAGAAAAGTAAACAACACAGAAGTTTGTTAACCCAGTTCAGTGTATAACCACACTTACATCTGTAGGCTACCAAGCCAGGAGGAAATCCACTATAAGTAATATTAATTCTAGACTTAAACCACCCTGTTTAATCTATCACTTAATAACTACCCAATGCAATTTCTACCTAAGACACAACTTAGATATGAGTACCCTACTCACTCCCCCTCAATCACACAGTGATTTTGTTTACAAGTTTAATAAAATTGAAGTCATACTTCAAACAAAACAGCTTGATCTTACTTCACAGTTTCAATCAAGTCACAAATGCACTTTTTCTTAAAAGCTCATAAAGTGGTACAATAAACACAACCTGCTATTAAAACACTAGACACCCTATTTGGTCTTCTGAAATTCGTACTCAATTCTGAGGTATTCTGTTGTTTAAATAGGTGTTTGTAATTTGAGCTTTCTGTAGGTTAATCCAGCCCTAATGCGCATGCAGCTTCCACCTTGAATTAGGGTTTGTTACTTCCTAGATTCTAGGTGATTTAGTTCTTCTGATTATGCTGAAGTTTCATAACAACTCTCCCTACAGATGCGCCTTGTTCTGTTTTTGTCCACCCATAATTAATTCCAGATAACTTTCCTTAAATATCTCAGATCAGTTAGTTATTAATTAATTCTGGTAGCAGGTTTGAGATGTCTCAACATCTGTTGGGACATCCTGAAAAACTGAACTTAAATCATTTACACAATGTCCCAACATCTGGTGTGACATCCTGAATTAAGTTCTTATACTCTGTTTGATAATGTCCCAACATCTGATAGGACATTCTGAACTGAATTTAATATTTCTTGTTGGTCAAAAATTCTGCCAATTCTTAAACATCTACAGCTTCAATCCATTTAGTAAAGTAATCAACTCCTACTAAGATGTATTTTTGTCCTTTCGACGAAGCTGGTCGAATTTCTCCAATTAAATCCAAAGCCCAACCTCTGAATGGCCAAGGTTTTATGATCGAATGCAATTCGCTCGCAGGGACATGTGGTATACCTGCATGGACTTGGAATTCTTGGCAACCCTTTGCGAATTCGACACAATATTTTAGCATGGTTGGTCAATATAAACCTTGTCTAAATAACAACCATTTCATCTTATGCCCTGCTTGGTGTGCACCACATGTACCACTATGTACATTCGACAAAGCTATGTAGGCTTCTTCTTCTCCTAAACATCTTAGCAAAACTTCTTCTGCAGTCTTTTTGAATAATTTGTTTCCAAAGAGTACATAGCTTAGAGCTATGTATCTTACTTTTCTTTCCACCTTTTGGTTTGGGTCTTGGAGATACTCTTTGATGGGTTTTCTCCAATCTTCCTTCTCTGAATTATCTATGTTAAAGATTTCAAAGTTTTCATCATCCATATAACCAAGTTTTATCGTTTCCAAATCTGATGGGGATAATTTGGTCGACACAACTCTCCCTCTCACTTCAATAGTAGTTTCCAGTTTTTCTTTCGACACTTTTATAACCTGATGCGATTTGAGCCAAGTCATTGGCCTCTTGATTTTTTATTCTAGGTATATGTTTAAAGACCACAATGTCGAATGTTTTGAGGAGTCTATTGGCTATAACGAAGTACATAATCAGATTTTCTTTGACACATTTGTATTCTTTAGTCAATTGTTTTATTACTAGTTCTGAGTCGTCCATTATTTCGACTCTTGTTGCCCCCAATTCAAACAATACTTCAAGTCCAGCAATTAAAGATTCATATTCTACTTCATTGTTTGAACATGGATTTTCGACCCTATACTTGAATTTTGTTGGAATTTTATCAGGAAAAATAATTAATATACCAATACCTACACCATTTTTGTGGCTGGAACCATCAAAATATAGTCTCCATGGCTGCAATTCGACGTATTTTATTTCATTTTCGTTTATGGAGTGGTCAGCTATAAAGTCAGCTACCACTTATCCTTTGACAGCCTTCAAAGGTAGGTATTTCAAGGAATATTCAGTTAGTGCTAGAGCCCACTTCCCAATTCGACTATGTAAAATGGGTTTAGATAACATATATTTTATTACGTCGAAATGAGATGATACAAATACATCAACTGGTTTTATATAGTGCTTTAATTTTGTACAAGAAAAATACACACATAAACATAATTTTTCTATTACACTATATCTAGTTTCAGCATCGTTTAAGACTCTGTTGAGATAGTAAATGGCCCTTTCGACGCCATTTTCATCCTCTTGACACAACATACTTCCTAAAGTCTTGTCGGATGCTGATATGTACAACCTCATGCTTCTTTTCCCACTAGGAGGCATCAAGATTAGAGGGCTGGCTAGGTATCCCTTGATCTTGTCGAAGGCGTCTTGTTGCTCTTGCCCCCACGTGAAGTCTTCTTTTTTGAGTCGAAGCAGAGGAGAGAAAGCATGTGTCTTCCCATTGAGGTTTGAAATGAATCTTATTAGAAAATTGATTTTTCCCAGCAGTGATTGCAATCCTTTATTTGTTGATGGCGCTTTCGCCTCTATTATTGCTTTAGCTTTGTTGGTGTTTATTTCGATTCCCTTTTTGTGGACCACAAAACCTAGGAAATCTCCAACCCGCACACCAAACGCACATTTGAGGGGATTCATCTTTAAACCAAATTTTCTCATCCTTTCAAAGGATTGTCGAAGATGGTCTAAATGATGTTTTCCTGAAATAGACTTTATTACAATATCATTAATATATACTTGCATGAATGTTTCAATGAAATCGTGGAAGATAGAATTCATGGCCCTTTGGTATGTAGCTCCAACATTTTTCAAACCAAAGGGCATACCTACCCATTCGTAAGTCCCTATTGCTCCAGGGCAACGAAAGGCTGTTTTGGCAACATCTTCTTCTGCAATGAAGATTTGATTGTAGCCAGAGTATCCATCTAGCATGCTCAGGTACTCATGGCCTACTGCAGAGTCTACTAGCATTTCTGCCACTGGCATAGGATATTCATCCTTAGGGGTGGCTAAATTTAAGTCTCGAAAATCAATGAACACCCTCAATGTGCCATTTTTCTTTATCACATGTACAATATTTGCAATCCATTCGACATACCTGGTTGGGCGAATGAATTTGCATCTGAGAAGTCTTTCGAACTTTTCTTTTATTTTCGACAGGACCTCTGGTGCGAACTGCCTTGGAGTCTGATTTACATGCTTCTTTCCTTCTATGATAGGAAGTTTTAGTTCGACCAAGCTTCTATCAAGGTCGGGCATTTCGTCATAGTCCCACGTGAAATAATCTTTAAACTCCTTCAACAACTGGACTAATTCGACTTTGAACTGGGGGTCCATGTTAGCATTATGTAGGTTGGTCTTTTTTCTGCTCCCAGTCCTAGATTGATTTCCTCCAAAGGGTCATGTGCCACCATCTTCAAACTAGTTCATATTGGGTTTTTTTCGAACCCCAAAGGTTCGTCATCATAAATGGCATCCAGCTTTTGATCCTGCCATTTGTCTATTACGTTGTCTTTATCTTCCCCATCAATGCCCTAGGGAGGGCCTGGTAGGTCTAAATTTTCTTCACTGGCTTCAATAGCCATATATTTTATTTCGGCCTCTAGAGCCGCTTTTAGTTTATTTTCAGCCATGTAGGCCGTCAATTTATTTAATGTTGATGCTTCACTCATCATCATCGTCGAACTCGCTACCCCAGCCAGCTGGCTCTATGTTAGAGGTTCCCCATACATGAATTGGTTCACCAATCACTTCTTTGTCCCATTGAAACCCATGTGTTGGATGTAGGTACATGGAGCAGTAGGTATTGTCTGATGCTTTCAGATCAAACTCAACTGGATTGCAAGGAGCTATGTGTCGCTCCCGGGATTTTCATCCTAGTGCAAACGCGAAAGTGGCGCGGAAAGGTAGAGTCGCCAGCCAGACATTTTTATCCCGAAAGAATGGGAAAGGTAATGTTGCACAAACCTGAGGAAGAAGGAAAGGACAAGGCCTTGCGAACCAAAGATCTGAGTTCGGGAGTCGGTTACGAATTGAGAAGGTATTAGCACCCCAATCCGTCCGTCGTACCCGACGGGATCCACGCTTGCTTGCTTGTTTCAAAGGGTGAGAAATAAAGAATGCTGCCGAATAAAACTCCTACTGGAACTGGAATGAGAAATGAGAAAGGGAATTGGAAAAGATAAAGAACAGAAGGGGGAAAATGTAGGGAAAATAAAGAATGTGCTCGAACGGGCCCTACCCCGCTGCCTACGTACCTCATCGGGATAATGAGGATCAGAGTCGACGTAGTTCGCCTAACTAGGGGTAGAAAAGAAATTGCTTGTGAATTAAAGGCTTGAACTGCCTATGCCATTGCTCAAGTGTTGCAGGCTCGGACGACGAGTGCGTTACCGTCTTGCAAAGTGACAAGTAGGAGCAAGTTCGCGGACGGAGCGAAGGAGATGAGAAAAGAATTCCCGAAGGAAAGACGCTTATTGTTTGTTTGAGATTTTTATGAAGCTTTTATTTGTGAAGGTTTGCATAGGTAAGTGTACCTAAGTCTTACTCAATGGGATGTGTACATCTCACATCATCCCGAAATGGAATGCGCAAGAGGCACACCTATCTATGGAGGAAATCCCCAAAGCTAGTCCCCTAAGTGAAGGCTTGAGCACACTGGCCTATTACCATTATTAAGTGTTTTTGTGGTTTTTTGGTTAAGAAGTGTTTTTTAGCTTTTCTTTGTGAGGTACTCATGCTAAGACCTATCCACCACGAGTGATGACTCCCACCTCGCCCCGAAATGGAACGCATGTGAGCATCTCATAGCAAAGTCTCATGTCACATGAAAGTACTCAACCTTTATTAAATTAATTAGAATTAAGTTTGAAGATGAGAAGAGAGAGCACCAAAGGATCTCAAAGGAAAAATTCTAAAGGGGGACTAAAATAATCCTAAGTATTCACATGCATGGATATCCTAAAAGTTAGTGAGGTTTCTATCCTAATGAAGAAGGAAGAAGAAGATAGAAGAAGGGGTGAGAAAGGCCTAGGCCCAAAAAAAGAGGGTTAGCTCACATAAACATAAAAGGAAGAGATAAGAATTAGAGATGCGGAACTCAATTCCCACATCTCACACTTACCATAGCCCCTGCAAGGTTAGCATACACAAATGAATACAAGCACAAAGTTCAAAACCAGAATCAAAATGGTATAAAGAAGGGCCTAAGAGTCCATCAAGATGAAAAGAGAAGTCACACAATACCAAACAATATCAAAATAAAAGCAATGGAACCAAAAGATGGAATTTAAACACTTAAAGAAACAAATGACTTCAATATGAAGCAAACTCAAAAATTTAGAAGAACCAAGACCTATCCTAGGACCAGGAAGGTATCCGCATCCCAAAGGAACCCCAAATGAGAAGAAGAAGTTGGCACAAGTGCCCTTCTAAGCCTATAAGAAATCTAATGAACCAAAAGAAGCAAAATGGGACAAGGTGAGAACAAAAATCCACAAATAATCAAACAACCATCTAAAAATTCTACAACTGGAACCAAATGATCTTAAAACACATTATATCAACTTTCCAAAAGGACTTGCAAAAATTCAGAAAGGAACTAGGTCAAATGGAGGTATAAACACAAGCTAGGACAGAAAACTTACATCACAAGATATCAGATCAAAACCCAAGAAATAAATTTCTAAAAATTCTGAGCAAAATCACATGAAAACTAGAAGATCTTAGGAACACAATGCAAAAAGAATGGGATCAAAACTCCAAATATTGAAGTCTATAGAAAATCAACAAGACAGGCTGGTCAAAAAAGAAGCAAATGAAGCTATATACATTGGAGAATTAATTCTGGCACGCCAATCAATGAAAAAAATAAAATAAAAATGTGACAAAATTTTAGAGACACAAAGGAACATCTATGATTTATTTGGGAATTTTTAGATGAATAGAACTATTTTTAATGAATTAAAATGAAACTGGATTAAAATGAAAATAATTGGAAGAAAAAGAAATTAAAAAATAAAGGAAGGGTGTATGCAGCAGGCCTGGCACGTTAGAAATTGGATTGGGCTTGGGAGAGGAGGTGCCAATAACACTGGCAGAAGGCCCAGGCGCGCATGGCTATGCTGGCTTATGGTGGAGGTGTGAGAAGCAAAGGCTTTGCAAGTGAATTCGTTTGGGCCTGGCAGGGTAGGGTGCGAATAGCACAGCTGAAAGCAAAAATGGAGGTCCTACCGGACGGTGACAAGTGTCACCGCCGGTATGGACAGAAACACCAGAAAAAATCCATGACTCTTATCTCTTTATCCTTTCTCCTCGAAATTCACACTTTTCCTATATTCTTTATCACCTTTAACAAATCTCTTAAAACCTAAAACAATAAAAAGGCAAGAAGCATAAAACAGAAGAACCAAATGCATTCTCCCCTAACGCGGCTCATCCCTCACGCTGCAACTTCATCATCAACCTACCCCTCCGGATTTGACGGTGGTCAGCGACGGCGCCGCCGTCTTCTCCGGCACCTAACCGCCACCAAACGCAAAACTCCTAACATGAACCCTAGCCTAACCTTGCGCTCATCACGAATCCAAAACCAACAAACACAAAAACTCAACTGAAACACCGGATCGACGTAATCCGATTCACAATAACAACAAAATACAAACCACAAACAAATACGTCTACAAGTTGAGATAAGCACCTGTTAACCGAAGGAAATGAAGAAAGCTACCGTGGAGATTACGCGCGATTGCAAAACTCCGGTTGACGAAGAGTGATAGCAACGATCAGGTGAATGACAAGAGCTCGGATCTCTATTTGTTGATGAAAAAATTTGTTCTAAACTGCTATTTGTTGACACGAATCTTGTTTTTCCGGTGTGATATTCGTGATGAAGATTATGTGTGGTATCACCACTGAAGATGATATTGATTATGATGAGGCCAACACTGACTCTGTGTGGTTGATGAGGCTGACGTATGAAACTTATGAAGCCAATCAAGATCGAAAAACAGCAAGAGATTGACGATGAACCAGGGAATCAACTCTGCTTTTTTTTCTCAGTTCACTCTTTTTTATTTTAAACTCTGTTATGGTTTGTTGTGATGGAGAAGGATGAATTTTCGGTTATGGTGTGATGTGCGTGATGAAATTCTCAAGTTCTATTACTCTCTTTTTTTCAATTTTTCATTCTGTTATTCTTTTTTCATTTTTTTCTTTTGCTGTGATGAAGGAATCACGAGTTTTGCTATCGTTGATGGGTAAATCACGAAAATGGTTTTGGTGTGTGTTGAATGTGTGAATGTGAGATTTAATTGGTGAGAGAAGAGTGAAATATGATTATAATTGTTGATGAAATTGAATCTGGCCTTTTTAATAACAATGTTCAATTGAGCTTTTAACTGAAGGTTAGGTTTATGGTTTTTTGGAGAGGAATTGAGAATGAAACTGAAGCTTTATTTTTTATTTGTGCAGAGTTTTCTGAGGCTATCAAAGCTTGGATTTGAGGGTGGTATTGAGTTCCTTTTATAGAGGGAGAAATGAAATTGAAGGCTGCCGTTTTGATTCAAATTCCTCTGCGTTTTGACGCTCACGGGAATTCCGTGTTCATTACGTTTTTGTTTTCATTTTCTTTTTGGATTTTGATCTGCGTTTTATTATGTTTTCGAATGCGTTTTGATGAGTGAGATCTGCGTGTGTTATTGAATACTCAGGTGCTGCGTGCGTGCGGGAAGTAACGGCTTGGAGCTGGCGTGTTGTTGCTGTGCGCTGAGGCAAGTGTTTACGGCGAGAGAAACTTGAGCTTGCGGCGTAAGCTTGATGTGAAGCGCAGGACGGCTTGAAGGATTGCTTGTTTGGCTTGCTGGTTATTTGCACGTGATGCTGGCTTGAGCAAGTGGAAAACTTGGCATGAGTTTGACGTGCGGCTGAAATTGTTTGAGCGAGAGGCTTGCGGATTTGAAAGCATTGGCTTGCAGCTTGAGGTGTTGGCTGTGGCAAAGCTTGTTATGCGTACGGGATACGGAATGCATTGGCTGGTGTTGTTGGTATGCAGCGTGACTTGGTGAATTTTGCAACGGCTTGAGGCTTGCAAATTTTGTGATAAAAGCTGGGAATTAATTTAAGTTGTCAGCTGTGTCTTGCAAAGAGATCTTGTGGCTTGGATATGTGGGCCTATGGGGTCAGCTGAAGTGACCTGTTGTGTTAAGCTGTGAAGAGATGTCACGTGGGAAGTGTTGGCTAGTTGCTGTGACTTTAAGTTTGAAATGTGTATGGCTGTATTTGGACATGTGAGATGAAGTATGGCTAATGTAACTCTTTTTTTTTTTTTTGTAAAATTTTTATGTAATGGGCTGAAAATAAATGGGCTTAAATAAGAAAAAAGAAAAAGGCTTTAATAATTTGTTTTATTATTATTTTTTTATGGTTCAATAGAAATGAAAATAAAAGGTTTATGATAAAAAAGAAATTAATTTGTGGTAATTAAAATTTGGAAAAATGTATTTAGGCTAACAAATGATAATTGGAAATTGTTATAGAATGGAATGATTTTAAAATAAAATAAAAAGATAATGGAAGGGATTTTGGAAACTTGGTGAATAATCGGTATGAATTAGAAAAATGGATCGAAAATAATTGGGTGGAAATGATAATGGATTAAAAATGAAAATAATATGTGAATTAGGAAGATGGTACAAAAAAAATGGTTTAGGACGGATAAATGGATATGAGGTGATGATTTTTAAGCCCACAACAAATTCCTGATTATTTTTCTCACAAGCCACTGAACAACTCATAGCATTGAGCCACAACCACTGAAATCTGCCTTGATTATTTGAAACCACGCTGTGGAAAATAAATCCACAAACGAATCACTGATGAACTGGAGAACCGATGAACTGATAAACACTTGAAGATTCAAACCATTTTCGCACCAAACACTGCCTGATAACTGATGAATTTTGCACACAACACAGCTTGAACTTTTTGAATACGCACAGTCTGAGAAACAGACCACTGGCACACACAACTTGCAGTCGAAACAATCTCTTGACAGTTCGACCAAGATTAGGTCAAACGTCCATTTGTATCGAATCGTGATTGAACAATCACATCTGAATTGAGAATCATTGCCCTGTCTATGCTATGCTTCAACAATGAATGTCATGCTTCATTTTTCTATGCTAATGATGCAGAGCGAAATATGCAAATGATATGCTAAATAATATGAAAATGAGAGGGCAAATTTAGGGTGTTACAGCTGCCCCTATTCAATCACCAGTTAATCTGAAAAGGACGGTAGCATGAGCTATCGACCATTCAAGATAAACTGTGATTGAATACCAAGAAGACCAAAAATTTGCACTCTGACGAAGAATGCAACACTGGGAAATAAACCCAACCAGGTGACGCTCTGGGGATATGAGGTGGAGAAAAAAGCAGACGAGCTTCTTCCAAGTTGAAACTGATATCTGGAATAAGAACGTGTTGACAGACGAGTCTTCGAATGAACTGTGACGCCAGGTGCAGAGAGCGGACGAGCCCTTAAGAATCTTCAAAGTAGCCTGAGATAGACGAATCTCCTTCACTAATCCTTACGCAGATAAGTGGAATAAGACGGACGAGTCTTCTTCGGATAACCCTTACGTAGGTCCCGGGAACGCATATAAGTCTGTGGGATAGACATGCAACTAGGATAGACGAATCCTCTTCACGAATCCTTACGCAGACAAGTGGAATAAGACAGACGAGTCTTCTTCGGATAACCCTTACGCAGGTTCCGGAAATTGTTTTGACGTTTTAATCTCACCGTCAGGGTTTTCAACTTCTTCAATACAGCCGAGTATTGGATGATCATCAAGATAACACAGACGAGTGTTATAGGTCAATGATACAGACGAGTATCAGACGATGATCTGAGAAACACAGACGAGTGCTTCAGGCAATGATACAGACGAGTACCACAAATATCAGGCATACCAAACATAGACGAGTGCTGGAAAGTTGCAGACGAGCAACCGCATATGAGATTCTACAACACAGACGAGTGTTGAGAAGTTGCAGACGAGCAACAACAAATACCATATCAGAACACAGACAAATGTTGAGGAGTCAACAACAAAAATATTACATCTCAAAGCACAGACGAGTGCTGGAAATTGCAGACGAGCAAACGGCAACTGATATCACCAAACACAGACGAATGTTTGAAACTGCAGACGAGCAAAATCAATGTAATCATAAACCTCTGCTGGGGAAAGCAAACGAGCAACCAAAGGGTCAACACAGACAGGTGTTGACAGGTGCAGACGAGCAACAATCAAACAGTAATACCAATGCTGGGGAGACCTACGCTTAGGGATAACACAGCCGAGTGCTGACAAATGCAAACAAGCGGTAGACAAATGCTTGATTGGCAGCAAGAGATACAACTCTGCAGGGGAAGCCAAGTCAAGAAGTCTGGTTACCTAACTCTGGCTGAGGTGATGAATACCTGGCCGTATCATCAAATACCCAGAAGTACGGAAACTTTGCTGGGAAATATTTCACGGACGGAGATGAAAATCCAATATGAACTCTGTGGGGAATATCATCTAGTGACCTCTTGCATTTTCTGGACTAATTGACTGCTTGAAGATCAACCTAAGAGGATTTTACAGAAGACATGACATCCACAATGCCCAAGTGTCTTCAAACTCTTTAGAGATTCGTCGAATCTTGACATAACTGCCCCAGACTGCATGAATTGTGAAAGAATTCGGCTCACAAGTATTCCTGAAAACCTCATGTCACTGCGAAATACCGTACTCCGTAAGCACAAAGATATGCACACTTGCCCCTGGCATAAATGAATCTAGTGTGGCTGAGCCAGGATGATATGATTTTTGAATTTTCTTTTATGACAGATTCACTGGGTATCAACTCAAGGGTTGAAGAAGTGAAGACTATGATATCGACTCAAAGGTCGCAAGAAACAGAAATATCGACTCAAGGGTCGAGGAGAACACAACAACATCAACTTGAGGGTTGAGGAATAAGGCGACAACAACATCGACTCGAGGGTCGAGGAAGCGAAAGCAACAATATCGACTCAAGGGTCGAGGATAGCAAAGCAACATCAACTCGAGGGTTGAGGAAACAAGATGACAATACCGACTCGAGGGTCGAGGGAAACAAAACAACATCAACTCGAGGGTTGAGAAAACAGAAGCGATGACATTGACTCGAGGGTCGAGGGAAACAAAACAACATCAACTCGAGGGTTGAGAGAATAGAAGCGATGATATCGACTCGAGGGTCGAAGAAAACCAGAGTGAAAATTGTCATACTCAACTGAAGTGAGAGGCTGAATGCATATAGATACCAACTAGTCATAGTTGAAGAGATGCCAACAAAGATTGGACTTTAACCTTGAAGATGCCAATGACTATTGGACTTTAGCCGTGTATGATGAAGAAACAATAACAACTGCGGATAAGTCCTCTGACTAGGGAAGCACCCTACTGGGATAAATCATCAGACATTCATTCTGGGAACGGTCTGGCATACCGTAATATTATCTCAAGAGGATTTTACAGAAACCTAGCATCTGAAATGCTTCAGTGTTTTCAAACTCTTGAATATCTCGAAGTAACCACTTCAAACTGTATGGTCCATGAAGGAAGTTTCCCCAAGATCTCGCATCATCATGAGGTGTCCTGCCCCAGTATTCTGAACCTTGGGTAGGTGCATCTGATTAGTCGTCTTCTGGAGCTTCTATTTCTTCTAGGGTGACCTGCACCAGTACAAGTATTGCTTTGGAGAAAACAACCCCTGCTAAATGCTCTGTGAGAGATTTAAATCTCGAAGTGATTGCCCCAGATTGGCTGTTGAAGAGATTGATCGACGTTATTGCCCCAGATTGGCTGCATTTAACCCAACTGGTTGGAAAAGGTCCTATTCAACAAAGTTTCTTGGAAAAGCGCCCTTTGGCATGAATGTCCTTCCAAAGTTTCCACCTTCTCAACTTGGCAAGATTAAAACTTCTAGACTGAAGTTCCGTATGTGAACTTCTTTGATGCTAAACAAATGTATGCAAGCAGAAAATGTCTTATTCTGAGAATGAAAATTCTAATGCAACACATGTTAATCTTGAAGCTTTTATTGAAAAGATGTCGTTTATGAACGAATCACTGGTTAAGACAATATAATATTTTTTTTTATGAAATGAACATGCATATGCAATACCAACGAGGGTCTTTTAGCACAACTCGTAGGAGTCAGGAACGCTATCTCATGGTGACACGCTCTTGAATTAACCCTGCTTCAATTAGGACTTTTAAGGGTTGTATCATGGCCTGGTTCCCGGTTATAGAAACAAAGGATATAGGCTCGAAGTTTGTATGTGCCCACCCATCTTCGTGATGTCCTTCCATTCCTATGTTCAGCTAGTTTTCGCAAACGTTCACCTCTCAAAAGGGTTTTGTGATGGTTGAGGAAACAATGACTCTAACAGTTTAAGTACCATTGAGGTTATTGTGGGCATAACAGTCACCCTTATTGTCTTTTGTGTCCGTATCACACGACTTGTTCCTGCTTAAGGATTTTTCTTGTGCAATCCTTTTCGTCTTTCCTCTTTTTCATTCTTTTTCTTATCCCTAACTTTTGCCTGGACTGATTCTTGTGAATCTTTTGCAATTGGAGTCCAGCGGGATGCCCTAATTTTTGCCTAAGTCGCTTGTTTTCAAGTTTCGACTTAGCGGGCTATTTATTTCTTCTTTCTTTTCTTTTTTTCGAACAAATCGTGTGACACATGTTTGACTTGATTATTTTGCAAGGGTTGTGACTGTCTCACTTTTTAGTAGCTGATGGATAACCATTATGGTTTCTAGTCTTTGGACCACTTGATTTGGTACAATGAAATGTTAAGGGTCCTCAGATACTCTCCTTTATGAAAGCATGAACACCTGGTCCAACTAGCTGACACCTACCCTGCCCCGGGTTAGATGTGAGGGTTTTTTCATGTGAAAAGAAACTCCTACTTCAAGGCTCAAAGGGGTTAATGAAGGTTTATCTCCCTTATATCTCCGGTGTTTGGGAATTTGAAACAATGCCTGTACATCGTCAACAGGGTCTTATTCAAGAGCACTCAATTGGAGATTTTTGCGTTTTCATTTCGTCATCCTCCATCACAGAGTTTAAGAACAACAGTTGGTATTGCAATGCACACATCAAATTAAAAAGTAAAATACGAATGCAATTACTTCAAGAAAAACATGTGCGTTTCATTAATTAACATTCAAAAAGCAAACAATTTTCATGCAAGCATACAAATGTTCAAACAAACATATAAAAGCGACACATGAAAATGCAGTAAAGAAGCTGAGCAATGCCATTGTTGAGGAGACTTGACTCCGTCTGGACCGGTTGATCTTGAATGCTTTCAGTAGTCAGCAACTTTTCTTGATAAGATATGCAGTCTTCAATCCACTGGCAACATGTCAGCACCATACTTCATTCTCAATTATTCTGACCTGAAGCTTCCGACGTTCAAACATTGACACAAGACGTCTGAAGAGAAGAGTGACACTGAGATGAAATTGCCACATAATTTTGACACCTAAGGTTGCTCGGAAAGACCTGACGATCTTCTGCCTACGTATCTCCATTGACCAAAGACCAATGAAGAATCAGAGCGACGTAGTTCCCCTCAATAGGGATCAAAGTGATGTACATAGCCGCTCTTCAGAATCAAACTGAGAATCACCTTCACGTACATCTTCAATAAATTCCTCCATAACATGAGCTGACGAACCCACATGACCAAACGGAGACTTGTTAACTTGAATGCCTTGAGGCGTCACTGATATCAACCCAGACTCAATCAAATCTTGAATCTTATCCCTGAGAGGCTTGCATTCTTCAGCTGAATGCCCTGGTGCGTTGCCATGGAATCCGCATCGAACATTGGGATCAAAACTTGGTGGGTATGGACAAGGTACTGGACCCGGTTTCTTCGGCACTATCAATCCACTATCGATCAGGCATGGGAGTATTTGACTGTATGGTACTGGCAATGGATCAAAATACCTTTTGGATCTCTTAGTGTAGTAACGACGCCTTTGCGGAGTATGCTTCTGTTGGCATGGTCGTTGTTGATACTGAGGAGGTTCACTGTTAACTGATATCTGACATACGGATTCAGAAGGTTGCTGACTCTGAGCAGCTGAAATGCATGGGTAATGTGGATAAGTCGATGGAGTTTGAGGATCTTCCCATATTGCATCAATCACATCCTTTCCTTGGGAACTGACAAAAGATTCATTCTCTTCAACTGAGCCATCTGAAATGCCTTGGATCTTTCCCATCTTGATAAAACTCTCAATGCGTTCTCCAACTATCACCAAGTCCGAGAAACTCGAAGTTCCACTGCCACTCAACCTCTCCAAGTACGCCCCCTGTAAGGTTTCTATGAAAAGATCAATCAATTCTCTATCCGATAACGGGGGTTGCACCCGAGCAGATACTTCTCTCCACCTCTGGGCATACTCTCTGAAAGATTCACCATCTCCTTGGAATAAAACTTGCAAATCCATGCGGCTAAGAGCCCTGTAAAGATTGTAGTCACACTGCTTCACAAATGCATTGGCTAGGTCTGACCATGACTGGATACGACTGCTCTCTAACTGCATATACCAATTCGACGATGCCTCACTCAGACTGTATTGGAAACAATGAATCATCAATTTGTCATTATGCTCATGTGAGGCCATCCTTCTGCAAAATCTCACCAAATGCTGCCTTGGACAACTATTCCCTTTATACTTTTCAAACTTCGGTACTTTGAACTTTGGAGGTATTACAAGGCCGTGCACCAGACACATGCTTGCAGCACTTAAATCAATGACATTACGACTTTGAAGGGCTTTGATCTCTTCCTCCAACACACGAAATCTTTCTTCCCTCTCCACAATTCGTGGATCTGGGAGTCTCACCACAGGGATTGCCTCTTGGGGATCTGGCATAGTGAAAGCAAAACTGTGATAATCTGCAGCATCAACAGAAGAAGAATGTCCACTTCGGGTGACCTGACGCTCTTGAACATCTGGATTCCCAACAGGGGTCCGTACAGGTTGAGCTTGAGCGGAATTACGGTCATCCTGCCTCGCCAAAGTCATCATAGCCTCTATAAGTTGGTCCCACTGATCTTTTGTCAACCCAAGACTTGCAGACTGGCTTTGCTCTCCAGGGTCCATGATCTTCTCAAAAGTTACCTTAAGTCTGATACAGGAACTGGAGTCTCAACTATGAATGGTGAACAAAGAACGGATGAGCCCTGCCTGTTAAGCAGAAATGCAATGCAAATGGTATGAAATGCCATATTCAGTTATTTCCAAAGAATATATCTGCTTCGATCCACATTTTTATACAAAAATCCGACAGAAATAATTCAGGGATGAGATCCTCAGAAATAACTGAACATGTATGCTAGAATGTTATGATGGCATGTATGCAACTGGCAAGTGATCGAGAATTGGTGTCTGTCTGGATACGGAACACTGAGTTAAGAACCAAGCAACTGATGATATATGCCCTCTGAATAATAACCATCTGATAAGAACTCAAAACCAAGGATCAAGAACTCCAGAACCATAGTAACCGGATCAAAACATAAGATCACACCGATGATGAAGGGTATGTTGAGGTCAAGGGTTCCTGCAAACCTGTAAACCCCTCCCAATCTCACGGGTAAGCTCCGGGTCAGACATCACGGACTCTCAAAGCCGAATAGCAATAATACTGTCACCATTTCCGAGAAATGGCTCGTGACCAAATCAGGGAATCGGTTAGGCATTATGTACTACGCAGGGAGGCCTCAGCTGAGTCCGGGAAAAACAAGCATCCCTTATAGGTTCCCAGCTTCAAGCGCTGAAATCGAGAAATAATAGTACATTCAGCCCGTAGGATACAGTACTAATGTCATACGACCAGATGCTTTGACTGAGTTCCTATAAGAGAACCAGGCCATCCTATGCGAGTTCCCAGTGGACCCTCGGGTGCGAATGGGTTTGCCACAAAATGTGGTCTGCCACTGCCACCACTAGAGAGGGTTGTTTCCATAAATGTTCTCAATGATCGGTCCCCAGATGCACATAACTATCAAGGTCCTATCCCGAAGTGGAGGAAATCCCCACACAAGATACTTCTAAGACAGTCGCAATCTGGGCGTGAAACACATCGCCACTCATCATGCCACATGCGAGTACAATATGTCCACTCTAATCCTAGGGTGCACTCAAGCCGGGTACTTGGCTTATCTCTCAGAAACAGTATCACCCATCCCGCCAAACAGAAAACCAGTCCAGACAGTCCAGTATGATATATATGATGCGGAAAATAAATACTGAAAACTGTAAATAAAGTTGTACATAAAGCAGTAAACAAACAACAATATGATACAACAAGCCACATCAAACAAACATCACCCAATGAAACAGCAACACACAAGCGCTAGGAGAGACTCACAGGGGAACCAGAGATCATCTGGTGTGCAATCCCCAGCAGAGTCGCCAGCTGTCGCTCCCGGGATTTTCATCCTAGTGCAAACGCGAAAGTGGCGCGGAAAGGTAGAGTCGCCAGCCAGACATTTTTATCCCGAAAGAATGGGAAAGGTAATGTTGCACAAACCTGAGGAAGAAAGAAAGGACAAGGCCTTGCGAACCAAAGATCTGAGTTCGGGAGTCGGTTACGAATTGAGAAGGTATTAGCACCCCAATCCGTCCGTCGTACCCGACGGGATCCACGCTTGCTTGCTTGTTTCAAAGGGTGAGAAATAAAGAATGATGCCGAATAAAACTCCTACTGGAACTGGAATGAGAAATGAGAAAGAGAATTGGAAAAGATAAAGAACAGAAGGGGGAAAATGTAGGGAAAATAAAGAATGTGCTCGAACGGGCCCTACCCCGCTGCCTACGTACCTCATCGGGATAATGAGGATCAGAGTCGACGTAGTTCGCCTAACTAGGGGTAGAAAAGAAATTGCTTGTGAATTAAAGGCTTGAACTGCCTATGCCATTTCTCAAGTGTTGCAGGCTCGGACGACGAGTGCGTTACCGTCTTGCAAAGTGACAAGTAGGAGCAAGTTCGCGGACGGAGCGAAGGAGATGAGAAAAGAATTCCCGAAGGAAAGACGCTTATTGTTTGTTTGAGATTTTTATGAAGCTTTTATTTGTGAAGGTTTGCATAGGTAAGTGTACCTAAGTCTTACTCAATGGGATGTGTACATCTCACATCATCCCGAAATGGAATGCGCAAGAGGCACACCTATCTATGGAGGAAATCCCCAAAGCTAGTCCCCTAAGTGAAGGCTTGAGCACACTGGCCTATTACCATTATTAAGTGTTTTTGTGGTTTTTTGGTTAAGAAGTGTTTTTTAGCTTTTCTTTGTGAGGTACTCATGCTAAGACCTATCCACCACGAGTGATGACTCCCACCTCGCCCCGAAATGGAACGCATGTGAGCATCTCATAGCAAAGTCTCATGTCACATGAAAGTACTCAACCTTTATTAAATGAATTAGAATTAAGTTTGAAGATGAGAAGAGAGAGCACCAAAGGATCTCAAAGGAAAAATTCTAAAGGGGGACTAAAATAATCCTAAGTATTCACATGCATGGATATCCTAAAAGTTAGTGAGGTTTCTATCCTAATGAAGAAGGAAGAAGAAGATAGAAGAAGGGGTGAGAAAGGCCTAGGCCCAAAAAAAGAGGGTTAGCTCACATAAACATAAAAGGAAGAGATAAGAATTAGAGATGCGGAACTCAATTCCCACATCTCACACTTACCATAGCCCCTGCAAGGTTAGCATACACAAATGAATACAAGCACAAAGTTCAAAACCAGAATCAAAATGGTATAAAGAAGGGCGTAAGAGTCCAGCAAGATGAAAAGAGAAGTCACACAATACCAAACAATATCAAAATAAAAGCAATGGAACCAAAAGATGGAATTTAAACACTTAAAGAAACAAATGACTTCAATATGAAGCAAACTCAAAAATTTAGAAGAACCAAGACCTATCCTAGGACCAGGAAGGTATCCGCATCCCAAAGGAACCCCAAATGAGAAGAAGAAGTTGGCACAAGTGCCCTTCTAAGCCTATAAGAAATCTAATGAACCAAAAGAAGCAAAATGGGACAAGGTGAGAACAAAAATCCACAAATAATCAAACAGCCATCTAAAAATTCTACAACTGGAACCAAATGATCTTAAAACACATTATATCAACTTGCCAAAAGGACTTGCAAAAATTCAGAAAGGAACTAGGTCAAATGGAGGTATAAACACAAGCTAGGACAGAAAACTTACATCACAAGATATCAGATCAAAACCCAAGAAATAAATTTCTAAAAATTCTGAGAAAAATCACATGAAAACTAGAAGATCTTAGGAACACAATTCAAAAAGAATGGGATCAAAACTCCAAATATTGAAGTCTATAGAAAATCAACAAGACAGGCTGGTCAAAAAAAGAAGCAAATGAAGCTATATACATTGAAGAATTAATTCTGGCACGCCAATCAATGAAAAAAATAAAATAAAAATGTGACAAAATTTTAGAGACACAACGGAACATCTATGATTTATTTGGGAATTTTTAGATGAATAGAACTATTTTTAATGAATTAAAATGAAACTGGATTAAAATGAAAATAATTGGAAGAAAAAGAAATTAAAAAATAAAGGAAGGGTGTATGCAGCAGGCCTGGCACGTTAGAAATTGGATTGGGCTTGGGAGAGGAGGTGCCAATAACACTAGCAGAAGGCCCAGGCGCGCATGGCTATGCTGGCTTATGGTGGAGGTGTGAGAAGCAAAGGCTTTGCAAGTGAATTCGTTTGGGCCTGGCAGGGTAGGGTGCGAATAGCACAGCTGAAAGCAAAAATGGAGGTCCTACCGGACGGTGACAAGTGTCACCGCCGGTATGGACAGAAACACCAGAAAAAATCCATGACTCTTATCTCTTTATCCTTTCTCCTCGGAATTCACACTTTTCCTATATTCTTTATCACCTTTAACAAATCTCTTAAAACCTAAAACAATAAAAAGGCAAGAAGCATAAAACAGAAGAACCAAATGCATTCTCCCCTAACGCGGCTCATCCCTCACGCTGCAACTTCATCATCAACCTACCCCTCTGGATTTGACGGTGGTCGGTGACGGCGCCGCCGTCTTCTCCGGCACCTAACCGCCACCAAACGCAAAACTCCTAACATGAACCCTAGCCTAACCTTGCGCTCATCACGAATCCAAAACCAACAAACACAAAAACTCAACTGAAACACCGGATCGACGTAATCCGATTCACAATAACAACAAAATACAAACCACAAACAAATACGTCTACAAGTTGAGATAAGCACCTGTTAACCGAAGGAAATGAAGAAAGCTACCGTGGAGATTACGCGCGATTGCAAAACTCCGGTTGACGAAGAGTGATAGCAACGATCGGGTGAATGACAAGAGCTCGGATCTCTATTTGTTGATGAAGAAATTTGTTCTAAACTGCTATTTGTTGACACGGATCTTGTTTTTCCGGTGTGATATTCGTGATGAAGATTATGTGTGGTATCACCACTGAAGATGATATTGATTATGATGAGGCCAACACTGACTCTGTGTGGTTGATGAGGCTGACGTATGAAACTTATGAAGCCAATCAAGATCGAAAAACAGCAAGAGATTGACGATGAACCAGGGAATCAACTCTGCTTTTTTTTCTCAGTTCACTCTTTTTTATTTTAAACTCTGTTATGGTTTGTTGTGATGGAGAAGGATGAATTTTCGGTTATGGTGTGATGTGCGTGATGAAATTCTCAAGTTCTATTACTCTTTTTTTTTCAATTTTTCATTCTGTTATTCTTTTTTCATTTTTTTCTTTTGCTGTGATGAAGGAATCACGAGTTTTGCTATCGTTGATGGGTAAATCACGAAAATGGTTTTGGTGTGTGTTGAATGTGTGAATGTGAGATTTAATTGGTGAGAGAAGAGTGAAATATGATTATAATTGTTGATGAAATTGAATCTGGCCTTTTTAATAACAATGTTCAATTGAGCTTTTAACTGAAGGTTAGGTTTATGGTTTTTTGGAGAGGAATTGAGAATGAAACTGAAGCTTTATTTTTTATTTGTGCAGAGTTTTCTGAGGCTATCAAAGCTTGGATTTGAGGGTGGTATTGAGTTCCTTTTATAGAGGGAGAAATGAAATTGAAGGCTGCCGTTTTGATTCAAATTCCTCTGCGTTTTGACGCTCACGGGAATTCCGTGTTCATTACGTTTTTGTTTTCATTTTCTTTTTGGATTTTGATCTGCGTTTTATTATGTTTTCGAATGCGTTTTGATGAGTGAGATCTGCGTGTGTTATTGAATACTCAGGTGCTGCGTGCGTGCGGGAAGTAACGGCTTGGAGCTGGCGTGTTGTTGCTGTGCGCTGAGGCAAGTGTTTACGGCGAGAGAAACTTGAGCTTGCGGCGTAAGCTTGATGTGAAGCGCAGGACGGCTTGAAGGATTGCTTGTTTGGCTTGCTGGTTATTTGCACGTGATGCTGGCTTGAGCAAGTGGAAAACTTGGCATGAGTTTGACGTGCGGCTGAAATTGTTTGAGCGAGAGGCTTGCGGATTTGAAAGCATTGGCTTGCAGCTTGAGGTGTTGGCTGTGGCAAAGCTTGTTATGCGTACGGGATACGGAATGCATTGGCTGGTGTTATTGGTATGCAGCGTGACTTGGTGAATTTTGCAACGGCTTGAGGCTTGCAAATTTTGTGATAAAAGCTGGGAATTAATTTAAGTTGTCAGCTGTGTCTTGCAAAGAGATCTTGTGGCTTGGATATGTGGGCCTATGGGGTCAGCTGAAGTGACCTGTTGTGTTAAGCTGTGAAGAGATGTCACGTGGGAAGTGTTGGCTAGTTGCTGTGACTTTAAGTTTGAAATGTGTATGGCTGTATTTGGACGTGTGAGATGAAGTATGGCTAATGTAACTCTTTTTTTTTTTTTGTAAAATTTTTATGTAATGGGCTGAAAATAAATGGGCTTAAATAAGAAAAAAGAAAAAGGCTTTAATAATTTGTTTTATTATTTTTTTTTTATGGTTCAATAGAAATGAAAATAAAAGGTTTATGATAAAAAAGAAATTAATTTGTGGTAATTAAAATTTGGAAAAATGTATTTAGGCTAACAAATGATAATTGGAAATTGTTATAGAATGGAATGATTTAAAAAAAAAAAAAAGATAATGGAAGGGATTTTGGAAACTTGGTGAATAATCGGTATGAATTAGGAAAATGGATCGAAAATAATTGGGTGGAAATGATAATGGATTAAAAATGAAAATAATATGTGAATTAGGAAGATGGTACAAAAAAAATGGTTTAGGACGGATAAATGGATATGAGGTGATGATTTTTAAGCCCACAACAAATTCCTGATTATTTTTCTCACAAGCCACTGAACAACTCATAGCATTGAGCCACAACCACTGAAATCTGCCTTGATTATTTGAAACCACGCTGTGGAAAATAAATCCACAAACGAATCACTGATGAACTGGAGAACCGATGAACTGATAAACACTTGAAGATTCAAACCATTTTCGCACCAAACACTGCCTGATAACTGATGAATTTTGCACACAACACAGCTTGAACTTTTTGAATACGCACAGTCTGAGAAACAGACCACTGGCACACACAACTTGCAGTCGAAACAATCTCTTGACAGTTCGACCAAGATTAGGTCAAACGTCCATTTGTATCGAATCGTGATTGAACAATCACATCTGAATTGAGAATCATTGCCCTGTCTATGCTATGCTTCAACAATGAATGTCATGCTTCATTTTTCTATGCTAATGATGCAGAGCGAAATATGCAAATGATATGCTAAATAATATGAAAATGAGAGGGCAAATTTAGGGTGTTACACTATGTGAGCCAAATTTCTGTCGAAGCTTCGACTGTTTATGTTGTTCACTTCAATCATGAAGTAGCTTTGGTCTGCTTTGATGTTTTTGACGATGCCATCAGGGCGCCAGATGACTATGCACTGATGCATGGACGAAAGTATAGCTCCCACTCCATGGATCCACTCTCTTCCCAACAACAAATTGTAGTTGGCCCTGGAAGTTATGACGATAAACATTGTTGGCCTGGTGATAGTGCCAACTGTCAAATCCACTTGAATAACGCCCATAGTTGAGCCCACTTTCCCTTCATAGTTCGACAAAACCATGTTGTGTGGTTTCGCATCAGAGTCATCTTTTCCAATCTTTTTTAGCATGTAATGGGGCATTAGGTTCACTACAGCTCCCCCATCCACTAGTATTTTGTTGACGCCTGTATTTTCGACCTTTCCTTTTATGAATAAAGGTTTCAAATGGCCTCTCATTTATTCGTCTGACTTCTCAAAGAAGGCATTTTGTTCTTCGATACAGCCATTGTTCATGATGTAATAACACACAGACCTTGGTCCCACAGTACTATCTATCATATTTTCTTCTCTGTCTTTGATTTCCACCACTCTGTCATAGTCTCTAGGGAGGACTGAAACCACATTGCATATTACGTCGAATGACCCTTCTTCGTCAGACTCAAAGTTATTAGTTGCTTCGTCACCCTCTGATACTATGTTGGTGAGTTTTGACAGCTGCAACATGTTGTTGGTGTTGTTCCTTTTGGGAAGTTTGTCCTTCTCTGCCTGAGTGTTTCTACTAGACTCTGTTTTATCTTCGTCAACATTTTTCTTCTTGATGTTGAGTCCTTCTGCTGCGTCTCTCTCATACATTTTCTGCCTCTAGAACCTCCTCCATTGAGACTTTGACATGGGGCTTTTTTCCTTTATAGTTCTTTGAGGGGTATGGCCTTTACTTATGTTTCCCAGTTTCTTTCTTTACTTCGACTGAAGAACCTCTATGGACCTCGAAATTCTTCCATCTTCTTGGTCCTTGGGCATCTCTAATGGGTTGCACCTATCTATCATCAGGTACCTTGCCAGAGGGTTTATAAGTGTTGTAGTATCTGCCCCCAGTGTTCTGAAAGTGGTAATGTCCTTTTCTTGGATCACACCTACATGTTTCGACTGCTGGCCTTGGCCCCCAATTTCCTTTTGTTTTAGTCTTCTCCATGGCCTCCAAGTTTGCTGTTGCTTTTTTGTCGAAGACAGCGCTGCATCTTGGGCATAACATTACTTCAGTCTTTTTCTTTTGACACCTTTGGATGAATTCTGCCAAGTTCTTATCTTCTTTTGGATAGGTTGTCCTTTGGTATTCCTCTTGTTGGCGTTCCTTTTTACTCTTCTCATTACTATTTTGAGAGGCTTCTACCATATTGATATCTATCTTCTTTCCTCCAGCACTGTTCAACTTATCCATCTTTTCAATGAGGACTTCTTCGACAGTTTCCACCCTGACTTTTGTGGTGCTCTTGTTTGCAGTTTCGACAGCATTGGTGAGGTCTTTGGTATCCTCTTCTTCTGTTTGGTTAGGAGCAACATCTTCAGCAATTTTGTCTTTGTTGTTGAGGCCTTCAGGAGCCTTCTTCTCAATGCTGAGGGAAACGTCAGATTTTTCCTCAGCGTTCTCAAAAATGTCTCCCAACCTGTTGGTTGGATTTTGTTGATGTTGACATGGGCACTGGCAGGAGCGGTGTATTTCACCAGATAGTCAAACTTTCTGCTAGGCTCTCCCAAGGTGTCCCATATCACTCATTCTTCAACCAAGTTGTTGTTTCTTTTGTCGAAACCTTCAGTAGCTTCTTTCTTCATACCCTCAGAGCTTTCAGTAACCCTGGTTTTGTCTTGATGGTCGAAACCCTCAGTGGCCTCAACTTTGTTCTGGTTGTTGAAATCTTCAGTAATCTCAACGTTGGTGGCATTGCTGAGACCCTCAGTAGTCCCAACTTGTTTTGGAGCGTCGAGACCCTCAGTGGTCTTGACATCATTCTTTACCTCAAGGTCATCAGTAACCTTGATCAATACAGACATGGTTAATTCGTCTTCGGATACTTCTTCCATGTTGGGATGGACAGGGAGATCTTCATTAATCCCCACCATGTTAACGCAGGTGTCGAAGCCTTTAGTGGCTTCAATCATCTCGAAGTTATCATCAGACATCTTCTCCATTTCGACCATGTTCATGTCGAATGGTTCAACATAATTGGCTTCCAAGATCTGCATAGGATTGGTGTCAATCCTCATTTGTTGTTTTGGTTTGTCTCCAAACCTCAGCCTTCCATCCTGGATTGCATTTTGCATTAAATTCCTGAAAAGAAAACATTGAGAAGTTTTATGGCCCAAGAAATTATGGTACTTGCAAAAACCTCTCTTTTTCTGTTGGTCAATAGGGGTTTCTTTAACACCTGGTGGTTTTATTAATTGACCATCCTTTACCAACAAATCAAAGATTTCGTCACATTTGGTGACGTCGAACGTATATGTTCTTTTAGGGAATTTATTGTTCTTCTCCGACTCGACAGGATTTTTTCCATTCGACGGAGTTAACATTTTGAAAGAATATGGTGGGCCTTGCTTTAATTCTGCCAGGTCAATTTCTTGATTGTCGAAAACGACTGTTTCGTCTTCGTCACAGTCATCTTCTTGGCACATTCCTAAATAAGCCACGCTTTCTTTTTTACCTTTGTTAGCCCTAAATTTTTCAGCTTTTAGCCTTTCGATCTGCCTTACCCTATATGCTAACTGTGCCATATCTTTTAAGTATTGAGTATCTAGTTTCTTCCTTATAGAATAGTCTAGACCTCCTGCATCCATTTCGACCAGTTCTTGTTCCGGCACTTGCGTAAAACATCTTGCTTTTAACAATCTGAATCTATTAAGGTATTCGTCTATAAGCTCTGAGAATTTTCTTTTAACGATTGCCAACTCTTTCAGGCTTATCTTAGTTTGTCCCATATAGAATTGTTCATGGAACAATCTTTCCAACTGAGTCCATGTATGTATGGAACCTGCTGGTAGGGACGTAAACCAAGTAAATGCGTTCCTTGTTAAAGAGCTTGGGGAATATTTCATCTTTAGATTTTCATTACGTGTTATTTCGCCTGCTTCGATCAAGTAACGCGTTATGTGTTCTATGGTGGATTCACTAGTATCCCCCGAAAATTTTGTGAATTTGGGGATTTTCCACCTTGGGGTAGTTCTTGTTGTAGAACATATTCAGAGAGTGGTGAAGCGTAACTGGGCCTATGGAATCCCACGGTTGCTCAATTTTGCGCCATTATTCTCTCAACCATGACTGCCAAATTGTTTTCGACAGGTGGATTATTGTACTGCATTCTCCGTTGTAAAATGTCATCAGCGTCTTGACCTCTTTGTACTAACAACCTCCTAGGCTCTTGTTGGATAGGGACTTCGGCACGAGGGTGTTCGACAATCTCTTCTTGGAGTCTTAGATTTTCTCGAGGGTTGTTTAAAGGTCTTTGATTTATTGTTGGTTCTTCTTCAACATTGATTACTGGATTCTGAACTACAGGTTCTCTCCGTCGAATTTGGGGAACTCCAAAGAATTCAGCAATACGCACCATTTGTGCTGCCAAAATCTGGTTTGTTTGAGTAGTGTTTTGTATTAAAGGGTTAAACACTTCCCCCATTTGTTGAGTCAACCTATGGACCATTTCATGATTGCTTTCGTCCATTTGTTGACGTATTGCCTGCGTAAAGTTAGTTGTAATTGCTGGCATGTGAAATACTGGTGGGGGTTGGTTTGGTCTACTAACGTTCCCACCATAACCTGAACCTTGTAATGGTGAATACATGTAGGCAATGGTATCATAATACAAGGGTGTTGCGTTATGCAAACTAGCCATCACTGAAGTTGGCATTCCATAAGGTTGTTCTCTTCCAAACATAGGTGTGGACAAATTTGTTTGATAGGGCCTAAAGTTATTTCCTCCAGGGTGAGGGGTACTCATAGGCATCGAATGCCCTATGTTGGAGGAACTGAGTCCGCTTTGAGAAAACGACACCCCTGGTATCGATCCAGATGATGAGGGATTTCCTTCTTCTAAAACGTGGAGTGTTTCCATATTCCCTCCCGTCGAAGGAATAACATTGGAAACTAGAATTTCGTCAATATTTACTGGTGGTGGGATAGCCATTTTTCTTACTCTAGTTCGCCTAGGTATCTCTATGTCAGCCACGACTAATTTACCACTTCGTAAAATCATACAACGTAATAAAACTCTTTTGGATTGAGAATCCTTTTTAGTATTTTAGCACTGTCCCACTGGGCGTGCCAATTTGTTCGCTGGTGTTTTTGGTGAACAACCTCTGGTTTACCAATTCTTTAGAAAATGGGTTACTTGCAGGACCAACCACACAAGTCCTAAGACACATGTGCTAAATTTTAAGGATAAGTTCTTAATGTATGAGTCTTATTGGTTCTTTATATGTTCTGTCGAACGGTTTCTTAACAAGATTGATCTTGTTGATATTACAATATGAAAATGTTTGTTTAATAAAAACTAACAAATAAACTTAAAGTTAGTATTAAAGGTTTGTTGAAACATAAATTGACTTGGAAGTAAATTACTGGAAAGTAGATTGCTTGAAAGTAAATAAAGGCATAAACTTGAACAAAGAATGGATGATAAATCTAATCTTTATAACTGAAAATTAAATGGTGTTTACATGTACATTTTTCTAGATAATTCTCCTTTCTCTTACACACGAGTATTAGAGTAATTGTCGCTCCCGATAGATGGGACTGGCCCAAATAAAGGTACAGACGCGAACGGTCGGCGAGGGGACAATGAGAACACACAGTCGTGAACTCACTGGAGATGAATAGAGTCGCCAGCTAGGTATTTTTATCCCGGAGGAAAGGCAATGCTGCATAGGCCTAGAAAGACATGGACAAGACGGTTGCGAACCAGAGAGACTGAGAAAGGGGGTTGGTTACAACCTGGGAAGGTATTAGCACCCAGATTGTCCGCCGTACTCGACGGGATCCACGCTTAAAAGATTTGTGTTTTAAAGGGGTAGTGTCAGTGCAATCTGTGTATAAAATAGCTGGAAAAGAATGTACAGGTGTCAGTGTAAAAGAAGTGTGAAGTGTGATAAATGATGTGTCAGTGTAAGAACAGGAATAAGATTCTCAAGATCATGAGGCTAAAGAATGAAGCTGGAAAGAGGGGGAATATACAGAGACTTTTGTTCGATAACTGTTAAGTTATGCCTACGTATCCTCTCGTGCAATGAGGAAGTCAGAACACCGTAGTTCGACCCAAAGAGACTGAAAGATAAATTGACTTGTGAACTGCTTGCTTGTCAATGCTCAAGTGTATGACCTGTCTGGCTCAGGTGCAAACTGTCTTGCATTAGACGGAAGAAGCACGTTCTCGTTTGTGAGTGAATGAGATGAGAAAAGAATCCCGGAGGAGACGATTATTGTTTGTTTTTGTGTTTTCAGTCTTTTATTGTTTTTGGATTTTGTCATAAGTTAATGAGCTTAAGTCTAAACCAATGGATTTAGTAAACTCATCACATCTTCCCTCTGATTAGGGGTAATGAGAATACCTTAAGTGTGAAGTCAGCTTCTCACACTTAATCACCTTTGATGCAGGATTAAGATCATTAACCTACTTGTGGTTATTTAGATGTTTTTGGTGTTTTTGTTTAGTGTTAAGTAATGAGGTTAAGCCATAATCAGGGATTAAACAGACTCATTACACCATCCTAATAGAAGGATAATAGATGAGAATGTTTAAGCTGAGGAAAGCTCCTCAACTTAATCCATGATTAGGGATTAAACTCATGACAAAACAAAGCCTTTATTAAGTGGATTTTAGTTAATAGTGAGATGATGAAGTGATTTTTATGGTTTGTAAGACAACTTGAGGGGGACTTGTCCATTAACACTAGGGTTAGTCCTTCTTAACCAATTAAGGAAGAATTAGAACCCTAATGCAAGGCCCAAGTTACAAGTGTGATGTCTTGATGATTATTAAGTGGATTGATTAAAGGATTTAAACACATTAAGGGTTTAACAGTTAGGATTAAAGTTATACACTCCATCCTAATAGAAGGATGCAGGCATAAGCTTAATCACAAAGCCTTAAAGCCTTTAGGGTTTAGTCCCTGATTATGAGATGAGAAGAGATGACTCAAAAGAGACACAAAGGTAAAACTAAGTGGGGGGACTAATCAAAACCCTAATCATTGTCATGCTTGGTTGTTCCTAAGGTTTGTGAGGTTTTCAAGAGAAATCTTCAAAGGAATCACCAGGAAGCAAATGAAAGGATCAGGAGAAGCAAAGTAACTTGCTTCATTCAAGAAGTCAAGTCACTTGAGGAAAGAAAGTAAGAAGAAGAAGAATGAGCAAGCTCAAACTCAAACACATACAAAAATGCAGCAAGGATGCATAAAAGAGATGAAGAGAAGTTATGAGAAGTGAAGGCAAATTCACTTCTCAAAGTCACTTACCACCTGAAAAGTTAGAAAAGAAAGTGCAATGCAAAATGAGATGAAATGGTATGATGAAAAACCAAACCAGAAGCACATACATGATGTTAATGATGCTATGAGATGCTACAAACCAGAAGCAATACATGTGGATGATCATACAAACTTATGGATGCAAATGAAGCAAGTTAAGACATATGAACATACATGAAAAGTTAAGGAATGCAAATGACATACAACATGGCAAATGGATGATGCAATGATCAAACATGATCCTAATATGTCCTAATATGTGTTATGGATCAAATGGATTCATAAAATGTCATGGCAAGTCATGGTGTGCAAGCAAATGCAAGATGAATGCAAAAGGAAGCCCAAATTAGGGTTTATGATCAATGCACAAAACAAAAATCAAAATCAGAAGCAAACATCAAGATAAAAAAATGAAAATGCATTCCAAGGAACCCTAAACCTATACAAACTCACTTCCCAAAGGAGGGGATCCAATCCTTAACCTAGTGAAAGTTATGAATTTCCTAAGATTGCTAGGGTTTTAAGGTACCTTGTCAAGAAAAATGCCAAACAAATTGAAAATGCAAGATCAATTCATGCCAATTTAATCCTATAAACTACATGCTATACAAGATGCAATGCAAAAAGAATCAAAGTCCAACTCTCAAATACTAGGCAGAAATGATTTTTGGAAGTTTGGATCAAAATAGTGCATCAAAATGACTTTAATTCCATGAAAAATTCTCAAAATGCATCAAGATCAAAAAATAAATTTGGTTTGAGGGTTGGACAATGTTTCTAAATGTTTTTAAAGGTTTCATGAATTTTTTTGTGATTTTTAAATACCCAAAAGTATTTTTAATTAATTAATTCTCATTAATTAATAAAAAAGAAACTTTTAAATATTTAAAAATACTTTTTTAATGCTAAAAATGAAAATAAAAATATTTTTGTGTTTTAAAAATTAATGAAACTCTTGACAAAAAATTTCATAATTTTTAAATGGTTTTTACTATTTTAAATTAAATGGACAAATTAAATGGAATAAAAAGAAAAGAAAATGAAATAAATGGGAAGTATGCGCAATGGAGGGCCAAGATTCATTCTGGGGAAAGATTTGTTGACTGCGCGCGCAATCCAGTGGCCTATATTCAAACTGGGCCAATCTCAATTAATTAAATAAATTAAACCTAATTAAAACTAATGACATGATCTCAGCCTTCCAAACACGCGCGGGAAACAAGATCCAGTGGCTCACATTCAAACCTGGTGCCCTAACCCTAATTAACAGCTAATCACCTTCAGGTGGCCGGAGAAGACTTCCGGTCATCTTCTCCGGCCAGCATCCTCCCTGAAAATTGCTATCTTCCTCCCTAGCTCACTAAAACCTAATCTCTCTGCCCAGAATCCATCCCCAAACATCATAGAGCAAGAATCAACAGCCAAAACACATTTATTTTTCATGACAAAGCTGAATCGAAGCAAAAGGGGTTTAGGTCAAAAAATTTCAGGAACATCATACATGCTCAATACTCAAGTATTTTCAAAACAAAACATGTCAGCATAATCAGTGGAACATGGAGAATCATTTAAGAACTTAAAAACAAGTTTCTGGAAAAAAAGTTCTTGAGCTACCTGAGTTTTGAAGCTTTCAGTTCACAGCTTTCTGGCCTCTCCTCTTTGTGCAATCCACTCCCTTTGATCCCTTGATGATGTCTGGATGCTTAGAAGGAGTTTTTGTTGGCTAGTTTGGGAGGTTGAACAAGTTCTGTTCAGTGAAGTGAAGGAATCGTGTTTTTGATTCAATGGCTTTCAGGCTGTTTTGAGTGTTGGTTTGTGTTCAGTGAGGCATGGTGAGATGATTGGTGAAGCTGGTTTGAGTGTTTGTGGCTTGTGGGATGGGATTCGAAGGAAAATGCAAGTTGGAGAGAGTTTGTGGATGCTGAGTTCTGGTGAGTTTCAGGCTGGCCTCTTGTGTGGTTTGGCTTGCATTTTCTTTGTATAAACAAATGCCATTGGTCAGAGGATGTGACTTGTGCTTTTGTGATAGGTGTAGCTACTTTTGCAAAATGTCCACTCTTGTGTAAGAGAAGCATCGGTCATGTTCTAGGCTAGTACAAGGGTTGTGGGCTGCGCAGCATGGTGTGAGGGAAAGGCTAGTGTGGTTCAGCAACATAGGCAGCAAGTGGATGGAAGTGATCATGAGCTTTTGCAACTTGCTTGCTTTTGAATCTTCATGAAAATATCTTGCTCCAAAGGCCATACAAACATGCAACTCTTTGGTTCAATCTGAACTTTAGATGTTACATGATCATGTTATGTGAATTAGAAGTCCATTTGATAGCCTTAGAACACTTGATCAAGTCATTTTGCAAAATACCTCTTTGGTAGAAACTTTGAATTTTAGTGATTTTTGCCAACTTTGACAAACCATAACTTTTGATCCAAAATGAATTAGGTCATGTTCTTGTACTTTTTGAAAAGGGAAAGATCTAATCTACAACTTTCATGACCAAAGTTTTCCCATTTGAAGCATTTTTGGATCAAAAAGTAAGGGTTGAAAAAGTTGCATAAAATGACATTTCATTAAAAGTCAAACTTGCCCTAAAAAGTCAACTTTGCAGAAACTTGTAATTCTTGAATTTTGTGAACTTCAAACTTCTTCCATGATCAAATAAAGATCAAATACACTCAAAATGATGAAGATCACCCCTTGGTTGGGTCATTGGGGGCCTCAGATGCCCTGATTTTGCACTGACTTGTCTGAAAAGTCAACTCTTGATCAGATGACTTCCCCATGGAATTTCTTCATGAAAATTGATATGAACACTCCCTATACCATATAGAGACCAATAGAAACAAGAATGACCACAAAATTTGAAGTTATGGCCTCTGAAACCAAAACCCTAATTTTAGGTCATCTGTGCAGTCAAACCTGGCTCTGCTTCCATACCAAACCCAGTTCTTGTGATTATTTGGCATTCTTGACTCTGAGAGGATGTAATATGATACTTGAACACACATGGACCTATTTGAAGTGATTGGTGGCCTTTGGAGTGGCTCAAGAAGCTCTTGGATTGCTCAGATCACAAACCCTAGATGCAGATGACCTAGAACCAATGCAATGACTCAAAAATGTGGTATGAGATGATATGATTGTGTTTATGCATATGGAATGATCACAAGCCATGGGGAAATGGGTGAGGGCAAATTTGGGGTGTTTACAGCTGCCCCTATTCAAACATGAGTTAGCTGTGCAGGTTGTAAGCGACGGCTTAACAGGCAAACAAGATAACTGGTGGTTGAATACCAAAGACAGTCCAAAATTTGCACTCACAGAATGAAGAAGAAAAGGGATATAGATTGCAAAAGAAAATAAAGTATATTGTAAAGTGTGGGCGACGGAGGACGACCGTCGAGCAGAGGACGACTGCTGGGTAAAGAGCAATGACGGGGACGGCCGACATGCTGGGAAAAGTGCGAAAAATAAAGCAATGACGGGGACGGCCGACATGCTGGGGATAAAAGAATTATGATGGGGACGGCCATCAAGATAAAGCTGTGAAATTCTCTGGGGATTAATGAAACATGACGGGGACGGCCATCAAGTTCATAAAGTAAAGTAAACAACGATGGGGACGGCCATCGGGCTAAACTGATGAAGGACGATCATCAGGAAAAAGAAAAAGGGACCACGACGGGGACGGCCATCGGGTTAAAGAATAAATGAAATAAACAGATGATGAGGTACGGTCATCAAAGGTGAAGGACGATCACCTAGCAGGGGACGGCTGCTCTGTTGGGGATAAGATGAGGGACGACCATCTAAGGTGGAGGACGACCACCTGGCAGGGTACGGCTGCCGAAAATATCGCGACATAGGACGAATGCCGGATAAAAGGTCAACGATGGGGACGGCCATCGGATGAGCATGATGGAGGACGACCATCAAGAGGTGGAGGACGACCACCTAGCAGGGGACGGCTGCTCTCAAGGTTTATCATGACATAGGACGAATGTCAGATAACCAAAATCAACAATGGGGACGGCCATTGGATAAAGTGATGAAGGAAGATCATCAAGAGGTGGAGGACGACCACCTAGCAGGGGACGGCTGCTAAAAATCAACGATGGGGACGACCATCGGATGAGCATGATGGAGGACGACCATCAAGAGGTGGAGGACGACCACCTAGCAGGGTACGGCTGCTCTCAGGGTTTATCATGACATAGGACGAGTGTCAGATAAAAAGAAATTTCGCTTTGTTGGCGATCTACTGGGGAATAGTAAACACGGACGAGTGTTTACATCCAAGAAAAAAAAGGTATAAGTGTTTAGATGTTTGTGTATAGATTAAAGATGCGGACGAGCATCCCTAAGGCTACGATACAGATGAGTATCGGGTAGACACAAAAACTGACACGTGTTCAGAGATGATGATACGGACGAGTATCAACTGGTTAACAAAGAACACGGACGAGTGTTGAATCTGAAGGGACTCTTCTGGGGAATAGTAGACACAGGCGAGTATCTATATTCAAGAAGACAAAAGTGTTTGACACAGTGTATGGATTGAAGATGCGGACGAGCATCCTTAAGACTATGATACGGACGAGTATCATGTAGAAACAAACGCTTGACGCATGTTCTGAGATGATGGTACGGACGAGTACCAACGAGTTAACAAAGAACACGGACGAGTGTCGAATCTGTGGGGATATATATGGTGTATACAAGATACGGACGAGTATCAGTATAAGAGTGAGTGGTATATAGATGAGTATTTAACTGCTGGGGAGAGCGACACGGACGAGTGTCAAAAGGAGAAGAGTGTGATATGAACAAGTATCTGATATACAAAGTGTAGGCGACTGCGCTGGGGATATGACACGGACGGGTGTCAAAGGATTGTCATATGTAAGTATGTGTGAGTGCAAAAAGGACGTCTTTGGCTTTCTGCTGGGGATATGACACGTACGGGTGCCACAAAGTATATGTAATACGAGTGGTATTGATTGCACAGAGTGTTCAGGCGACTTTACTGGGGAATGATGACACGGACGGGTGTCAAGGGGAGTATATGCTGGTGTTTGGGAATGCAAGGCAACTGTGTCTGTTGGGGAATCTCCGCTGGGGATTTTGGGGAAAGTATTCTGTATATTGTTTGACGGATTGTCAATATTCACAAGTGTTTGATTCAAAACATGGCTTATGATTATGCAATATGTTTGATTTTTGCCGTAATGCTCCGTACTAGACGGAATGCTACGCTTTGTGGGTGAATATGATGCGAATGCCATGATTATGCAAAGATACCAATCCGGGATTCGGATCCCGTTGCTGTGACGGTCTTTGGTCGATCTGCTTGAAATAGACATCCCAGCTGGGGATGAGATCATTGGTAGATCTGATGAGATGATATCTGCTTGGGGATATAGGTCACCGATAGATCTATCTTGATAATGAGGGACCCAGCTGGGGTTTGTAGAAGCTTTCGTCACTCTGTTGTGATTCCTTCATGCGTGGCTCTTCTGGGCAGAGGCTGAAGCTCTGTGGGGAGATGGTCCCCTGACTTTTGTATTTGGCTGGGGATGAAATGGCAACTCGGCTGGGGAGAAAGAGGGATCACTGAAAGATCTCCCTGGAGATTCTGTTGAGGAGGATTCTTGACTCAACCGGGGATATGGGCGCCTTCTGGTACTGCCCTGTTGGAGAGGTGATGCCTGGCAACTCTGATGGGGAGAATCCACAAGTGGCAACTCGGCTGGAGAGAAAACACTTCGAGTGTTGAGGCTGAGTGAGTACTGATTTGCCAGCTTGCTGGGATGAAGCTTACATGCCCCAAGTTGCATTCTGGATACCTGCAATCCCGAAAAGATAGAGAAACGCACAAGTAATCCCGAGGTATCCTTTACTGGATTCCGTCATAGGAGTTAGACATTTCTGAGAGTAAGTATATTTCCTGCAAGCACTTGTTTTATTTTTTTGGAAATAAACATCTGTATTTATGCAATCAGTTTTTTTTCTCTTAAAACATCAGACATCTTTGCAAATAAAAATGTACAAGACAAAACAATGACTGAAAATCTGGTTTTATTAATTCATGTGCCCTGAATTGGCAAGATACAGTCAAGGAAACATATCTCCTAAGATGAGGAGATTGTTACAAATTGAGAAACAAAATGTGTTGGCAATGTTGACGACGCTTTAAGGAGCTTCCTCTTGCTATGACTCGTATGACTTTTGACGTTCTTCTCATCTTGCTTTCTGAAGAAGGCTATTTCTGATTGAAGCTTGATCCCCTCGAAGCCTACCAAGTTGTAAGAGATACAGACGAATCCAGAATGCAGTTGTTCGCTTATTCCCTTATTTTGCATGGATCTCCCTTTCAGGTTTTCAATCCATCGGGATACCCATTTTTGCCTGAGTTGTCCAATGCGGCTTTTCAACTCAGCGGGTGCACATTTTTTTGTTTATTTTCCCTTATTTTTGCCCGAGTCTTTTATTCTGTTTTTGACTCGCCGGGATGCCCTATTTTTGCCTGGACTTACTGTAGATGTTTAAGAGTTGGCAGAATTTTTGACCAACAAGAAATGTTGAATTCAGTTCAGAATGTCCTATCAGATTTTGGGACATTATCAAACAGAGTATGTGAACTTATTTCAGGATGTCTCATCAGATGTTGGGACATTGTGTAAATAACTTCAGTTCAGTTTTTCAGGATGTCCCAACAGATGTTGAGACATCTCAGACCTGCTACCAGAATTAATTAATGATTAACTGATCAGAGATATTTAAGGAGAATTATCTGGAATTAATTAATGATGGTTAAAAACAGAACAAGGCGCATCTGTAGGGAGTTTTATATTGAAGATTCAGATTAAAACAGAAGACCTAAATCACCTAGAATCTAGGAGGTAACAAACCCTAAATTCAAGGTGGAAGCTGCATGCGCATTAGGGCTGGATCCTCTGCAGAAAGCCCAAATTACAGATACCTATTTAAGCAACAGAAACTCATAGAATTGAGTACGAATTTCAGAAGACCAAATAGGGTGTCTAGTGTTTTAATAGCAGGTTGTTTTTATGTACCACTTTATAAGCTTTTAAGCAAAAGTGCATTTGTGACTTGATTGAAACTGTTAAGTAAGATCAAGCTGTATTGTTTGAAGGATGTCTTCAATTTTTGTAAACTTGTAAACTTGATCACTGTGTGATTGAGGGGGAGTGAGTAGGGTACTCTTATCTAAGGTGTGTCTTAGGTAGAAATTGCATTGGGTAGTTATTAAGTGATAGATTAAACAGGGTGGTTTAAGTCTAGAATTAATAATACTTATAGTGGATTTCCTCCTGGCTTGGTAGCCTCCAGATGTAGGTGTGGTTATACACTGAACTGGGTTAACAAACTTCTGTGTTGTTTACTTTTCTTGCTATTTAAGTTTTGGTTAAATTTGTCAAGTGTCCTATCAAGTGTTGGGACATCTCTTAGGACATCTCATACCTGATCACAGAATTTCACTTACATTCTGTTTTTGTGTCCAGCGGGTCATTTTTTATGCGAAGTATTTTTTAACTGCATCTGAATTCACAGGGGACGGGAAATCTTCACCATCCATGGTGCTGAGCATCAGTGCTCCACCAGAGAAAACTTTCTTTACTACGAATGGTCCTTCATAATTTGGAGTCCACTTGCCCCTGTGGTCTGTATGAGGAGGGAGGATTCTCTTTAGCACAAGATCTCCTACTTGGTACTCTCGGTGCCTAACTTTCTGATCAAAGGCTTTCTTCATTCTTTTCTGATATAACTGCCCATGACAGATTGCAGCCAATCTTTTCTCTTCGATCAGACTCAGTTGTTCGTATCGGGCCCGAACCCATTCTGCTTCACTCAGTTTAACATCCATTAGTACCCATAGAGAGGGTAATTCAACTTCAACCGGTAGGACTAATTCCATACCATACACAAGCTGATACGGTGTTGCCCTAGTGGACGTTCTGATTGACGTGCGGTACCCATGCAAGGCAAATGGTAGCATCTCATGCCAGTCCTTGTAGGTGACTACCATCTTCTGCACAATCTTCTTGATATTCTTATTTGCTGCCTCAACAGCGCCGTTCATCTTTGGCCTGTAAGGAGAAGAATTGTGATGCTGAATCTTGAAGTCCCGACACAGCTCTGCCATCATTTTTTTGTTCAAGTTGGAACCATTATCAGTAATGATTCGCTCGGGAACTCCATACCGACAGATGATATCTCTCTTCAGAAATCTGGCTACCACTTGTCTTGTAACATTGGCATAGGAGGCTGCTTCGACCCACTTGGTGAAATAGTCAATGGCAACCAGGATGAATCTGTGGCCATTCGAAGCAGTTGGCTCAATCTTACCAATCATGTCAATGCCCCACATAGCAAAGGGCCAGGGTGAAGACATCACATTCAAAGGATTGGGAGGCACATGCACCTTATCTGTATAGATCTGGCATTTGTGGCACTTTCTGGCATAAGCACAACAATCAGCATCCATTGTGATCCAGTAATAGCCCGACCTTAGCAACTTTTTAGCCATGGCATGCCCTCCCGCATGGGTACCAAAGGATCCTTCGTGCACTTCATGCATTAGCAGATCTTCTTCCGTCCTGTCGACGCATCTGAGGAGTACCATATCAAAGTTTCTCTTATACAGGGAACCATCGGTGTTCAGAAAGAAACTACCAGCAAGCCTTCTCAAAGTCTTCTTATCATTGGAAGATGCCCCAGGTGGGTATGTTTGGTCCTCCAAGAAGCACTTAATGTCATGGAACCAAGGCTTATTATCTTTAACAACATCTGCTGCGAACACATATGCTGGTCTGTCAAGTCTGGACACTGAAATCTGAGGTACGAAATTGGTAGCTTGAACTTTGATCATAGATGAAATGGTAGCAAGAGCATCTGCAAACTGATTCTCGTCCCGAGGGATATACTCAAGCTTGACTGTTGTAAAGAAAGTCAATAACCTCCTTGTATAATCCCTGTAAGGTATCAAATGATCTTGGTGGGTGTACCATTTGCCGTTGGTCTGATTGATTACCAAAGCTGAATCTCCGAATACGGTCAATGTCTTGATCCTGAGGTCAATGGCTTCCTCAAGACCCATAATGCAAGCTTCGTATTCAGCTTCGTTGTTAGTGCAGTTGAAAGTGAGCTTTGCCGAGAAAGGCATGTGAACTCCTTTAGGTGTAATGAGTACTGCACCAACACCACGACCATTCATGTTAACAGCCCCATCAAACATCATAGTCCATTCTTCTTCCGGGTCAGGCCCTTCGGTGTGAACAGGCTCTTCATGGTCTTTTGCTTTTATGAACATGATGTCTTCATCAGGGAAGTCAAATCTCATAGGCTGGTAATCCTCAATGGGTTGTTCAGCAAGATATTCAGACAGTACACTGCCCTTGATGGCTTTCTGAGATGTGTACTGGATGTCATACTCTGTAAGGATCATTTGCCATCTTGCAACCCGTCCGGTAAGAGCTGGCTTCTCAAATATGTACTTAACTGGGTCCATTTTGGAGATCAATAAAGTAGTGTGGGTCAACATATACTGTCTCAGTCGGCGAGCAGCCCACGCTAAAGCACATCAAGTTTTCTCGAGCAGTGAATAACGTTGTTCACAGTCGGTAAACTTTTTGCTTAGGTAGTATATTGCATACTCTTTTCGACCAGACTCGTCATGTTGGCCCAACACACACCCCATTGACTCTTCTAATACTGTCAAGTACATGATCAGAGGTCTTCCTTCAACTGGAGGCATAAGTATTGGAGGTTCTTGCAAGTACTCTTTGATCTTTTCAAAAGCCTTCTGACAGTCTTCGTTCCACCTGACCGTTTGTTCTTTTCTCAACAATTTGAACAAAGGTTCACAGGTTGCTGTAAGGTGAGATATGAACCTTGAGATGTAGTTCAATCTTCCTAGAAACCCTCGAACTTCTTTTTCTGACTTCGGTGCAGGCATTTCTTGAATGGCTTTGACTTTATCAGGGTCAACTTCAATCCCTTTCTCGCTCACAATAAAACCCAGCAGCTTACCAGATCGCACCCCGAATGTGCACTTGTTGGGGTTCAATTTCAGTTGGTATCTCCTCAGACGCTTGAACAGCTTCAGCAGATTTACCAGATGATCTTCTTCAGTAAGGGATTTGGCGATCATGTCATCCACATAACATTCTATTTCTTTATGGATCATGTCGTGGAATAATGTCACCATAGCCCGTTGATATGTCGCACCGGCATTCTTGAGCCCAAATGGCATCACTTTGTAGCAGAACGTGCCCCAGGGTGTGATGAAGGTTGTCTTCTCCATGTCTTCAGGTGACATTTTAATCTGATTGTATCCTGAAAATCCGTCCATGAAGGAGAATACCGAGAACTGAGCCGTGTTATCCACCAACACGTCAATGTGAGGTAAAGGGAAGTCATCTTTCGGGCTGGCTCTGTTCAGATCCCGGTAGTCAACACACATTCTTACTTTGCCGTCCTTTTTAGGCACAGGTACTATATTAGCAACCCACGGTGGATAGCTAGTTACGGCAAGGAAACCGGCGTCCCATTGCTTTTGTACCTCTTCCTTGATTTTCATTGCCATGTCCGGGCGAGTACGTCACAGTTTCTGTTTAACCGGCAGGCATTCTTCTCTCAAAGGCAGCTTGTGCACAACAATGTCGGTATCCAACCCTGGCATATCTTGATAAGACCAAGCGAACACGTCCACATACTCTTGAAGCAGGTCAATCAGTTGTCTCTTCACTGAGTCTTGTAAGCAGGCCCCGATTTTAACTTCTTTCACGTCTTCATCTGTACCAAGATTGATCGTTTCAACCTCCTCCTGGTGAGGAGTAATAACCTTTTCCTCTTGGCTTAACAACCTGGCTAGCTCTTCAGGAAGCTCATACTCTTCTTCAACCCCTTCATCAGCTTGATTGATTGGATTGTCAAAGTCATACGAAGTCATAGCCGTGCTGTTGTCGGTGCTGTCTGGAAGGCACACTCTGCAAGGGTTCAGTTTGTTCATTTTAGTGATTTGATTTTAATCTTGTTTAGAAAAGTGAAATAAAGTTGTCATTTTGAAAACACTGCCATTTATTTTTTGTACAAAAAGAAAAATGGAAAAACAGTGAGCGGAAAAGAAAAAGACTCATTTGCAAAAGATGTCTGATATTTCATTGATTAATCTTGTTGCACAAAAAGTACAGATGGCCCGATTACAAAATGAGTCTTGTCATCTTGGGCAAGATGCAAGACTTTGATGCATGCAATAAAAATACAGGAAATAATAATTACTCTGCATGAGTAACTCTTATAATTTCCTGAAACCTGAAGAAGAATGGAGTAAGGAGGAAGAAGACTCAGCACTAGGCAACTCAAAAGCCTTAAATGCTTTATTCAATGGCATTGATAGGAACATTTTCAGACTTGTGCATCATTGTGAGCTGGCCAAAGATGTTTGGGATACTCTCAAAACAACTCATGAAGGAACATCAAAAGTAAAAATGTCAAGACTTCAACTTCTCACCACCAAGTTTGAAAACTTGAGAATGAAGGAAGATGAATCAATTCATGAGTTCTATATGAACATCTTGGATATAGCCAATACTTCTGGAGCTTTGGGAGAAAAGATGACTGATGAAAAGCTTGTAAGAAAGATTCTCAGATCTTTGCCAAAAAGATTTGACATGAAAGTCACTGCAATAGAAGAAGCTCAAGACATATGCTCCATGAAAGTTGAAGAACTCATTGGTTCCCTTCAAACTTTTGAGATGGGAATGAATGACACAAATGTCAAAAAGAACAAAAGCATAGCCTTGGTGTCAAATACAGATGAAGAAGAAGATGATGAATCAGCAAATGATAAAAGCTTATCAGAAAACCTTGCCTTGCTTGGAAGACAATTCAAACAGATTCTCAGAGGAATGGAAGGCAAATCCAAACCTAGTGCAAGAAACACAAACTCTGAGAACAGAAGACCTTATGATGCTAACAAAAGATTAAAGTATGCTGAAAAGACCAGTCAAGATAAAGGAGTCAAATGCCATGAATGTGAAGGATATGGACACATCAAGATTGAATGTCCTACCTACTTAAAGAGGCAAAAGAAAGGACTCTCTGTGACCTGGTCTGATGAAGACTCAGGAGATTCAGAAGAAGAATCAGCTAAGCATATTACTGCTTTAGCTGGACTGTGTGAATATGATAGTGATTCCAGTTGTGGAGAACTTACTTATGAAGAACTTGAGCAAGCATTCAAATATCTATACAAAAGAAGCTCTGAAATATGCAGTGAAGTTATAAAGCTAAAGAAGCAGAATGAGGCATTAGAAGATGACAAAGCAAATGATCAGGAGATCATTGACACCTTAAAAAGTGAAGTAAGCCTTCTCAACTCTAAGTTGGAACATATGTCCAAATCTGTTAGAATGTTGAACAGCAGCTCAAACACACTGGATGTTATTCTCAGCAATAATAAACATTCAGGGGACAAAAGTGGACTGGGATATAACAGAGATGAAGCCAGCTCTAGCAAAACTACTTCAAAAACTACACAGTCAAACAAGATGTCCCAACAGATGCTCCAACATCAGAACACAAAGACAAACATAATGTTCCAACAGATGTCTCAACATTCTGGAAAGAACAAAATGAAGAAGAAGTATCAAAGATGGAGATGCCATCACTGTGGAAGATTTGGGCATATCAAACCTCACTGTTATAAGCTACATGGATATCCAAATCAGATGTATCAGCAACCTTCCAAGCAGAAAGTAGAAGGTACCAAGAAAGTGCTGCATAGACATCAAAGAAATCAGCAACCTCCTAAGCAGAAGACAGAGGTCATCAAGAAGGTTTGGAGACCAAAAGCTGACATTCAGACTGATCAAAGCCACATACCCAAGAACCAGATCAACAATCAAGCTTGGAGATCAGTTGAACAACACACAGGGCAGAGGCATCAAAAGAAATCTCAACTTATCTGGTCAAAGAAAAGTACTGCATACATAGCACATACATCTCTGAGAGTATCAGCTAAAGAAGACTGGTACTTTGATAGTGGATGCTCAAGACACATGACTGGATTGAAAAATTTGCTAGTAAACTTAAAATCACATTCATCCAGGTATGTTACCTTTGGAGATGGAGCTAAAGGAGAAATCAAGGGAGTTGGAACCTTGGATTGTCAAGATGTTCCAAGACTAGATGATGTGCTGCTAGTTAAAGGTTTAACTGCTAACCTGATCAGCATAAGTCAACTATGTGATCAAGGATACAGTGTAAACTTTATCAAATCTGAATGTATAGTGACTAACAAAGAACAAGAGGTTGTCATGAAAGGAGCCAGATCTAAAGACAACTGTTACATGTGGGAATCCCAAAATCTCAGTCTCACTTCAACCTGCTCTCTAGCTAAAGAAGAAGAAGTGAAACTGTGGCATCAAAGACTAGGTCATCTTCATTTCAGAGGCATAAAGAAGATCATATCTATGGATGCTGTAAGAGGTATTCCTAAACTGAAGATTGATGATGGCAAAATATGTGGTGAATGTCAAATAGGCAAGCAAACCAAGATGTCCCATCCAAAGCTCCAACATCTGACAACTTCCAAAGTTTTGGAACTTCTACATATGGATCTTATGGGACCTATGCAGGTTGAAAGTCTTGGTGGTAAGAGGTATGCCTATGTTGTGGTTGATGATTTTTCAAGATATACATGGATAAACTTCATCAAAGAAAAGTCAGATGTATTTGATGTATTCAAAGAATTATGTCAAAGATTGCAAAGGGAAAAATCCAGCTGTGTGATCAGAATAAGAAGTGATCATGGAAAAGAATTTGAGAATCAAAAGTTCTTAGATTTCTGCTCTTCAGAAGGAATCAATCATGAGTATTCTTCACCTATCACTCCTCAACAGAATGGGATTGTTGAAAGTAAGAATATAACCATTCAAGAATCAGCAAGAGCTATGATCCATGCTAAAAAGTTACCTCTATACTTTTGGGCTGAAGCTATGAACACTGCCTGTTACATCCATAACAGAGTTACTTTAAGAAAAGGAACTTTGTCCACAATATATGAAGTCTGGAAGGGCAGAAAACCCACAGTTAAGTACTTCCATGTTTTTGGAAGTATCTGTTATATTCTGGCAGATAGGGAGCAAAGAAGAAAAATGGATCCTAAAAGTGATGAAGGGATTTTCCTTGGATACTCCATAAACAGTAGAGCATATAGAGTATTTAATTCTAGATCCAAGGTTATCATGGAATCCATAAATGTGATAATTGATGATGCTCCTACAGATGTCCCAGAAGATGTTGGAACATCTGCTGATATCAAGATTGAAGCTGAAGAAAAGAATGATCAATATAACTTCACTCAAACTGATACAAGGACAGAAGAATCAAGCAAACCTCCTTCCATCAGAATACAAAAGGATCATCCCAAAGATTTGATAATTGGTGATCCCAACAGAGGTGTGAGCACTAGATCAAGAGAAGTGATTTCAGGTTCTTGTTTTGTTTCCAAAATAGAACCTAAAAATATCAAGGAAGCTCTCACTGATGAATACTGGATTTGTGCTATGCAAGAGGAATTAGGTCAATTCACAAGGAATGAAGTGTGGATTCTTGTTCCTAGACCTGATGACATAAATGTGATTGGTACAAAATGGGTGTATAAGAACAAGTCAAATGAACAAGGAGTTGTTACAAAGAACAAAGCTAGACTTGTGGCTCAAGGATACACTCAAATTGAATGGGTAGACTTTGATGAAACCTTTGCATCAGTAGCAAGGCTTGAATCAATAAGACTACTGTTGGGAATTGCTTGTATCTTGAAGTTCAAGCTATTTCAAATGGATGTGAAAAGTGCCTTTTTAAATGGCTACCTTAATGAAGAAGTGTATGTAGAACAGCCTAAAGGATTTGTTGATCCAAACTGTCCAAATCATGTATACAAACTAAAGAAGGCACTTTATGGTTTGAAGCAAGCTCCAAGGGCATGGTATGAAAGACTGACCACATTTCTTATCAAGCAAGGATACAGAAAAGGTGGAATTGATAAAACCCTGTTTGTTAAAGATGAAGAAGGAAATGTCATGATTGCACAAATATATGTTGATGACATTGTCTTTGGTGGGATGTCTGACAGGATGGTCAAACATTTTGTCAAGCAGATGGAATCTGAATTTGAAATGAGCCTAGTAGGAGAATTAACCTACTTTCTTGGTCTGCAAATAAAGCAAATGGAAGACTCAATGTTCATCTCACAAAGCAAGTATTCCAAGAACATAGTCAAGAAATTTGGAATGGAAAATGCTGCTCACAAGAGAACTCCTGCCCCCACACATTTAAAGCTGACTAAAGATGAAAAGGGTGAGAATGTAGATCAAAGCTTATACAGAAGCATGATTGGAAGCTTGCTATACTTGACTGCTAGCAGACCAGACATTGCTTTTGCAGTAGGAGTTTGTGCAAGATATCAAGCTGATCCAAAAGTCAGTCATCTCAATCAAGTCAAGAGAATCCTTAAATATGTTAATGGTACTTGTGACTATGGCATAATGTACTTTCATGGTTGCAAACCAATTCTCACTGGCTTCTGTGATGTTGATTGGGCAGGAAATGCTGATGACAGAAAAAGCACTTCAGGAGGATGCTTCTTTCTAGGAAACAATCTGATTTCTTGGTTCAGTAAGAAACAAAATTGTGTATCCTTATCTACAGCTGAAGCTGAGTATATAGCAGCAGGTAGCATTTGTTCTCAGTTGGTTTGGATGAAGCAGATGCTCACTGAGTACAATGTCCCACAGGATGTCATGACATTGTACTGTGACAACTTAAGTGCAATAAACATATCAAAGAATCCTATCCAACATAGCAGGACAAAGCATATTGATATCAGACATCATTTCATCAGAGATCTTGTAGAAGAAAAGGTGATTTCATTGGAGCATGTAGCTACAAATCTGCAGTTAGCTGATATCTTTACCAAAGCATTGGATGCTACACAATTTGAGAACTTAAGGGGCAAACTTGGAATCTGTTTATGTGATATCTAGCAGTTAATGAGATGTGCCAACATGTCATATGACATTGTTTGGCATAAGGTCCAGATGGCAAAACTAATCTGGACAAGATCCTTGGGAATTCCAGCTCTAATCATTTGCACTGTAACGGCTACTTATTTAGTAACTGCTTATAATCAGCTATCAAGATTCCCATCATACTATCACAAGCGATTCACATTAACCAGCTATTCTCCAGAAATTAAAAACCCTAAAGCTTTCTATCCATCTTCCTCAACAATGTCTCAAAACCCTAACTCAACTGAAGAAGTTCTCAATCAAGAAGACGTAGTTCATGCCACTCCCATTTCTGTAGTACCAATGCAATCAACCCCATTGGACGAACTCAGGGGAAGCGTTTCTCACACTAAAAAGGCAAGAACTCCAAAGAGAGGTAAAGATCAAGTCAGAAGCAAAGCTAAAGGCACTCCCTCTCCAGCTAACATGCCCCCTAAATCTTCACAATATGTGGATGATTCAATCAAGGAGATTGTCTCTCAAATTCTGTTTGAACAAAGAAAGGTGAGTGGGATCTCTGTTCCTCTGAACACCATGCCTGCATCTCAAGAAGAACAAGCTCAAGCTACAGAAGAACAAGATGTCCCAACAGATGTTGGAACATCTGAAGATAAGAGAAAGAACTCATCTGATGTTGAGTTGGAACAAACTGAGGACCAGAATAAGACCTCAAATGAAAATGATGAGGAAATCTCTGAGGATCAGACCAAAGCCTCAAATGAAGGTCAAATCCCTGCTGATCAACAAGCTGAAGAGGAGACTGCTCAATCTCATCCAGTGGTGAACCTGGAGCAGGACTCTGATGCAGCGATCATAGCCTCTGTTAAACCCAGCATAGCTAAAAGGCTAAGGTCCAGGAAAGGCAAGATGCAAGCTGAAGCAGCAATCCCTGAGAAGAAGAAGGCTAGTCCAAAGAAAGGCAAGGCTAAAGCTACCTTTGGTCCAACAAAACCATGGAGAAAAGTCCAAACCCAGAAGAGAAAAGCTGCCACACCATCAGATTCAGATGTTGGATCAGATGTCCCAACATCTCCTCCCAAGAAGAGACCAGCATCATCCAGAGCTTCAACTACTGTTCCAGAAGCTCCATTGGATAACATATCGTTCCATCATGTCTCCAGTGTCAACAGATGGAAATATGTGTACCAAAGAAGGGTTGCTCTAGAAAGAGAACTGAGCAGCAATGCACTTGAGTGCACAGAACTGATTGACCTCATCTCTGCTGCAGGACTGTTCAAGACAGTCTCAGAGTTCTCTCCCTGCTATGAACTTCTTGTCAAAGAGTTCATTGTGAATCTTCAGTAGGATTGCTCAAATGGTAAGTCATCTGAGTTCAGAAAAGTGTTTGTGAGAGGTAAGTGTGTTGAGTTCTCTCCTCAAATCATAAATCAATACCTAGGAAGAGAAACAGATGGACCAAATGAGCTAGGCAAAACAGATAATCAAATCTGTAAGGTGATCACTGCAAATCAGGTCAAGGCTTGGCCTGTGAAGGGAAAGCTCTCTGTGAGCATGCTTACCAGAAAGTATGCCATGCTGAACAGGATTGGAACTGCTAACTGGGTGCCTACCAACCACACTTCTTCAATCTCAACTGGTCTGGCCAGATTCATCTATGCTGTGGGAACTCAAACCAAGATGGATTATGGAGCTTATATTTTTGATCAGACTATGAAGCATGCCATCTCTTCTGCAACAAAGCTGCCAATAGCTTTTCCATCTTTGCTGTGTGGTATTGTGCTCAATCAATACCCTGGAATTCTCAATGACAAAGATACAGCCTGCAAAAGAGAAAGCCCATTGGCTTTTCACTACAAGTTATTCCTCAGTCATCATGCAGCAGATGTTGAAGCACCTTCTGGGACATCTGCAGGTCCTTCAACTACTAGGAATCCAATCTCCAAGAAGGCTTTAATTGCTGAACTCAAAAGTACCTGCAAAGAGCTTGAAGCTAGAAAGCAGAAGCTTGAGGAAATCATTAAAAGGTTGGAAAGTGAAGAAGATCAGAATGCTGCATCTGATGAAGACAGTGAAGCTGATGAAGAAAGTGAAGCTAATAAAGAAACTGAAGTGGAGGAAGAAACTGAGAGTGATGAATCTGAGTGATCAATGTATGTGAGGCAAATGTAATGACAGCAATGTATTTGGAATAGTATCTTTGGCCCCTAATTTTGTGTCTACCAAGGGGGAGAACAACATCAAATTATTGTAATTGCTGTTTAAGTATGAATGAAAAAATCTGTTTGTTTGCTTCTGAACTGAATAAGTGTTTTTCTGTTACAACAAGATTGGATACATATATGTTTGAGGGGGAGTAATCTCAAATGAGAATCAACAGAAAAGTAATGCTATACTCTGATAAAAAGAACTTCTGCTGCACTCTGAAAACCAGAAAAGATGTTAGCCAAAAATTAGCCAAAGGGGGAGTTTGTAGATGTTTAAGAATTGGCAGAATTTTTGACCAACAAGAAATGTTGAATTCAGTTCAGAATGTCCTATCAGATGTTGGGACATTATCAAACAGAGTATGTGAACTTATTTCAGGATGTCTCATCAGATGTTGGGACATTGTGTAAATAACTTCAGTTCAGTTTTTCAGGATGTCCCAACAGATGTTGAGACATCTCAGACCTGCTACCAGAATTAATTAATGATTAACTGATCAGAGATATTTAAGGAGAATTATCTGGAATTAATTAATGATGGTTAAAAACAGAACAAGGCGCATCTGTAGGGAGTTTTATATTGAAGATTCAGATTAAAACAGAAGACCTAAATCACCTAGAATCTAGGAGGTAACAAACCCTAAATTCAAGGTGGAAGCTGCATGCGCATTAGGGCTGGATCCTCTGCAGAAAGCCCAAATTACAGATACCTATTTAAGCAACAGAAACTCATAGAATTGAGTACGAATTTCAGAAGACCAAATAGGGTGTCTAGTGTTTTAATAGCAGGTTGTTTTTATGTACCACTTTATAAGCTTTTAAGCAAAAGTGCATTTGTGACTTGATTGAAACTGTTAAGTAAGATCAAGCTGTATTGTTTGAAGGATGTCTTCAATTTTTGTAAACTTGTAAACTTGATCACTGTGTGATTGAGGGGGAGTGAGTAGGGTACTCTTATCTAAGGTGTGTCTTAGGTAGAAATTGCATTGGGTAGTTATTAAGTGATAGATTAAACAGGGTGGTTTAAGTCTAGAATTAATAATACTTATAGTGGATTTCCTCCTGGCTTGGTAGCCTCCAGATGTAGGTGTGGTTATACACTGAACTGGGTTAACAAACTTCTGTGTTGTTTACTTTTCTTGCTATTTAAGTTTTGGTTAAATTTGTCAAGTGTCCTATCAAGTGTTGGGACATCTCTTAGGACATCTCATACCTGATCACAGAATTTCACTTACATTCTGTTTTTGTGTCCAGCGGGTCATTTTTTATGCGAAGTATTTTTTAACTGCATCTGAATTCACAGGGGACGGGAAATCTTCACCATCCATGGTGCTGAGCATCAGTGCTCCACCAGAGAAAACTTTCTTTACTACGAATGGTCCTTCATAATTTGGAGTCCACTTGCCCCTGTGGTCTGTATGAGGAGGGAGGATTCTCTTTAGCACAAGATCTCCTACTTGGTACTCTCGGTGCCTGACTTTCTGATCAAAGGCTTTCTTCATTCTTTTCTGATATAACTGCCCATGACAGATTGCAGCCAATCTTTTCTCTTCGATCAGACTCAGTTGTTCGTATCGGGCCCGAACCCATTCTGCTTCACTCAGTTTAACATCCATTAGTACCCATAGAGAGGGTAATTCAACTTCAACCGGTAGGACTGCTTCCATACCATACACAAGCTGATACGGTGTTGCCCCAGTGGACGTTCTGATTGACGTGCGGTACCCATGCAAGGCAAATGGTAGCATCTCATGCCAGTCCTTGTAGGTGACTACCATCTTCTGCACAATCTTCTTGATATTCTTATTTGCTGCCTCAACAGCGCCGTTCATCTTTGGCCTGTAAGGAGAAGAATTGTGATTCTGAATCTTGAAGTCCCGGCACAGCTCTGCCATCATTTTGTTGTTCAAGTTGGAACCATTATCAGTAATGATTCGCTCGGGAACTCCATACCGACAGATGATATCTCTCTTCAGAAATCTGGCTACCACTTGTCTTGTAACATTGGCATAGGAGGCTGCTTCGACCCACTTGGTGAAATAGTCAATGGCAACCAGGATGAATCTGTGGCCATTCGAAGCAGTTGGCTCAATCTTACCAATCATGTCAATGCCCCACATAGCAAAGGGCCAGGGTGAAGACATCACATTCAAAGGATTGGGAGGCACATGCACCTTATCTGTATAGATCTGGCATTTGTGGCACTTTCTGGCATAAGCACAACAATCAGCATCCATTGTGATCCAGTAATAGCCCGACCTTAGCAACTTTTTAGCCATGGCATGCCCTCCCGCATGGGTACCAAAGGATCCTTCGTGCACTTCATGCATTAGCAGATCTGCTTCCGTCCTGTCGACGCATCTGAGGAGTACCATATCAAAGTTTCTCTTATACAGGGAACCATCGGTGTTCAGAAAGAAACTACCAGCAAGCCTTCTCAAAGTCTTCTTATCATTGGAAGATGCCCCAGGTGGGTATGTTTGGTCCTCCAAGAAGCACTTAATGTCATGGAACCAAGGCTTATTATCTTTAACAACATCTGCTGCGAACACATATGCTGGTCTGTCAAGTCTGGACACTGAAATCTGAGGTACGAAATTGGTAGCTTGAACTTTGATCATAGATGAAATGGTAGCAAGAGCATCTGCAAACTGATTCTCGTCCCGAGGGATATACTCAAGCTTGACTGTTGTAAAGAAAGTCAATAACCTCCTTGTATAATCCCTGTAAGGTATCAGATGATCTTGGTGGGTGTACCATTTGCCGTTGGTCTGATTGATTACCAAAGCTGAATCTCCGAATACGGTCAATGTCTTGATCCTGAGGTCAATGGCTTCCTCAAGACCCATAATGCAAGCTTCGTATTCAGCTTCGTTGTTAGTGCAGTTGAAAGTGAGCTTTGCCGAGAAAGGCATGTGAACTCCTTTAGGTGTAATGAGTACTGCACCAACACCACGACCATTCATGTTAACAGCCCCATCAAACATCATAGTCCATTCTTCTTCCGGGTCAGGCCCTTCGGTGTGAACAGGCTCTTCATGGTCTTTTGCTTTTATGAACATGATGTCTTCATCAGGGAAGTCAAATCTCATAGGCTGGTAATCCTCAATGGGTTGTTCAGCAAGATATTCAGACAGTACACTGCCCTTGATGGCTTTCTGAGATGTGTACTGGATGTCATACTCTGTAAGGATCATTTGCCATCTTGCAACTCGTCCGGTAAGAGCTGGCTTCTCAAATATGTACTTAACTGGGTCCATTTTGGAGATCAATAAAGTAGTGTGGGTCAACATATACTGTCTCAGTCGGCGAGCAGCCCACGCTAAAGCACATCAAGTTTTCTCGAGCAGTGAATAACGTTGTTCACAGTCGGTAAACTTTTTGCTTAGGTAGTATATTGCATACTCTTTTCGACCAGACTCGTCATGCTGGCCCAACACACACCCCATTGACTCTTCTAATACTGTCAAGTACATGATCAGAGGTCTTCCTTCAACTGGAGGCATAAGTATTGGAGGTTCTTGCAAGTACTCTTTGATCTTGTCAAAAGCCTTCTGACAGTCTTCGTTCCACCTGACCGTTTGTTCTTTTCTCAACAATTTGAACAAAGGTTCACAGGTTGCTGTAAGGTGAGATATGAACCTTGAGATGTAGTTCAATCTTCCTAGAAACCCTCAAACTTCTTTTTCTGACTTCGGTGCAGGCATTTCTTGAATGGCTTTGACTTTATCAGGGTCAACTTCAATCCCTTTCTCGCTCACAATAAAACCCAGCAGCTTACCAGATCGCACCCCGAATGTGCACTTGTTGGGGTTCAATTTCAGTTGGTATCTCCTCAGACGCTTGAACAGCTTCAGCAGATTTACCAGATGATCTTCTTCAGTAAGGGATTTGGCGATCATGTCATCCACATAACATTCTATTTCTTTATGGATCATGTCGTGGAATAATGTCACCATAGCCCGTTGATATGTCGCACCGGCATTCTTGAGCCCAAATGGCATCACTTTGTAGCAGAACGTGCCCCAGGGTGTGATGAAGGTTGTCTTCTCCATGTCTTCAGGTGACATTTTAATCTGATTGTATCCTGAAAATCCGTCCATGAAGGAGAATACCGAGAACTGAGCCGTGTTATCCACCAACACGTCAATGTGAGGTAAAGGGAAGTCATCTTTCGGGCTGGCTCTGTTCAGATCCCGGTAGTCAACACACATTCTTACTTTGCCGTCCTTTTTAGGCACAGGTACTATATTAGCAACCCACGGTGGATAGCTAGTTACGGCAAGGAAACCGGCGTCCCATTGCTTTTGTACCTCTTCCTTGATTTTCATTGCCATGTCCGGGCGAGTACGTCACAGTTTCTGTTTAACCGGCGGGCATTCTTCTCTCAAAGGCAGCTTGTGCACAACAATGTCGGTATCCAACCCTGGCATATCTTGATAAGACCAAGCGAACACGTCCACATACTCTTGAAGCAGGTCAATCAGTTGTCTCTTCACTGAGTCTTGTAAGCAGGCCCCGATTTTAACTTCTTTCACGTCTTCATCTGTACCAAGATTGATCGTTTCAACCTCCTCCTGGTGAGGAGTAATAACCTTTTCCTCTTGGCTTAACAACCTGGCTAGCTCTTCAGGAAGCTCATACTCTTCTTCAACCCCTTCATCAGCTTGATTGATTGGATTGTCAAAGTCATACGAAGTCATAGCCGTGCTGTTGTCGGTGCTGTCTGGAAGGCACACTCTGCAAGGGTTCAGTTTGTTCATTTTAGTGATTTGATTTTAATCTTGTTTAGAAAAGTGAAATAAAGTTGTCATTTTGAAAACACTGCCATTTATTTTTTGTACAAAAAGAAAAATGGAAAAACAGTGAGCGGAAAAGAAAAAGACTCATTTGCAAAAGATGTCTGATATTTCATTGATTAATCTTGTTGCACAAAAAGTACAGATGGCCCGATTACAAAATGAGTCTTGTCATCTTGGGCAAGATGCAAGACTTTGATGCATGCAATAAAAATACAGGAAATAATAATTACTCTGCATGAGTAACTCTTATAATTTCCTGGGAAGACCAGTTCGAGATACTGCTCCCCGGGATCTTTGGACGGATCCAACTCTCCAGGTTGCGGTCGCTTTCATCCTCGTCTTCCAAGTTGTTGACAGCATCAGGGGTGAGCATCCCCCCACTAACAAAGTTGGGCTCCTTTACAGCCTCTGCTTGATCTTGTTGAGTTGGTTTGTAACCCAACCCAAATCTATCCTCTTTCTTCTCCACAGGTAGCAGTTTTCCCCAGCCTTGGGCATTTCCTTCTTCAACAACCTTCCGGGCTTGTTGGTATGATGTCATTGAGGTTCCAGGTACAGCAGATGTTTCATTTATGTTCAAGGCCTCGAACCCCTGACTCATTGTCTCGTGGATCTCCCCATCCATCTCAATGTATTTATAGGTAGCCAGGTGGCTAACAAAAATATCCTCCTCTCCACAGATAGTAACGACTTGACCCTCCCACTCGAATTTTAACTTCTGGTGAAGGGTTGAGGTCACGGCGCCAGCGGCGTGAATCCATGGCCTACCCAATAGACAGCTGTAGGCAGGCTGTATATCCATCACGTAGAAGGTCGTTTTGAAAGTTTGTGGGCCAATCGTTATAGGCAACTCAATCTCACCCAAAACCGATCTCTTAGAACCATCAAAGGCTCTCACTACCAGGTTGCTGGGACGTAATGCCAATCCGTCATACTCTAGCTTCACAAGGGCTTTTTTAGGCAAGACATTGAGGGATGATCCTGTGTCTACCAGCACATGGGAAAGAACTGCACCTTTACATTCCATGGTAATGTGCAAAGCTTTGTTATGGTTGCGGCCTTCCGTAGTCAAATCAGTGTTGGTGAACCCTAGTCCATGACTAGCATTAACATTTCCTACCACAGCTTCCAACTGATTGACTGTGATCTCTTCAGGCACATAAGCTGCGTGCAAGACTTTTAGTAGTGCGTTCCGATGGGCTTCGGAGCACATGAGCAGTGATAGTATTGAGATCTTGGAAGGCGTCTGGTGAAGCTGATCCACTATTTTGTAATCACTTTTCTTGATGATTCTCATGAATTCATCAACTTCCTGGTCAAAGGGTGTTTTCAAAGCTTCCTTAATAATCTGCTCTTCCTGCACCAAGCTTTTCCCTTTTGCCTTGGCAGCAGCTTCTGCTTCGGCAGTGGGTCTTTGAATTTGTGGAGCAAAGAGACGTCCGCTTCGAGTGAAGCCTCCGCCTCCTCCCACATTGTCTATTTGTGGTGCAGGGGTTGATGATTCAAAAGTGATTTTTTGTCCTTCGCAGTATAGATCAGAGCCATAATGCCAGGGGATGGCATTACTGCTTTCATAAGGTACTGGCCCAGGCACTGTGATAGTGACTGGACTGATTGCAGCTGCGGAAGGGACCGTGATAGTCTGTGGATCATAGTATATTGTGACTGGTGCTCTGATGGGGGTAGCACTTTGTGAGTTGTAGACGGAGTCATTTTCAGGATCATAATAGATCGTAACTATTGAGATATCTTCATGGTTTGTCGCTGATGTTGTAGGAGATTCAAAATGAAGTGGTGCTGAAGTTGTAGAAGGAATGTTTGCTGATATCTGGTCAGTTGAAATGACAGATGAAACATTTGTTGATGAAGCTGAAGAGTTGTCGGGAACAATGGTTGTAGCAGTTGTAGGAGGTACTGGAATTGTTGCTGATGAGATTGCTGGACTTGTTGGAATTGATGTTGTAATTTGCAGCAGGCCGCTCTGGATGAGACCATCTATGCCATCCCTCAAGTTATCACACCCATTCACTAAAATGTTGCAGTAAGCACACCCTAACTCACACCCCGGGAACATTTGACATTCGAGGAGTTGAGCCTTAATCTCTACCAACGGTGTCCGAATCTGACCCACACTGGTTATTAAATAAGACGGCTTGTCTTCTTCAATAGCATTGATTCTGGGACCTCCATGGTTTGTCATAGGGTTCTTGTTAACATTCGGTGGTGGTGCAAAATTCAGAGCCTTAGAGTCTACCAAGTCTTGTACCTTCATGTGCAAAGCTCTGCACTTTTCTGTACTGTGGCCAGGCGCATTTGAATGAAAAGCACATCTGGCGTTGGAGTCATAATTCCTGGGTAGACTATTAGGATCTGGAGGTGCCAATGTCCTTAGCTCAACTAGGTTGAGTTTCAGGAGTTGTGGCAGTAATGTAGCATATGGCATAGGGATCGGATCGATTACCCTATTGGCCTGAGAAGGTCTCTGTTGGAATGGTCTTTGCTGATTGTTGTTGTTGGTGTTGTTGTAGTTTCTCGGAGGATACTGAGTTTGTTGCTGGTACTGAGGTTGTTGCTGATAATTTTGTTGCGGAGGTTGATAAGCTGGTTGTGGATGAGCTGGAGCGGGAATGGTGACCGCTGCCACAGACCTATGAACATATTGGGGTCTGCCCCTGTTGGTGTGGATAGCATTGGTCTCACCAGTTCTTCTTGGGCCTACAAAAGGCTTTCTTGTGTTGCTGGATGAACTGGCACCATTGTCAGAAATCTTGCCCATCTTTAACAGGCTCTCAATTCTCTCTCCAGCTATAACGACATCTGCAAAGCTGGTAGAAGAGAAAGCAGCCAGCCTGCCAATGTATGTTCCTTGGAGGGTGTTCATAAACATATCTGCCATCTCCCTCTCTGACATAGGTGGCTGAACAGCAGCAGCCAATTGCCTCCATCTCTGGGCATACTCTCGGAAACTTTCTCTTGATGACTGTGACATTCCCATTAGGAGGGTCCTGTTGGGTGCCATATCTAAGTTGTACTGATATTGTCTGATAAAGGCCTCTGCCAGGTCCTTCCAACACCTGATAGTTGCTCTTGTCAGATGAGAGTACCATTCTCTTGAAGCTCCCGTCAAGCTGTCCTCAAAATAAAACATCCAGAGCTTCTCGTCCATGGTATAGGCCTTCAACCTCCCCAGAAAGGACTGTAAGTGGGTCCGGGGGCATGAAGTCCCGTTGTATTTTTCAAAACAAGGAGGCTTAAACTTATGGGGAATCCTGACCCCGTCTACCAAGCCCATGTCCATAACATCAAAACCCAAAGAGTTTTGAGACTCCAAGGACCTTAATTTCTCAGCTATCTCATCCAGCCTTCTGTCATAAGCTTCCTCCCCAGCACCCATTACTGTGAACTGATCCCCCTGGGGGTCTTCTTGCAGTACCCTGCCTGCAGTGGCAGTCCCTTGAACATTAGCAGGAATATTGACCTCTGGATGAAGGTGGGGGCCAAATACAGGGGGATTGACATGAGGTTGGACCCTCTCATTGTTGCTTGTGCCAGCAGTCCCTATATGTGGATCTTCTTGATTCTGCCTTTCCACCATTGCTCTCAATCTTTCTTGGCTCTGAGCCATGTTGTTCATCACTTCCATAAACTGCGTCATCTGAGTTCTCATTTCCAATCTTTCGTTTGCCATTTGATTTCTGACCTCTGCAAGGTCCTGTTGTACCTGATCCATTTGTATGCCCGGGAGGTTGTTATGGGTTGGATATCGGTGTGGACGGTTGAGGGGAAATACCCGGCGTCGAGCAATAGTTCCTGAACATCACAACAGAGTTAGCAACAATAAAACAAACCTACAAAACAAACAAAGGGTTAGCATGCAATGCAGTATGCTTATTTGTTTTCAAGGTATCCGGCTTGGCACTCAGTTTTGACCCTTCCAGACCCTTGATGATGCTGTTGATGTGGCTTTTGAAGTAAACTCGGATGGAACAAACTGATACATATATTACAAAAGGCAAATGGTACATAGTTTGTTTACAAATACAAGCCCTCTGAGGGGTCAAAGTACATTACAAGAAAATAAAAGTACATGGAATGAAAGCAACAACAAGCAAATGGTCAAACACCAAGACCAAACTCATCCTCCCGAACTTCCTTGAGAAGTGCTTCGGTCACAGGATCAGCTGAACGCTCCGTGAGATTCCTGATAAGGAGGTTCCGGGTAGTAACAACTGTAGTTAGCTTCTTGTGTTGACTTTGGTCCTTTGACCTCTTCACTCCAGCTCTGATCTTCAGCTCCGATATTTCCCTCTGGGCTGCTGCCAGGGCTTCCTGCTGCTCTTTGGCACTAGCTTCCAGCTGCTCTATCTTGTCTTGGACCCTCTTATCTTCCAGAGTACGAGCTTCGGTGATCCTGACCCACCTAGCTTGACTCTCCTTCAGATACAAGTCAGTCCTGGCTTTCTGGAATTGGGCTTCCTTGCAAGCATTCTTCAGAATTTGTTCTCCAGCCCTAGACTTCTTGATATAATCCTCAGACTTCTCAATCTTAGCCAGATGCTCTACTCTCAACTTCTCCAGCCTTTCAATATCCAACCTACCATCACTCCTCTCCCGGAGGGTCTTCTGCAAAGCCTGAGTCAACTTCTCATTTCTCTCTTTCAAACCCTCAAACTCCTTCAAACTGACAGTGGCAGGGGGTGGTGCTGAGGATGATCCAGGCATATCCTCCATGGTAAAGGGCATTCCAGAGAATTGAGCCCTGGCATGGGACCACTCATGGTACTGTGCTGATGCTACATTGTTGCACTTCCCCAGAATGGTTACTCCCTTAGTTTGAACATTATCCCAGGCCCAGGCTGCCTGCCTAACAATAGCCAGATTAGGTTTGTTCTCAAAATAAAGAGTCTCAACCAAGTCTTGTGCCTTAGGAGTGTGGACCAGTGCATAGCCCAGTTGCCTTTTGAGCAGCAGAGGATTGTAATTAATGCTACCCTTAACTCCTATCAGGGGCACATTGGGAAAATGCCCATAACTGGTGATGATATCCCTGCCCTTTGTGCTTTGAGTGCACCACCTGATATCGGCTGAAGTCAGAGCAGTGAGTCTTCTAGCCCAGTTCCTCTGCTGATGAGGATTCAAAAATGCATCTGTCTTGGGCAAATGCCTGAGAAGCCAAGTATGGAACAAAGGAGCACAGCACCTCACTAACCTCCCCCTCTGCTTTTCATTCCTCTGGTGCACTGAGTAGTAAAAATCCCCCAATAAAGTGGGCACTGGGTTCCTCAGGATGAAAAGGTGGATGGCATTCTTGCTAATGAATCGAGGCTCATCTGCAAATAATATGATCCCATATATGCTTAAGGCCAATAAAGCACAGACTGCTTTCCACTCTCCCAAAGAAGCTTTCAGGGTAGCTTGAGAGATTAAGAAATCCAGATGCAGGCCAGGGATTCCAGCCTTAGTAGTCATATGCTGCCCAATTAGAACTGGTTCCAGATGCAATGCCTTTGCTACCTCTTCATTACCAGGAAAGACCATCTCAGGGTTGAAAGGGACTCCACCCCTGATAGGTATACCAACCAATGATGAGTATTCTTCCAATAAAGGGCCCAGCTAAAAGTCCTGAAAAGTGAAACACCTCAGTGGGGGATCATAAAATTGAAGGCAAGTGTGAATCAGGCTCCTCTGTGAAGGGTCCAAATCCATAACCACATCAAGTATATCTCCATAGTGTTCCCTGAACAGTGGTATATGGTCTGGAGTGATCAGGGTCTGAATCCTCCTGATGTCAGCTAGCTCTGGCTGGAAGAAGTGGTAGGAGATGTTACTCTTTTTAGGTGCCATGTTGTTGAGGATGAGTGGAGATAGGTGCTGATGATGACACTGAAAATGGGCCACTGGCTGGCTGATGCGGGTGACTGAAGCAGATAGCTGATAGCTGAAGCAGATGCTGATGAAGATAGGTCTATACTGATGATGGGGTCAAAACCAAGCCAAAAATGAAGATGGATACCCTGAAACACAAATAAGCAAATGTCAAAATGATGCAATGAGGATGTATGCAAATGATATGCAAGGGTTTGTGACTGAGCTGGATCTGATCAAGTGCTCTGATATAAGTCCAGGTATATTCAAGAATTCCAGATGGAGGTCTATAGGTCCAGTAACCAAGGTGGGGGACTCAAATAAAGAGTCACATGTCCAGGGTTTAGAATCACAAGAACTGTTCCAATATGGAGTATTCTTAATCAAATCAAAGTAACAGGGTATGATGAGGCCAAGGGTACCTGCAAACCTGTAAACAGCCCAACCCCCTCACAGGTGGTGTTCTAAAAACAAGGATCCTCAGACTTGGATCAGTTATGAGAAGTGTAAACACTTCTAACCCGGAGGTACAATGTTTACAATAACCATAAAAGTTCCTCCTCTAATTCACCTCATTTTCTGAAGGTCAATACTAAAGGTCATCCAGACTTAGCAGGCTTCCCAGATAGCCCTAGCATTGCAGGAAATCTGCAACACAGAGTTCTCAAGAAGAAACCCATATCTGAACCGTGTTTCATATTCCCGCACCAGACCGAGATGGAATGGGAAAGAATATGAACCACTCTAGCCTAGGTGTCACTCAGGTCCCAAGTATAGGACCTTAACTCTCAATGGAACACCCACCCACCAAAGCAAACAAACAGATCCAGCCAGCAGCACAGTATGACAATATGATATGATGCAAAGCTATAAAGGAAGCAGTAAAGCAACTGTAGATAAAGCAAAATAAATACAAATACACAAACACAAATAGCACATAACACCCCAGTAAACACAAATCAATCAAGCGCTAGGAGGAACCCACAAAAAGAACCAAAAGCCCTGGTTGCAGTGTCAGATTCCCCAGCAGAGTCGCCAAGCTGTCGCTCCCGATAGATGGGACTGGCCCAAATAAAGGTACAGACGCGAACGGTCGGCGAGGGGGACAATGAGAACACACAGCCGTGAACTCACTGGAGATGAATAGAGTCGCCAGCTAGGCATTTTTATCCCGGAGGAAAGGCAATGCTGCATAGGCCTAGAAAGACATGGACAAGACGGTTGCGAACCAGAGAGACTGAGAAAGGGGGTTGGTTACAACCTGGGAAGGTATTAGCACCCAGATTGTCCGCCGTACTCGACGGGATCCACGCTTAAAAGATTTGTGTTTTAAAGTGGTAGTGTCAGTGCAATCTGTGTATAAAATAGCTGGAAAAGAATGTACAGGTGTCAGTGTAAAAGAAGTGTGAAGTGTGATAAATGATGTGTCAGTGTAAGAACAGGAATAAGATGCTCAAGATCATGAGGCTAAAGAATGAAGCTGGAAAGAGGGGGAATATACAGAGACTTTTGTTCGATAACTGTTAAGTTATGCCTACGTATCCTCTCGTGCAATGAGGAAGTCAGAACACCGTAGTTCGACCCAAAGAGACTGAAAGATGAATTGACTTGTGAACTGCTTGCTTGTCAATGCTCAAGTGTATGACCTGTCTGGCTCAGGTGCAAACTGTCTTGCATTAGACGGAAGAAGCACGTTCTCGTTTGTGAGTGAATGAGATGAGAAAAGAATCCCGGAGGAGACGATTATTGTTTGTTTTTGTGTTTTCAGTCTTTTATTGTTTTTGGATTTTGTCATAAGTTAATGAGCTTAAGTCTAAACCAATGGATTTAGTAAACTCATCACATCTTCCCTCTGATTAGGGGTAATGAGAATACCTTAAGTGTGAAGTCAGCTTCTCACACTTAATCACCTTTGATGCAGGATTAAGATCATTAACCTACTTGTGGTTATTTAGATGTTTTTGGTGTTTTTGTTTAGTGTTAAGTAATGAGGTTAAGCCATAATCAGGGATTAAACAGACTCATTACACAATCCTAATAGAAGGATAATAGATGAGAATGTTTAAGCTGAGGAAAGCTCCTCAACTTAATCCATGATTAGGGATTAAACTCATGACAAAACAAAGCCTTTATTAAGTGGATTTTAGTTAATAGTGAGATGATGAAGTGATTTTTATGGTTTGTAAGACAACTTGAGGGGGACTTGTCCATTAACACTAGGGTTAGTCCTTCTTAACCAATTAAGGAAGAATTAGAACCCTAATGCAAGGCCCAAGTTACAAGTGTGATGTCTTGATGATTATTAAGTGGATTGATTAAAGGATTTAAACACATTAAGGGTTTAACACTTAGGATTAAAGTTATACACTCCATCCTAATAGAAGGATGCAGGCATAAGCTTAATCACAAAGCCTTAAAGCCTTTAGGGTTTAGTCCCTGATTATGAGATGAGAAAAGATGACTCAAAAGAGACACAAAGGTAAAACTAAGTGGGGGGACTAATCAAAACCCTAATCATTGTCATGCTTGGTTGTTCCTAAGGTTTGTGAGGTTTTCAAGAGAAATCTTCAAAGGAATCACCAGGAAGCAAATGAAAGGATCAGGAGAAGCAAAGTAACTTGCTTCATTCAAGAAGTCAAGTCACTTGAGGAAAGAAAGTAAGAAGAAGAAGAATGAGCAAGCTCAAACTCAAACACATACAAAAATGCAGCAAGGATGCATAAAAGAGATGAAGAGAAGTTATGACAAGTGAAGGCAAATTCACTTCTCAAAGTCACTTACCACCTGAAAAGTTAGAAAAGAAAGTGCAATGCAAAATGAGATGAAATGGTATGATGAAAAACCAAACCAGAAGCACATACATGATGTTAATGATGCTATGAGATGCTACAAACCAGAAGCAACACATGTGGATGATCATACAAACTTATGGATGCAAATGAAGCAAGTTAAGACATATGAACATACATGAAAAGTTAAGGAATGCAAATGACATACAACATGGAAAATGGATGATGCAATGATCAAACATGATCGTAATATGTCCTAATATGTGTTATGGATCAAATGGATGCATAAAATGTCATGGCAAGTCATGGTGTGCAAGCAAATGCAAGATGAATGCAAAAGGAAGCCCAAATTAGGGTTTATGATCAATGCACAAAACAAAAATCAAAATCAGAAGCAAACATCAAGATAAAAAATTGAAAATGCCTTCCAAGGAACCCTAAACCTATACAAACTCACTTCCCAAAGGAGGGGATCCAATCCTTAACCTAGTGAAAGTTATGAATTTCCTAAGATTGCTAGGGTTTTAAGGTACCTTGTCAAGAAAAATGCCAAACAAATTGAAAATGCAAGATCAATTCATGCCAATTTAATCCTATAAACTACATGCTATACAAGATGCAATGCAAAAAGAATCAAAGTCCAACTCTCAAAGACTAGGCATAAATGATTTTTGGAAGTTTGGATCAAAATAGTGCATCAAAATGACTTTAATTCCATGAAAAATTCTCAAAATGCATCAAGATCAAAAAATAAATTTGGTTTGAGGGTTGGACAATGTTTCTAAATGTTTTTAAAGGTTTCATGAATTTTTTTGTGATTTTTAAATACCCAAAAGTATTTTTAATTAATTAATTCTCATTAATTAATAAAAAAGAAACTTTTAAATATTTAAAAATACTTTTTTAATGCTAAAAATGAAAATAAAAATATTTTTGTGTTTTAAAAATTAATGAAACTCTTGACAAAAAATTTCATAATTTTTAAATGGTTTTTACTATTTTAAATTAAATGGACAAATTAAATGGAATAAAAAGAAAAGAAAATGAAATAAATGGGAAGTATGCGCAATGGAGGGCCAGGATTCATTCTGGGGAAAGATTTGTTGACTGCGCGCGCAATCCAGTGGCCTATATTCAAACTGGGCTAATCTCAATTAATTAAATAAATTAAACCTAATTAAAACTAATGACATGATCTCAGCCTTCCAAACACGCGCGGGAAACAAGATCCAGTGGCTCACATTCAAACCTGGTGCCCTAACCCTAATTAACAGCTAATCACCTTCAGGTGGCCGGAGAAGACTTCCGGTCATCTTCTCCGGCCAGCATCCTCCCTGAAAATTGCTATCTTCCTCCCTAGCTCACTAAAACCTAATCTCTCTGCCCAGAATCCATCCCCAAACATCATAGAGCAAGAATCAACAGCCAAAACACATTTATTTTTCATGACAAAGCTGAATCGAAGCAAAAAGGGTTTAGGTCAAAAAATTTCAGGAACATCATACATGCTCAATACTCAAGTATTTTCAAAACAAAACATGTCAGCATAATCAGTGGAACATGGAGAATCATTTAAGAACTTAAAAACAAGTTTCTGGAAAAAAAGTTCTTGAGCTACCTGAGTTTTGAAGCTTTCAGTTCACAGCTTTCTGGCCTCTCCTCTTTGTGCAATCCACTCCCTTTGATCCCTTGATGATGTCTGGATGCTTAGAAGGAGTTTTTGTTGGCTAGTTTGGGAGGTTGAACAAGTTCTGTTCAGTGAAGTGAAGGAATCGCGTTTTTGATTCAATGGCTTTCAGGCTGTTTTGAGTGTTGGTTTGTGTTCAGTGAGGCATGGTGAGATGATTGGTGAAGCTGGTTTGAGTGTTTGTGGCTTGTGGGATGGGATTCGAAGGAAAATGCAAGTTGGAGAGAGTTTGTGGATGCTGAGTTCTGGTGAGTTTCAGGCTGGCCTCTTGTGTGGTTTGGCTTGCATTTTCTTTGTATAAACAAATGCCATTGGTCAGAGGATGTGACTTGTGCTTTTGTGATAGGTGTAGCTACTTTTGCAAAATGTCCACTCTTGTGTAAGAGAAGCATGAGTCATGTTCTAGGCTAGTACAAGGGCTGCGCAGCATGGTGTGAGGGAAAGGCTAGTGTGGTTCAGCAACATAGGCAGCAAGTGGATGGAAGTGATCATGAGCTTTTGCAACTTGCTTGCTTTTGAATCTTCATGAAAATATCTTGCTCCAAAGGCCATACAAACATGCAACTCTTTGGTTCAATCTGAACTTTAGATGTTACATGATCATGTTATGTGAATTAGAAGTCCATTTGATAGCCTTAGAACACTTGATCAAGTAATTTTGCAAAATACCTCTTTGGTAGAAACTTTGAATTTTAGTGATTTTTGCCAACTTTGACAAACCATAACTTTTGATCCAAAATGAATTAGGTCATGTTCTTGTACTTTTTGAAAAGGGAAAGATCTAATCTACAACTTTCATGACCAAAGTTTTCCCATTTGAAGCATTTTTGGATCAAAAAGTAAGGGTTGAAAAAGTTGCATAAAATGACATTTCATTAAAAGTCAAACTTGCCCTAAAAAGTCAACTTTGCAGAAACTTGTAATTCTTGAATTTTGTGAACTTCAAACTTCTTCCATGATCAAATAAATATCAAATACACTCAAAATGATGAAGATCACCCCTTGGTTGGGTCATTGGGGGCCTCAGATGCCCTGATTTTGCACTGACTTGTCTGAAAAGTCAACTCTTGATCAGATGACTTCCCCATGGAATTTTTTCATGAAAATTGATATGCACACTCCCTATACCATATAGAGACCAATAGAAACAATAATGACCACAAAATTTGAAGTTATGGCCTCTGAAACCAAAACCCTAATTTTAGGTCATCTGTGCAGTCAAACCTGGCTCTGCTTCCATACCAAACCCAGTTTTTGTGATTCTTTGGCATTCTTGACTCTGAGAGGATGTAATATGATACTTGAACACACATGGACCTCTTTGAAGTGATTGGTGGCCTTTGGAGTGGCTCAAGAAGCTCTTGGATTGCTCAGATCACAAACCCTAGATGCAGATGACCTAGAACCAATGCAATGACTCAAAAATGTGGTATGAGATGATATGATTGTGTTTATGCATATGGAATGATCACAAGCCATGGGGAAATGGGTGAGGGCAAATTTGGGGTGTTTACAGTAATCTTCACAGAAATATTGTACATAATTTCACACACTTTAAACAAAGCAAACTATCCTATTTATATACAAATGAAATAACCGTCGAATAACGGTCAATTCCTAAGAATTTGCCACTTGGCACTTTGCATGTTAACAATCCTTAAAAATCTTCCACGTATCTTCTACCAGACGAAACCGTTATTCATGAAAACTACTCTTTAACTGACGGAACGGCGCATCTCCTTGCCATGTCGAATTCATTTGAAATTCGAATAGTCTCAACGTCTTCTTCGTCGAGTCCTTGCCTTCATATCTCTTGTCAAAAATACGAGAGAATTTCCTAGTAGTGATGTGAAGAACTTCCTAAAGGGCAACCCGTCCACGCTTTCGACATACAATTGTTCGTCCTATCATGAAGAAAATCATCACAAACTTTCTCAAAATTCTGGACATGTTTGGAAGAAAGAGTGATCATATCTTGTCGAAAATCTTCAAAGCCACATAAATCACCTATTTAAAGTATAATGAAATGAGAAATGTTGAGAAACTGCCATGTCAGATAATGATGACGTGTAAGGAACATAGCTTGAAAAATTCATCAGTTACTAGGGCTTTCCCATGGTGTCGAAATTGTATGTATACACAGACGGAGTAAAGTTTCCTCAATAATTGCATTGCTCAGTTTCTTTACTGCATTTTCATGTGTAGCTTTATATGTTTGTTTGAACATTTGTATGCATGCATGAATTTTGTTTGTTCTTGAATGTTAATCAATGAAATGCACATGTTTTTTCTTGAAGTAATTCATTCGTATTTTACTTATAATTTTGTGTGAGCATTGCAATACCAACTATTGTTCTTAAACTTTGTGATGGAGGATGATGAAACAAAAACGCAAAATCCCCAAGTGTGTGCTCTTGAATAAGACCCTGTTGACGATGTACAGGTTTTGTTTCAAATCCCAAACACCGGAGATATAAGGGAGATAGACCTTCACTAACCCTTTGAGCCTTGAAGTAGGAGTTTCTTTTTACATGAAGAAAAAAACCCTAATACTCAACCTGGGGCAGGGTAGGTGTCATCTAGTTGGTCCGAGTGTTCATACTTTCATAGAGGGGTGTATTTGAGGATCCATTACCTTTCATTGTATCAAATTAAGAGGTCCAAAGACCAGAACAGTTATCCCTCATCAACTGAAAAGTGAGATAGTCACGACCCTTACAAATCCATCAAGACAAACAGTGTCACACGATTAGTTCAAAAAAAAACACGAAGAATAAAATTGAAAAAAAGAAATGAAAAAGCCCGCTAAGTCGAAACTTGAAAACAAGTGACTTAGGAAAAAATTAGGGCATCCCGCTGGACTCCAATTGCAAAAGATTAAAACAAAATCAGTCCAGGAAAAAGTTAGGGATAAGCAAAAGAATGAAAAAGCGAAATGCGAAAAGGATTACACAAGAAAGATCCTCAAGAAAAAACAAGTTGTGTGACATAGACACAAAAAACAATAGGGGTGATTGTTACTCCAACAACCTCAGTGGTGCTTAAACTGTTAGTAGCACTGGTTCCTCAACCAACACGAAACCCTTAGAAAAGGCGAGCGCTTGAGAAGGCTAGCTGAACTTAGGAATGGAAGGACATCAAGAAGGGGGTGGGTACCAATAAATTTGTGAGCCTTAATCTTTTGTTTGTCTAACCGTGAACCAGACCACAATACATCCCTCAAAAGTCCTAATTGAAACAAGGTTAATTCAAGAGCGTACTACCACGAGATAGCGTTCCTGACTCCTATGAGTTGTGCTAAAAGAACATTGTTGGTATTGCATGTGCATGCTCTCATTCAAAAAATAAATCAGTGTCGTATCTCAACCAGTGATTCTATCACAAAGGTTTGCGACATCTTTTGCAATTAGAACTTCAAGATTAACATGTGTGTTGTATTAGAATTTTCATTCTCAGAATAAAACATTTTATGCTTGCATACATTTGTTTGGCATCAAAAAAAGTTCACAGGAGGAATTTCAGTCTAGAAACTTAAATCTTGCCAGATAGAGGAGACTGAAACTTCTAAAGGATAATCAAGTCGAAGTGCATTCATTCTGAGAAACTCCTATGAGATAAAGATTCTTCTAACCGGTTGGATCAAATGCAGCCAATCCGGGGCAATCATATTGAGCAAATATCTCACAGTTCATCCAACCTGGGGCAAGTCGAAAACCTGAAAAGGCGGCTTGGGCAAAAAAGGGTATCCCGGTGGATTGAAAACCTGAAGGGGCAATCCAGGCAAAAGTTAGGGATTAAAGCGTATGACTATGTCTCGTTTGGATCACCCATGAAACTGCAACCAGTTGTACTACTTACTCAAGCTCGAACAGATAAAGCTCAATCCAATTGTTTTCGTCTCAACAGCAGAAGATGAGATACTTGAAGATAATGGCAATAGTAGAATTGAAACTCAATAGGATTGTTTCCCACATAGCTGATTCTCTTTTGTAAAACTTTATGACAAAATCCTCTTACTAGGGTTTATGTCTCCTTGTACAAACTTACCCGTGTATGGGTCACTTTTGATATAAATAAATTCCATCTTTTGAATCCAGATTTACTTTTACCCTATTTACATAAGCGAAACGTCCATTGGTTGTGTTTGAATGTATGTATGCTTTTGAATATGATTGATGTTTACCAAAAATGCATGTATGCTTAATATGATTGATGTTTACCAGAAATGCATGAAAATGCAGTAATAGTATTTACTAAGGACGAACGATAGGAGGATTTCAACGAAGCTTCGCCGGTTCACCTTTACAAGACAGTTACAGATCCCTCAGTAGGACCAATCCATCTTCATAAAGTCTCATCTCCCCTGGAATTTATATCCATCTCTTTTATCCTCATACGGATATACGGGAAATTACTTTCCAATAAGGGTACGACGAACGAAGGCGGGTGTTCTATCTACTCTACTACCAAACGAAGACGAAGGTTATACCTTGCTATCCCCAGCAGACGAGAGGTTATGTATATCTCATCATCAAACAAGACGGGGACGAGTTCCTCATATTCTTCAGCAACGAATCAGGATTTATTTTCCCTGGCCAGCAGTTGTTATATGAAGATATCCAGACGCTTCCGGCAGCATCATATCATACATACATCATTTACATCATACCATAACATACATAAGTGCATAATACATTACTTAGGTGCATCATACTATGCATGCATACATATAACATAAACTAACATTCTCCTTGCAGGATAGTTACATGCAGATAAAACAACATCAACAATTTACAACAGGTCAGAAATGATCCATACACTACTCAAGATGTCCTCGAATAGCAGGCAAACGGTCTGTAAAAAGATCCATTCCCTGGTTCAAGACATTTTTCAGAAGAACAAATCCTGACGTTCTTTTGATCCTTAAGAGCGAATCCTGACGCTCTTTTAGCATCCTGTTCAAGATACATCTTTCAGAAGAACAAATCCTGACGTTCTTTTGACCCTTAAGAGCAAATCCTGACGCTCTTTTGGCCCCTTGTTCAAGACATTTCTCAGAGGAACTAATCCTGACGTTCTTTTGACCCTTAAGAGCAAATCCTGACGCTTTTTTGACTCCTTGTTCAAGATATTTTACTCAGAAGGACAAATCCTGACGTTCTTTTGATCCTTAAGAACAAATCCTGACGTTCTTTTGGCCCTTGGAGAATAGGTAAACGGTCTGTACAAAGATCTATTCCCTAATCCAAAATATTTCCAGAAGAGATAATCATCACAATATTTATTTCTACTGGTCCATCCAACAACTCAAATCATGTTGCATAAATGATTCAGAGACGGCTTATACAAAGACCTAGTACTGATATCCAGTATCAACATGAAGACATCACCACATCCAGTTCTTTAGATGGCATCTCTAAGCCCATCTCCAGTTCTTCCAAGTGGCATCTTTAAGCCCACTCAATCATATTCAACTAGCCATCTGTATCACTCTAATGCACCGGTGAGTGCAAATTTTTAGGCTTTTGTGTTCAATCCCCTTCAACCTTCCAGGTCATGACTGGCAAATGTACCAATCTAACCCCTCAGGTTTCAGAAAATTGAACAGGGGCAGCTGTTGCACCCCAAAATTTGCCCTCACAATACAAGACTTTGTGTTCTAAGAAGGTTCACAAGGTTCACAAGTTTCTCAATGCTTATATAACCTTTCATGAGGTTCATGAGGTCTACAAGTTACTTCTTGAAGGTTCACAAGGTTCACAAGCTTCCCAATGCTTTCAAGACCTTTCATGAGGTTCATGAAGTCTACAAGTCACTTCTTGAAGGTTCACAAGGTTCACAAGCTTCTCAACATTTACAAGACCTTTCATGAAGTTCATGAAGTCTACAAGTTACTTCTTGAAGGTTCACAAGGTTCACAAGATTCACAATGTTTACATAACCTTTCATGAGGGTCATGAGGTCTACAAAGTCACTTCATGAGGTTCACAAGGTTCACAAGTTTCACAATACCTCCCATGAGGTTCACAAGACACTTTATGAAGGTTCACAAGGCTCACAAAGTTCACAATTGGTCAGAAGAGTTGACAATTCCCTCAGACAATGCACCTCCTAAGCAGTGCATCCAAAACTAGGGTTTTGACTTTAATCAGGCTAAATGAACTTCCAAGACTACAAATAAGCTTCATACCATCTTATATGTGTGTAAGAACCCCCATGACAAGTTTCAAGACTTTCCTCAGAAGTTTGCTCAGTCAGATGATCAAATAAGTCAAAATCAGTCAATGCAGTTAAAAAGTCAAACTGAGGTCAACTGTGGTCAAACCAAAGTCAAACTTCATGATTTTTTGCCAACATCAAGTATATGAAGTATAATTCATCATTTGATCAAGGGTTGATCATGATTCATCAAGGAGATTCCAGATCATCAATAATCAGGAGTTTCTAAATTAGGGTTTCCTCAGTAAAAGTCAACTGAACTTTGACCAGCCATAACTTTCACATACTTCATCACCAAGTCTCCACTCAAAGCTCATTTTAAGGAAATTGAATTCTCTACAACTTTGATCTTGCAAGTCAAGCCCAAAAATGCTTCATTTGGAAGATATGAGCTAAGACATTATAGGTCATTTCAAAAGTCAACAAAAAGTCAACAACTTCAAAAGGGCATAACTTGAGATTGGTATATGATATGGACATGAAACCAATGGGGTTGTTTAGAGGACTCTTCAAGCTTTCCAAAATGTCCAAGAACACCCTCATACCTTTAAAATTGAGGGAGATATGCCCTTGCAAAGTTGGGAAATTTTGTGATGGTTTATGATGAAAAAGGAGGTCTAGAACCAATTTTCTCCAAATGGGCTGGTCAAATTGTGATCCAATCCATACAATATCATCATGCACGACCCAAATGATTAAAAATTAGAATTTTTATTATTTTATTTTTATTTATTTTGATTTAATTCATAAAAAATCATTTTAAATAAATATAAAATATGAAAATATATTATTAAAGGGAGATTTGGTTTCTAGAACATCTTAAATATTGATTGAAGTTGAAAGGGAAGGAAATCATGAGATTGGTACAAAAATAGCAAGCCTTCATGAACAAATATTTGAATTTTAAACCATGATCTTTTTCAATCTTCAAATATCAAAATCTCCACACAACAATTCAATTTTCTTAACCTAATTCATTCACATATAAGTACTAAACTCATTGCCCTTGCCCATACAGGAATTTGCTGCCTCTAAGTGTAAGTTCCAAACCTCAAAAATCCATCCAAAACTCATATTCGGATTCCTTGATTCAGAGCACTAGAAGGTAAAATAAGAACATGGAGAGCTTCATTGGATATCACTGATCATAAATCATCATTCACATGCATCCAAATCGTGCTATAATGATGAACCCGTGGCTTGTTTCTTCTTGAAAATTATTTTTTCGATTTTAATCTTTTATGCATTGCTAATGAATTTTGTTTGAGTTTTAGTATTTGTGAGGTTCCAAGGATCGATTCTGGACAAGAAACTTGAAGTTTCATGACCTAATGGACAAACGGCCATAGTTAGGGTTTAGAGTTCAAAAATGGGGTTATTCGATTCACACAATATAAATGCATTCTCTGGACATAATTGAAGTGTACAGGTTGTAAGGAACTCAAAGATGTCTCTGATTTGGTAAAATGATGTTGTTTGATGGTAGTTTGAAAAACACAGGTTACGTGCGTATGAAAATTCGCAGGTGTGTTTATAGCAAATTTCGCAGGTAATTTGGCCAGTCTCAAGGAAGAAGAAGACCTCTTCCCGCGCGTGTTTTAAATTCAAATAATTTGTATTATATTTTATTAATTGCTTGCTGTTTAAAATCACAACAACTTGTGTGGTCCCAGTGGATGGAGGCGTGCGTATACGCTGGCTTGGTCTGGGGTTCGATTCCCCGTTTGTGGCATTTTGTTTGTTTATTTTGTTTATTTCACAGGTTTAACATATAATCAATTATAGTCACCATACTATCAGATGGGCTCTTCCAGCCGGGTGGTGATGCGTACGCTTGTGAGTGTAAAGGTCCTGGGTTCAATTCCCACCCCAGGCCTTTTTTTTTTGCTTTCTTTTATTTTCCTGATTTTTTCAGATGATGAACAAAACGAATTGAAGCTCTTTCCTTATCACCCACGCATGGTTGGTCTAGTGGAAGGTTTTGATGCTTGCAGGCAGAGTGACCTGGGTTCAAACCCAGCCAAGGTAAGTTCTCATTTTTACCACTTTTTTTTTTTCTATTTTAATTTCTTTAATTAATTAGTTTAATTGTTTCTTATTCTTAATAAAAAACAAATTATGTATTATATATATGTTCAAATATCTAAAATAACATTTTATTCTCAAAAATTCTAAACTTTTATTTTTTCTAAAATTCAAAAATTATTTTCTTATTTATATATGTAAATATAATATATGCATGTTAATTAAATAATTTTGTATAATTAAATTAAAAACCCTAAAAAATATTTTTCTAAACAAAACCCTAATTTTGTGAAAACCTAATTTTATTTTCTAAATAATTTTTACTTTCTAATTCTTTATATAATTAAAATATATATATTTATTTAATGTAATTTTTGTAAATGTAATAATTAATAAAAATTAAATTTTGTAAATATGATTAATTTTTGTGAATATGATATTTAAAACTTATTTTCTTCATATAATGTATAAATATCTTTTAATAAATAATTGTTTAGAAATAAATTGAATTTATAATAATTAAACTTTGTAATTATAATACAATTGCCTATATTAAAAATTTTTGTTAATTTTTTATTCTTATAATATTTTGGCTAATTTTATTTATTTTAATTATTGTTACTAACCATGTTATTATTTTTGCTTCATTAATTTTATATATTTTATTATTATTATTATTTCATTAACTTTATTTATTTTTATTATTTACTAACCTTATTTATTTTTATTACTAACTTTTGATTATTATTATTTCACTAATATTATTTAATTTTTCATTATTTTAACTAACCCTATTTTTTTAATTCTCATTATTACTAATCCCTATTTATTTATTATTTGCTTATTTACTATTTTTGCTTATTATTTTGCTTTTATATTTATATTTTTGCTATTTATTATTTTTATTATAATTTTGTAATTGCTTCTGGATGTAAATTTTTGTAAAAATATTTAATTTTTGCTATGGTTAGTAATTTAGGGAGTGCAAATATGTATCCTATTTAAAAGTTAATTTAGATCCCTTTAATTAAAGATAAATAATATTAAACACTCACACACGTAAGTCGATTTTTTTAATCGCCATCTCACATTCCTAAGGTTATCCCTCAATGTTGCCTAATCATAAGGTCAAGTGGGGTGTATAAAGCAAGTCCCTTAAAAAGAAAAAATCATCAAGTCCCTAATGGTTGCCTTTAAAGATCAAGTCCCTTCGAATAATGATGATAGTCCCTCCTAAATGCTTAATACACCCCACGGTTGCCTTCATAAAAACAGATGTCCCTCATATGTCCCTCACATCCAAGGTAATGACTACCTATTCCTTAATAATAGGGATAGTCTTACCACTTAAAGGATAAAGAACAGAAAGACTTAAACTTTAGGGTAGGTTCCTCTTATGTACTTGCTCACTTCATTCAAAACTTTTCAAACTTTTCACAATTTCCAACAAATTTTCAAAAACAAGTTTTTACGCATCCGTACATGGATCATTATCAACTATTATGAAAAAATTTTCTATTCACACACTACACTTTCAAAAACAATCCAAAAGTGAGCTAAGTAACTAAGAGCCCATGGATAACCATGGATGTAAAGGGTGTTAACACCTTCCCTTTACATAACCTACCCCCCGGACCCAAAAATATCTCTTAAGGTCTTTCTTGTTCTTTTATACCCTTTCCTTTTGGATAAAATAAAAGTCGGTGGCGACTCTTGCTATCCGCAACATAACTAAAGTCAGTTCTCCCACCGTGTTACAGAACTGGCGACTCTGCTGGGGATTTAAATTTAAGAGGGGTACCCTTAGGAATTAGATCACTTTAAATTGTTTGCCTTGTTTGCTTTATATTATCTTGTTGGGGTGCTCTTATGTGTGAAAGGTCCTAACCCGGATCTAGTGTACCATAGGTAAATGGCAATAGACCAAGGAAACTATACGACGTATATCGATACGGTTGATCTGGTGGCCATAGTTAGTGCGGCTTCTTGGTTGGTGCTTATGTTCCTTAAGTCAAGTTGAGGATAATATGAGGCTGCCATATGTTGTCAATGCACTAACTAACTTTTAGAACCCTAGTTAACTCATCTTGGCCTTTAGAAGGTAGTGAGGTAACCGGCTTTGGTGCAGACTGAAGTTGGTTGACACTCGATACTACACTCATTGAGATCTTAAACTTGGAGGGTTTTGGTTGGCAAGTAAGTTGCCTTCTGAACAACCACCCTTGTGAAGGATCAATGATATTGAGATCCCTTAGAACCTGGTTACTTTTGTAGGACAGGATGAACCATCTAACTTCAGGGGAGGGTACTTACCTTTGAACCTCATGCAAGCCTTTAAACCTAGGGCTATGGTGTGACTTGTTTGTGTGTGCCACATGTTTGTGATTGAGCATAACATCATGACATAATCATGCATCATAAGCATAGCATTTTCACTAACCATTTCAAGGACCAAAGGATTTATCTTTGTTCTTTGTTGCAGGTCATGGTTTCTGCTCGTAGAAACACTATCAGGATCAACTTTGTAGGGATACCTGCTAAGCTCAAAGAGTTAGTTTCTCAAGTGTCTGATCGTTCCCAGTTCAATAAGAGACATGGTCACCTTTTGGATATAGTTACTTCAGGATTCAATGAAGACATGATGAGTGTGTTGTTTCAGTTCTTTGACCCTAAGCACCATTGCTTTACATTCCCTGACTACCAGCTGGTTCCTACCATGGAGGAGTTCTCTAAACTTCTGGGCATACCTGTTCTTGATCAAAGACCCTTCACAGGCTTGGAGAAGGAGCTTAAACCAGAGGTTATTGCTGCAGCTCTACATCTGAAGAAGTCTGATATTGTTCTGGAAACGAGAAGCGGAGTTAAGGGTGTTCTTGCTAAGGTATTAATGGATAAAGCTCAAATGTTCTTGAAGGCCATGAGCTATGATGCTTTTGAGGATATCTTAGCCTTGCTTATTTATGGCTTAGTATTGTTCCCCAATCCAGATCAGTTCATAGATATTCATGCCATCAACATATTCCTGAGTCACAATCCAGTGCCTACATTGCTTGGAGATATCCTACATTCTCTTCATACTCGTACTACAAGGGCAAGAGGAACTTTGATGTGCTGCATATCTTTGCTTTCTAGGTGGTTTATTTCTCACCTTCCTCGCTCAGTAATGAAGAATGAGCAAGGGTTCAGATGGTCCAAGAGGATCATGTCACTTTCTCACTCAGATATCCATTGGTGCTCCAGATCTATGGAGAATGTCACCATCATTGACCGTTGTGGGGAGTTTCCTAATGTGCCACTTCTAGGCATAAGAGGGGGCATCACCTACAACCCCTCTCTAGATTTACGACAGTTTGGTTACGCCCGAAGTGATGGTCCACATGACATGTTGATTCAGGGCATTATGTTCGATTACGACAACGATCTTCAAGGTTACCGTCAGAGATTCATACGAGCTTGGGGAAAGGTAAACAGGGTTGACAGCAAGACACTGGAGCCTAAGTACACTATTCCTATGGAAGCTTATCTCAGATGGGTGCGATCTCGTGCTCAGACTCTCATGATGCCATATCCTGCCGTCCTACCAGTTACCCTGGAACCTGTTGCTGAAGGAGACACAACTTATACCATCCTTCACCCAGACATGCCTACTGATATGGAAGACTTGCAGAGATCATGGATCCAACTGAAGGAGCAAAGGGATACTTTCGAGGCTCATTACAAAGCAAGCCAAGAAAGGATCCTGGAACTAACAAAGCAACTTCACGAGGAGCGGAACCTCAACTCATACCTCAACACAAAGAGGAAACGTCCATGGGAGACTTAAAACCCCATCTTTTGTGCTTATTTCATTTCATTTTTGTAAGCCTAAAAGGCAAAACAAAGTTATTACTAATAAAAGTTTACTTCCGTGTTTGTCTAAACAAATTTAAATCCAGCGGTCCTTGAACACATTGCATATGCATTCCCATATCATTTCATTGCATCACAGGTTTATAATTGCGCACAGGTTTTCTCATCTTCTCGCTGTTTATTTCAGCAATGGCTCTTGAACAATCAGTTAAGGATCTCCAGGCACAAAATGCACAGTTCCAAGAGCTGATCTTGAACCTGTCCAAAGGGCAGGATGAATTGAAGGCACTGCTGGCCAAGAAGACTAAGAAGACTAGAAGGTCTGCTGGTTTGATCAACATGGGAAGAAGGTTCAAAGGTATTGCCAAGACCAAGGAACCAGCTGAAGACTATGAATCTGAGGAATTTGAGCAAGAGGTAGGCAGTCTCTACCATACAATGGGGGACTCTGATTCTGAGGCTAATTACTACCATGATCCTAATGAAGACAAATTCAAGATGCTGGTGGATAGGATGGATGCCATGGAGTTACAGAAGTCATCTGGGCTGGATTTTGAGGATTTGAGTTTGATATCTGGGGTAGTCATACCCATTGGTTTCAAGGTTCCTACATTTGTTGTTTATGATGGGGTCTCTTGTCCCAAGCTGCATCTGAGGTCTTATGTCAGAAGAATTCAACCCCACACTGCTGATAAAAAGTTGTGGATCCATTTCTTTCAAGAGAGCTTATCTGGAGCTCAGCTGGAGTGGTATTATCAATTGGAGAGTGTCAACATCAGAGATTGGAATGATCTTGCTGAAGCTTTCTATAGACAGTACCAATACAATGCTGACTTAGCCCCCACTCGCATGCAGCTTCAGAGCATGTCTATGGGTGCCAAAGAAAGTTTTAAAGAGTATGCTCAGAAGTGGAGAGATTTAGCTGGAAGAGTTCAACCCCCTTTGACTGACAGGGAATTGGTTGATATGTTCATGTGCACGCTGAATGGTCCGTTCTACAGTCATCTCATTGGAAGCTCATCATCTGGCTTCACTGAGTTGATCATGACAGGAGAGCGAGTAGAGAATGGTATAAAGAATGGTAAGATCCAAGTGGGTACTTCTTCATCAGGTGCTACAAAGAAGCCTCCCACAGGGAAGAAAGAATCCAATGCTGTTTATGGTCAACCTGATCGTAATAGAAGGCATCAGTCTGTTAGTGCAGTTCATATTTCAAATCCAACTCCTGCAACAACAGAGCAGCCACAGGGCAACCAACAGAGGGCTAGAAGACAGTTCACGAAGATCAACATGTCAATGGCTCAGGCATTGCAACACTTGTTGAAGGCTGAACTTATTACTTTAAAAGAGGCTCCTCAGAATCCCAATGTTACCTCTCCCAGGTACAACCCCAATGCACGGTGTGCATATCATTCAAACTGTCAGGGACATGATACTAATAACTGCTGGATCTTGAAGAACAAAATTCAAGATATGATTGATGCTGGAGAAATTGAGTTTGATCCTCCAGGTACCCCAAATGTGATTACAGCTCCAATGCCAAATCACGAGAAGACTGTCAATGCCATTGATGAAGATCTACATGTCTACTCAGTAATAGAGTTGAACACACCATTGTCTGTTATCAAAAAGAGGTTAGTACAAGCTGGGATCTTTCCAGGTTGTCGTGAAGATTGTCTGTATTGTACCTATAAGCCGGATAGTTGCTTCATTTTGAGAGATGGAATTCAACGTCTCATGGATAAGTATACTATAGTGTTTGAGAAGACTCCGTCATCTGTAGAAAGTATGGTGGATCATCTGACTCAAGGTAAGAAGACTGAAGAGGTTGATATGGTTGACAAAGTGCCAGTGAGAATCACTTCCAAGGGTCCCATTAAAATCACTCATCAGGGTCCAATCAAAATTACTGTTGAAGGTCCCGTGAAAGTTGTTGCTGAAGCCAGAATAGCTCCTGTGGTCATTACTACTCCTGGTCCTATCCCTTATACCTCTGACAAAGCTGTGCCTTGGCACTATGGGTTTGATGTTTACATCCATGGTGTTAAGCAGGAGCCTTTACCTGATGTACCTGCCGACATTGATAATATTGCTGGATCTAGTAAGATCACTCGTAGTGGAAGAGTCTTCTCTCCTCCAGTTGCTTCTAAAAATGCAGTTACTCCTGCTGCTACTTCCACCACTGATGCTCGGGGCAAAGGTCCTGTTATTGAGCCTGTATCTACTGATGTGCCAACTGCTGATGATCTCTCTAAGCAGATGGAAGAAGTATTAAAAATCATTCGCAAGAGTGATTATGACATTGTTGATCAGTTGGGGCATACTCCCTCGAAGATTTCTATGCTGTCTTTGTTATTATGTTCTGAGGCTCATGCCAAGTCCTTGATCAAGTTTCTAAAGACTGCTCATGTACCCAGTGCAATTTCTGTTGACCAATTTGAGAACTGTGTTGCGCACCTAACCTATGACAATGGGTTGGGATTTTCTGATGCTGATTTGACCCCTGCCAAGAGGGATCATAACAGGGCCTTGCATATTTCAATTGAATGCAGGGGCACTACCCTGGCACATGTGCTGATAGACAATGGTTCCTCTTTGAATGTGTTGCCCAAGGAAGTCCTGAATAAGCTGAGTCCTGAAGATGCTGTGCTGAAACCCAGTAATATTGTGGTAAAGGCTTTTGATGGTTCTAGAAGAGTAGTGCATGGGGAAATTGATCTTCCAATCAAAGTTGGCTCCCAGGTGTTTACTGCTACGTTCTTTGTGATGGATATTCGTCCTTCGTAGTCTTGTCTGCTTGGTCGTCCCTGGATCCATGGGGCAGGTGCTGTAACCTCTACATTACACCAAAAGTTGAGATATCCGGTGAATGGAAAGGTTGTTACTGTCTATGGAGAAGAAGAATACTTTGTCAGCCATGTAAACACTTTCAAGTATCTGGAAATGGAAGGTGAATACATTGAGACTCCGTGTCAGACATTTGAAGTGGTTCCTTGGGTTGTTAATGATTATGTAGCTCCTCCTGTTGCGAAGAAAGTTCCTGTGGTCACCAGAAAACCTCCAACAATGGCAATGGCCTCCCTCAATGATGCTAGAGCTGTGGTGGATGAAGGTGGTTGTACTATTTGGGGTCAGCTTCCTGATATTCCATACAAGTCTGACAAGTTTGGTTTGGGTTTCACTGCAGAGTCCCAGAGGGCTGTTCGTCGTGCTCGTGCTGCCCATGTCACTAATCAAGGGGTTGTGAAGGACCATATTAATGCTGTGGGAGATCAAGATGAAGACTACAACTTGGATGCATGGATTTTTCCTACTGTGGGTGCTGGACTCAATAATTGGAAAGCTGAAGATGTTATCCCTATCTCCTTTAGTCAGGAGTAAATACTATTACTGTGTTGTTATATTTTAAATTTGTAATTTCTTGAACAATAAAACTTTCAAGCCATGTGCCTTACCCGGGGCACAATGGTGTGCTTGTTACGGGCTGTCATTTCATTTGCATACTTCATTCAATAAAATTAGTGGACGTTTCGTTTTCGTAAATATTGTGTTCCCTGTCTTTCTTTTTCTTTTATTTTTGTTTTATCAGCTATGTGTTCTTACACACACCCACATCACTAAAATGCAGATCCTCATCCACTCTGGATCCTGTTGATAACAGTTCTACTATTGCCAATTATAATTTCGAGAATCCGATCTATCAAACTGAAGACGGAAATGAGGATGATTGTGAAATACCTGTAGAGCTTGCTAGGTTGTTACAACAAGAAGAGAAAGCTATACAGCCACATGAAGAGCCAGTCGAAGTTGTGAATCTGGGAACTGAAGAAAACAGAAAAGAGGTCAAGATAGGGGCTGATTTAGAGGACAGTGTCAAGATCAGATTGATTCAGATGTTACGTGACTATGTGGAGATCTTTGCTTGGTCTTATGAAGATATGCCAGGGTTGGATACAGACATTGTGGTTCACCGTTTTCCAGTGAAAGAAGATTGTCGTCCAAAGAAGCAGAAGGTTCGTCGTATGCGTCCTGAAATGTCAGAAAAGATCAAGGCAGAGGTAATGAAACAGTTCAATGCAGGGTTCTTAGCAGTGACTTCTTATCCTCAGTGGGTTGCAAATGTGGTACCAGTTCCTAAGAAAGATGGTAAGGTACGTATGTGTGTAGACTACAGAGATTTGAACAAGGCTAGCCCTAAAGATGACTTTCCACTCCCTCATATTGATATTCTGGTAGACAACACTGCTCAGCATAAGGTATTCTCTTTTATGGATGGTTTCTCTGGTTACAATCAAATCAAGATGGCACCTGAAGATATGGAGAAGACAACATTTGTGACACAGTGGGGCACCTTTTGCTATAAGGTAATGCCATTTGGTTTGAAGAATGCAGGGGCAACATATCAGCGTGCTATGGTGGCTTTGTTTCATGATATGATTCATCATGAGATAGAGGTATATGTAGATGATATGATAGCCAGGTCTCAGAATGAAGAGCAACATCTTGATCTTCTGCACAAGTTGTTTGAGAGGTTGAAGAAATATAAGTTGAGGTTGAACCCAAACAAGTGTACTTTTGGGGTTAGATCTGGAAAGCTCCTGGGTTTTATTGTCAGTGGAAAAGGTATTGAAGTGGATCCTGCAAAAGTGAAAGCTATACGAGAAATGCCAGCTCCCCGTACTGAGAAGGAGGTTAGAGGTTTCTTGGGACGATTGAACTACATTGCAAGATTTATTTCCCAATTAACAGCCATCTGTGAGCCAATCTTCAAGTTGTTGAAGAAAGATCAGGTGATGGAATGGAATGATGAGTGCCAGACTGCCTTTGATGAAATCAAGAGATATCTGCTAGAACCACCAATTTTGATGCCACCAGTTGATGGAAGACCCTTGATTATGTACTTAACAGTGTTAGACAACTCAATGGGGTGTGTGTTGGGGCAACATGACGAGTCTGGTCGAAAAGAGCAGGCAATATACTACCTTAGCAAAAAGTTTACCGACTGTGAAACAAGATACTCACTGCTCGAGAAAACTTGCTGCGCTTTGGCATGGGCTGCTCGCCGACTAAGACATTATATGTTGACCCATACTACCTTGTTGATTTCGAAGATGGATCCAATCAAGTACATATTTGAGAAACCTGCTCTCTCCGGAAGAATTGCAAGATGGCAAATGATCTTGACAGAATATGACATACAGTATACTACTCAGAAGGCCATTAAAGGAAGTGTTGTTGCTGATCATTTGGCTCATCAAGCAGTGGATGATTATCAGTCAATGAATTTTGAGTTTCCTGATGAAAACATTATGATTATTACCAAAGAACCTGGACAATATGACGGACCTGAACAAGGATCCCGATGGACTATGGTTTTTGATGGTGCCTCCAATGCACTTGGTAATGGTGTTGGTGTTGTGATTAGTTCCCCTGAAGGTTGTCATACCCCGATTACGGCCAGACTTTGTTTCTATTGTACTAATAACATGGCTGAGTATGAGGCATGTATCCTGGGTATTAAAGCTGCTATTGACATGAAGATTCAGTTCCTTGATGTGTATGGAGATTCAGCCCTGGTAGTAAGTCAGATTAAAGGAGATTGGGATACCAAGCATGATAACCTCATTCCTTACAGAGAGCATGTGTTGTCTTTGATCCCACATTTCAAAGAGATTACCTTTGAACATATTCCACGAAGAGAGAATCAGTTGGCAGATGCATTAGCCACCATGGCATCTATGTTTGAGATCAGCTGGGATGATGAAGCTCCCAAGATTACCATTGATAGATTTGAAAAGCCTGCATACTGCAATGAGATTGACACTGAAGGGGCAGAAGAGAAGCCTTGGTTTTATGAAGTGAAAAGATATCTTGAAGCTCAGGAGTTCCCTGATGGGGCATCTGTCAAAGATAGGAAGTTTCTGAGAAGGTTTTCTGCTAAGTTCTTTCTGAGTAATGGGATTCTGTACAAGCGCAATCATGATTCAACTATGCTTCGTTGTGTGGATAAGAAGGAAGCAACGGAGATTATGGAAGATATGCATGATGGGATCTTTGGTACTCATTCTAGTGGTCATACTATGGCAAAGAAGATTTTGAGAGCAGGTTACTATTGGTCTACCATGGAAGCTGATTGCTATCAACACTACAGAACTTGTCACAAGTGTCAAATCTATGCTGATAAAGTCCATGTACCTCCATCACCACTGAATGTGTTGACTGCTCCTTGGCCCTTTGCCATGTGGGGAATTGATATGATTGGTGAGATCAAGCCTACTGCTTCTAATGGGCATCGTTTCATCCTGGTTGCTATTGATTACTTCACAAAGTGGGTAGAGGCAGCTTCATTTGCATCTGTTACCAAGAATGTTGTGGCTCGATTCATTAAGAATAATCTCATATGTAGGTATGGCATCCCTGAAAGGATTATCACTGACAATGGATCTAATCTGAACAACACTATGATTACTGATCTCTGCACGCAGTTCAAGATTAAGCATCACAACTCTTCTCCGTATCGTCCAAAGATGAATGGGGAAGTTGAAGCTGCTAATAAGAACATTAAGAAGATTGTACAGAAGATGACTGTTACTTATAAGGATTGGCATGAGATGTTACCGTTTGCTCTTCATGGTTATCGTACTACAATACGTACTTCAACAGGGGCAACCCCATTCTCCTTGGTCTATGGTATGGAAGCAGTTCTGCCCATTGAAGTTCAGATTCCCTCCTTAAGAATTATGAAGGATGTAGGCCTGGATGAAGATGAGTGGATTCAGACTCGGCTGGACCAGATAAATTTGATTGATGAGAAGAGGTTAGCAGCAGTTTGTCATGGCCAGATGTACCAGAAACGAATGATCAAAGCTTTTAACAAGAAGGTTAAGCCAAAGGTATATCAGGCTGGTGACTTGGTAATCAAGCGTATCATATTACCACAGGGTGATCCTAGGGGCAAGTGGACCCCAACATATGAGGGACCATTTGTAGTCAAGACAATGTTCTCAGGAGGTGCCATGATACTGACTACAATGGATGGTGAAGACTTCCCACAGCCTGTAAACGCAGACATAGTTAAAAAATACTACGCATAAAAAAAAAGACCCGCTAGGTTGACAGGCCTAGGCAAAAATAAGGGCATCCCGGCAAACCAAAAGGGTTTGTGCAAAAATTAGGGATATATATAAAAAGATGTACACCCGGCAAGTCGAAAACCTGAAAAGGCGGCTTGGGCAAAAAAGGGTATCCCGGTGGATTGAAAACCTGAAGGGGCAATCCAGGCAAAAGTTAGGGATTAAAGCGTATGACTATGTCTCGTTTGGATCACCCATGAAACTGCAACCAGTTGTACTACTTACTCAAGCTCGAACAGATAAAGCTCAATCCAATTGTTTTCGTCTCAACAGCAGAAGATGAGATACTTGAAGATAATGGCAATAGTAGAATTGAAACTCAATAGGATTGTTTCCCACATAGCTGATTCTCTTTTGTAAAACTTTATGACAAAATCCTCTTACTAGGGTTTATGTCTCCTTGTACAAACTTACCCATGTATGGGTCACTTTTGATATAAATAAATTCCATCTTTTGAATCCAGATTTACTTTTACCCTATTTACATAAGCGAAACGTCCATTGGTTGTGTTTGAATGTATGTATGCTTTTGAATATGATTGATGTTTACCAAAAATGCATGTATGCTTAATATGATTGATGTTTACCAGAAATGCATGAAAATGCAGTAATAGTATTTACTAAGGACGAACGATAGGAGGATTTCAACGAAGCTTCGCCGGTTCACCTTTACAAGACAGTTACAGATCCCTCAGTAGGACAAATCCATCTTCATAAAGTCTCATCTCCCCTGGAATTTATATCCATCTCTTTTATCCTCATACGGATATACGGGAAATTACTTTCCAATAAGGGTACGACGAACGAAGGCGGGTGTTCTATCTACTCTACTACCAAACGAAGACGAAGGTTATACCTTGCTATCCCCAGCAGACGAGAGGTTATGTATATCTCATCATCAAACAAGACGGGGACGAGTTCCTCATATTCTTCAGCAACGAATCAGGATTTATTTTCCCTGGCCAGCAGTTGTTATATGAAGATATCCAGACGCTTCCGGCAGCATCATATCATACATACATCATTTACATCATACCATAACATACATAAGTGTATAATACATTACTTAGGTGCATCATACTATGCATGCATACATATAACATAAACTAACATTCTCCTTGCAGGATAGTTACATGCAGATAAAACAACATCAACAATTTACAACAGGTCAGAAATGATCCATACACTACTCAAGATGTCCTCGAATAGCAGGCAAACGGTCTGTAAAAAGATCCATTCCCTGGTTCAAGACATTTTTCAGAAGAACAAATCCTGACGTTCTTTTGATCCTTAAGAGCGAATCCTGACGCTCTTTTAGCATCCTGTTCAAGATACATCTTTCAGAAGAACAAATCCTGACGTTCTTTTGACCCTTAAGAGCAAATCCTGACGCTCTTTTGGCCCCTTGTTCAAGACATTTCTCAGAGGAACTAATCCTGACGTTCTTTTGACCCTTAAGAGCAAATCCTGACGCTTTTTTGACTCCTTGTTCAAGATATTTTACTCAGAAGGACAAATCCTGACGTTCTTTTGATCCTTAAGAACAAATCCTGACGTTCTTTTGGCCCTTGGAGAATAGGTAAACGGTCTGTACAAAGATCTATTCCCTAATCCAAAATATTTCCAGAAGAGATAATCATCACAATATTTATTTCTACTGGTCCATCCAACAACTCAAATCATGTTGCATAAATGATTCAGAGACGGCTTATACAAAGACCTAGTACTGATATCCAGTATCAACATGAAGACATCACCACATCCAGTTCTTTAGATGGCATCTCTAAGCCCATCTCCAGTTCTTCCAAGTGGCATCTTTAATCCCACTCAATCATATTCAACTAGCCATCTGTATCACTCTAATGCACCGGTGAGTGCAAATTTTTAGGCTTTTGTGTTCAATCCCCTTCAACCTTCCAGGTCATGACTGGCAAATGTACCAATCTAACCCCTCAGGTTTCAGAAAATTGAACAGGGGCAGCTGTTGCACCCCAAAATTTGCCCTCACAATACAAGACTTTGTGTTCTAAGAAGGTTCACAAGGTTCACAAGTTTCTCAATGCTTATATAACCTTTCATGAGGTTCATGAGGTCTACAAGTTACTTCTTGAAGGTTCACAAGGTTCACAAGCTTCCCAATGCTTTCAAGACCTTTCATGAGGTTCATGAAGTCTACAAGTCACTTCTTGAAGGTTCACAAGGTTCACAAGCTACTCAACATTTACAAGACCTTTCATGAAGTTCATGAAGTCTACAAGTTACTTCTTGAAGGTTCACAAGGTTCACAAGATTCACAATGTTTACATAACCTTTCATGAGGGTCATGAGGTCTACAAAGTCACTTCATGAGGTTCACAAGGTTCACAAGTTTCACAATACCTCCCATGAGGTTCACAAGACACTTTATGAAGGTTCACAAGGCTCACAAAGTTCACAATTGGTCAGAAGAGTTGACAATTCCCTCAGACAATGCACCTCCTAAGCAGTGCATCCAAAACTAGGGTTTTGACTTTAATCAGGCTAAATGAACTTCCAAGACTACAAATAAGCTTCATACCATCTTATATGTGTGTAAGAACCCCCATGACAAGTTTCAAGACTTTCCTCAGAAGTTTGCTCAGTCAGATGATCAGATAAGTCAAAATCAGTCAATGTAGTTAAAAAGTCAAACTGAGGTCAACTGTGGTCAAACCAAAGTCAAACTTCATGATTTTTTGCCAACATCAAGTATATGAAGTATAATTCATCATTTGATCAAGGGTTGATCATGATTCATCAAGGAGATTCCAGATCATCAATAATCAGGAGTTTCTAAATTAGGGTTTCCTCAGTAAAAGTCAACTGAACTTTGACCAGCCATAACTTTCACATACTTCATCACCAAGTCTCCACTCAAAGCTCATTTTGAAGGAAATTGAATTCTATACAACTTTGATCTTGCAAGTCAAGCCCAAAAATGCTTCATTTGGAAGATATGAGCTAAGACATTATAGGTCATTTCAAAAGTCAACAAAAAGTCAACAACTTCAAAAGGGCATAACTTGAGATTGGTAAATGATATGGACATGAAACCAATGGGGTTGTTTAGAGGACTCTTCAAGCTTTCCAAAATGTCCAAGAACACCCTCATACCTTTAAAATTGAGGGAGATATGCCCTTGCAAAGTTGGGAAATTTTGTGATGGTTTATGATGAAAAAGGAGGTCTAGAACCAATTTTCTCCAAATGGGTTGGTCAAATTGTGATCCAATCCATACAATATCATCATGCACGACCCAAATGATTAAAAATTAGAATTTTTATTATTTTATTTTTATTTATTTTGATTTAATTCATAAAAAATCATTTTAAATAAATATAAAATATGAAAATATATTATTAAAGGGAGATTTGGTTTCTAGAACATCTTAAATATTGATTGAAGTTGAAAGGGAAGGAAATCATGAGATTGGTACAAAAATAGCAAGCCTTCATGAACAAATATTTGAATTTTAAACCATGATCTTTTTCAATCTTCAAATATCAAAATCTCCACACAACAATTCAATTTTCTTAACCTAATTCATTCACATATAAGTACTAAACTCATTGCCCTTGCCCATACAGGAATTTGCTGCCTCTAAGTGTAAGTTCCAAACCTCAAAAATCCATCCAAAACTCATATTCGGATTCCTTGATTCAGAGCACTAGAAGGTAAAATAAGAACATGGAGAGCTTCATTGGATATCACTGATCATAAATCATCATTCACATGCATCCAAATCGTGCTATAATGATGAACCCGTGGCTTGTTTCTTCTTGAAAATTATTTTTTCGATTTTAATCTTTTATGCATTGCTAATGAATTTTGTTTGAGTTTTAGTATTTGTGAGGTTCCAAGGATCGATTCTGGACAAGAAACTTGAAGTTTCATGACCTAATGGACAAACGGCCATAGTTAGGGTTTAGAGTTCAAAAATGGGGTTATTCGATTCACACAATATAAATGCATTCTCTGGACATAATTGAAGTGTACAGGTTGTAAGGAACTCAAAGATGTCTCTGATTTGGTAAAATGATGTTGTTTGATGGTAGTTTGAAAAACACAGGTTACGTGCGTATGAAAATTCGCAGGTGTGTTTATAGCAAATTTCGCAGGTAATTTGGCCAGTCTCAAGGAAGAAGAAGACCTCTTCCCGCGCGTGTTTTAAATTCAAATAATTTGTATTATATTTTATTAATTGCTTGCTGTTTAAAATCACAACAACTTGTGTGGTCCCAGTGGATGGAGGCGTGCGTATACGCTGGCTTGGTCTGGGGTTCGATTCCCCGTTTGTGGCATTTTGTTTGTTTATTTTGTTTATTTCACAGGTTTAACATATAATCAATTATAGTCACCATACTATCAGATGGGCTCTTCCAGCCGGGTGGTGATGCGTACGCTTGTGAGTGTAAAGGTCCTGGGTTCAATTCCCACCCCAGGCCTTTTTTTTTTGCTTTCTTTTATTTTCCTGATTTTTTCAGATGATGAACAAAACGAATTGAAGCTCTTTCCTTATCACCCACGCATGGTTGGTCTAGTGGAAGGTTTTGATGCTTGCAGGCAGAGTGACCTGGGTTCAAACCCAGCCAAGGTAAGTTCTCATTTTTACCACTTTTTTTTTTTTTTTTTTCTATTTTAATTTCTTTAATTAATTAGTTTAATTGTTTCTTATTCTTAATAAAAAACAAATTATGTATTATATATATGTTCAAATATCTAAAATAACATTTTATTCTCAAAAATTCTAAACTTTTATTTTTTCTAAAATTCAAAAATTATTTTCTTATTTATATATGTAAATATAATATATGCATGTTAATTAAATAATTTTGTATAATTAAATTAAAAACCCTAAAAAATATTTTTCTAAACAAAACCCTAATTTTGTGAAAACCTAATTTTATTTTCTAAATAATTTTTACTTTCTAATTCTTTATATAATTAAAATATATATATTTATTTAATGTAATTTTTGTAAATGTAATAATTAATAAAAATTAAATTTTGTAAATATGATTAATTTTTGTGAATATGATATTTAAAACTTATTTTCTTCATATAATGTATAAATATCTTTTAATAAATAATTGTTTAGAAATAAATTGAATTTATAATAATTAAACTTTGTAATTATAATACAATTGCCTATATTAAAAATTTTTGTTAATTTTTTATTCTTATAATATTTTGGCTAATTTTATTTATTTTAATTATTGTTACTAACCATGTTATTATTTTTGCTTCATTAATCTTATATATTTTATTATTATTATTATTTCATTAACTTTATTTATTTTTATTATTTACTAACCTTATTTATTTTTATTACTAACTTTTGATTATTATTATTTCACTAATATTATTTAATTTTTCATTATTTTAACTAACCCTATTTTTTTAATTCTCATTATTACTAACCCCTATTTATTTATTATTTGCTTATTTACTATTTTTGCTTATTATTTTGCTTTTATATTTATATTTTTGCTATTTATTATTTTTATTATAATTTTGTAATTGCTTCTGGATGTAAATTTTTGTAAAAATATTTAATTTTTGCTATGGTTAGTAATTTAGGGAGTGCAAATATGTATCCTATTTAAAAGTTAATTTAGATCCCTTTAATTAAAGATAAATAATATTAAACACTCACACACGTAAGTCGATTTTTTTAATCGCCATCTCACATTCCTAAGGTTATCCCTCAATGTTGCCTAATCATAAGGTCAAGTGGGGTGTATAAAGCAAGTCCCTTAAAAAGAAAAAATCATCAAGTCCCTAATGGTTGCCTTTAAAGATCAAGTCCCTTCGAATAATGATGATAGTCCCTCCTAAATGCTTAATACACCCCACGGTTGCCTTCATAAAAACAGATGTCCCTCATATGTCCCTCACATCCAAGGTAATGACTACCTATTCCTTAATAATAGGGATAGTCTTACCACTTAAAGGATAAAGAACAGAAAGACTTAAACTTTAGGGTAGGTTCCTCTTATGTACTTGCTCACTTCATTCAAAACTTTTCAAACTTTTCACAATTTCCAACAAATTTTCAAAAACAAGTTTTTACGCATCCGTACATGGATCATTATCAACTATTATGAAAATTTTTTCTATTCACACACTACACTTTCAAAAACAATCCAAAAGTGAGCTAAGTAACTAAGAGCCCATGGATAACCATGGATGTAAAGGGTGCTAACACCTTCCCTTTACATAACCTACCCCCCGGACCCAAAAATATCTCTTAAGGTCTTTCCTGTTCTTTTATACCCTTTCCTTTTGGATAAAATAAAAGTCGGTGGCGACTCTTGCTATCCGCAACATAACTAAAGTCAGTTCTCCCACCGTGTTACAGGGTGTCACACAATAATTTAAAACATCATACAACACCTGTCATGCTCAATAACACTTGAAAATAAATTCATGCTTTTCAGGTAAATTTTCACATTAGCATGTAGCAGCGGATATACTTCAATCATATTTAAACATAAATATGGTTCCATACTCATCAATTAGGCATAATAAGCCAATACTCCATAATAGTCAAATAACAATAACAACATAAGTAGAGTACGTAAAGTATCTCTCAAAAACATGAATCGAATAACATCCCCAATGTTACATAATCAGAGCACGACTCGACCCAACATAATAATTTAGAAACTAAGCAAGCTACTCCAAACCGCTACCTCGAGCTAGAAGCCAACCTACTCCTCGGTACCTGATCGATGTCGTACAAAACATCATTCCAACAGAAGGGTGAGAATTCATATAATTATTGAAATCATAAGATAATATATAATGTAAGGCATTCAAACATAATCAAATTATTATCACACTCCAAAGTTCATCAATAAGGTATAAATCAAAGAATCACACCATTCATAAGTCCATACACACAATGTACAATTCCATCAATCCGACAATGTACATAAACCACATAATCTCGTAATTCAATCATGAACAAAATGACACTTAATTCAAGACTCCAATGCAACTTGTGTATGTGGTACCAATCTCTAGTTATCAATTTTCGGCTTTTACATTTAAACCGGGTCCGTTCCCTAGACCGATAACAAACAAAAGCGCATTCCCTAAGCTTTCAAACTCGTTCCCTAGGTTTGGGACAAGTCACTAGCTCCCACGGAACTAGCGAGGATTGCCTTTTGACACAAATGATGCATGTGCAATTTCAACCATCAAATGCAATTAAGATTGTTCCCTAATCTTAATATTCATGCATATCTTCAATAATTCATCACATTAGAATTATCACTAATTGCACAAACAACACATTTTCAAATCACAATATTGTCACCACACTTAGCAAACCATAAGCAAAGATTTAACATAATTCAATTTCAATTTGCAAACCACACGATACCGATTAAGTCTAGAGTAATTGATCCATCAAAATAATCACTAAATTGATCATCAAATTAATTACCAAATTAATCTCCAAAATAATCTCTAAATTAATCAATAAATCAAATGTTATCTCAAACTCGAAACTCCTAATAGAAAACATTATTCTAATCATATTATTTTTAAATTTATTATTATTAATGTAATTATTAAAATATAGTAATATTATATAATGAAGCATGTTTAAATATGACGGTCACTTGAAACATGTTAGAAACTACATTATATAATAAATTGAATACATATTTACACTACTGTAAAGCAATATATATGCTACTTGATAAATGAGGTACAGTCATTACATGGTTCATACCAGGTTTAATTTTATTTTAAAAACATAAAATGTGTATCAAATCTTTCATAATACTAACCATTATTAATATATATATATATGAAACCAAGTTAGTAATAATTTACAATTTACACCCCTGTTTCATCAATTAATGTCTCACCAAGCACCTACCACTACAAGACATGTACAATCATCACCATATATAATATTGTGTCTTCAGTCTCCTAAAAAACATGAATCGATCTATACCAAAATTTCTAAGGGAAGTAGCATCCAAAAGTGGCTACAAGACTATGCTTATTTAATTGGACATTATCACATACAATAGTTTCCAAGTGCATTTTCTACTCATTAACAACAAAAACCTGTGATATTTAGTCATCACCGTTTCCATGTAGTAAGTCTATATATGCTAAAAATTGATTCTCACTAGTTATTAATAACTACAACACCTCCATGAATGAAATCACAAATGAAGCCTCTCAACTTCCTACGCTGCAGGAAAAGTGTCAACAATTCTAATAATATTTTCATAGCCCATCCACATGTGACCAATTACTCAGTATTACACTCTCAATCATTTCCACTACTGTATTTAAACAAGGAGCTCACATTTTCACTTTGTTAATGTACATAGCAGTTATAAATCCAATTTCACTTCCAAATTGTAACGGGCCTCTAAACTATACCAATATATCAATCTCAAAACAAAATATTTCTTCACAAATCAAAGCTCATTAGTAAAACTTAAATTTATCAAAATCATAGAAAATTGGGTTTTATTCTAACCATATTTCTACCCACTCAATATTATCCAATAATCCCAAATAATTTAATGAAAATCCACCCTTACCTTGGATTTCTGAGTTTTCTAGTTGTTCTTGAGTTCCTCTTCACTTCCTCCTCTCCTAGCCTCTTCGCTCTTTCTATTCCTCTCTTCTTTTCTATTTTTTTTCTTAAACCCTAACTCTTTTCATAATTATTCTATTCTCTTGTTGGGCTTACCACCCATTCACTCACTTACTATTCCCACACTCCTAATAGCCCAATTAGCCAAATATACAATATTTATTTTATTTCACTAATAAAACACATCTAATAAATTAAATAATTCAATTAAATCAAATAATTAAATTATTTCGAATAAACCAAATCAATTAATTAATTCATATAATTCAATTTAATTAATTAATTCTTATAAAATCCAAATAATCAATTAACTCAATTAGGCACGAAATCACATAATTAATTAATAAATAACTAATTATGAGAATTGGGGTGTTACATATATCACTCCCAATAAAGTCTAAGTGGAAGTCTTCCCCAGCTGAGTCAGAGTGGGGTGGTATCCCCAACTGAACTTCTAAGCTAGTTGAATGTTTCTCACCTCCGAACGGAGTCTTTATATCAGAGTAGGTTATTCCCAGCAAGCAGATGAATGCCTAATTCCCCCACAGAGTGTAGAATTGTTAAAATCCTCTCCATAGCAAAGTTTATTTGGCCAAGCATCTCCCCAGCCGAATCAGAAGATCGTTATTTCCCCATAGAGCTTCATGTTTGGGGACGCAGCCATCATTGAAATATCTCCAGTGAAGTCGCCAATTTATTTTTGGTCAGTGTGACAAAGTAATACAGACATTTGTTCACATTTCATTCCTCAGCCAAGTATTGTCAAGACATCTTGATGACATTTCCTCAGCAGAATGTTAGTCAGAATATTCTCATACCCAGTGGAGTTACAAATGGTATTCTCCCTTGTAGAGTTGTTACTCTCTTCTCAAATCAACAAATCTTGTATTTATCGCTTTATCCCGTGTCAACGAACCTATTTTGGATGGATCGTTTGATACCATTCTCTTATCAGATCGCTTGATCTTGTTTGCATTGTAAATCGTTTGATATTACAATGCCACTGAAGTCCACCGTCGTTGTGGCAAGCCAGTAGTCGTCTGGCGTCGTACCAAAAGACATGTTCGAGTTGTAAATCGCTTGATGTTACTTCTTTGTGTTTGAGTCGTAAATCGCTTGATATTACATTCTCATTTTCCTGGTTATGGATCTCTTGATACCATTCCCATATCAGATCGCTTGATCTTATTTGAGTTGTAAATCGCTTGATATTACTCCTCTGTGTTTTAGTCGTAAATCACTTGACATTACGTTCTCGTTTTCCTGGTTATGGATCGCTTGATACCATTCCCATATCAGATCGCTTGATCTTGTCTTAGTCGTAAATCGTTTGATATTACATTCTCGTTTTCCTGGTTATGGATCGCTTGATACCATTCCCATATCAGATCGCTTGATCTTATTTGAGTTGTAAATCGCTTGATATTACTCATCTGTGTTTGAGTCGTAAATCGCTTGATATTACATTCTCATTTTCCTGGTTATGGATCGCTTGATACCATTCCCATATCAGACCGCTTGATCTTATTTGAGTTGTAAATCACTTGATATTACTCCTCTGTGTTTGAGTTGTAAATCGCTTGTTACATTCTCGTTTTCCTGGTTATGGATCACTTGATACCATTCCCATATCAGATTGCTTGATCTTATTTGAGTTGTAAATGCTTGATATTACTCCTTTGTGTTTGAGTCGTAAATCGCTTGATGTTACGTTCTCATCTTCCTGGTTATGGATCACTCGATACCATTTCCTTAGCAGATCGCTTGATCTTGTCTGAGTCGTAAATCGCTTGATATTACGTTCTCGTTTTCTTGGTTATGGATCGCTTGATACCATTCCCATATCAGATCGCTTGATCTTATTTGAGTTGTAAATCTCTTGATATTACTCCTCTGTGTTTAAGTAATAAATCGCTTGATATCACGTTCTCGTTTTCCTGGTTATGGATCGCTTGATACCATTCCCATATCAGATCGCTTGATCTTGTCCTAGTCGTAAATCGCTTGATATTACGTTCTCGTTTTCCTGGTTATGGATCGCTTGATACCATTCCCATATCAGATCGCTTGATCTTATTTGAGTTGTAAATCACTTGATATTACTCATCTGTGTTTGAGTCGTAAATCGCTTGATATTACATTCTCATTTTCCTGGTTATGGATCGCTTGATACCATTCCCATATCAGATCGCTTGATCTTATTTGAGTTGTAAATCGCTTGATATTACTCCTTTGTGTTTGAGTCGTAAATCTCTTGAAATTACGTTCTTGTTTTTCTGGTTATGGATCGCTTGATACCATTCCCATGTCAGATCACTTGATCTTATTTGAGTTGTAAATCGCTTGATATCACTCCTCTGTGTTTGAGTCGTAAATCGCTTGATATTACATTCTCGTTTTCCTTGTTATGGATCTCTTGATACCATTCCCATATCATATTTCTTGTTCTTGTTTCGGGTTGTAAATCGCTCGATAGTACAATACCATTAAAAGTCCACTGTCGTTGTGGCAAGCCAGTAGTCGTCTGGCGTCGTTCAAAATACAGGGTTTCCAATTCCACTGTTGTTGTGGCAAGCTAGTAGTCACCTGGCGTCGTTTAAAAGATATCTTCTTGGTTACTAGTTACTTGTTACCTCATCAGGGTTTGCAGTAGTTCTCCTTGGTTGGGTTTATTTCCCAGTTTCTTTCTCCAGCAAAGTGCAAATTTCCGGGTTATTTTGGTATTCAATCACAGTTTATCTCGAACAGCCGACAGCAGGAGCTATCTTCCTTTTCAGATTAACATATGCTTGAATAGGGGCAGTTGTAACACCCCAAATTTGTCCTTTTTTTCTCATAGCATCTAGCATATCATCTCGCATACTTTGCATCGCATCTTTGCTTAGAAAAATGAAGCATAATACCCATAGCATATCATGAGCTGACAGTGTTTTAATTCAGGTGTAGTTCAGTTCGCGATTCAATTCAGATGGATGTTTGACCTAATCTTTGTCAAACTATCGAATGATTGTTTTAACTGAAAGTTATCTGCATTGGTGGTTATTTCTCGGGAAATACATATTCAAGATCAAGTTAGGTTACGTGGATTTCTTCAGGTTATCAAGTGGTGGTTCATGTGAAGTTTGGTTCTGAAAGTTAAATGCATCATGGTTCACAGTTGCTCAAGTGGCAAGAAAGACTTCAAATTCATCCATTTTTTTTAAAAAAGACACTAGCTTAATAAATTCAAAGATGATGAGATTGATTCAAATGTGATTCTAAGACCAAATTCAAAGGTGTTGTTCTCATGGAGAATTCAATTAAGTTTCATTATTCAAAGCTTTGTTGTTCAATCGAGTTCATTCACGCTCGACTCATGCATGATTCAATTCTAGACAAATCGAAACATGATTCGAAGGCTAACCATGATTATCATGATACAAGATTGATCACAATTAAGGTGCAAATTTCAAAGTCCAAGACAATTATCAAAATTCAGCATTGTAAAGCATGGTTCATATCAAGGTCCACTCACATTTTACAAGATAAGCCCAAACCACTTTTATACCAATTAAGCCCATGTCATGTTTTTTGTATACAAAATAAATTGAAAAAAAAAGTATGTGGAGGAACAAGTTTCAGCCCACACGCTGACTTTGGCAACTCCAACTTCCAGCCACTTCTTCACTTGAAGCGAGGGACGCACATGTTTTTCCAGCTAGAAAAAAAAGGACGAGAATCGCATGCTGAAAGCCAAACACTAGGGGATGACAAACAAAATGCAGCTGCGTGAAAACAAAATAAAGATGTAGCCAAATCACACACGAAAACGCAGTGAAACGCACACGAATAACACGCCGCACGGTACACCTGCAATTCCACCAAAACGCTTAAAACACAGCATACAAGCACGCACAAACCGTGATCCAAAACGCAATGAACATGTGAATGAAATGCAGAGCAAAACCAGGTAGCAAAACACAATGAAAAATAACAAACTGAGGAAAAAAGACATCAACGAGAATTAAAAAAATTCATCATCACGTTCCACAGGAAAAAAACAGAAAAACGAAAATTAGAGATTCCTCATTCATCTTCATAAAACTGGAAAAATCATTCTTCATCAATCTCATTTTTTTCCATCATTATAGTCTTCACAAAGACCTTCACACCATAATCCTCTTCTTCACCATAACAAAACTAACTCTTCATCAACAAAAAAGGATAACACTCTTCTCCATCACAAAAACACAGAATAGATTTTCATTCTTCTTCATTGCTCATCAATCTTCAACGCATCACTCAACAACTTCATAACTCTTCATCAATCTCATGCGGATTCAACTCGTCGTCATCAACATCTCTTCACTCTTCATTGATCTCATCGTCTTCGGACCTCACCATCGTCGTCATCTTCATCAGGTTTTCGTCAAATAGTGACCGACGCGATCCATGGCATCGTAGGTTGGTTCTGATGCTTCCTTGCATGATTTTCGTACTGTTATTTCGTTGGTGTTTATTTTGAATTCGTGATTTTCTGAGTTCCGATCCGTATGGTTGAATGCTTTGTTCGAGGTTTTATATTTCAGATTTTTAGCGAGCATGAAGATTTAGTAAGGGTCTGTGTTTACGGTTTTGTTTTGTTTTGCGGTGGTTATGTGTTTGGAGGTGGTCGCCGGCGCCGTTAGGTTAGAAGAAGAGGATATGGCACTGAGGAGAGAGGAGAGAGTACATTGTGTTTTCTTTCTGGGATTGTTTTTTTGTCTTAAGAGGTAAATTAATAAGAAATATAGAGATAAGAGATTAGGATGTGGTAGCTTTTGAGATTCTCCTCCATATCGGCGGTGACACTTGTCACCGTCCGGTAGGACCTATCCCTTTTAGTTCCGTGCGCGTACTCACACCATAACCACCATACACCTGCGTTTCTCCAGCCATCTGATGCGAATACCATGAGGAGACTTCAGATCAACGTTCTACACGAAGTCAACTAGGTTGACCGCCTGCCTACCGTGCTCCTCAAACTCCCTTCACGCGTTTGGGCCTAGCGCCCTTGCTATCAGCACCCCACATTTGGCCAATGTTCTTTTTTTTAACTCTGATTTTACTAATGCTACACCCTCCTCTTCTTTCTTTATTTTATTTTATTTCTTTTTCACCATAATTTCATTTTAATTCATTAAAAATACAAAAACACCTTAGAAAATTCCCCAAAAAATATTTTATCACCTTAAAGCATTTTAGAAATTTAGTGTACTTTTATTTCCTGGTTTTATTCATTTCACATTTTTATTTCGAACTTCCATTTAATTTCCTTTTCATTTAATTTCCATAAGAACACATTAGCTTGTAGACTTTATTTCTTTCACCTCAAGTAACATTTTGACTTCGTTCTTTTTGCATGTTTTAAAGACTCATAAAAGCACATAAAAATATTTTTGATATATTTTAAAATTCATTTTATCCATAGTTTTGTAAGTCATATTTGTGCGATTTCTTTAATTGTTCTTGAGCGAATTTGTGTGACCATTTGATGGACTTTGGTTGTGAATTTTTGAGATCCATTTTGACACACCGTTTGCTACTGGTTGTTGACTTTAGAGACTTCTTTTCGGGACTTCTTTTCTCATCTCTTTCACTCCTTTCATACGAACTTGCTCCTACTTGTCACTTTGCAAGACGGTAACACACTCGTCGTTCGAGCCTGCAACACCTGAACATTGATATAAGTAGTTCAAGCTTTTAAAGCACAAGCAAACTTTCCACCCCTAGTTAGGGGAACTACGAAGACTCTGATCCTCATGTCCAGATGAGGTACGTAGGCAGCGGGTTAGGGCCCGTTCGAGCACTCTTTTATTTTCCCTACATTTTCTCCATTTCTTTTCTTTTCAAATCCAGTTTCAGCCTTTCTTTTGCAATAACTTTTATTTCTTCACCCTTTGAAACAGTTTATTTGCAAGCGTGGATCCCGTCGGGTACGGCGGACGATCTGGGGTGCTAATACCTTCCCAGGTCGTAACCGACTCCCGAACTTAGATTCTTTGGTTCGCAAGACCTATGTCCTTCCTTTTCTTTTCTTTTGTTTAACCAGCATTATCATTCCCGTTCCTTCGGGATAAAAATTCCTGGCTGGCGACTCTACCTCTTTTCTGCGCCACTTTCGCTTTTGTACCAGGATGGAAATCTAGGGAGCGACAGCTGGCGACTCTGCTGGGGATCGAACCCAGAATCTCTGGTTTCCCCTTGAGAGTCTCTCCTAGCGCTTGCGTGTTTCTGTTTCTTTGTATGTTTGATTGCTTGTTGGTGCTTGTGTATTTTACTATTGTTTATTTACAGTTTTATTTACAACTTTATTTACAGTTTTCAGTATTTATTTTCATGCATCATATATATTATACTGGACTGTCTGGACTGGTTTTTTCTGTTTGGTGGGACTTAGGGGTTACTTGTGATTTGTGAGATGATATTGGCCAATCACCCAGCCTGAGAGCACCCTAAGACTTAGAGTGAGCAATCACTGTGGCCCCATGAGATGAGAGTCGCCATCTGTTGCTCCCTGGATTTCCATCTTGGTACAAACGCGAAAGTGGCGCAGAAAAGGGTAGAGTCGCCAGCCAGACATTTTTATCCCAAAGGAACGGGAATGGTAATGTTGTACATACCGAAGAAAAGAAAGGAAGTACAAAGGTCCTGCGAACCAGAGATTCTGGGTTCATTCCCCAGCAGAGTCGCCAGCTGTCGCTCCCTGGATTTCCATCTTGGTACAAACGCGAAAGTGGTGCGGAAAAGAGGTAGATTCGCCAGCCAGACATTTTTATCCCGTCGGGTACGGAAGACGATCTGGGGTGCTAATACCTTCCCAGGTCGTAACCGACTCCCGAACCCATATATTTGGTTCGCATGACCTTGTTTTTTCCTTCTTCCTTAGGTTTGTGCAGCATTACCTTTCCTGTTCCTTCGGGATAAAAATGTCTGGCTGACGACTCTACCTCTTTTTCGTGCCACTTTCGTGTTTGTACCAGGATGGAAATCCAGGGAGCGACAATTATGAACATACAAAGTATTGATTAGATGGTTCAATAAGAAGAAGCAAGTAACACCAAACAATGTCAAATAAGAAACATAAGGCAATTACTAGAGATACAAGTCATAAATGAATGATGAAATTCAAAAATAGACGAGTAGGAGTATGGGTCAGTAGCATATGGCAAGTATGAATGCATTATGAGGCATATGAATGGACATACAAACTTGATTCATGATGATTCAAATGTAAGAAGAGAATTGGAGGAAGTAAGGCAAGAAAACATTTAACATTTATGGTCACAAAGTTTCATGTTAAAAATGCATGACATGTAAAATAAATATGGATAAATGTAGGTCAGTAACATACTTCTTATGATATGCAAATGAAATGAATGAATGATCATACTTGATGCACACATAAAGCACGTTGAGCACAAGAAGAGATGAGATATGAAACTAGGTCAAAGTTCAAATAAGGATGCACAAACACAAACCAAATGCAAACACATATGAAGGAGACCTATACTTTTCAAGAGAAGACCTATAATATCTAAAAGTAACCTATAATCTCACAAAGAAGATTCTAAAACAATGGCACAAGTGCCTCCTAAAAATTAGGGTTAAAGGAAGAAAGAAATGGTTCACAAAATGTTCTCCTAATGATAAGGCATCAAACAAATAGCAAACAACTTGCAAAAATTATGAAAATAGGTCACAAATGACCTAAGTCATAAGAAAATCACATGTTAAAAGATCATTTAAAAATTCAAAAGAAAACTAGGTTAAGTGATGATTCAAAATCAAATAATATCACAGAAAGCATATTCCTAAGGATGAACCTCAAAAAGCATGCTAAAATGATTTTAAAAATGAAGTAAAAATGTTTTTGGATACTTTGTTATGATACTCAATCAATGCAAAAAGAATTAATGTAAAATATTTTATCAGTTAAGAGAAATAAAATGTGAAAGTTCAAGTATTAAGGAAGAAGTCAAGTGAAATAGAAATAAAAAGGAAATTCAAAATAAAATCCTTAAATTAATAAAATCAGAAAGTAAAAATATGGAAAATTAATAAAATGTGTTAGATGCTCTATGAATTTTTGTAGAATTTTTAAAGATGTGAAAATATTGTTAAAAATAGAAGAGCTAAACAATGTGAAAAAGAAATAAGAAAAACAATTGAAATGAAGGAGGGGTGAAAATATAGCAAAAGGTACGCTTAAATACATTGGGCCCTAAATCTGGGGTGTGTGAAAAGAAATGGAAAGCCCAGTTCACAAACGCGCTGAGTCTATGGGGTTATGGTGGATGCTCGATCAACATATTGACTCAAGGTGAGCCATCAGATCAAGTTAGCGCAAGATAAACATGAGAGTATGCTAATCCAAAGGATCAAGTTGAATGCACATGCTTAATATGATGACTGACACACACATAAACACAAAATTCATAATATTCTTAGCCAAAATTATCACGTGCCTCACCACATCTTCATTAATGCGTTGGCAAATTAATACACAGTTAATCAAACCTAATCAAATGGTCACAACTTAAACTGGCATAAAATTAGGGTTTATGATCCTATGAAGCTTCAGGCGACCGGAGAAGATTCCGATCATCTTCTTCAGTGAGATGCCACCACTGCAACTCTTCAACTCTTCCAAAAATAAAAAAAAACTTATACCGTTCGAATCCTTAGGTCATGTAGGTTACAGATCCAGCCTCAAACATCATGTACAATACCCACACAAATAGATACGAAGCCAATAAGTTTTGCCCTAAAATTGAAATTATGCTCTTATGGAGCCTATCAACTAGCCAGAGGTTCAATATCTTCTAATAAGCTCCATAACAAGAAGAAACAAGTGTAAATCAATTGAAAATTTCAAGAACAGAGTTGAAAAGGAAAACCTGAATCAACTACAAGAAAACCAGAGGAGAGGTTCCTAGCTTCTTGAACTTCAGAAAGAGCCAAATAAAGGCTTGGATGAATGTGATTGCTTGAGAATTGAATGAAACACATTGAAGATGTCGATTTCCAAAGAAAACTTCAATGAACCATGGAGGAAGATGATGAACTTTGATGAAGAATGTGGAGATTCATAGAGAGCACAATTGAGAGAGAGAGAGAGAGTGTGTGTGTGTGTGTATGTGTGAGTTTTTAATCTGAAATTGTGGAAAATGATCTTGGAGGGAAAATTTAGTTATGAAATGGCTTTTATATCCTTAGATAATTGTTAGCCAACCTGATTAATAGTTATAACTACGGTTACTTGAGTTAAGGGTGAGTTGAGTAAAGTTAGGTGAATGAAACAATGAAAATTTGAGAAGGAACTGCATGTGTTGTTGTAGTTGTGTGCTCAAGTTTTATGGTGAGGAGAGTAATATGATAATTAAGGTGAGGCAGAATGATAAAGGGTGGTGATGCAATGCTTGTTGCAGTATGATTATTCTCTAAGTTTCTTTTTGAAAGTTTTCTACTTTGATGCATGGCCTATGATGTATGCACATGTATGTAAGAATGTTGCTTGGTCATATGAGGCAATGTGGGTAGTATGTGTATGTACCATGCGTGTGAAGCTGACTTAAACAAAGAACAAATGCACACAATTTCTAAGTTTGGCTAGCAATGTATCAATGAAGATGATGATGTTTGGAAGTGAAAAGCTTCACGCACAAAGTATGAAATGAGGTGAAATTGGATGCAGATGAAAGATAACACATCATATAACATGTTTGGTGTTTGAATTATGATCAAAAGAAGTCTCTAAGATGCATGAAAGTGACTTAGAAATCAAGAGGACAAGACCGGCTCATGGCGTGTGAGACTAGCCTCAGGCCTTAGGGCAAAAGTCAGTTGTGAGATCCCATTTTTGAACCATCATATCTTTTCATGCATTGATCTTATGAAAAAATTCCAAACATCAAAGTTGTATAGGAGATCAAGATGAACAACTTTGATGTTAAAAAAAAATATCATTTGAAGCGTTCTTGATGGAGAAAATTAGCTTCACATTTGGCACACCACATGTTTGATGAAATGCATGGCATTTGGCTAGCCCATGATTTGGTTGCCTAACAATTTTTCCCTGATTTTGTCAAACTTTGATTGATCATATCTCTCTCAATTTTGATCCAATGGAAATGTTCTTGCTATTAATTTGAAGCTTAGGATGTGAACTTCAATTGGATCAAAGTAGGCCTGAAGTTTGAGGTCTTTATCTCGAAGAAAGTATATCGTGAAGTGAAGTGCAAAATGGCCAAAAGTTGCTATATTTAGAAAGCCTAAGTTTCTATTTTGGGCAATTATGTGATTTCTTGATTTTTCCATGAATCTCTTGATTTTTCCTGATCAAATTTTAACCATTGAACACATTTAACCCGTGGAACATGAATTTTACCTCAAAAAGTCAGGAGTTGACTTTTTCTTCTGCACAATTGATTTTTCCCCAATTTCTTAATTTTCAAGTAACTGACCAATTGGAAACCTTTTGAAATGATCCAATGGGAAATCTCCCAATCATAGATACTTGATAGAATATAGAAACCCTTGAGATCAAGTTTGAACCAAAATTTCATCAAGAGACATCTTCAATCACAAACCCTAATTTCTAACTGTTTTGGTTTGGAGGTGATGCACTGATTCAACTTCTTGACCAATCCTCATATTACAATGGCTTGAAGGATTAGGTAAAGTGATATGAGATATGAAAGACCATTGAGACTTGTTGGGAGACACTTGGATCTTCTTCCTTGGATTCGAATAATCAAAACTTTGAAAATCATCTGATCACATACCATATGCTTCAACGAATGATGTATGCTTCCTTTTCCTATGATTTGAATGTAATGCAATGCATAAAAATGTATGCTAAATGATACGAAAATGAGAGGGAAAATTTTGGGGTGTTACAGTTGCCCCTATTCAATCATCTGTTAATCTAAAAAGGATGAGAGCAACGACTACCAGACGTTCGAGATAAACTGTGATTGGATACCAAAAAAAACTAGAAAATTTGCACTTTATGGAGAAGAAGAAAAGGGATATAAACCCAACCAAATAAACTTTGTTTGGATATAACTCTGATGCAGTAACAAGTAACCGAGAGTTGTCTTTTGAATGACGCCAGATGACTACTAGCTTGTCAATCTGTGGTTGGACTTGAAAACTGTATTTTGTACGATGCTAGACAACTACTGGCTTGTCACACTGCAGGTGGACTTTAAAGCTGTCTTTTTGAACGACGCCAGAAGACTACTGGCTTGCCAATTTGTGGTTGGGCTTTACAAAATGTCTTTTGAACGACGCCATACGACTATTGACTTTCCAATATGTGGTTAGGCTTTGCGAAATGTCTTTTGAACGAAGCCAAACGACTACTGGCTTGCCAATTTATGGTTGGGCTTTGCAAAATGAGCGATTCACTGCACGAATATTGCGTCTAATCTTCTGGATAGATATGTTTCCCATTGGTCCACTGGTTGGACTATGCATTTTAGTATGTGGGATAGACATGCACTGAATCTCGCGTTTGATCTACTGGATAGATACGCGGTTGTTGGTCCACTAGTTATAATGTGCATTTGGTCTGCTAGCTAGATCTGCACTATTTCAATGATAAATCCCACCATCAGGATCTAGCATCTGAATATGCGCTGTAACGACCCTCCTCCTGGAGTATGCATTCAATATGTTGGATAGATATGAATTCAAAGGTTAATCCACTTATTGGAACTCGCGTCTGTTGTGCGGTAAAAATGTGCATTTGTTCTGCTGGCTAGAAGTGCACCGTTTCGATTTCTACCATGAAATTTTATGGGGAAAAGATCGTTGTTTCTATCCTTCATTGCTCTACGGATTAAAACGTCTACTGGGGATAATGCTTTCCATAAGCTACCAAAAATAAATTGGCTGAGAATGGGTTGAGCAATAATGACCTTGTTGGGGAAGTTTTTGCTAGTATGACCCTGCTTCTGGAAAACGATTATGTCTGTAGAACTCCACTAAGGATGAGAACTTCCTGAATTACATTTTGCTGAGGAACAATGATCATGGATTTGATCTCAGAAATCCTTGCAGGGATAACATATCTGTTGGAGAAGAGTGTAAACAATTCATTTACTTAGAATTGTCACACTTACCAAAAATTAATTGGACTTATATATGAGGATCATGCTAGGGGATACTTTAATAGTTCGGGGATGGGTCCAGATTGTGAAACTCTGTTGAGGGATTGACAGCTTTCTGGCTTGGCTGGGAAATATCTTGTCAAGACTTTTTTTAGGTGAAAGTTCAATCCTGGACTCCACTGGGGACGACATGTCTGAACCATCTTCTGTCGGAGAAGAACAAATAAGGTGCCTTCTACTAGGCATAAGATATAATTCACCTCTTGATAAGGATATCCTCTGCTAGGGTGTAACACCCCAAAATTTTCCCTCTTATTTATCACCATTTCCGAGTAGCTTATACTTCATTTCCGTGTCATCCTGCATATCCGTCCATACATTGCATAAAAATAATAGAGAGTATACATCATTGATCGAGGCACAAGGCATGTGATCAAGGGTTATTTTGCAATAATCGGGTCTTAGAAGGAAAATGATCTCAGAGAATATGACCAAGACCGGATGTCCAAGGTTTCCCACCAAAAAGAAGAGAATTCAAATTTTAATTGAAGTAATCAGTTACCTCATAGGTAGTAACCGGTTACCTGTTGAAGTTTTGAGAAAAGCCCAGTTTTTGTACTGGTAACCGGTTACCTCATAGGTAATAACCAATTACTTTGCACATATTTTCAAAAATTCAAAAATCAGTTGGTTGCTTCCCTCCCTTTTCCATTTTCACTTTGCTTTGTGTTTCCACCCAACTCTAGAACATTCCACACTCTTCCAAAGGAATATTATATTCCTAGAATATTCCAAGGAATATTCCAAGAATATGCCATGGAATATTCTAGGAATATTCCCAACCAACCCTTAACTTAGGATCCAAGCCTTGCGCCAAACCTAGACCTAACTCTAAAGATAACTCCTATATAAACCTTGCTCATCAAGCAAAAAAGGGATTAGCCACACTTCACAAGTTTCATCATTCTCAAAATCTCAATTCTCTCAATTCTCTCCATTTTCCAAACCCACACCAAAGCTTCATCGTCAAGATTCTTCAAATTTTGCATTGAAACTTGAAGAATCGGAAGCTAAGCCTCCATCATCTTCATCAATTCAGTGGATAATCGAAAAATTTGCTACGGTTGCGGTGTTTATTTCACCATTCGGAAGCGTTTCAGATAATTCTCACCCATCACATTTATTTTGCGCATTCGCGGATCGAAGCTTCGGATCTCTGATTTTCTCTACTTCCGCGTATTGCTCAACATCGCAAAAATTGCCAAAGCAAGCCTCCGCTTTGTAGGTTGGTGGATCCGTAATCACTTTTCATTTTAACTTATTTCTCTTCATCTCGCCTCACGCATTCTTTGTTTTTTCTTGCTTTTGTGATGCTTTGATTAGTTTGATCATTAGCAGCTACATTTGTGGTGTGATCATAGTGTTAATAAGTGTTAGAATGTTGCATCTAGGTGTGATTTTCATGATAGGTTGATAGGCAATAGAATAGAGCTTATTTGAATAAGTTGCTACTAGTTTGTGCATGAAAATGCAGAAATTTTTTATTCTGGTTGTAGAGTAACTGGTTACCTCATAGGTAGTAACCAATTACATGTGTTAAAAATGCAGAAAATCCCAGTTTTTTGAACTGGTAACCGGTTACCACTGAACCAGAATGAGAAATTCTTGCATTTTCTTGCATTTTTTATATCCATTCCCCCTCCAATCATCATAGATCTTTAGGACATGATTTTAGGGAGTTTTTAGGAGCTAATTTAGTGCAGGTGTGTGTAGTTTCAATAACTTTCGACATGCTTTTCGTTAGGTTCCGATTTTTTACGTAAATATTGCATATATGTTCATAGCTTGTTATGATCATTGTTTGCATGATAATAAATGTTTATACTTCTGTTTTGAATTGCATTTGCGGTCCGTTCATGTTTAGGTTGATTGTGCGCATAATTGGAAAATTTGCATATTGTTTAAAACTGCGCAATTCACATAGTTTGCATCCATTGTTGTGTTTATATGTTTCATTCCATCGTTTATGATTCATTTCAGATCGTTGCATTCATTGTTTGCATCAAAACGCCATGTTTTGCTTTTGAAAAGTAATGAAAATCTGCCATGTTTCGTCGTTGCATTTTGAAACAGAAGTTGTAAAAGACATGCTGCATCATTCTGTTTTGATCTTTTTACACCTATTTTCATGCTGCTTGGTAGCTATAATAGGTTGTTTGCATTGTTGCTTATATTTAGTGGCTGATTGTGTGTTAGAGAGTCGTAATAGCTGCTGACTTAAGGCTTTGCTTAGCTTTTTAGTGTCATTAGGCTTGGGATTTAGTCTAGTTTAGGCCGTAGTTGTAATAAGATATGTTAGGTACTTGTTTACCTCTTTCCTTTTATCACATTAGCCTTATTTTACTAACCTTTATTTTGTAGGGGGTTATGGTAAGCCATGTGTGTGCAAGGGTATCGTACATACACATTCTTCCTTATCCTTTTACATTTCTACTTGTGTTTGCGATACGCATTGTTTGCTTCTTCGACATGGCACTTTGTTCATTTCCCTTTGAGTTGAACTCATCTTCATTCCTTGAAGTGAGTTGTAACTTGCTTCCTTTTTCTTTCTAGGAATATAAAACCGCACTAACCATAGGACATCCCTTGAATAAACAACTTAGGGTGAGTCTTAGTTTCCCCTAGTTTTGTCCTTTTTTAGAATTGAGTCTTCTCTCTCATCTCAAAGAAAAATCAAAATACCTAATAAAGGTCGAGTTTTCTCGTGTGCAAGGAGACTTTGCCATGGGGTATTTGCACGCATTCCATCTCGGGATAAGGTGTGGGATATCTATCATGATGAACAAGTCTTAGCATGAGGATGTCTCACAAACACCAAAATCAAAACATTTATTCTAAAAGACAGTGAACAAACAAACAAATGTCTTTCCTGCAAGAATTCTCTTATCATCTCATTCACTCATAACGTGAACTCGCTACGACTTGTCTCCTTGCAAGACGGTAACACACTCGTTCAAGACGAGTCTGCAACACCTGAGCATAGGCATACGAAGTCCAATTCATAAATAACACAAAAAAGTTTCCGCCTTAGTTAGGCGAACTACGTCGACTCTGATTCTAATTTCCCATGAGATATGTAGGCAGTGGGGTATGGCCCATTCGAGCACACTCTTTATTTTCCCTACATTTTCCTCGTACCTTTTCGTTCTCTTTTTCCAGTTCCCTCTCTCATTCTAGTTCCAGTAGCGATTTTTTTATTCAGCAACAATTTTATTCCTTACTCTTTGAAACAAACTAACAAGCGTGCATCCCGTTGGGTATGATGGATAGTCTAGGGTGCTAATACCTTCTCAGGTCGTAACCGACTCCTGAATCCAGTTCTTTGGCTTGCGGGACCTTGTCCTTTCCTTTTCTCTTTAGTTTGTGCAACATTATCTTTCCCATTCATTCGGGATAAAAATGTCTGGCTGGCGACTCTACCCTTTCCGTGCCATTTTTGCGTTTGTACTAGGATGAAAATACTGGGAGCGACATAGGGGAATACTAACCCTTCAATACTCTCCTATGAGGGGAATTTGAGAATGATTAAGCTCTATACAGACTTGTTGGAGAAAATATCTCAACAATGCTTTGTGTTAAAAATTACTCTGTCTTTCAGGCCTCTGACTATGCACCCTGCAACAAAAATGCACACACGTGTCATGGAGAATTGCATGGTTTGAATTTATTGTCAGGTATTACTCAATGTTCAAAGAAATTCTAAATGTTTTTCCTATGTATGTTATTGTAAAGCCACAATGTTTTCAAATTCAATGTTTTTTATAAACAAATTGTACGTTTTTGCAAACAAAACAGTAAAATGAAAACAAAGACGAAGCTTTTGACTAAACAATCCACTTTATTGACTGAAAGGCCCTGAATAGGAAAATACATCAGGAAGCAATCCCTGAAAATAGGTGATCATTGTAAATTGAGAAAAAGAAACTATCCTAATGGCAATATGAAAATGGTATTCCGCTGAGTTCCAATTCTGCTATGACTAGTATGTCTTCAAGATTCGTCTGATTATCTTTGCTTTCTGAAGAGGTTGATTGTACCTATTCCTATCCTTTGGAGATTGCCAGTTTGAATGAAACGATGATGTAGTACAGATAACTAAGATCACAGTCATTCACTTAATCACTTTTTTGCATGGACCTCTGTAAACACCCCAAATTTGCCCTCACCCATTCACACCATGGCTTGTGATCATTTCATATGCATAAACTCAATCATGACATCTCATACCACAATTTTGAGTCTCTGCATAGATTCAAAGTCATCTGCATCTAGGGTTTGTGATCTGAGCAATCCAAGGGATTCTTGAGCCACTCCAAAGGTCATCAATCACTTCAAAGAGGTCCATGTGTGTTCAAGTATCATATTATATCCTCTCAAAGTCAAGAATGCCAAAGAATCACAAGAACTGGGAATGGCATGAAGGCAGAGCCAGGTTTGACTACACAGATGACCTAAATTAGGGTTTTGGTTTCAGAGGCCATAACTCCAAATTTTTTGGTCATTCTTGTTTCTATTGGTCTCTATATGGTATAGGGAGTATGCATATCAATTTTCATGAAGAAATTCCATGGGGAAGTCATCTGATCAAGAGTTGACTTTCTGGACAAGTCAGTGCAAAATCAGGGCATCTGAGGCCCCCAATGACCCAACCAAGGGGTGATCTTCATCATTTTGAGTGTATTTGATCTTTATTTGATCATAGAAGAAGGTTGAAGTTCACAAAATTCAAAAATTACAAGTTTTTGCAAAGTTGACTTTTTAGGGCATGGTTGACTTTTAATGAAATATCATTTTATGCAACTTTTTCAACCCTTGCTTTTTGATCCAAAAATGCTTCAAATGGAAAAACTTTGGTCATGAAAGTTGTAGATTAGATCTTTCCCTTTTCAAAAAGTACAAGAACATGACCTAATTCATTTTGGATCAAAAGTTATGGTGTGACAAAGTTGGCAAAAATCACTAATTTTCAAAATATGCACCAATTGGAAAACTTGCAAAAACTTTGTACCAAGGCATTTGTGACTTCTAATTCATGTCTAACCATCACACAAACATCACATGTACCCTAAAGTTCAGAATGGACCAAGAGTTTCTCATATTTCATGGCTTGTGAAACAAGATATTTCCATGTGAACCAAAAGTGATCAAGTTGCAAAACCATCATCACACTTCCATCCACTTGCTGCCTTGGCTGCTGAACCAACCCTAGCCTTTCCCCTCACCTTGCTGCGCCATCCCACACCCTTGTACTTGGCTAGAAGTTGCCCATGCTTTCTCTTACACAAGAGTGGACTTTTTGCAAAAGCTAGCACACCTATCACAAAAGGCCAAGTCACATCATCTGACCAATGGCATTTGTTTATGCAAAGAAAATGCCAGCCATTTCACACAACAAGCCAGCCTGAAAACTCACCACAACACACATTCACAAACTCTCTCCAAACTTGCATTTTCCTTCGAATCTGATTCCACAAGCCATAAACACTCAAACAAACTCCACTAATCATCTCACCATGCTTCATTGATCCCAAACCAACAAGACATAAGCCTGAAACCAGCAAGAACTCAGCATCCCCATTTTCACTCCCTTGAGCAAAAACCTTCGAATCTCATCACACAACTCACAAACACAAAAACCCACTTCATAGATCAACTCAACATGTTCCTCTGATCAAAAAGCATCCATCACCATAGCCTAAAACCTCCAGAATCCCAAATACGATTTCTCTCCCCCATTGAACAGAACCTGCTCAAACCTTCAAACCAGCTGCCACAAACCCTTTCCAAGCATTGAAAGCTTCTCAGGAGGTCAAGTGGAGTAGATTGCAAGCATGAAACTAGCCAGAAAGTGTCAGAGATCAAAGCTCCAGTTCAGGTGAGCTTCATGAACTTTTTTTCCAGAGCTTGCTTTTTAAGTTTCTAGATGGTAAAGCATGCTTCACTGATCACACTGAACTAAAAATTATTGAAAATGGTTGAGAAACGAAGTTGTATTGCTTGTCTGAAATTTTGGCAGTTTTCGTTCTTAGCTTCGATTCATGGTTATGGCTGGAAATAAATGAGGTTTGAGGTCAGGGATGAGTTTAGGAGAGTGAAAGGAACAAATCTGGAGCTTTAGAGCTCCAGAAATGACCTAGGGAAGGATTTGGAAATTTTCAGGGAAGGAGGTCACCGGAGAAGACGACCGGAGTTCGTCTCCGGTGACCTGAGAGTCATTAATGTGTAATTAGGGTTAGGGCTTCAAGTTTGAATTTCAGGCGTTGGATGAGTTGACTAAGTCTTTTCCCGCGTGCATCCAATGGCTCAGATCATGTTATTAGTTTTAATTAGGTTTAATTTAATTAATTAATTGTGTTTAGCCAAGTTTGAATATAGACCACTAGATCTGGCGCGCAGTCAATGGTTTCATTTCCAGATTCAATCCCAGCCCCTCATTTGGCATACTTCAGTTTATTTTAATTTTTGTTTCATTTTTTCTCATTTAATTTGTACAATTTATTAAAAATAGTAAAAACCATTTAAAAATTATGAAACTTTTTGTCAAGAGTTTCACTAATTTTTAAAACACAAAAATAATTTTATTTTCATTTTTAGCATTAAAAAAGTATTTTTAAATATTTAAAAGTTTATTTTTAATTGATTAATGAAAATTAATTTATTAAAAATACTTTTAGGTATTTAAAAATCACCAAAAAATTCATGAAATGTTTTAAGACATTTAGGAACATTTTCCAACCTTCAAACCAAATTTATTTTTTGATCTTGATGCATTTTGAGAATTTTTCATTGAATTAAAATCATTTTGATGCATTATTTTGATCCAAACTTCAAAAAATCTTTTCTACCTAACCATGAAGAGTTGGACCTTGATTCTTTTTGCATTGCATTGTGTTTAGCATGTAGTTTGTGAGATTAAATGGCCATGATTTGATCTATCATTTTCAATTTGTTTGGTATTTTCTTGTTTAGGAACCCTAAAACCCTAGGAAACTTAGAAAAATCATAACTTGAGAGTTGAGACCTCTCCTTTGGGCAGTGAGTTAGTATAGGTTTAGGGATCCTTTGAGTGCATTTTCAATTTTTTATAATGTTGTTTGCTTCTGATTTTGGTTTGTGTTTGATACTTTGATCATAAACCCTAATTTGGGCTTCCATATGCATCCATCTTGCATTTTCTTGCATAACATGACTTGCCATGGCATTTTATGCATCCATGTGGTTCAATTTAACATCATAAGACATATTGAAATCATGTTTGATCATTGCATCTTTCATTTGCCATGTTGTATGCCATAAGCATCTCATAACTTTTCATGTATGTTCTTGGTTCTTAACTTGCTCCATTTGCATCCATGAGCTTGTATGATCATCTCCATTTGTTGTCTCATGTTTGTATCACTTCATAGCATCATTATCATCATAAACATGCTTCTGGTTTTGATTTACATCATACCATTTCATCTCATGTTGCATTGCATTGCACTTTCTTTTCTAACTTTTCAGGTGGTAAGTGGCTTTGAGAAGTGAATTTGCCTTCACTTCTCATAACTTCTATTCATCTCTCTCTTGCATCCATGCTGCATTTTTATATGTGTTTGGGTTTGAGCTTGCTCATTCTTCTTCTTCCCACTTTCTTTCTTCAAGTGACTTGTCTTCTTAAATGAAGCAAGTTACTTTGCTTCTCTTTGCTCCTTTCATTTGCTTCCTGGTGGTTCCATTGAAGACTTCTCTTGAAAACCTCACAAACCTTAGGAACAACCAAGCATGACAATGATTAGGGTTTTGATTAGTCCCCCTTTAGATTTTACCTTTGTGTCTCTTTGTGTCTTCTCTTCTCATCTCATAATCAGGGACTAAACCCTAAAGGCTTTAAGGCTTTGTGATTAAGCTTATGCCTGCATCCTTCTCTTAGGATGGAGTGTATAACTTTAATCCTAAGTGTTAAACCCTTAATGTGTTTAAATCTCTTAATCAATTCACATAATAATCATCAAGACATCACACTTGTAACTTGGGCCTTGCATTAGGGTTCTATTTCTTCCTTAATTGGTTAAGAAGGACTAACCCTAGTGTTAATGGACAAGTCCCCCTCAAGTTGTCTTACAAACCATAAAATCCACTTCATCATCATATCATTAAATAAAATCCATCTAATAAAGGCTTGTTTTGTCGTGAGTTTAATCCCTGATCATGGATTAAGTTGAGGAGCTTTCCTCAGCTTAAACATTCTCATCTATTATCCTTCTATTAGGATGGTGTAATGAGTCTGTTTAATCCTTGATTATGGCTTAACCTAATTACTTAACACTAAACAAAAACACCAAAAACATCTAATTAATCACAAGTAGGTTAATGATCTTAATCCTATACCAAAGGTGATTAAGTGTGAGAATCTGACTTCACACTTAAGGTATTCTCATTACCCCTAATCAGAGGGAAGATGTGATGAGTTTACTAACCCATTGGTTTAGGCTTAAGCTCATTAATTTATGACAAATTTTCAAAAGCAATAAAAGACTGAAAATACAAAAACAAACAATAATCGTCTCCTTCGGGATTCTTTTCTCATCATCTTCACTCATAAACAAGAACCCGCTTCTTCCGTCTAATGCAAGACAGTTTGCATCTGTGCCAGACAGATCATACACTTGAGCATAGGCAAGTAAGCAGTTCATAAGTCAATTCATCTTTCAGTCTCTTTGGGTCGAACTACGGTGTTCTGACTTCCTCATTGCACGAGAGGATACGTAGGCATAACTTAACAGTTATCGAACAAAAGTCTCTGTATATCCCCCCTCTTTCCAGCATCTTTCTCTTAGCTTCATTATCTTGAGCAATTCATCCTCATTTCTTACACTGACACTGTATATATCACACTTCACACTGTTTTTACACTGACACCTATACATCCTTTTCCAGCTATTTTATACACAAATTGCACTGACACTACCCCTTTAAAACACAAATCTTTTAAGCGTGGATCCCGTCGAGTACGGCGGACAATCTGGGTGCTAATACCTTCCCAGGTTGTAACCAACCCCCTTTCTCAGTCTCTCTGGTTCACAACCGTCTTATCCATGTCTTTCTAGGTCTATGCAGCATTGCCTTTCCTCCGGGATAAAAATGCCTAGCTGGCGACTCTTTTCATCCCCAGTGAGTTCACTGCTGTGTGTTCTCACTGTCCCTCTCGCCGACCGTTCGCGTCTGTACCTTTATTTGGGCCTGGTCCCATCTATTGGGAGCGACAACTTGGCGACTTCACTGGGGAACCTTATACTGCAACCAGGGCTTCTGGTTCTTTTTGTGGGTTCCTCCTAGCGCTTGATTGATTTGTGTTTACTGGGGTGTTATGTGCTTATTTGTGCTTGTATATTTTATTTATTTTTGCTTTATGTACAGTTGTTTACTGTTTTCTTTATAGCTTTGCATTATATCATACTGTCATGCTGTCTGGCTGGATCTGGTTTTGCTTTGGTGGGTGGGTGTTCCATTGAGATTTAAGGTCCTATACGTGGGACCTGAGTGACACCTAGGCTAGAGTGGTTCATATTCTTTCCCATTCCATCTCGGTCTGGTGCGGGAATATGAAACACGGTTCAGATATGGGTTTCTTCTTGAGAACTCTGTGTTGCAGATTTCCTGCAATGCTAGGGCTATCTGGGAAGCCTGCTAAGTCTGGATGACCTTTTAGTATTGACCTTCAGAAACTGAGGTGAATTAGAGGAGGAACTTTTATGGTTATTGTAAACACTGTACCTCCGGGTTAGAAGTGTTTACACTTCTCATAACTGATCCGAGTCTAAGGACCCTTGTTTTAGAACACCACTTGTGAGGGGATTGGGTTGTTTACAGGTTTGCAGGTACCCTTGGCCTCAGCATACCCTGTTGCTTTGATTTGATTAAGAATACTCCATGTTGGAACAGTTCTTGTGATTCTAAACCCTGGACATGTGACTCTTTATTTGAGTCCCCCACCCTGGTTACTGGATTTATAGACCTCCATCTGGAATTCTTGAACATACTTGGACCTATATCAGAGCATTTGATCAGATCCAGCTCAGTCACAAACCCTTGCATATCATTTGCATACATAATCATTGCATCATTTTGACATTTGCTTATTTATGTTTCAGGGTATCCATCTTCATTTTGGCTTAGTTTTGACCCCATCATCAGCATTGACCTATCTTCATCAGCATTTGCTTCAGCTATCAGTCATCTACTTCAGTCACCTGCACCAGCCAATCAGTGGCCCATTCTTCAGTGTTATCATCAGCACTTGTCTCTACTCATCCTCAACAGCATGGCACCTAAAAAGAGTAACATCACCTACCACTTCTTCCAGCCAGAGTTAGCTGACATCAGGAGGATTCAGACCCTGATCACTCCAGATCATATACCACTGTTCAGGGAACACTGTGGAGATATACTTGATGTGGTTATGGATTTGGACCCTTCACAAAGGAGCTTGATTCACACCTGCCTTCAGTTTTATGATCCCCCACTGAGGTGTTTCACTTTTCAGGACTTTCAGCTAGGCCCCTTATTGGAAGAATACTCATCATTGGTTGGTATACCTATCAGGGGTGGAATCCCTTTCAACCCTGAGATGGTCTTTCCTGGTAATGAAGAAGTAGCAAAGGCCTTGCATCTGGAATCAGTTCTGATTGGGTAGCATATGACTTCTAAGGCTGGAATCCCTGGCCTGCATCTGGATTTCTTGATCTCTCAAGCTACCCTGAAAGCTTCTTTGGGAGAGTGGAAAGCAGTCTGTGCTTTATTGGCCCTGAGCATATATGGGATCATATTATTTGCAGATGAGCCTCGATTCATTAGCAAGAATGCAATCCATATTTTCATCCTGAGGAACCCAGTGCCCACTTTATTGGGGGATCTCTACTATTCAGTGCATCAGAGGAATGAAAAGCAGAGGGGAAGATTAGTGAGGTGTTGTGCTCCTTTGTTCCATACTTGGCTTCTCAGGCATCTACCCAAGACAGATGCATTTTTGAATCCTCATCAGCAGAGAAACTGGGCTAGAAGACTCACTACTCTAACTTCAGCTGATATCAGGTGGTGCACTCAAAGCACAAAAGGCAGGGATATCATCACCAGCTGTGGGCATTTTCCCAATGTGCCCCTAATAGGAGTTAAGGGTAGTATTAATTACAACCCTCTGTTGTTCAAGAGACAACTGGGCTATGCACTGGTCCACACTCCTAAGGCACAAGACTTGGTAGAGACTCTTTACTGTGAGAACAAGCCTAATCTGGCTATTGTTAGGCAGGCAGCCTGGGCCTGGGACAATATTCAAACTAAAGGAGTGACCATTCTGGGGAAGTGCAACAATGTGGCATCAGCACAATATTATGAGTGGTCCCATGCCAGGGCTCAATTCTCTGGAATGCCCTTTACCATGGAAGATATGCCTGGATCATCTTCAGCACCACCCCCTGCCACTGTCAGTTTGGAGGAGTTTGAGGGTTTAAAAGAGAGAAATGAGAAGTTGACTCAGGCCTTGCAGAAGACCCTCCGGGAGAGGAGTGATGGTAGGATGGACATTGAGAAGCTAGAGAAGCTGAAAGTAGAGCATCTGGCTAAAATTGAAAAGTCTGAGGATTATATCAAAAAGTCTAGGGCTGGGGAACAGATTCTGAAGAATGCTTGCAAGGAAGCCCAGTTCCAGAAAGCCAGGACTGACTTGTACCTGAAGGAGAGTTAAGCTAGGTGGGTCAGGATCACCGAGGCTCGTACTCTGGAGGACAAGAGGGTCCAAGACAAGATAGAGCAACTGGAAGCTAGTGCAAAAGAGCAGCAGGAAGCCCTGGCAACAGCCTAGAGGGAGATATCAGAGCTGAAGATCAAAGCCGGAGTGAAGAGGTCAAAGGACCAAAGTCAGCACAAGAAGCTAACTGCAGCTGTTACTACCCGGAATCTCCTCATCAGGAATCTCACGGAGCGTCCAGCTGATCCTGTGACCGAAGCACTTCTCAAGGAAGTTCGGGAGGATGAGTTTGGTCTTGATGTTTGACTATTTGCTTGTTGTTGCTTTCATTTTATGTACTTTTATTTTCTTGTAATGTATTTTGACCCCTCAGAGGGCTTGTATTTGTAAACAAACTATGTACCATTTGCCTTTTGTAATATATGTATTAGTTTGTTCCACTTCAAAAGCAACATCAACAGCATCTGCAAGGGTCTGGAAGGGTCAAAACTGAATGCCAAGCCGGATACCTTGAAAACAAATAAGCATACTGCATTGCATGCTAACCCTTTGTTTGTTTTGTAGGTTTTTGTTTTATTGCTACTAACTCTGTTGTGATGTTCAGGAATTATTGCTCGACGCCGGGTATTTCCCCTCAACCGTCTGCACCGATATCCAACCCGTAACAACCTTCCGGGCATACAAATGGATCAGGTACAACAGGACCTTGCAGAGGTTAGAAATCAAATGGCAAACGAAAGATTGGAAATGAGAACGCAGATGACGCAGTTTATGGAAGTGATGAACAACATGGCTCAGAGCCAAGAAAGATTGAGAGCCATGGTGGAAAGGCAGAATCAAGAGGATCCACATATAGGGACTGCTGGCACAAGCAACAACGAGAGGGTCCAACCTCACGTCAATCCCCCTGTGTTTGGTCCCCACCTTCATCCAGAGGTTAATATTCCTGCAAATGTTCAAGGGGCTGCTACTGCAGGTAGGGTGCTGCAAGAAGACCCTCAAGAGGATCAGTTCACAGTAATGGGTGCTGGGGAGGAAGCTTATGACAGAAGGCTGGATGAGATAGCTGAGAAGTTAAGATCCTTGGAGTCTCAAAACTCTTTAGGTTTCGATGTTATGGACATGGGCTTGGTAGACGGGGTCAGGATTCCCCATAAGTTTAAGCCTCCTTGTTTTGATAAATACAACGGGACTTCATGCCCCCGGACCCATTTACAATCATTTCTGGGGAGGTTGAAGGCCTACACCATGGACGAGAAGCTCTGGATGTTCTATTTTGAGGATAGCTTGACGGGAGCTTCAAGAGAATGGTACTCTCATCTGACAAGAGCAACTATTAGGTGTTGGAAGGACCTGGCAGAGGCCTTTATCAGAAAGTATTAGTACAACTTAGATATGGCACCCAACAGGACCCTCCTAATGGGAATGTCACAGTCGTCAAGGGAAAGTTTCCGAGAGTATGCCCAGAGATGGAGGCAACTGGCTGCTGCTGTTCAGCCACCTATGTCAGAGAGGGAAATGGCAGATATGTTTATGAACACCCTCCAAGGAACATACATTGACAGGCTGGCTGCTTTCTCTTCTACTAGCTTTGCAGATGTTGTCATAGCTGGAGAGAGAATCGAGAGCCTGTTGAAGATGGGCAAGATTTATGACAATGGTGCCAGCTCGTCCAGCAATGCAAGGAAGGCTTTTGCAGGCCCAAGAAGAACTGGCGAGACCAATGCCATCCACACCAGCAGGGGCAGACCTCAATATGTTCACAGATTTGTGGCAGCAGTCACCATTCCCGCTCCAGCTCATCCACAACCAGCTTATTAACCTCCGCAACAAAACTATCAGCAACAACCTCAGTACCATCAACAAGCTCAATATCCTCCGAGAAACTACAACAACACCAACAACAACAATCAGCAAAGGCCATTCCAACAGAGACCTTCTCAGGCCAATAGGGTGATCGATCCGATCCCTATGCCATATGCTACACTACTGCCACAACTCCTGAAACTCAACCTAGTTGAGCTAAGGACGTTGGCACCTCCAGATCCTAATAGTCTACCCAGGAATTATGACTCCAACGCCAGATGTGCTTTTCACTCAAATGCACCTGGCCACAGTACAGAAAAGTGCAGAGCCTTGCACATGAAGGTACAAGACCTGGTGGACTCTAAGGCCCTGAATTTCGCACCACCACCCAATGTTAACAAAAACCCTATGCCACATCACGGAGGTCCCAGAATCAATGCTATTGAAGAAGACAAACCGTCTTATTTAATAACCAGTGTGGGTCAGATTCGAACACCGTTGGTAGAGATTAAGGCTCAGCTCCTCGAATGTCAAATGTTCCCGGGGTGTGAGTTAGGGTGTGCTTACTGCAATATTTCGGTAAATGGGTGCGATAACTTGAGGAATGGCATAGATGGTCTCATTCAGAGTGGCCAACTTCAAATCACCACCTCATTTCCTACAAATCCAGCAATCTCATCAGCAACAATTCCAGTATCTCCTACAACTGCAACAACCATTGTTCCCGACAATTCTTCAGCTTCATCAACAAATGCTTCATCTGTCATTTCAACTGACCAGATATCAACCGACACTCCTGCTACAACTCCAGCACCGCTTCATCTTGAAACTCCTACAACAACAACACCCATCCTTCCGACAATGTCTCCTACAACATCAAACAATGAAGATGTCTCAACCGTTACAATTTATTACGATCCAGAAAATAACTCTGCTTACAACTCACAAAGTGCTGCTCCCATCAGAGCACCAGTCACGATATATTACGATCCACAGACTATCACAATTCCTTCCGCAGCTGCAATCCATCCAGTCACTATCACGGTGCCTGGACCAGTACCTTATGAAAGCAGTAATGCCATCCCCTGGCATTACGGCTCTGATTTATACTGCGAAGGACAAAAAATCACTTTTGAATCATCAACCCCTGCACCACAAATAGACAATGTGGGAGGAGGCGGAGGCTTCACTCGAAGCGGACGTCTCTTTGCTCCGCAAATTCAGAGACCCACTGCCGAAGCAGAAGCTGCTGCCAAGGCAAAAGGGAAAAGCTTGGTGCAGGAGGAGCAGATTGTTAAAGAAGCTTTGAAAACACCCTTTGACCAAGAAGTTGATGAGTTCATGCGAATCATCAAGGAAAGTGATTACAAAATAGTGGATCAGCTTCACCAGACGCCTTCCAAGATCTCAATCCTATCATTGCTTATGTGCTCCGAAGCCCATCGGAACGCACTACTCAAAGTCTTGCACGCAGCTTATGTGCCTGAAGAGATCACCGTCAATCAGTTGGAAGCTGTGGTTGGAAATGTTAACGCTAGTCATGGACTAGGGTTCACCAACACTGATTTGACTACGGAAGGCCGCAACCATAACAAGGCTTTGCACATAACCATGGAATGTAAAGGTGCAGTCCTTTCCCATGTGCTGGTAGACCCGGGGTCATCCCTCAATGTCTTACTTAAAAAAGCCCTTGTGAAGCTAGAGTATGACGGATTGGCGTTAAGACCCAGCAACTTGGTGGTGAGAGCCTTTGATGGTTCTAAGAGATCGGTTCTGGGTGAGATTGAGTTGCCTATAACGATTGGCCCGCAAACTTTCAAAACGACCTTCTACGTGATGGATATACAGCCTGCCTACAGCTGTCTATTGGGTAGGCCATGGATTCACGCCGCTGGCGCCGTGACCTCTACCCTTCACCAGAAGTTAAAATTCGAGTGGGAGGGTCAAGTCGTTACTATCGGTGGAGAGGAGGATATTTTTGTCAGTCACCTGGCTACTTATAAATACATTGAGATGGATGGGGAGATCCATGAAACAATGAGCCAAGGTTTCGAAGCCTTGAACGTGAATGAAACATCTGCTGTACCTGGAACTTCAATGACATCATACCAACAAGCCCGGAAGGTTGTTGAGGAAGGAACTGCCCAAGGCTGGGGCAAACTACTACCGGTGGAGAAGAAAGAGGATAGATTTGGGTTGGGTTACAAACCAACTCAACAAGATCAAGCAGAGGCTGCAAAAGAGCCCAACTTTGTTAGTGGGGGAATGCTCACCCCTGATGCTGTCAACAATTTGGAAGACGATCTGGAAGAAGAACGCAACCTGGAAAGCTGGATTCGTCCAAAGATCCCGGGGAGCAGTATCTCAAACTGGTCTTCCCAGGAAATTATAAGAGTTACTCATGCAGAGTAATTATTATTTCCTGTATTTTTATAGCATGCATCAAAGTCTTGCATCTTGCCCAAGATGACAAGACTCATTTTGTAATCGGGCCATCTGTACTTTTTGTGCAACAAGATTAATCAATGAAATATCAGACATCTTTTGGCAAACTAGTCTTTTTTCTTTTCCGCTCACTTTTTTTTCCATTTTTCTTTTTTGTACAAAAAATAAATGGCAGTGTTTTCAAAATGACAACTTTATTTCACTTTCCTAAACAAGATTAAAATCAAATCACTAAAATGAACAAACTGAACCCTTGCAGAGTGTGCCTTCCAGACAGCACCGACAACATCACGGCTATGACTTCGTATGACTTTGACAATCCAATCAATCAAGCTGATGAAGGGGTTGAAGAAGAATGTGAGCTTCCTGAAGAGCTAGCCAGGTTGTTAAGGCAAGAGGAAAAGGTTATTACTCCTCACCAGGAGGAGGTTGAAACGATCAATCTTGGTACAAAAGAAGACGTGAAAGAAGTCAAAATCGGGGCCTGCTTACAAGACTCAGTGAAGAGACAACTGATTGACCTGCTTCAAGAGTATGTGGACGTGTTCGCTTGGTCTTATCAAGATATGCCAGGGTTGGACACCGACATTGTTGTGCACAAGCTACCTTTGAGAGAAGAATGCCCGCCGGTTAAACAGAAGCTGCGCCGTACTCGTCCAGACATGGCAATGAAAATCAAGGAAGAGGTACAAAAGCAATGGGACGTCGGATTCCTTGCCGTGACTAGCTATCCGCCGTGGGTTGCTAACATAGTACCTGTGCCTAAGAAAGACGGCAAAGTAAGAATGTGTGTTGACTACCGGGATCTGAACAGAGCTAGCCCGAAAGATGATTTCCCATTACCTCACATTGATGTATTGGTGGATAATACAGCTCAGTTCTCGGTATTCTCCTTCATGGACGGATTTTCAGGATACAATCAGATTAAAATGTCACCTGAAGACATGGAGAAGACAACCTTCATCACACCCTGGGGCACGTTCTGCTACAAGGTAATGCCGTTTGGGCTCAAGAATGCTGGTGCAACATATCAACGGGCTATGGTGACATTATTCCACAATATGATCCATAAGGAAATCGAATGTTATGTGGATGATATGATCGCCAAGTCCCTCACTGAAGAAGACCATCTGGTAAATCTGTTAAAGCTGTTCAAGCGTCTGAGGAAGTACCAACTGAAGTTAAACCCCAACAAATGCACATTCGGGGTGCGATCGGGTAAGCTGCTGGGTTTTATTGTAAGCGAGAAAGGGATTGAAGTTGATCCTGATAAAGTCAAAGCTATTCAAGAGATGCCTGCACCAAAGACAGAGAAAGAAGTTCGAGGGTTCTTAGGTCGATTGAACTACATCTCAAGGTTCATATCTCACCTTCCAGCAACCTGTGGACCCTTGTTCAAATTGTTAAGAAAAGAACAAACGGTCAGGTGGAACAAAGACTGCCAGAAGGCTTTTGACAAGATCAAGGAGTACTTACAAGAACCTCCAATCCTTATGCCTCCAGTTGAAGGAAAACCTCTGATAATGTACTTGACAGTATTAGAAGAGTCAATGGGGTGTGTGCTGGGCCAGCATGACGAGTCTGGTCGAAAAGAGTATGCAATATACTACCTAAGCAAAAAGTTTACCGACTGTGAACAACGTTATTCACTGCTCGGGAAAACTTGCTGTGCTTTAGCGTGGGCTGCTCGCCGACTGAGACAGTATATGTTGACCCACACTACTTTGTTGATCTCAAAGATGGACCCGGTCAAGTACATATTTGAGAAGCCAGCGCTTACCGAACGGGTTGCAAGATGGCAAATGATTCTTACAGAATATGACATCCAATACACCTCTCAGAAAGCCATCAAGGGCAGTGTATTGTCTGAATATCTTGCTGAGCAACCTATTGATGATTACCAGCCTATGAGATTTGACTTCCCTGATGAAGACATCATGTTCATAAAAGCAAAAGATCATGAAGAGCCTGTTCACACTGAAGGGCCTGACCCGGAAGAAGAATGGACTATGATGTTTGACGGGGCTGTTAACATGAATGGTCGTGGCATTGGTGCAGTACTCATTACACCTAAAGGAGTTCACATGCCTTTCTCGGCAAAACTCACTTTCAACTGCACTAACAACGAAGCTGAATACAAAGCTTGCATTATGGGTCTTGAGGAAGCCATTGACCTCAGGATCAAGACATTGACTGTATTCGGGGATTCAGCTCTGGTAATCAATCAAACCAACAGCAAATGGTACACACACCAGGATCATCTGATACCTTACAGGGATTATACAAGGAGGTTATTGACTTTCTTTACAACAGTCAAGCTTGAGTATATCCCTCGGGACGAGAATCAGTTTGCAGATGCTCTGGCTACCATTTCGTCCATGATCAAAGTTCAGGCTGCCAACTTTGTACCTCAGATCTCAGTGTCCAGACTTGACAGACCAGCATATGTATTTGCAGCAGATGTTGTCAAAGATGATAAGCCTTGGTTCTATGACATTAAGTGTTTCTTGGAGGATCAGACATACCCACCTGGGGCATCTTCCAATGATAAGAAAACTTTGAGAAGGCTTGCTGGTAATTTCTTCTTGAACACTGATGGTTCCCTATACAAAAGGAACTTTGATATGGTACTCCTCAGATGTGTTGACAAGACGGAAGCAGATTTGTTGATGCATGAAGTGCACGAAGGATCCTTTGGTACCCATGCAGGAGGGCATGCCATGGCTAAGAAGTTGTTAAGATCAGGCTATTACTGGATCACAATGGATGCAGACTGTTGTGCCTACGCCAGAAAATGCCATAAATGCCAGATTTATGCAGATAAGGTGCATGTGCCTCCCAATCCTTTGAACATAATGTCTTCACCCTGTCCCTTTGCTATGTGGGGCATTGACATGATCGGAAAGATTGAGCCAACTGCTTCGAATGGCCACAGATTCATCCTGGTTGCCATTGACTACTTTACCAAGTGGGTTGAAGCAGCCTCCTATGCCAATGTTACAAGACAAGTGGTAGCCAGATTCCTGAAAAGAGATATCATCTGTCGATATGGAGTGCCCGAACGAATCATTACTGACAATGGTTCCAACTTAAACAACAAAATGATGGCAGAGCTGTGCCGGGACTTCAAAATACAACATCACAATTCTTCTCCTTACAGGCCAAAGATGAACGGCGCTGTTGAGGCAGCAAATAAGAATATCAAGAAGATTGTGCAGAAGATGGTAGTCACCTACAAAGACTGGCATGAAATGCTACCGTTTGCCTTGCATGGGTACCGCACGTCAATCAGAACATCCACTGGGGCAACACCGTATCAGCTTGTATATGGTATGGAAGCAGTCCTACCTGTTGAAGTTGAATTACCCTCCTTACGGGTACTGATGGATGTTAAACTGAGTGAAGCAGAATGGATTAGGTCCCGATACGAACAACTGAGTCTGATTGAAGAGAAAAGATTGGCTGCAATCTGTCATGGGCAGTTATACCAGAAAAGAATGAAGAAAGCCTTCGATCAGAAAGTCAGGCACCGAGAGTACCAAGTAGGAGATCTTGTGCTGAAAAGAATCCTCCCTCCTCATACAGACCACAGGGGCAAATGTACTCCAAATTATGAAGGACCATTCGTAGTAAAGAAAGTTTTCTCCGGTGGAGCACTGATGCTCAGCACCATGGATGGTGAAGACTTCCCGTCCCCTGTAAATTCAGATGCAGTTAAAAAATACTTCGCATAAAAATGATCCGCTGGACACAAAAACAGAATGTAAGTCCAGGCAAAAATAGGGCATCCCGGCGAGTCAAAAACAGAATAAAAGACTCGGGCAAAAATAAGGGAAAATAGACACACAAAAAATGTACACCCGCTGAGTTGAAAAGCCGCATTGGACAGCTCGGGCAAAAATGGGTATCCCGATGGATTGAAAACCCGAAAGGGCGATCCATGAAAAATAAGGGAACAAGCGAACAACTGCATTCTGAATTCGTCTGTATCACTTACAACTTGGTAAGCTTTGAAAGGATCGAGCTTCAATCAGAATCAACATTCCTCAGAAAGCAAGATGAGAAGAACGTCAAAAGTCATACGAGTCATAGCAAGAGAGGAAGCTCCTTAAAGCGTCATCAACATTGCCAGCATCTTGTTTTTCAATTTGTAACGGTCTCCTCATCTCAGGGGATTTGTTTCTTTGACTGTATCCCGCCAATTCAGGGCATATGAATTAATAAAAATCAGATTTTCAGTCATGTCTCGTCTTGTACATTTTTATTTGCAAAGATGTCTGATGTCTTAAAGAAAAAACTGATTGCATGAATACAGATGCTTATCTTCAAAAAATATAATAAAGTCACATGCTTGCAGGAAATATACTTACTCTCAGAAGTGTCTAAACTCCTATGACGGAATCCAATAAAGGATACCTCGAGATTACTTGTGCGTTTCTCTATCTTTTCAGAATTGCAGGTATCCGGAACGCAACTTGGGGCATGTAAGCTTCATCCCAACAAGCTGACAAATCAACACTTAGCGCCCAAAGGGTCTTCTCCCCAGCTGAGTTGCCACTTATTACTTATCCCCATCAGAGTTGCCAGGTGTAACACGGTGGGAGAACTGACTTTTAGTTATGTTGCGGATAGCAAGAGTCGCCACCGACTTTTATTTTATCCAAATGGAAAGGATATAAAAGAACAGGAAAGACCTTAAGAGAATATTTTGGGTCCGGGGGGTAGGTTATGTAAAGGGAAGGTGTTAGCACCCTTTACATCCATGGTTATCCATGGGCTCTTAGTTACTTAGCTCACTTTTGAATTGTTTTTGAAAGTGTAGTGTGTGTATAGAAAAATTTTCAGAATAGTTGATAATGATCCATGTTCGGATGCGTAAAAACTTGTTTGAAAATTTGTTTGAAATTGTGGAAAAGTTTTGAAAGGTTTTTTTGAAGTGAGCAAGTATATAAGAGGAACCTACCCTAGAGTTTAAAGTCTTTCTTGTTCTTTATCCTTTCCTTGGTAAGACTATCCCTACTATTAAGGAGTAGGTAGTCACTACCTTGGATGTGAGGGACATGAGAGGGACATATGTTATTATGAAGGCAACTGTGGGGTGTAATAAGCGTATAGAAGGGACTATCATCATTATTCGAAGGGACTCGATTCGTAAAGGCAACCATGAGGGACTTGATGATGTTTTACTTTAGGGACTTGCTTTATACACCCCACTTGACCATTATTCGTAGGCAACTTGAGGGATAACCTTAGAAAGTGAGACGGCGATAAAAATCGACTTACGTGTGTGTGAGTGTTAAGTTAATTATCTTTGATTAAAAGTGATCTAGGATTAATTTTAAGAACATACATGTTTTGCACTCCCTAATTACTAACCATAGCAAAAATAATAATTATAATATTACAAAATTTACATCCAAGAAGCAATTACAAAATTATAATAATAAGCAAAATAAATAACAAAATAAATAATAAATAAATAAGCAACAATAAAAAATAAGGGGTTAGTAAATAATAATAAGTAAGATTAGCAAAATAATGATAATAAGCACAATTAAGATATAAATGGGTTAGTGATAATAATATAATAATAATAATAATTAGAAAAGTAAATAAGGTTAGAGAAATAATAAAAATATAAGATAAATAATAAATAATAGTGTAGTTAGTAACAATAATTAAAATAAAATAAGAATAAATAGAAAAATATTAGAATGACATGATAAACACAAATTTTAATTTTAATATATAATAAGAATAAAAATTTTGAATATAATATAATTATAAGTTTTAATTATTATAAAATTTTAATTATCTCTAAATATATCAACAATAAAAATATTTACATATTATGGAGAAAATAAATTTTAAACAATAATCATATTTACAAAATTTTTAAGAATTATAAGGAATATATATAATAATTACATTAAGAAAATAAATTTATTTAGAAGAAAATAGAATTAGGTTTTTAAAAAAAATAAATTAGGGTTTGTTTTCTTTTAGAAAATATTTTAGGGTTTTAGTTATAAATTAGGGTTTATGGAATTAATCTAAACCTAATTATCTAATTTATTTACAAGCATATATACATAATATAAATATATATTTACAAAATAAAACAAACATTTTTATATTTGAGAAAATAAATTATAATATATATTTTTTAGAACACAAAGAAAATAATAAAAGGTTATTTAGGAATTAAGTTTTTTATAATAAACAAAATATAATTTAATTAAGAAAATAGAAAAAAAAGTGACAAAAAATTAGAACTTACCTTAGCTGGGTTTGAACCCAGGTTTCTATGCTTGCCAGCACCAAAACACACCATCCAACCAACCATGCGTTGGTGATAATGAAATAGGTCCTGCTGGTTTTGTTCTTGATTTACAAAATATCCTGGAAAAATAAAATATGCAAAAGGCATGGGGTGGGATTTGATCCCAGGACCTTATGAATGCAAGCATGCGCGCGCTACCGCCTGGCTGGGAGAGCCCATCAGGGTCCTTACAACATACGCCTGCAAAGCTTACCACCAGGACACACACGCGCGTGTGATAACAAAACAACAAAACAACATAAAATAAGTTAACATTATTTGAATTTCTGGGCGCGCGGGAAGCAGCTTCATCTTCTCCAATTTACCTGCGAAATCACTTTTGAATTTTCCTGCGAATATTGTTGCAAGTTCTTCATGGTTCTTGACCTGCGAAAATCAAACTCACACCAAACAGTAATGATTCATCAAATTGATTACAGTTTTATGATCCTTAGGTCTCATAGAACACTCCCATGTTCTTAGAATTTATTTAAACTCATTGAATCACCAAACCCTAATTTCAAGAGCTAAACCCTAACAATGGCCGAATCTGTTCTAGGCAAGGAAAATCCAATTAATTTGTCCAGAATCGTTCCTTGGATCATCACAAACACAAAAGCACAAACAAAATTCATTAATGATGCACAAATAAGTGAAATCGAAAAAATGAAATTTAAGATGAAACTTGATTCGGGTTTAGCAATATGTGATGCTATAAGGCAATGTGATGATCAGTTTATGTTCCATGATGATCAAGGAAGCCAGCCATGTCCTTAAAATACCTTGTAGAGCCTTGGAATAGAGAATCTGAATCTCACTTTTTTGATGAATTTTTGAACAATGAACTTACCTATGGGCTGCTGGAATTCGTCCCCTCTTGTTAGGTTTATGTTTAGTATATATATGTGAGTGAATTAGGTCAGAAATATGGATTGGTTGTGTGAAGATTTGATCCAAAAATATTGAAAAAGATCATGGTGTAAAAGTTCAAATATTTGATCATGAAGACTTACTATTCTTGGACTAATCACATGATTTCCTTCTTTTTAAACTTCAATCACCAATTAAGAATTTCTAGAACCTCAATCTTCACCCAAAAATAGATTTTCATATTTTATATTTATTTAAAATGATTTTTATGAATTAAATCAATAATAAATAAAAATAAAATAATAAAAATGCTGAATTTTGGTCAATTGGGTCGTGCACAATGTTATGAGGTGGATTGGATCACAACTTAGCAAGCCCATTTGGAAAGAATTACTTTTAGACCTCCATTTTCAACATAAACCATCACAAAATTTCCCAACTTTGCAAGGGCATATCACCCTCAATTTTAAAGGTATGGGGGTGTTCTTGGACATTTTGGAAATCTTGAAGAGTCCTCTAAACAACCCCATTGGTTTCAGGTCCATATCATTTACCAATCTCAAGTTATGCCCTTTTGAAGTTGTTGACTTTTTGTTGACTTTTGAAATGACCTATAATGTCCTAGCTTATATTTTTCAAATGAAGCATTTTTGGGCTTAACTTTCAACATCAAAGTTGTAGAGAATTCAATTTCCTTCAAAATGAGCTTTGGATGAAGACTTGGTGATGAAGTATGTGAAAGTTATGGCTGGTCAAAGTTCAGTTGACTTTTACTGAGGAAACCCTAATTTAGAAACTCCTGATTATTGATGATCTGGAATCTCCTTGATGAATCATGATCAACCCTTGATCAAATGATGAATTTTACTTCATATACTTGATGTTGGCAAAAAAATCATGAAGTTTGACTTTGGTTTGACCACAGTTGACCTCAGTTTGACTTTTTAACTGTATTGACTGATTTTGACTTATCTGATCATCTGACTGAGCAAACTTTTGAGAAAAGTCTTGAAACTTGTCATGGGGGTTCTTACACACATATAAGATGTTATGAAGCTCATTTGTAGTATTGGAAGTCCATTTAGCCTGATTAAAGTCAAAACCCTAGTTTTTGATGCACTGCCTAGGAGGTGCATTGTCTGAGGGAATTGTCAACTCTTCTGACCAATTGTGAACTTTGTGAACCTTGTGAATCTTCATAAAGTGTCTTGTGAACCTCATGGGAGGTATTGTGAAGCTTGTGAACCTTGTGAACCTCATGAAGTGGCTTTGTAGACCTCATGAACCTCAGGAAAGCTTTATATTCATTGTGAATCTTGTGAACCTTGTGAACCTTCAAGAAGTGACTTGTAGACTTCATGAACCTCATGAAAGGTATTGTAAATGTTGAGAAGCTTGTGAACCTTGTGAACCTTCAAGAAGTGACTTGTAGACCTCAAGAAAGGTATTGAAAGCATTGTGGAACTTGTGAACCTTGTGAACCTTCATAAAGTAACTTGTAGACCTTATGAGCCTCATGAAAGGTTATGGAAATGTTGATAAATTTGTGAACCTTGTGAACCATCATAAAACACAAAGTCTTGTATTGTGAGGACAAATTTTGGGGTGCAACACCAGGCATCACAGAAGGCGCCCATGTCCCCGGCTGAGTCAAGAAGCTACCTCAACGGAATTTCTAGGGAGGCCTTTCAGTGATTCTTCTTTTCTCCCCAGCCGAGTTGCCATTTCAGTCAAGGAGCTACCTCCCCACAGAGTCTCAACCTCTGCCCAGAAAGAGCAGTGCATTGAAGAATCCCAACAGAGTGAAGAAAGCTGCTACAAACCCCAGCAGGGTCCCTCGTTGTCAGGACAGGTCTATCAGTGACCCGAATCCCCAAGCAGATATCATCTCATCAGATCTACCAATGATCTCATCCCCAGCTGGGATGTCCATTTTCAAGCAGATCGATCGAAGATCTTCGTGGCAGCGGGATCCGAATCCCGGTTTGGTATCTTTGCATAATCATAGCATTCGCATCATATTCACCCACAAAGCGTAGCATTCCGTTTAACACGGAGCATTACGGCAAAAATCAAGCATATAGCATAATCATAAGCCATGTTTTGGATTAACACTTGTGAATAATGACAATCCATCAATATGCAGAATACTTCCCCCATATCCCTGGCGGAGATTTCCCAGCAAGAGCAGTTGCCTCACATTCACAAACACCAGTGTATATACTCTCCTTTGGCACCCGTCCGTGTCAATACTCACCCAGTAAAGTCGCTTGAACATTCTGTGCAAACAATAACACTCGTATTACAGATACTTTTCGACACCCGTCTGTGTCATAACCCCAGCAGAAAGCCAAAGACGTCCTCTTTGCACTCACATATACTTATATATACAATCCTTTGACACCTGTCTGTGTCATATCCCCAGCGCAGTCACCTACACTTTGTATATCAGATACTTGTTTATATTACACTCTTTTCCTTTCGACACTCGTCCGTGTCACTCTCCCCAGCAGTTAAATACTCATCTATATACCAATCACTCTCATACAGATATATCCCCACAGATTCAACACTAGTCCTTGTTCTTTGTTAACTCGTTGGTACTCGTCCGTACCATCATCTCAGAACATGCGTCAAAAGTATTGTTTCTACATGATACTCGTCCGTATCATAGTCTTAAGGATGCTCGTCCGCATCTTTAATCCATGCACTGTGTCAAACACTTTTGTCCTCTTGAATATAGATACTCGCCTGTGTCTACTATTCACCAGAAGAGTCCCTTCAGATTCAACACTCGTCCGTGTTCTCTGTTAACCCGTTGATACTCGTCCGTATCATCATCTCCGAACACGAGTCAGTATTTGTTTCTATCCGATACTCGTCCGTATCGTAGTCTTAGGGATGCTCGTCCGCATCTTTAATCTATACACAGATACCTAAACACTTATACCCTTTGTTTCTTGGATGTAAATACTCGTCCGTGTTTACTATTCCCTAGTAGATTGCCAACAAAACAAATTTACTTTTTTTATCTGACACTCGTCCTGTGTCATGATAAACCCTGAGAGCAGCTGTACCCTGCTAGGTGGTCGTCCTCCACCTCTTGATGGTCGTCCTCCATCATGCTCATCCGATGGCCATCCCCGTCGTTGACTTTTAGCAGCCGTCCCCTGCTAGGTGGTCGTCCTCCACCTTTAGATGATCGTCCTTCATCATTTTATCCAATGGTCGTCCCCATTGTCGATTTTGGTTATCTGGCATTCGTCCTATGTCATGACAAACCTTGAGAGCAGCCGTCCCCTGCTAGGTGGTCGTCCTCCACCTCTTGATGGTCGTCCTCCATCATGCTCATCCGATGGCCGTCCCCATCATTGACCTTTTATCCGGCATTCGTCCTATGTCGCGATATTTTCGGCAGCCGTACCCTGCCAGGTGGTCGTCCTCCATCTTAGATGACCGTCCCTCATCTTATCCCCAACAGAGCAGCCGTCCCCTGCTAGGTGATCGTCCTTCACCTTTGATGACCGTACCTCATCATCTGTTTATTTCATTTATTCTTTAACCCGATGGCCGTCCCCGTCGTGGTCCCTTTTTCTTTTTCCTGATGATCGTCCTTCATCAGTTTAGCCCGATGGCCGTCCCCATCGTTGGTTACTTTACTTTATGAACTTGATGGCCGTCCCCGTCATGTTTCATTAATCCCCAAAGAATTTTACAGCTTTATCTTGATGGCCGTCCCCATCATAATTCTTTTATCCCCAGCATGTCGGCCGTCCCGGTCATTGCTTTATTTTCCGCACTTTTCCCAGCATGTCGGTCGTCCCCGTCATTGCTCTTTACCCAGCAGTCGTCCTCTGCTCGACGGTCGTCCTCCGTCGCCCACACTTTACAATATACTTCATTTTCTTTTACAATCTATATCCCTTTTCTTCTTCATTCGGTGAGTGCAAATTTCGGACTGTCTTTGGTATTCAACCACAAGTTATCTTGTTTGCCTGTTAAGCCGTTGCTTACATCCTGCACAACTAACTCATGTTTGAATAGGGGCAGCTGTAAACACCCCAAATTTGCCCTCACCCATTCACACCATGGCTTGTGATCATTTCATATGCATAAACTCAATCATGACATCTCATACCACAATTTTGAGTCTCTGCATAGATTCAAAGTCATCTGCATCTAGGGTTTGTGATCTGAGCAATCCAAGGGCTTCTTGAGCCACTCCAAAGGTCATCAATCACTTCAAAGAGGTCCATGTGTGTTCAAGTATCATATTATATCCTCTCAAAGTCAAGAATGTCAAAGAATCACAAGAACTGGGAATGGCATGAAGGCAGAGCCAGGTTTGACTGCACAGATGACCTAAAATTAGGGTTTTGGTTTCAGAGGCCATAACTCCAAATTTTTTGGTCATTCTTGTTTCTATTGGTCTCTATATGGTATAGGGAGTATGCATATCAATTTTCATGAAGAAATTCCATGGGGAAGTCATCTGATCAAGAGTTGACTTTCTGGACAAGTCAGTGCAAAATCAGGGCATCTGAGGCCCCCAATGACCCAACCAAGGGGTGATCTTCATCATTTTGAGTGTATTTGATCTTTATTTGATCATAGAAGAAGGTTGAAGTTCACAAAATTCAAAAATTACAAGTTTTTGTAAAGTTGACTTTTTAGGGCATGGTTGACTTTTAATGAAATGTCATTTTATGCAACTTTTTCAACCCTTGATTTTTGATCCAAAAATGCTTCAAATGGAAAAACTTTGGTCATGAAAGTTGTAGATTAGATCTTTCCCTTTTCAAAAAGTACAAGAACATGACCTAATTCATTTTGGATCAAAAGTTATGGTGTGACAAAGTTGGCAAAAATCACTAATTTTCAAAATATGCACCAATTGGAAAACTTGCAAAAACTTTGTACCAAGGCATTTGTGACTTCTAATTCATGTCTAACCATCACACAAACATCACATGTACCCTAAAGTTCAGAATGGACCAAGAGTTTCTCATATTTCATGGCTTGTGAAACAAGATATTTCCATGTGAACCAAAAGTGATCAAGTTGCAAAACCATCATCACACTTCCATCCACTTGCTGCCTTGGCTGCTGAACCAACCCTAGCCTTTCCCCTCACCTTGCTGCGCCAGCCCACACCCTTGTACTTGGCTAGAAGTTGCCCATGCTTTCTCTTACACAAGAGTGGACTTTTTGCAAAAGCTAGCACACCTATCACAAAAGGCCAAGTCACATCATCTGACCAATGGCATTTGTTTATGCAAAGAAAATTCCAGCCATTTCACACAACAAGCCAGCCTGAAAACTCACCACAACACACATTCACAAACTCTCTCCAAACTTGCATTTTCCTTCGAATCTGATTCCACAAGCCATAAACACTCAAACAAACTCCACTAATCATCTCACCATGCTTCATTGATCCCAAACCAACAAGACATAAGCCTGAAACCAGCAAGAACTCAGCATCCCCATTTTCACTCCCTTGAGCAAAAACCTTCAAATCTCATCACACAACTCACAAACACAAAAACCCACTTCATAGATCAACTCAACATGTTCCTCTGATCAAAAAGCATCCATCACCATAGCCTAAAACCTCCAGAATCCCAAATACGATTTCTCTCCCCCATTGAACAGAACCTGCTCAAACCTTCAAACCAGCTGCCACAAACCCTTTCCAAGCATTGAAAGCTTCTCAAGAGGTCAAGTGGAGTAGATTTCAAGCAGGAAACTAGCCAGAAAGTGTCAGAGATCAAAGCTCCAGTTCAGGTGAGCTTCATGAACTTTTTTTCCAGAGCTTGCTTTTTAAGTTTCTAGATGGTAAAGCATGCTTCACTGATCACACTGAACTAAAAATTATTGAAAATGGTTGAGAAACGAAGTTGTATTGCTTGTCTGAAATTTTGGCAGTTTTCGTTCTTAGCTTCGATTCATGGTTATGGCTGGAAATAAATGAGGTTTGAGGTCAGGGATGAGTTTAGGAGAGTGAAAGGAACAAATCTGGAGCTTTAGAGCTCCAGAAATGACCTAGGGAAGGATTTGGAAATTTTCAGGGAAGGAGGTCACCGGAGAAGACGACCGGAGTTCGTCTCCGGTGACCTGAGAGTCATTAATGTGTAATTAGGGTTAGGGCTTCAAGTTTGAATTTCAGGCGTTGGATGAGTTGACTAAGTCTTTTCCCGCGTGCATCCAATGGCTCAGATCATGTCATTAGTTTTAATTAGGTTTAATTTAATTAATTAATTGTGTTTAGCCAAGTTTGAATATAGACCACTAGATCTGGCGCGCAGTCAATGGTTTCATTTCCAGATTCAATCCCAGCCCCTCATTTGGCATACTTCAGTTTATTTTAATTTTTGTTTCATTTTTTCTCATTTAATTTGTACAATTTATTAAAAATAGTAAAAACCATTTAAAAATTATGAAACTTTTTGTCAAGAGTTTCACTAATTTTTAAAACACAAAAATATTTTTATTTTCATTTTTAGCATTAAAAAAGTATTTTTAAATATTTAAAAGTTTATTTTTAATTGATTAATGAAAATTAATTTATTAAAAATACTTTTAGGTATTTAAAAATCACCAAAAAATTCATGAAATGTTTTAAGACATTTAGGAACATTGTCCAACCTTCAAACCAAATTTATTTTTTGATCTTGATGCATTTTGAGAATTTTTCATTGAATTAAAATCATTTTGATGCATTATTTTGATCCAAACTTCAGAAAATCATTCCTGCCTAACCATGAAGAGTTGGACCTTGATTATTTTTGCATTGCATTGTGTTTAGCATGTAGTTTGTGAGATTAAATGGCCATGATTTGATCTTTCATTTTCAATTTGTTTGGTATTTTCTTGTTTAGGAACCCTAAAACCCTAGGAAACTTAGAAAAATCATAATTTGAGAGTTGAGACCTCTCCTTTGGGCAGTGAGTTAGTATAGGTTTAGGGATCCTTTGAGTGCATTTTCAATTTTTTATAATGTTGTTTGCTTCTGATTTTGGTTTGTGTTTGATACTTTGATCATAAACCCTAATTTGGGCTTCCATATGCATCCATCTTGCATTTTCTTGCATAACATGACTTGCCATGGCATTTTATGCATCCATGTGGTTCATTTAACATCATAAGACATATTGAAATCATGTTTGATCATTGCATCTTTCATTTGCCATGTTTTATGCCATAAGCATCTCATAACTTTTCATGTATGTTCTTGGTTCTTAACTTGCTCCATTTGCATCCATGAGCTTGTATGATCATCTCCATTTGTTGTCTCATGTTTGTATCACTTCATAGCATCATTATCATCATAAACATGCTTCTGGTTTTGATTTACATCATACCATTTCATCTCATGTTGCATTGCATTGCACTTTCTTTTCTAACTTTTCAGGTGGTAAGTGGCTTTGAGAAGTGAATTTGCCTTCACTTCTCATAACTTCTCTTCATCTCTCTCTTGCATCCATGCTGCATTTTTATATGTGTTTGGGTTTGAGCTTGCTCATTCTTCTTCTTCCCACTTTCTTTCTTCAAGTGACTTGTCTTCTTAAATGAAGCAAGTTACTTTGCTTCTCTTTGCTCCTTTCATTTGCTTCCTGGTGGTTCCATTGAAGACTTCTCTTGAAAACCTCACAAACCTTAGGAACAACCAAGCATGACAATGATTAGGGTTTTGATTAGTCCCCCTTTAGATTTTACCTTTGTGTCTCTTTGTGTCTTCTCTTCTCATCTCATAATCAGGGACTAAACCCTAAAGGCTTTAAGGCTTTGTGATTAAGCTTATGCCTGCATCCTTCTCTTAGGATGGAGTGTATAACTTTAATCCTAAGTGTTAAACCCTTAATGTGTTTAAATATCTTAATCAATTCACATAATAATCATCAAGACATCACACTTGTAACTTGGGCCTTGCATTAGGGTTCTATTTCTTCCTTAATTGGTTAAGAAGGACTAACCCTAGTGTTAATGGACAAGTCCCCCTCAAGTTGTCTTACAAACCATAAAATCCACTTCATCATCATATCATTAAATAAAATCCATCTAATAAAGGATTGTTTTGTCGTGAGTTTAATCCCTGATCATGGATTAAGTTGAGGAGCTTTCCTCAGCTTAAACATTCTCATCTATTATCCTTCTATTAGGATGATGTAATGAGTCTGTTTAATCCTTGATTATGGCTTAACCTCATTACTTAACACTAAACAAAAACACCAAAAACATCTAATTAATCACAAGTAGGTTAATGATCTTAATCCTATACCAAAGGTGATTAAGTGTGAGAATCTGACTTCACACTTAAGGTATTCTCATTACCCCTAATCAGAGGGAAGATGTGATGAGTTTACTAACCCATTGGTTTAGGCTTAAGCTCATTAATTTATGACAAATTTTCAAAAGCAATAAAAGACTGAAAATACAAAAACAAACAATAATCGTCTCCTTCGGGATTCTTTTCTCATCATCTTCACTCATAAACAAGAACCCGCTTCTTCCGTCTAATGCAAGACAGTTTGCATCTGTGCCAGACAGATCATACACTTGAGCATAGGCAAGTAAGCAGTTCATAAGTCAATTCATCTTTCAGTCTCTTTGGGTCGAACTACGGTGTTCTGACTTCCTCATTGCACGAGAGGATACGTAGGCATAACTTAACAGTTATCGAACAAAAGTCTCTGTATATCCCCCCTCTTTCCAGCATCTTTCTCTTAGCTTCATTATCTTGAGCAATTCATCCTCATTTCTTACACTGACACTGTATATATCACACTTCACACTGTTTTTACACTGACACCTGTACATCCTTTTCCAGCTATTTTATACACAAATTGCACTGACACTACCCCTTTAAAACACAAATCTTTTAAGCGTGGATCCCGTCGAGTACGGCGGACAATCTGGGTGCTAATACCTTCCCAGGTTGTAACCAACCCCCTTTCTCAGTCTCTCTGGTTCGCAACCGTCTTATCCATGTCTTTCTAGGTCTATGCAGCATTGCCTTTCCTCCGGGATAAAAATGCCTAGCTGGCGACTCTTTTCATCCCCAGTGAGTTCACTGCTGTGTGTTCTCACTGTCCCTCTCGCCGACCGTTCGCGTCTGTACCTTTATTTGGGCCTGGTCCCATCTATCGGGAGCGACAACCTCCCTTTTCGGGTTTTCAATCCGTCAGGATACCCTTTTTTGCCTGAGTTGTCCTTGCGAATTTTCAACTCACCGGGTGTACAGTTTTTCCATTTATTTCCCTAAATTTTTCTCGAACCCTTTTCTCTTTTTTTCTCTTTTTTTAGGTTCGTCGGGATGCCCTTTTTTGCCTGGACTCTCTTTTTCTGTCCAATTTCCAAGAGCCTGCAACTTTCCTAACCAACGAAAGATTATCCTTCACCGGGAAGTAGAAAGTCTAGAATAACTCTGATTTTTCAGGAACCTCTTTTAGTGCATATCCCAATTGTATTCTTAAGAGAATGGGGTTGTAATTGATGCCCCCTGATACTCCTAATAACGACATGTTGAGATAGTTTCCGCAGCTAGCGATAAAGTTTTTCCCATTCAGCCTCGAAGTAAACCATCTAATGTCTTTGGCAGACAATGTACTCAGTTTTTGTGCCCAAGTTGTATTAGGATCAGTGAAAACCTCAGTGGTAGGTAGGTGTCTCATAAACCATTTGTAGAATAGAGGAGCACAACACCTAACCAGACCGCCCTTCTTCTTCTCGTTCTTGTAATGTACTGAATAATATAGATCACCCAAGAGAGTGGGTACCAGATTCTTCAGCACGAACAAATGAATGGAATTCATGTCCACAAATTTATCCATATCAGCAAAAAGGATGATCCCATATATGGACAATTCTAGGATAGCACAAACTGAATCCCACTATTTTGCCACAACAAGTTCTCCGTCCCTTCTAACTAGAAACTCTAGAGAAAAGCCAAGTACCCCAACTTTAGTAGCAGTCAGATTATCAGATACCTCTGATGAGCTCAAATAAAGAGCTTTGGCAATGTCAAGATGAGTTGGTCTGGTCATCTCTGAATTGAAGGGAATCTGATCTTTGAATGGCAGCCCTAAGATCTCATAGTACTCTTCAAGTAGTGGGCCTAGCTGGAAGTCATGAAAAGTGAAACACCTGAGCCGCGGATCGTTGTACTGCAACAGAGTATGGATGGCACTCCTTTGTGAACTATCCAGGTTAACTACCAGATCCAGAATGTCACCATAGCTTTCTTTGAAGTATCCCAGATGATTCAGGGTAATAAGAGACACCATATGATTGAGCAGATCCACTTTGGTATCAAAGAACTTGTAAAACACATTCCTCTTTCGGACGTCTTCCATTTCTGAAACAGGGGTATGACCGGGAACCGGGAATAGTATGAACCATGAGAATGAAAAAGAACACAAATGATTAATGATGTTATGATGCTTATGCAAGGCAAGGCATGTGATCAGTGACGTGTATGTGTTGTGTCAATCATATAACCCATTGTCTGTGCAAGGTCACAATAGCGATCACAACATCAATTCTCTGAACAGAAATCCCGGATCTCAGAACCAAAGAACCAGATCACAATACCGAACAATACTGGAAAAATGGGTATGTTGGAAGTTTCAGGGTTCCTGCAAACCTGTAAACCCCTCCCATCTCACGGGTGTGCTACTCGGGTCAATATCACAGACTTTCAAAGCCGAATAGCAATAATACGTTCACCATTTCCAAGAAATGGATTATGACCAGGTCAGGGAATCGGTTTGGCATTATGTACTACTCAAGGAGGTCTCAGCTGAGTCTAAGGAAACACGCATCCCTCATAAGTCCCCATCTTCAAGAACTGAATCGAGAAACAATAGTACATTCATCCTGAAGGGTACACTACTATCGTCATACGAACAGTTCGCTTCAACTGAGTTCCTATGAGAGAACCAGGCCATCCTATGAGAGTTCCCAGTGGGCCCTCGGATACGAGTAGGTTTGCCAACAAAAGTGGTCTGCCACTGTCATCACTGGAGAGGGGTGTTTCCACTAAGGTCCTTGAAGATCGGTCACCAGATACACATAACTATCAAGGTCGTACCCTGAAGTGGGGAAAACCCCCACACAGAATAGTTCCAAGACGGTCGCAATCTGGGTGTGGAACACATTGCCACTCATCATGTAACCATGCGAGTATAATGTCTGTCCATGCTAATCATATGGTGCACTCAAGTCCGGTAGTTGGCTTATCTCACAGTAACTCCCACCCACACAAAAAATGCAAACCAGCACAATCCAGTATATATGATGCATGTAAAATAAATACTGAAAGCTATAAGTAAATGCCATAAAGGAAAGCTGTAAAGTAAAACAATAAATGAAAACAATAAAGCTAAACTAAAGCACACAACAGGAAACAGATAAACACCCAAAGAAACAGAAACAAACAAGCGCTAAGATTGACTCTCAAAAGGGAAACCAGAGATTCTAGGTTCGGTCCCCAACAGAGTCGCCAGCTGTCGCTCCCGGGATTTTCATCCTAGTTCAAACGCGAAAGTGACGCGGAAAAGGTAGAGTCACCAACCAGGCATTTTTATCCTGAATGAATGGGAAAGGTAATGTTGCACAAACCTAAGAAAAAAGGAAAGGACAAGGTCCTGTGAACCAAAGATACTGGGTTCGGGAGTCGATTACGACCTGGGAAGGTATTAGCACCCCAGATCATCCGTCGTACCCAACGGGATCCACGCTTGTTTGTCTGTTTCAAAGGGTAAAAGAAATAAAATGTTGCTTAACAAAACAAAGGTTAGTAGGATAAACATGATAAAAGGAATGAGTTAAACAAGTACCAAACAAATCCTAATACAACTAGGACCTAATATAGACTTAATCCTAAGTCTAAGGGACCTAAAAACTATGCAAAGCAAAAATCCAGCAGCTACTACAACTCCTATAGCTCAATCAGCTACTAAATGCAATACAAAATGCAAACAACCTATTACAACTAACAAATAGCGTGTAAAATAGGTGTAAAAAGTCAAAACAACATGAATGCAATATGTTTTTACAGCTCCTGTTTCAAAATGCAGCTATAAAAACAAGGCAGATTTCAATTAATTTTCAAATGCACAAAATGAGTTTTAATGCAAATCAGATAATGCAAAAATTATGCAAGTTAATGCAATAACATGCAATGGATTATTAAGAATGGAATGCAACATCAACCATGTAAACTAAATGATGCAAACTAATTAAGTTTTTTGGAGTTTTTTTACATTATGCAATTTTCAATATGCACATGATTGAATCAAGATGTGAATGACTTCATAATGCAATGCAAAAACCAAAGGTGTACACATTCATTATTATGCTATGAAGGATGCTGAATTATGCAAATTATGATCACAAAATGTTATGAACATATATGCAACATTTATACACAAAAACGGAAACTAACGAAACGCATGTCGAAAGCTATCTAAACTACATGAACTTGTGCCAAATCAGCTCTAAAAATGCCCTAAAATCAAAATCTAACAAGCTATGAAGATTAAAGAATGAATGATGCACAAACATGCAATGAAACAAGCTATTTTCATAAAATTGATCAGTGTTAACCGGTTAAAGCCCTGGGTTAACCGGTTAACGACTTTAAAAACTCAAATCCAGGGGCAAAAATCAACGTGTTAACTGGTTAACCCAAGGCATTAACCGGTTAACACTGAACAGAATGCAAAAAACAACAATGAAATAAGCACTTTTAGCCATTAACCTACTTCTAAAAGCTCCTAATACACTCATGTACATGCTAGCACAAAATTTCTACTCAAACATAGTTTCTTCCTATCTATTTCGTTGTATCTCATATTGATTTCTTTTTATGTAATATCTATTTCTTGTTCTGGTTGTCTAAACTCAGATATATCATCTTATCAATAACTTGATTTGATTTTGTGTTTCTTCCTATCTATTTCTTTGTATCTCATATTGATTTCTTTTTATGTAATATCTATTTCTTGTTCTGGTTGTCTAAACTGAGATATATCATCATATCCGTAACTTAATTTGATTTTGTGTTTCTTCCTATCTATTTCGTTGTATCTCATATTGATTTCTTTTTATGTAATATATATTTCTTGTTCTGGTTGTCTAAACTCAGATATATCATCTTATCAGTAACTTGATTTGATTTTGTGTTTCTTCCTATCTATTTCTTTGTATCTCATATTGATTTCTTTTTATGTAATATCTATTTCTTGTTCTGGTTGTCTAAACTGAGATATATCATCATATCTGTAACTTGATTTGATTTTGTGTTTCTTCCTATCTATTTCGTTGTATCTCATATTGATTTCTTTTTATGTAATATATATTTCTTGTTCTGGTTGTCTAAACTCAGATATATCATCTTATCAGTAACTTGATTTGATTTTGTGTTTCTTCCTATCTATTTCTTTGTATCTCATATTGATTTCTTTTTATGTAATATCTATTTCTTGTTCTGGTTGTCTAAACTGAGATATATCATAATATCTAACACCTATTAGCACCAAGAACTAGCTACAATTCTAGCTACCAATAATCAAAACGAGCAAAACGCAAACAAAACATAAAACGATCAAAGAATGCCATACGTCGAGATGAAGTGAATAAATTAAAAGCGAAAAGCGGTTTCAGATTCACCAACCTAAAAAGAGGAGGCTTGCTTTGGTAATTTTTGCGAGTTGATCGATGCACAAATGAAGAGAAAACCGTAGACTTCAAGCTTCGATCCGCGAGAATGCAAAATAAATGCAATTGATGAAGATCTTGATGAACTCTTGCAAAATCACTTCCAAAAAAGCTCAAATCAATCCAAAACAGCAACAACTTATCCAATAAGCCAAAGAATCAATGTTGGATGAAGGTTTAGCTTCAAGTTCTTCAAGCTTTAATGTAAAACTTGAAGAACTTTTGATGAAGAAGCTTTGGTGAATTTGGAAAAATGGAGAGAAAAGTTGAGAGAATTGAGATGAAAAATGAGATGAAAATGTTAAAATGGTTGAAGTTGTGAGGTTTTGAGTGAATTTAACTTATATAGGAATTAGGATTGGCATGAGGCTTGGGTATGGAATGAGCTTAGGGTTTAGGTTTGGGAAAGGAGGTTAGGACTTAGGCTTGGAGTTAGTTAAATTTGGTTAGGGTTTCTAGAATATTCCTTGGAATATTCCTTGGAAGAGTGTGGAAGAGTCTAGAAAGTGGTGGAAAATCCAAGGCAAAGTGGAGTGTGATGCAAGATGGAAAAAAGTGGAGGGAAGTGTGCAAAACCAACCAACTTTTGAAATTTCTTCACAAATTTCACCTCCGTTAACCCTAGGCGTTAGCCGGTTAACGGATGAAAAATATGAATTTTTATCTCCTTTAATGGGTCAACTTGGAAATGAGCTGGGTTATTTTTGTGATATTATTTTCCTTCTTGAGCTTCAAAGATTGACAAGAGACACTTGATCACAAGCCTCATGCATATGCAAATGATGATTTATTTTATTTATAATTCTTTTGAATGCAATGCAATATGGACGGATATGCAGGATGACGAAGAATAAGCCACTTGAGGTTGATAATAAATTAAGAGGGAAAATTTTAGGGTATTACACTAAGTCTCCTAAGTTGAATGTTTTAGACTTAACTTTTTTATTGTATGCCTTTTCCACTCTCTCCTTTTGTCTCATCATTACATCTATAAGAGATAATCTCTCTTTGTCAAAATCAACCAACTCGTCAAACATCATACCCCAATAGAATTTAGTTTGGATCTCAACTTGCCTTTGAATATTAACTAATTGTAGATGGATTTCTGAAGGCAGCGTTGCATCATCTACATAAACAAGTCGGAATGGCATGGAGTTAGTCGATTATTTAGGAGAATTTCAACATGCCCACAACATTTGGTTTAGAGTTCTATGTCAATTTCTTGGTTTTTCACGCACATGTTTTTTTATCAAACTAATCACAATCTTATTAGTCGTTTCGACCTGACTATTAGCCTGGGCGTAGTAAGGTGTCGAAGTAAATAACTTGAACCCTACTTTTGAGGAAAAATCTACCATTTTCCGCCCTGTAAAAAACTGAGTCTTGGTTTGTAGTAATAGTTCCAGGTATTCTAAACCTATATATAATATGATTTTGAGTGAAATAGATTACTTTTTCTTGGTCAACATTAGGCAGGGGTACTCCTTTTATCCACTTAGTGGAATAATCTATTCCCACATAAATATATCTATGACTTTTTGCCAAAGAGGGCTTAATTTCACCAATTATATCTAAAGCCCATCCTCTGAAAGGACATGGCTTGACTATTGAGTATAACTCACTAGCAGGAACATGTTGAATACATGAGTGCTTCTGTCATTCTTGGCAACCCTTGGCAAAATCTATGTAATCCTTCAACATGGTTGGCCAATACACATCGGTCGAAATAACAATCATTTCATCTTAATATCTTCCTGTTGAGAGCCACGTGATCCCCTATGCACCTCAGAGATTTCCAAATACGCTTCGCTTTCACCAAGGCACTTGAGGAGAATCTTGTTGTGCCAAAATTCATAACCCTTGAAAAGTGCAAAAATTCCCTTAAAAAAATCCTTCAGAATGGATCATAACGCGTCAGAAAAGCCTATAAAAATGAGTCCACGCGCGTGATGATCTGCATCGCACGCACGATGCAACTGATCCATCCCTATCTTGCGACGTTGCGTGTGATTATTCCAATAGTTGCACACTTTTATTCCCTTTTCATCTGATTTTCACTAAGTCCCTATTTCTTTACACTTAGCTAGTTTTTCCTCATTGTTTGGTCTTTCTTCTTTATTTTTGCTCCTCTTTAATTTGTTTTGATATGTTACTTCAATTGAATTCATGCAATGACGAAATGTCATGAATACTCCGTATGCCCGCCACACACCCAACACCTAACACCACCACCACTTAACACAACCTTACACCTAAAAAAGATAATATCTAGTAAAAAACATTAACCTAACCACTTTAGAAGGAGATAAACTCTTCAAAATCCTAGAAAACCCCCGAAGGACCGCATCAAACCTATTCATTGGCGAACCGACCAGAGACCTAAGATAACCATAATAGTTTTCATTGGAAAGTCATTTACCAAGTATGAGTTTCAATCCTAAACATCCTCCTTATTAAATCCCAACAAGCATACTAAATGAAGACTCTAGAAGCTCCTCCTCACATGCTCGAAGAGAATACCTTGAGACCCAAATATTCTCCTCCCAAACTCTAAAAGAACTCACAACCTATTTTAAAAAAAAATACACTTAGGCTTTTTTTTTTAAGTTTAGAAGGATTTTTTTAATAGAAAAAGAATAGTTTAATTTTGGCATAATTAGTCCCCAAGTCCTTTTAATTAATTTAAGATTTCATTTTGGTCCTTTAATTAAAAAAGATTACACTTTCGTCCCTTAAAACATGTTTGTAAGGTTACACTTTCGTCCTTAAAACATATTCGTTAGTATTATTGGTCATTCCCTTAATTTTTTCAAAAAAACTGTTAACTTTGATCAACATGGCATGACAACTAGGATATTGAGTCAGCAAATTTATTTAAAAATTGAAATTTTCTTTAAATTTAAACAAATTATTAATAATGCTTTAAAAATATGACAATTCTTCTTATTTAATTAATAATACAATTCTTCTCCAGTCAAAATTAAAAATCTAAATTAAGCCTATAATCTTTTAATCAATGACATTGGTTTTTCAGTCTCTTTTACATTTAGCGTAAATACTTAGTTTTAGGTATTATTATAAGTCCAAAAGAAAAAAGGAGCAGAGGATAATAGAAATAACAGCACAACAAATAATAAATCCAGATTATGTTCTTTATCTTCATAAAACTCAAACAATACAATATCAGGAAACAAATCAACAAAGTTTCATTCATGTCCTTCTTTTTGTACATACAAATCCAGATCCAAAACACAGTGAAACCAAAAGATAAAATTGGAAAAAAAATCAGAACCAAATTGAACCTAAAGCATAACTGAGTTCAAAGCCAAAAACAAAGTTGAAGTCGAATCAAATACATCCAAACTAAAATACATCAGAAAATGAAAACTTTGAGAGACGTTGATGCGATTTATGCAACGACCATGAGATCAGGAACACGAAAAACACATCGCCGTTGGAAAATGAGGATTCGTCGGAAAGCGCAAATCCGTTCACCCTCTACCACGATTGATTCTTGTCGTTTTCCCTTATCTTATTTTTGTCTTTCATGGTGGGGTTGTCGTTTTGTTTCATGGTGATTTAGGGAAAATATGATTTTAATCACTATACCAGATCTGAAACCAGATATAAAATCAAACACACATAGAAAGATGAAGATGTTTAGAAAGAAACAAATATGGAGATGAAGATGAAAATCAAAACAAAATCAAACATAGGAAGATGAAGATGTTTAGAAAGAAATGAAGAAAGATGATGGAGAAGGATGGGAAGAGATTATGGATGAGGAGAAAGAAAAATAAGATATCGGCTGCTACTACTAGGGTTTTGGAAAGGGAGGAGAAATGTGTTTTTAAATTTGGAATTATAAGATTTGTTATTAAAAAAAGAAAAAGTCAAAAACTCCACGTCAAATATTGAAAATCCATTAGAATTGCCACATAGGTACTAACTAACATTTTTTCCTAAAAATTTAACGGAAAGGACCAAAAAAAATTAACAGAAGAGTTTTAGTGGATTACAGTGTAACATTTTTTTATTAAAGGGACTAAAATAAAATATTAAATTAAGTTAAAGGACAAAAAGATGAATTAAGCCTTTAATCGTAATTGTGAATTGTGTGTAGTTTTAAAAATAAATTGTTGTGTATATTTTTTATATTTAAAGAAAATTATTGTCAAAATTTTAATTGAATATAAACAATTTTTTATTACTTATCTATCAAATCAAAGTTATAAATATATCTTATATCTTACACTATATGATATATTTAGATAATTTAAAATAATGTTAAATATGTTTGTGGTCCTCCTAAACATTTAAAATTTCGTTTTTAGTCCCTCCAAATATTTTCTTCAAAGAATGGTCCTTCTAAAAAAAATGTATCCATGGTTTTGATCCCTAATACTAAAATCGTCGTTAAAATTATCGTCAATTCAGTCGCTAAGTAATAAATCGTCGCTAAAACCGTCGTTAATTCAGTCGCTAAGTAATGAAATTCGTTGCTAAGTTACATGAGGGACCAACAATGCGAATGAGAAATTTTAGGAGAACCATTTTTTGAAGGAAATATTTTGAGAGACTAACAAAATTTGGTATATTTAGGAGGATTATAAACATATTTAATTCTTTAAAATATATTAGATTTGTCAAAGAAAAAAGTATATTAGATTTGATTTTTTTTACAAGTTAATATTTTATTAATGAGAGTACAAGATATACTATAACCCTTCAAGATAGATAGTATAACTTATATGGATCATTAAAGGAAAATGATATTTTCTTAGTTTCAAAATTTAGACATCCTTAATATCTTTTATCTTATTGAACATTGTAGATTCTTTTATTATATGATTACAATTATTGATATGACTATATAATTAGAACATGTATACAAAAGAAGTTTATCTAAAATTGAAATACTTGAATGATGTACATGTCTATACTGATCAATACATACTTTACTACAATTTGTATAAGTGTTCCATCCTATGAATAATTAACTTATCCATCAACACAAGAAGTGTTGAAACATCATAGTCGTAAATTTTGCTTCTCATAATTGATGTTGTCAATTTGTTGAGGGTCTGAAACAAAATGATACACAACAAAATTTAATGGTGAAGACTTATGTGTTTCGATCGTAAAATTAGATATACAGATTTAAAGAAAATAGTGATATAAATAATTTAGAATTTTACCTAGAAGAAAACATTTTGATATAACATTCAGGCTTTCTTCCAAAATCCACGTCCATCTTTTTTATTTGTTGACAAGTTGATAAAAAAGGTACATTGATCATATGGAAACCACCAATTCGCAAACCAATTTTTCCACTAATATATACATCAAACACTGTCTCATATGCACTAATGTCTGATTTTAAATCATTTGCAGCATCAGTGTTAACGGCTCCGCGATTCGTTGTCATTGTGATATCCAAATCCGTCTCATTTCGAGGCATTTGAGAGAAGCCTTTAAGTTTGGTATTACCTAATACAACATCATCACTAATGACTTCCACAAAAAGAGGATCATACAAAAGTTTGAACTCTTCGTTTTTATTTGAGAATCTTAAACCTAAGTTTACGACTGCATCCATTTTGTCCGAGTTATAATTAACCTGAAACTTGTTGATGCTGAATGTTCTAACATTGACTTTTGGCATTCCTGATTTGAGGAAAGCCAAATATGATATCCCGAAAAAGAGAAAAATTACGATGAAGATAAACACGACGAGACATGACCATGCACAACATGCGACGCAACATGGATTATAATGTCTTGTATCAAAATCGTCGACGGAGGTTTCAATATTATGGTTGTGGTCAGGAGAATGGCTTTGATAATTGTTGTTGGAGGGGATTTCAAAGGCAACACGACGACCTGATTTTTGACAATTGTTGATGGATGAATTCTTCACCAACGTTGGCTTGATCTCTATTTCTGCCATTTCTCCCAACCTTTCACCACCATCAAGAGTTCAGTAGGCACATATGTCCAATGTTAGTTTTGCATAATCATTTTTTCGATAAACGATTTTCCACCACAAGTGCATAACTTATCTGTATATAGTAAATCTAAGTTGGCATATAAATGCAACGAATTGAGATGCTACTGCAAATATATGTCATAAATATACTTTCAACTAATAAAATATCATCCATGTTATTTTCTATTGCATAATCTTTTATTTTCAAACACATCTTAATTTTTTTGTAAAATTATTTTTCTTTGTTTTCAATATAGTTATACCAATTATTTTTTTCTTTTTTTTTCTTATAAACGATGCTCGTTTTGTTCTTCTTTTAAACTATATTAGTACTAGTAGTCTACTATTTTTAACTTTATTCATATTCTATTTTTTTAGATATGTTATTAAATCCTTTACTTGACTTGATAATTTGTTAATATCACTTTAAAATAATAATAATAATAATAATAATAATAATAATAATAATAATAATAATAATAATAAGAAGGTTCATAAAATCTAAGTAGTTTTGGTATTTAAATTATTTTTAATTTTTAATTTTTTTATTTACATATAAAAGTTCCGAGCTCGTTTGTTTTATTTTTCTTTAGATGGTAAATTTTCCTATATTTTCAAAAAGACTCTGCATCAATTTTGTTATTTCTAAAGGTTATGGTGTAGTTAGAATTAGTTAGTGCATAACTAATACAAAAAATTAATATAGAGAATTGGGACTCTCTAATTTGTTTACACTGAAAATGGAGCTAATCCGAAATAAAAAAGAGAGATTACAAATTAATTAGAACTATGAAATAAATAGTAAAAGATCTTTATCAAACTCGTAGAAATTACAATTTGAATGAGTAATTTCTCCGCAAAAGATCATTTCCAAACCAATATTTTTATACCCCAAACTGTATTGTTAATATTTCACTCTTCCAATCGGAAACAATTATCATTCCTCAATAATCATAAGCTCCAAGTAGTGGCTAGCCAAACAATCCCTTTTTTGCCCTCTTTAACATTTCTTTACACAACAAAACGAATACCAATCCAAAAAATTCGATAAACACTCTTCCTCAATTTCTTCTGATTTACCTACCCAAATGGCTATTTCTCTCTAAATCCTTTTAACCACATGACAAGTGAAAAAAGAATGATTCAATGTTTCTGAATCTATCCCACAAAAAACACATTCCATTGCATCTATATTAAAAGTAATACATGTACACGCCAAAAGATCCTTAGTTGGAAGTCTATTCACAAAAAGTCTCTAACCGAAGGCCTTTATCTTGAAAGGCACTTTTATCTTCCAAATTAAACCCAAAGTTACATCATGCCTATTGAGAGGATCATAAGGAATATTGAAAGATGCATAAACGGCATAACAAGAAGCCACTGGATATTCTCCATCGGGTTCAAGAGTCCAAAAAATATAATCATTCTCATCTTCGTTAATGCCATGATCAACAAGACGCACCTTCATTGAATTCACCTCGACCAACAATTTGTGTCACAGTCCACCATCTCGGCTAGGCCAAAGTCGGCTCAACACCAACTACCATCACTGGGTAATATTAATTAAGATTAATAGGGTTCTAATATGCTCTGAGAGTTTTCTACTAAAATAATTAGAGCAAACGACGAACTCAAATTAATTAGTTAATATTATCTGACTGAGAGATTTTATTAAATAAGTGACTCGGAGACATTTTTGGATGCCCTCAATTTGGACCAGTTAGATTACTAACTGATAGATATTATTGTTATAAATTTCTAATGTTACATAATATCTAAATATAATAACTTTGTATGTGTGTGTGTGTGTGTGTGTGAGAGAGAGAGAGAGAGAGAGAGAGAGAGAGAGAGAGAAATAAGAGAGAAGTTGGAGAAGAGGAAGAAGATCAAAAGCTTGAAGTTGTGAGAAGTTCTTGGATCATCAAGCTCCATCTTCTACATTCATTCCATATTCTTCATCATCTTCATTGCTAAGAGGTGGGTTCTAGGTAGAAACATTTTATTATAGTTTTCTTGAGTTTCTAGGATTCTAGGTTAGATTTTTATGAAATGATAAAACTTTATGAATTGATGTTCTAAACGATTAAAGTGTTGAATAATCGGTGTAAAATAGTCGGTATAAGTGTGAATGAGGTCAATGATATTTGTTATGTGTTGCTATATGATAAAAATGGTATTTTACTGGTTTTTACATGATGAAAATGCAGGATTTTATGCCTATTGCCATGATGTAACCGACTACACACGGGGTGTTAACTGGTTACCACGTTGAAATTCTGGAAATTCTGGGAAAATTGCACTATGTAACCGGTTACACCTTGGGTGTTAACTGGTTAAAAAAATGTGTCTCTAACTCTCAAAATGTCTTTGTATGAACAATTTTGCACAATGTAATCGGTTACACGGTGTTAATCGGTTACCACTGTAACTCTTCCAAAAATATTTTCTAAAATTTGTAGCTTTTTACTCAGGTGTCCGATTTAGGTAAACATTATATCGATAGAAAGCTGAAATGATGTTCTATCTAATGTAAGAAGAAAATAATACTTTTGATGTGGAATTTAATTATTTACGATATTTTGATTAAATTGTCGATTGTGTAAATTATAACTAGTGAAACATAAAACATGTAGAATAGGGTATTGTGAGGAAACCTTATTACGACACGATAATGAGACCTAGTGATGTATCTAGGAAGTGATACGAATTTGATGGCGATATTTAGGCTTTCGGTATATAGATTCTTGAAGAGGATCATAGGAGTAATTTGAGTATTCATCCGGGAGCTACTAAGATGTATCAAGACTTAAGGAAAATATTTTGGTGGTCCGAAATGAAAGATGATGTGGCACGTTTTGTGTATGCGTGTTTGACTTGTCAGAAGTCGGTGATTGAGCATCAGAAGCCTGCTGGGTTGATGCAACCGTTGGAAGTTCCAAAATGGAAATGGGATAACATTTCTATGGACTTGTGACGAGACTGCCTTTTACTCTAAGAGGGCATGATTCAATTTGGGTGATTGTTGATAGGCTTATGAAGTCGGCTCATTTCATATCTATTAACATCACATATCCAATTATGAAGCTGACGGAGATTTATATCCGAGTATATTTGAAACATGGTATAAAAGAGGCATGTCACATCAACAGTGAAATTAAAACATACAACACATGTTCATACAAAGATATGCAACAAACAGGATAACTTGCCACAGAAGGATTTCATCCTTACACCCGTATTCAAAAGATTCAAATAACAGCGGAAACTAACATAACAACTTAATACTTATATACTTATCATAAATATATCAACAAGTTTGATTCACCAAATATTTCATGTTTATATAAAATATTCATCACCAAAATACATGTACAAAATATATCACAAAAGACATCAAGCCGACCCTAGCTACTCGGTGCTACATATCAGAGCCGACCGACCAAAAGGATGAAAACAAGCTTCACAAAAAGACCTTTAGCAACCTACTATGCAATGCCTCATAGAGCATCATAAAACAACAGAAGGGTGAGAAACATTATCATAATAACATTGTATACAATTATATATCTCAACATATAAAATACACATAAAAACATGTTCTCACCACAAATCATTTCTCATCACCCATATACATCACAATGTATATATATATATATATATATATATATATATATATATATATATATATATATATATATATATATATATATATATATATATATATATATATATATATATATATTCACACTAGCACATTCATTATGCACAATTCACATAAACATATATCCATTCATGATTATTCACACATATACACTACAATGTATACACACACACACACACACACACACACACACACACACACACACACACATATATATATATATATATATATATATATATATATATATATATATATATATATATATATATCCACACATACATATATACTCAAGTATGTTTTCATCAATACATACTTTCATCTCCATATAAACATATATATATATATATATATATATATATATATATATATATATATATATATATATATATATATATATTCATGTTTATTTCACCATTTCACAATTCAGATCATAAATGCAAATCATAGAGACCGACTCACGACTCTATGCAAATGCAATGCAGTACCGACTCAATCATCATCAAGTTCACTCAGGAACTAATTGGAACCATCGCTCGTTACCTAAAGTAACTCCTCGTCGGGCATACGATGTTTACCAATTGCTCACACCCCACATGGGCACACAATGTTTATGGATTGCTCACACTCCACACGGGCACACAATCAGATTGCTCACACCCCACACGGGCACACAATCAATGTGAATAAATCACCCATTGCTCACACCCCACATGGGCACACAATGTTTATAGATTTCTCATATCCCACACGTGCACACAATCCGATCGCTCACACCCCACATGGGCATACGACCGTGTTGTAGTCATCGCTCACACTCCACATGAGCACGCGATGCTACAATGAATTTACAAAGAATCCCACAACACAAGAATGCATACATTATGCTTCACATGCAAAATGACACACAACATTCTTGAAAATGCATACATTATTCACAATATAATTATACACTCATCTTATTCAATTAGCGTACATTTGCATTCAATTTAAGCAATGTATTCATTTGCCAAACGGCCACAACATCACCTCAAACCAACATTTCCATAATTAACTCATTTACGTTTTATCGGAAAAGTCGGGTAAAAGTCGGCTAAAAATTACATATCTTAGCATCATTAGTTTCTACACGTGTTTAGCTTCGAATCGATATAAAGAACGCCTAAAACGGATACCTGAAACTAGAGTTATGAATTTAAAACACAAAAATCCCAAAAACCCTCCAGGCTCGCTGAGCGACCTCAATCTTTGGAAAACTCGTTGAGCGAGGGATTGCTCCCTGAGCGACGAGTGCGATTCTGCACCAACTTAGTTGCGCAACAGTCAACCAAAACCACCAAAAACTCAAACAAAACTCCAATAAACATGATCATTAACATATATTTAACATCATACTTCGATTATAACAACTTCTAACCGATTAATCTACCATTTTCTCACATTCTCATCAAAACCCTAACTTTTCATTCTCTCTAAACTTCACCAAAATAAAAACCCAATCATTCTCATACATACATAATCATATACAAGATTAAGATAACAATGTTTATCACCCTTACCCGATTGTTTCGATTCCTATGAGCAATCTTGATGATTTTCCAACTTTTCCTCTTTTCTCTTCTTTCCTCTTCTCTTACTTTTCTTTCTCCTCTATTTCTTTCTATTCTCTCTTTTCTTTTCTTCCCACTCTTATATCTTTTATTTTCTATCTTTCTCTCTTACTAACTATTTCTACACTTAACTCATTTTCTTCTCTTTTCCACCAAATATCATTTTCTCACAAAATAATAATTCTACACAAATTCTAATTTATTATTAATTAGCAAATGTCTAAAATACTCTCAAATCTAATTTTACCCGAAAATTCACAAAACGATAAAATCGCATATCATACCAACATACCACATTAACATATCAACATATCATATTATCATGTCGATTTCACAAATAAGGCAATCATCACTCAAATAAAATAAAAGACTCAACAAAATAGGGAAATATCGAATCAGGGCGTTACCATTCTCCCCCATTTTAGAAATTTTCGTCCTAAAAAATATTACCTGATTCAAACAACTTCGGATACGACTCTCGCGTCCCACTCTCTAATTCTCAAGTCATATTGCCTTCCGCAACGCCTCCCCACGCCGCTTTCAAAAGCGCAATATCCTTGCCTCTTAGCTTCTTGATTTCACGATCCAAAATCTTAACCGACAAAGCTTCTACTGTAAGGTTATCTCTTACTTCAACCTCGTCCATAGGAATAACATGTGACGGATCCAGAACATACTTCCGAAGTTGCGAAACATGGAACCCATCATGCAAATTCGAAAGATTCGGAGGCAACGCCATACTATAAGCCACAACACCAACTCGTGCAGTAATCTGATACGGCCCAATAAAACGAGAAGTCAACTTCTTCGACTTCAAAGCACGACCCACACCCGTAACCGGTGTAACTCTCAAAAACACATGGTCGCCTTCCTGAAACTCAAGATCCTTTCTTCTCTTATCATGATAACTCTTTTTCCTACTTTGAGAAGCTCCCATCTTCTCCCGAATAAACTTCACCTTTTCCGTCGTTTGTTGTACCATCTCCGGTCCAACTACCGTTCTTTCCCCGGTTTCATGCCAACACAAAGGTGTTCGACATCTCCGACCATACAAAGCCTCAAATGGTGCCATACCAATACTCGAATGAAAACTCTTATTGTAGGTGAACTCAATCAACATTAAATAACTATCCCAAGCACCACCTTGCTCTAGCACACAAGCACGTAACAAATCCTCCAACGATTGAATCGTCCTCTCGGTTTGACCGTCCGTTTGCGGATGGTAAGCCGGACTCAATCTTAGCTTAGAACCCAAAGCCTTTTTCAAACCTTCCCAAAACCTCGATGTAAATCTAGGATCTCTATCCGATACAATACTCTTAGGAACTCCATGTAACTTCACAACCACAGAAACATAAATCTCAGCTATCTTCTCTAAAGGATAACTAATATCAATCGGAATAAAGTGAGCAGATTTAGTAAGTCTATCCACAATCACCCAAATAGCATTATGACCTATTTGCGTATTCGGCAATCCCGTAACAAAATCCATCGATATACTATCCCATTTCCATTCCGGAATATCCAACGGTTGCATCAAGCCATTAGGCTTCTGATGTTCCACCTTAGACTTCTGACAAGTCAAACACGCATACACAAAATGATCTACATCTCTCTTCAATCTGGACCACCAAAATATCTTCTTCAAATATTGATACATCTTATTCACTCCCGGATGAATACTCAAGTTACTTCGGTGTCCCTCTTCCAATATCATCTTTTTCAACTCCACATCATCGGGAATACAAATACGACCACGGAATCTCAAAACTCCAAAATTATCAACCTTGAAATCCTCATTCTCATACATCATCAAATCGACAAATTTCAAATCCAACTTTTGTTTTTCACACACGGTTGCAAGAAAATCATTCGTAACATGTAGCATACCAAGTCTCACACTTCTCGGCGTCATCTCACAAACCAAACTCAAGTCTCTAAAACCCTCCAAAAGTTTCCATTCTCTTATCATCAATGCGGACATATGTAACAACTTACGACTTAAAGCATCGGCCACTACATTCGCCTTACCCGGATGCTAATTCAAACCAAAATCATAATCCTTCAAAAGCTCTAACCACCTCCTTTGTCTCATATTCAATTCCTTTTGATCAAATAAATATTTCAAACTCTTGTGATCACTAAAAAATTCAAATCTTGCACCATAAAGATAATGCCTCCAAATTTTTAAAACAAACACCACAACCGCTAATTCCAAATCATGCGTAGGATAATTCTTTTCATGTACTCTCAATTTTCTTGAAGCATAACCCACAACTTTTCCATCTTGCATCAAAACACCACCTAACCCAAACAATGAAGCATCACAAAACACCACAAATGGTTCTGTCGGATTCGGAAAAATCAAGATCGAAGCCATTGTTAACCTTCTCTTAAGTTCCATGAAACTCTCCTCACAATGAATATCCCAAATGAAAGTCTTTCCCTTATAAGTAAACTGAGTTAACGGAAGTGCCAACTTTGAAAATCCTTCAATAAACCTCCGATAATAACCCGCCAAGCCTAAAAAGCTTCGAATCTCCGTAACCGATCTAGGAACTTCCCATTACATTACCGCATCAATCTTGGATGAATCAACACTAATACCACCATCAAAAATAACATGTCCAAGAAAACTTACTTTCGACAACCAAAACTCACACTTTGACAACTTAGCATACAATTTCTTTTCTTTCAAAATCTATAACACAATCCTTAAATGCTCTACATGTTCCTCTCGAGAGTTAGAATAAATCAAAATGTCGTCGATGAACACAACCATAAAACGATCCAATTGTTCATGAAAAATACGATTCATGTATTCCATAAACACACCCGACGCATTAGAAACTCTGAATGGCATCACGGAATACTCGTAATGACCATACCGTTTTCTAAAAGCCGTCTTTTGAATATCCTCCTCTTTCACCCGAATCTGGTGATATCCTGATCTCAAATCAATCTTACTAAAAACACGTGCACCAACCAATTGGTCCATCAAATCATCGATCCTCGGAAGCGGATACTTGTTCTTAATTGTCACCTTGTTCAACTGTCGATAATCAATACATAACCGCATACTTCCATCCTTCTTATTTACCAACAATACTGTAGCACCCCAAGGAGAAACACTCGGCCTAACAAATATCTTTTCCAATAAGTTATTCAATTGCTTCTTCAATTCTACCAATTCTGAAGCTGACATACGATATGGTGCCATCGATATCGGTCTAGTACCTAGAACTAGATCAATAGAAAACTCAACTTCTCTTTCCGGCGGTACATCCTTAATATCCTCCGGAAACACTTGTGAAAAATTACACACTACTGGAAACACACCGAGCTCCCTTTCGTTCTCCACTGACAACGATGCAAACAAACCAAACAATTGAGCTTCGTCTACTAAAAGTTTCTTCAACTCTTTCGTGGATAGGAAACTCTCTTCTCCATCATCATCTAAAGAAGTAAACCTCACTAACTTTTGATAGCAATCTATATGAACTCGATTAAATTGCAACCAGTTCATACCCAAGATTACGTCCAAACCCTCCAACGGTAAACAAACTAAATCCATAACAAAATCTTTACCATACATGGTCAAAGAACAACTTACACACACCAAAGAAGTAGTTACCGACCCTGAAGCAGGAGTCTCAATAACCATCTCACCACCCCAAAAAGACATAAACAAATTCAAACGCTTAGCGCACTCAAGAGAAATGAACGAATGAATCGCTCCCGTATCAATAATAGTAACTAAAGGCGTACTATTAATAAAGCATGTACCTTTAATCAAACGGTCTGCACTAGTAGTGTCCTTCCCTGCTAATGCAAACACCTTTTCGCCCGCCTGAGCTTGCTTCGGCTTAGTACACTTAGTACTAATGTGACCCACTTCTCCACAATTGAAGCACTTCACAACATTCCTTCTACACTCGGTAGTAGCATGTCCAAGGCCTCCACGGTTTGAACATTTCACTATGTTCTTCCCACACTCAAAAGACTTATGACCCAAATCGCCACACTTGTAACACTTAATGGCACCAGAACTCCATCCATCAGATCTCTTATCAAAGTTTCCCCTATGCTTTCCCTTATCAGCAGGTGTCACGTAAGGTCCACTTCTAGCTTGTTGCTTCCCTTTCCTCTCATTCAAACTCTTGTAATGTGTAGAACGAGCTTTGTTATCTTCCTAAAAAATTCTACAACATTCTGTCAAATCCGAAAACCTTCTTATTCTTTGATATCCCACAACTTTCTTAATCTCTGGACGCAAACCATTCTCATACTTAATACACATCGAAAACTCAGCAATAACAGCAACATAATAAGGATGAAATTGAACTAACTCCACAAACTTAGCAGTATAGTCCACCACGTACATACTACCTTGCTTCAGTTCAAGAAACTCCATCTCCTTCTTCCCCTTCACACTCTCAGGGTAATACTTCCCTAAGAACTCGGTACGAAAAACTTCCCAAGTTATCTCTTCATCATCTTCCTCAAGAGCTTGAATTCTACCGACACACCAATCATCAGCTTCTTCCTTCAGCATATGAGAACCAAGCCTCACCTTACTCTCTTCAGCACAGTCCATGACTCTAAAGATCCTTTGAATCTCTTTCAACCAATTCTGAGCACCATCGAGATCAAATCTTCCTTTGAAGACCGATGGTTGATTCTTCCTGAACTCATCATTAGCATTCACATTCGGCGCTCCCTGCACCGCCCTAGCCATTGCTTCCAAAGCAGCAACCATTGCATTGTCATTTATACCAGCCATATTCTGATCATTCCCAAAAACAACAACAATGGTAAACAACAGTTCAACCATCACAACAACAATACAAACACAACTGACTCGAACACTGGCTCTGATACCACTTAATTTAACACCCCCTTTCTGTACCCCCAAATAATCAATTAAATCATTTAGGCACATATTAAAAATTTTATCAGAGTATATTTGAAACATGGTATAAAAAAGGCATGTCACATCAACAGTGAAATTAAAACATACAACACCTGCTCATATAAAGATATGCAACAAACGGGGTAACTTGCCACAGAAGGATTTCATCCTTACACCCGTATTCAAAAGATTCAAATAACAGCGGAAACTAACATAACAACTTAATACTTATATACTTATCATAAATATATCAACAAGTTTGATTCACCAAATATTTCATGTTTATATAAAACAATCATCACCAAAATACATGTACGAAATGTATCACAAAAGGCATCAAGCCGACCTAGCTACTCGATGCTACATATCAGAGCCGACCGACCAAAAGGATGAAGATAAGATTCACAAAAAGACCTCCAGCAACCTACTCTGCATTGCCTCATAGAGCATCATAAAACAACAGAAGGGTGAGAAACATTATCATAATAACATTGTATACAATTATATATCTCAACATATAAAATACACATAAAAACATGTTCTCACCACAAATCATTTCTCATCACCCATATACATCACAATTCATTTCTCACACTAGCACATTCATTATGCACAATTCACATAAACATATATACATTCATGTTTATTCACACATATACACTACAATGTGTGTATATATATATATATATATATATACATATATATATATATATATATATATATATATATATATATATATATATATATATATATATACATATATATATATATATATACATATATATATATATATACATATATATATATATATATATATATACATATATATATATATATATATATAGATATATATATATATATACACATATATATATATATATACATACATATATATATATATATATATATATATATATATATATATATATATATATATATATATATGAAGATGAAAGTATGTATTGATGAAAACATACTTGAGTGTATATATATATATATATATATATATATATATATATATATATATATATATATATATATATATATATATATATATATATATATATATGAAGATGAAAGTATGTATTGATGAAAACATACTTGAGTATATATATATATATATATATATATATATACTCAAGTATGTTTTCATCAATACATACTTTCATCTTCATATATATATATATATATATATATATATATATATATATATATATATATATATATATATATATATATATATATATATATATATATATTCATGTTTATTTCACCATTTCACAATTCAGATGATAAATGCAAATCATAGAGACCGACTCACGACTCTATGCAAATGCAATGTGGTACCGACTCAGTCATCATCAAGTTCACTCAGGAACTAATTGGAACCATCGCTCGTTACCTAAAGTAACTTCCCGTCGGGCATACGATGTTTACCCATTGCTCACACCCCACATAGGCACGCAATGTTTATGGATTGCTCACACCCCACACGGGCATACAATCCGATTGCTCACATCCCACACGGGCACACAATCAATGTGAATAAATCACCCATTGCTCACACCCTACATGGGCACACAATGTTTATGGATTGCTCACATCCCACACGGGCACATAATCCGACCGATCACACCCCACATGGGCACACGGTCGTGTTGTAGTCATCGCTCACACTCCACATGAGCACACGATGCTACAACAGATTCACAAAGAATCCCACAACACAAGAATACATACATTTTGCTTCACATGCAAAATGACACACAACATTCTTGAAAATGCATACATTATTCACAACATAATTATGCACTCATCTTATTCAATTAGCGTACATTTGCATTCAATTCAAGCAATGTATTGATTTTCCAAACGGCCACAACATCACATCAAACCCACATTTCCATAATTAACTCATTTACGTTTTATCGGAAAAGTCGGGTAAAAGTCGGCTAAAAATTACATATCTTAGCATCATTAGTTTCTACATGTTTTTAGCTTCGAATCAATATAAAGAACGCCTAAAACGGATAACCGAAACTAGAGTTATGAATTTAAACACAAAAATACCAAAAACCCTTCAGGCTCGATGAGCGACCTCCTCCTCGCCGAGCGAGGAAATCTCTGGAAAACTCGTTGAGCAAGGGATTGCTCGCTGAGCTACGAGTGCGATTCTGCAGCAACTCAGTTGCGCAACAGTCAACCAAAAGCACCCAAAACTCAAACAAAACTCCAATAAACATGATCATTAACATATATTTAACATCATACTTCGATTATAACAACTTCTAACCGATTAATCTACCATTTTCTCACATTCTCATCAAAACCCTAACTTTTCATTCTCTCTAAACTTCACCAAAATAAAAACTCAATCATTCTCATACATACATAATCATATACAAGATTAAGATAACAATGTTTATCACCCTTACCCGATTGTTTCGATTCCTAGGAGCAATCTTGATGATTTTCCAACTTTTCCTCTTTTCTCTTCTTTCCTCTTCTCTTCCTTTTCTTTCTCCTCTTTTTCTTTCTATTCTCTCTTTTCTTTTCTTCCCACTCTTATATCTTTTCTTTTCTATCTTTCTCTCTTACTAACTATTTCTACACTTAACTCATTTTCTTCTCTTTTCCACCAAATATTATTTTCTCACAAAATAATAATTCTACATAAATTCTAATTTATTATTAATTAGCAAATATCTAAAATACCATCCACTCTAATTTTACCCGAAAATTCACAAAACGGTAAAATCGCATATCATACCAACATACCACATTAACATATCAACATATCATATTATCATGTCAATTTCACGAATAAGGCAATCATCACTCAAATAAAATAAAAGACTCAACAAAATAGGGAAATATCAACGGTAGGTATTAGTAGTAAGGAAATTTATCAATAGCGAAGGAATACATTTTTATATCAGTCTGTGTCTAAGTTTTAATAGCAAAAGTAATTATTTTAGAAATTGACAGAAACAAAATTTTGCTATAAATTGTGTTTCTATGACAGAAGAATTTACCAAAAACACTAGATTTTGACAGAATTTTCAGAAGAAGTCGTAATAATCGTAGAATGTTAAAAACAATGTTGGTTTAGTCTGTTTAGCCGAATTAGGCGAAAAACTTAGTAGCCCGGAATTTAACGAAAATTATCGGGGTATGTCGGGTATTTGAATAGTTGATTTTTGTTGCGTTGTTTTGTTAAAAAGATTTTGTAAAATCGATTTGCAGGTACAATTGAGTTGATAAGTGATTCCGGTTTACGGAAAAATGCTTAAGTCGTTATGTTGAAGGCCTTATAAGCCAAAGTTGATCTTCAAGTTGCTTATGTCATATAAGTTGATATATTGCTCATGTTGTTATTTTGTTTGTGTTGTAAAGTCATGTATGTCATGCAGATCATTTGCATTTTGTCAAAGCCGTTGATCACACCATGTTGGCCTGGATTGGAAATTATGTTGAAAGTTGAAGGCTTATACATTGATGCCTCGATAACCTGGAAAATAATTTTTAAGTTGGGAGTTCCACTTTGAATGGTACCACATGCATAATTAGTTGCATTTCTTGTAGTTGTTGTTGTTTTGGTTGATGTTGTGAAGTGGTGAATTGGTTGTGATCCCTGTCTATGTATTGCTTATCATATATTGTTTATAATTATCGATAACTCATCCCTTCTGTTTGAATGTTGTCCTTATGTTAGCAACGTGCATGTAATCAAGATGAGTACCAAGTTACTTTTAGTCGAGTCAGTGGTTGTCGCTCTGATACGTAGCACTCGGGGGGATGACGCGTGTCTGTTTTGTTGATTTGTTGCATGCTGAATTTTGCTTTAATTGAAGTACTTTAGAATAATTGTTGTTTATTTCGAAGTTGTTTTATGTTGGATAAAGATGCTACAAGTTGTTTATGAATCCACTGCGTGATGTTTTATAAAGTTGGACTATTTGAGTTTTATGAAGTTAGTTTATGATTATTCCTGAAAAGTGCTATGTATTAAGCATGTTATGCTTTAATTTGAATTTGTTGAAAGTTGAAAATGTGATATCCCGTTATGTGGAAAGTTTTTGTAAACTCGGATTTTAATTATATTTAAAGGGTAGAAATAGGGTGTTACACAACGCCGAAGTGTGACCGGAGTCTTCTCCGGCCGGTGAGGTTTCCATAAACCCTAATTCTATGAGATTAAGTCATAACTGTTTGATTAGGTTTTATCCAACGCATAATACGCTGCCAGTGCATTAATGAAGACACGCCCTATAATGTGATTCCCTCTCATCAGATTGTTTGACTTTGACTTCATGTGTGTGTGTGTGTCCATGATTACGTGTGTGTGTGTGTTTTCTTTGTAATCCATTAAATGAGCATACTTTCATGATGATCTCTCTTTGACTACATCCAAAGGCTCCACCATAACTTCATGGACGCACGCGCTCTTAGACCTGGAATGGTTTGTACTATTCACACCGCCTTCTTTTGAGGCCCAAGCGTATTTCAACTGTTTTTTTACTCACACTGCACCCATGTCTCATTTTTTTTTCATTTTAATTTCTTTTTGCATACTTTTTTATTTTTAATTTAAAAAAATACTTTTCATCATCCAAATATTTCATAAAAATTCATGAAGCGTCTAAATACATTTAAATAAATTTGATATTTTTTATTTCTGATTTCCTTTTAATTTTGCCTTATTTTCATAACTTTCTTCTAATTTTTTTTAAAGGTTCATTCTTCATGATACATGTTCATCTTCATTTAATTGACATTGTTAGGTTCTGAATTTTGACATCAACTTTAGTAAGTGATCATATGACATCTTAAGGCACTTCATCCATATTTTTGTTAATTTTTAGAAGCATATTAGGTTAGGTTTTTAGATCCATATTTGTGCACCATTGTGAATTGCTTTAAATGAAGTTTTGACCTCTAATTGAACATGTTCTCTAATTTTCCTTAACCTATAACTTTATGAAATTTTTTAATTCTATTAATACCTCAAATGACTTGCATCCGTTAATTTTTTCTAATCTCTTTGTGTTGATTTCATTTACTTTTGAGACCTCAATGTTTGTGTGAATGTTACTAGCCTCTAAACCCTAGTTTTAGGTAGGCATATATTCCATCCTATTAGGAATTGTTTGTGCATATTTGTATGTTATTTTATTGACATTATAGGTCTCTTTACTTGTTTTATAAGTCATGTATGAACCATCTTCATTTAGTTTGTGTTTGTGCTTCCAAAATGCATCCTTACTTGAACATGTTTGACCTAAACTTGTTTCTCTTCTCTTCTCATTATTAACTTGACTTGTGTGTGAAGAATAAATGTTTATCCATGCATTATAATTGCATTTAATCCCTTGTAAACTACTGACCTATAATCATCTCATGCATATTCATATGTCATTCATCTTCAACTTGCATCATTGTTGATCTTATGTGATACTTGTTTTAATTCTTTTCACTTCTTCTTCTTCTTCTTACTTCATCTTATATCGTTGTCTTCATAAATTGTATGTTCATTCATCTACATTCATATGAATTCACTATTGATTTTGATTTTCCTTTATGCATTAATTCATGTTCATATGCCATGTGCATTCATACTTCATCTTTGGTTCATAACTTGAACTTGTGTGATCTTTTAGTACCCATCTCGACCTAGTTTGATTTCATTAGGTATCATAACCTTAGTAGACACCCTTAGTACATAGATACTGACTTTAGAGGTCTTCCAACCCTTAGGGCCCTTCGCCCTTAGGTTTAGGCTTTGTTTGATCCCCAGTTTCTGTTTATTGGATGTTTGATGCTCATTTGTCCAATTTTTTTCACTTATGATTTCATATTCCATTATTAAGCTAACATTTTCATGTAGGGGATAATGGTAAGTTGAGTGTGTGGATGTACTTCCATATTCACCTCTCCTCTCACCTCTATAAAGCTTTCTCTTGTGTGATTGTAACAAGCATCTTATGTTTCTTTGACATTTCACTTCTCTTTATCCCTTTGAGTTCTTAACTCAAATTCTATCTTAAAAGTGAGTTAAAACTTGCTTCTATTATATTTTAGGCTTAGGTTTCCATACCTAAATTAACACCTAGGAACATCCATGCATGATAACATTAGGGTGATTCTTATTCCCCTATTAGTTTTTACTTTTTTTCTCTTTGAGTCTTCTTCTCCCATCTCAAAACAAATCTAAAAGCATCTAATAAAGGTTGATACCTCTTTAAGTGCCAAGAGCCTTATACCATGGGGTGCTTGTAAACATTTCATCATGGAATGTGTTATAAGTTGCCTAGAATGTTGAATAAGTCTTTATCATGGAGTTGTATCACAAAGAAAGCTCAAAAAACACTTCTTCATTCTAAAACAACAAAAACACTTAATAAAGGAAGTAGATTAGTATGCTCAAGCCTTATGCATTAGAAATAAGTGTGAGCGTCTTCCTCATACTTAGTGTGCTTCATTATCATTCCATATTGGAGTGATGTATGAAGTACACACTCCATTGCAAGAGACTATAGTACACTCGCTTATGCGAACCCTTCAAATAAAAAACTCTTAAAAAAATTTTATACAAACAAAGACTTATTTCTTTCGGGAATTCTTTTCTCATCTCACTCACTCTTATTGTAAATACGTGTCTCTTCATGTTCTCGTGCAATATGGTAACGCACTCGATTCAACGAGCCTGCAACACCTGAGCTAGAACATTGGTCGTTCCTTTAAAAAAACACAAAAAAACAAATATCATCCCTAGTTACGGGAACTACGTCGCTCTGATTCTCATTCCCGTTGAGATACATAGGCATTAGGGTAGGACCCAATCGAGCACAATTCTTTCTTTTCCCTACATAGATTCCCGTTCTCTTTTCGTTCCTGTTCTTTCTCCAGTTCTAGTTTAGTAGTAGATAAAGCAGATTACAACACCCTTTGATAAATGCAAGCAAATGTGGATCCCATCGAGTACGACGGACGTGAAGGGTGCTAATATCTTCCCTTCACGTAACCGAATCCCTTACTCGTTCTTTCTAGTTTGCAAGACTTTGTTCTTTCCTCCCCCCCAGGTTTGTGTAGAATTACCTTTCCCTTTCCTTGGGATAAAAATGTATGGCTGACGACTCTTCTTCTTTTTCCGCGCCACTTTCACGTTTGTACTAGGATGAAAATCCCGGGAGCGAAATCTGGCGACTCTGCTGGGGACCATGGTTCCCTATGCGAGAGTCTCCAAGCGCTCGTGTGTTTTTGTTTATTGGGTGTTTGTTTGCTTTTATTTATAGCTTTATTGCTTTACTTTACTGTCTTTACTGCATTTCATTTATATCATGCATCATATGTATATATTGTACTGTGGTTTCCTTTGGTGGGATGAGATGATACTGTGAGATGAGCCCACTACTCAGGCTTGAGTGCACTTTATACTTAAGATTGGGAAGTCACTTTTCTTTCATGGTGTAGCACCTTAATTTTTGCCCTAAGTTTTCTTCGCATTTCATCTGCATCTTGCATACAAACAAGATCGCATTGGTTGCTCGGTTCTTCTAAGGTGTAGGTTTATGTCTCACAGGGGATTACCGTTGCCTTTTAATTGCTTTATTTGTTTATGTTTACTAACCATTAATCAAAATCCAAAAGAATTGTTTTCCTTTCACTATCATCTTCAGGAAGAGGAACCATTGAAAATGCCAAAAATAGCAGTCCTGCCGCTCGAGCAAAATTTCACAGACAAAAGTCGAAGTTGATCCGCAAGTAATTCAAATTTATCTGATCAAGGATTTCCCAAGTTAATTGTTTCATTCTAGGAATTCCAAGGTTCATGTGTTTATTTTCATGCCTTCTTCGAAGTACAAAAGAATCGGGCCACAACAACCAAACAATCATGTTTGAATAAAAAATTCAAGTTTATGCTTGGTTAACTGGTTAACCAGTGCGAAATTTGAATTTTTTATTCAAATTCAAAACCATTAGATCATTGATATATTTGGAATATTCTAGATTCATTGGTCTCTGATTTCTCTACATCACTTAGATCATTTCTTACCATAAACCCTCACTAATCACCACTATTTTCCATTTCCCACCAAATTTGTAATTACCAAGCCTAATTTTAATTACCAAAGAAAGTTTCATTCTACCAAATTTCCATACCTAAGGCCTTTAAATAGGACCATAATTTCATTCATTCACCAAGCTTTGAAGAGCCAACAAATCCCTTGCAAAATACTTCCCCAAAAACCAAAAAAATTCACTAAAGCTCTTTTCCTCTTTTTGAAGTTATTAAGAATTCACATTGAATTCTTGACTAACTTGAGCTAAACCTTCATCATACTCTTTTCTTGTTCATTAATTGCAGTATATCTAGCTTGATTTAGTCCAATTTGAAGAAGTGCTTTTGGTAATTCACTCACTCCATAAACCCATACTCACCATTAACATTCAAGATGTAGATCTTTGGTGCCTTTGTTTCTAGATCCTTTGGATATTAATTTGTTGTTTGATTGCAGGGATTTCATTGTATTTTGATTTTTAAAATTCGAGCAAATTTAGATCATGATCATCAAGTATTTGAAAAAGGTTTTGAAAATGGATCATGCTGAATTTCTGCAATTTTTCTGCTATTGGTTCAATGTTAACCGGTTAACCATTTTCAGTGTAAATTGGTTAACCAGTGTTAAACTGAGCAGGACTTGGAAAACTGGATGCATTAACCGGTTAACCATTTCCAGTTCATTCTGGTTAACGGGTTAACACAAGTCAGAATTGGTTTTTTGGCTTATTTAAGCCCCTTTTTGGTTCCTCTTTTTTCTTCTTCTTCCTCCTTTTTATTTTTACCTTAGGAAGCCCTTTTGGAAGTAATTTCTCCTTAATCTCAATGAACTTTGGGTGTAGATTAGAGTAGTTAATGTTCATTAGTTCAAAACTACCTTTAAGTGAATTATTAATTCATTTAAGGTACTTTGCATTAATGATACATTTTCACGTTTGAATCCACCAAGAAGAGGGATTGAACTTAAGGATGGAATAATACCATGAGTGCGACTCAATTTGGTATTCATATTTAGTTTTGTACGTTATTGCGTCCAGATAGTGATTTACATATTGTTTATCTCGCATGCATTAGCACTAATATTTTTCACCTTAATTGGTGGTGGCCGGCCTCATTTGTAGGGTAATTACTTCGTAAATTACCCGGCGATTGCTTAACATAGACCTAAATGTGTCCCGAATTCGGAATAAAAATCTAATTGGGTACTTGCACTTTCATGGACCGTACCTCTTGTTGGTCGCATAATCCCAACGCGCTTAATCATATTGCATTAAGAATCGAGACTTATGAATGTTTGATGCGTAGGTGCATTGGGTCTCCCAATCTCCTTTAAAATTTCATTGAATTCGATTAAATTTTCCTTGATTAATTGCTATAGTGTAAGATGATAAGCGGATCTGGTTGCCCTTTCAATTTTGGTTGCTTTTGGTTGTGGTTGATTAAGTTCACCATACCATGTTTTATGTAAATATTATTATACTATTATTACTATTAATATTTTAGATTCTTGTACTTTAATTTTTTTTTATATAACATTTAAATTCTTGCACTTTTATTTCTTTTATTTTATTTTGCTTTATCATGCTTTATCCATTCATTATCATGTTTATTATTTTCTCTTATTTCGTTAAGTTGATTTTTCTTTTGTCCATTTGGACACAAAAACATTAATAAATGATTAAACCTCTAAAAAACTTGTGATCTTATCTTTGGACTATTAGTTACTATCCTTGGCATTGGAATGAAGATTTGGACCTAGACTTTAGGACACCTCTCATTTGTCATGATCTTCATGAAGTTGGTATTTTCCTTTATTTTTCCATTTGCTAGCTTATAAGGACGGAACTCTTATGCTCATATTTTGAAGTATCATCAGGTTTGGTTAGATCTTTCTTTCTTTATCTCCTTATTTTTCTTTTTTAGGATAGTCCCTTCATCTCCACCCCTTCTTTAATTTTCAAAATCTTCTCTCTTTTTTCAAAGGATTCTTGTTTTCAAAAATCATCACTTCTTTAATAAATAAAACTTTTACTTTTGTCAAGTGGATTTTACTCTTTTCTTTTCTTTTAAAACCAATGAATTTAATCATTTTGACCTTAATTCAAAAAATAAAAAGAACCAAACTTATTCAATTTGTTTTGTGCCTTTGTGCACTTTTGTGTATTTTCTTTAAAAAGTGTCGATTATGAGTCATTATTCTTTAGTCGGGTGCAAGTCTCTCAATCTCCATGGTTGTAGTTTGATGTAATCGAGTCTCTTGTCATTCTGGGGGTTTAGTGGCATACTCATTGATTTTATCCGATTTGGCACCCTCCCCACAATTATGTATGAGTCCATGCCTTCATTCTCATGGTAGATTTGTTTGGCTATCCACTTGAAGATGACAAATTCTCTTCACTTAATAAAATTAATCATAACCAACCCTTTCCATTATTTGTACCACGAACTACGAAGTTTTTATTTTGCATTGCACTTTGTGGGTACGTAGGCATGAGGTGGTAAATCTATCCAAACACAAAAATATTAAAAATTAATTATTTTCTCATCCCTCAACTCTCATTTAACAAACCTTTTTCAAACCAAAAGCAGTAAATTTTTCAAAGGGCTCCCGTGGAGTAACACGGACATTTTGGGTGCGTAAAACCTTCCCATTGTGTAACCTATCCCCTTACCCGTTCTCTACTTGTTTCTTTTAGCTTTTTGCTTTTAGATTCATTAGGATTTATTCGCTCTTTTTTCCTTTTCCTCTTGGAATAAAATAAAAGCGTAGTGGTGACTCTGTTTACTTTGAGTTAACTTAACTAATTGCTTACACTCATGATTTTACCGCTACAGAAAAGTGGCGACTCTGTTGGGGAGTAATCTCTAAGTGGATTCGGCCTGATTTGATTTATTTACTGCTTTGGTTTGATTTGTTTGTTCTGTTTAGGTTTTGGTGATCCTCTGTGAGTGAGATAGATTCTAACCTAGATCTGAGTTGAACTTATGATAGGACGGCGATATTCGAAGTGATAAGCGATGGAGTAGTCCAAAGCTATATCAATTTGATAATCTCCACTCGGATAGGCTCTCTTGGATTATCAATGTCATGATGAGTAATCATAGGTGGCATTATTTGTTGACCTTGAGTTGATCATACTGAGGACCGTAGAACCCTTAACCCATCCAAGCCAATTTAGGAACGTAATGCGGAAACTATCTGGGTGTAAACCTAAGGTGGTTGTCACGCGATACTGCACTCGGACGAGGTCTATTTTAAGAATGTTATCGGTTGGGGAGTAATCCAATGTACCGATAATATTCTAAAGATGGTTGTTAACTTTTCGGGCACCTATGTTAGCACCCTTTTAGTTTTCTCCAGGCACAATGAAGACAAGACCTTAGTACTTACCTGTGTGGGTTGGTGTTCTGTTACCTTGACTTCATGCTCGTGACTCGGAACCTAAACCAGTATGATTTATGTGATCTTGTTTGTGGTTGTTGCATGCATGCACTCATGCATTCATGAGCATTGTTTTTGATATTTCAAGGGACTCATAGGTACTTTTGTAAAATTTCAGATGTCCATGGTTATGAATGTTGAAAGGAGAAATACAAATAAGTACAGTTTCAAGAATCCTAATCTAGTAGAGCTAAGAAAGCTAGGAGCTTTAGTGGTTGAAACCCAGGAGTTCCAAAACTGTTATGGAAAGCTCTTGTTTATCTTGGATACCGATGTACCAGAGGGGATTCTCCCTACGGCTCAGTTTTATGATCTGTTGCATCATTGTTTCACCTTTCCTGATTATCAGCTTGTGCCAACCTTGGAGGAGTACTCTCATTGGACGAGTTTACCTATTTTGGACAAGGAATTTCTTTTCAGTGGTTTAGAGAAGGAACTTACGACCAAAGTCATTGCCAAAGCCCTTTTTCTCAAGGAGTCTGATCTTAATGGGAAGTTTCTTCCAAAAGGGAGTGTATGTGGTATTAATGACAAGTTCTTAATGGGGAAAGCTTCTACTTCTCTTACTTTGGGTAATAAGGATACATTTGAGGCTATTATTGCTTTACTCATTTATAGGATTGTTTTGTTTCATAACTTAGATGGTATTATGGACGAGAGTCCCGTTCAGATTTTCTTGAAGAGAAACCCGGTACCTACTTTGCTTGGAGACATGTATCATGCCTTTCACTATAGGACCTCCAAAGGTGATAGATAAATTGTGTGTTGTGCGCCTCTTCTCTATAGGTGGTTTATTTTGCATCTACCAAAGTCTGACATCTTCAAGGATAATAGAGAGAAGCGAAGATGGTATCAAAGGATTATGTTTCTTTCTCATAAGGATATGACTTGGTATTGTTCTTATTATGATACTGGGGTGCTTATTGACAGATGTGGAGAGTTTCCTAACGTACCTTTTCTTGGTACACATGGGGGAATTAGTTACAACCCTATTCTTGCTAGACGACAGTTGGCATATTGCTTGAAAGACATACCAAACAACCTTTCCTTATCCAATTTCTTCTTTCTTAATGGTGCATATCATGTAGAAATGAAGAAAATGATTGTTAATTCTTGGCATGCGGTTCATCAGAAAGAGAAGGGTCAATTGGGAAAACAACACCTTGCTGCCTCCGAGTGTTACATCCTATGGGTTTGATCTAGGGCTTCCATGCTCAAGATGCCTTATCCACCCGAGGAGACTTTGTTTCCTATACTACCATTGTCCGCTTTTCTTTCTCCCGTTGATGAGAAGGTTTCTCTTCAAGAAGAATTGGACAAGATGAAGAAAGAGAAAGAAGAATGGCTACTTGAGAAGACGGTGATGCAAGAGCAACTGAAGGAGAAAGATGATATCATTGAGTTACTTAAGAGGCGTGTTACGAAGAGACCAAGAGAGGATTAATTTTCCTCTAGTGCTCTATCTACCATTCCTCCTACATTCGGTGCTTAGAAGGCCATTGTTGACCAGTTGGTGAAGGATAAGGAAGACGTGGAGAATCGATACAAGAAGGAGATTAAGAGGATTCACATGAAGTACCATCTGGGATTTGGATCTTCTTCAGATATGATCCCCTAGGCCTAGTTTACCTTTCTCTCAAGCATTAGGATTATTGAGATTTGTATTTCACTTGTAATTCTTACTTTGATTTTAATGAGAATGAGTTTTTAAGTACTTCAAAAAGTGTTTCTTTTATAATATTGCAATTTATCTTATAGTCCTTTGAAATATTTGCATTTGCATACACATACACATACCATGCATCATGCTTGCATTGCTCTTGCTTCTTGAGTGTTGTACAAGGATCTTATGTTATTTCTTGGTCTTCATTCAGTTCTCCTGTCAAGCTGACTCACAAGGTTGATACTCAAGCTAATCGGAAGAAGATGTCGGAAGCCTTACAACAAGAGAATCGCGAGCTACGCGAGGAAGTTTCATATCTGAAGGATAGCTTGGAAAAGGGTCACCGCCATGATGGAAAGCTTGGTGGCTGCTCAGAATCAGCCACCCCGTCCTCCTAATTCTCCGGTACAACATACAGTCATCTCTGAGATTGTCACTGCATCGATTCCTGCTGAAATTGTCATTTCTCCTTGATATCACATGCCTCCTAGCACATTGTGGGGTATAGCGGTTGATTTCATTCCTGCTGGTTATCATCCTCCTCCTCTTGAGACTGCTGCATTTAATACTCTTCAGCCAGTAATGAATATTGCACTACATGTGATGCACACTACTCCTCAACATGATGAGATGATTTACCATGTTGAGCCCAGTGAAGACGCTAGTGTGATTGAAAGACTTTATGATTTTCAAGGCCGTTTTGTTGAGTTACAAAAAGAGATGAGAGCCTTGAAGCATAAAGATTTGTTCGGTAAAGATGCTTATGATCTTTGTTTAGTTCCTAATTTCAAGGTTCCATACAAGTTCAGGTTGCTTGAGTTCGATAAGTATAAGGGCAACACTTGTCCTCTTAGTCATTTGACTATGTATGCTAGAAAGATGTCTGCTCAGACAAACAACGATCAGCTTCTAATTCATTATTTCCAGGATAGTCTGACTGGTGCGGCCATGAGATGGTACATGAGTTTGGATAGCAGCCAAATCAGGACTTTTAATGATTTGAGAGAGGCTTTTGTTAGGTAGTACAAGTATAATGTTGATGTGGCACCGGACAGAGATCAACTTTGTGCTATGTCCTAGAAGGACAAAGAAACTTTCAAAGAGTATGCGCATAGATGAGCCAGCAGCTCATATTGTTCCTCCTCTGGAAGAGAAAGAGATGACGAAGATCTTTTTGAAGACTTTAGGTTCTTTCTACTATGAGAAGATGATTGCGAGTGCTCCTTCTGATTTCATTGAAATAGTGAGTATGGGGATGCGACTAGAAGAAGGTGTCCGTGAGGGACGGTTGAGCAAAGAGAGTAGTAATGCCTCGAGCTCTAAGAGGTTCTACTTTGGTAAAAAGAAAGAAGGTGAGACTAATATTGTGTCTCGTGAAAGTTATAGAAGACCTCGTGGTCGTGATAATCATCGTCATCAACAACATGTAGCTTCTGTAACTCCGATGATTAATGTGACTCCAAATGTTCCAGTAGCTCCAAAGTATCAGTCTCGTTATCAACAGCCTTCTGTGCAACAGAGTGGTAATTAATAGGCTCGTGCTAAGCCAAATTTTGATCCCATTCTAATGTTGTATGCGGCTTTGCTTGCATCTATGATTGAAAAGAATCTTGTGCAAACACGTTCTCCGCCTCCAGTTCCAGAGTCTATCCTGTAGTTGTATAAGCCAGAGGCTCGCTGTGCTTTTCATCAAGGTGCCCCGGGGCACGATATTGAGAATTGTTATCTATTGAAGTTTGAAGTGCAGAAATTGATAAGGAGCAATGTTCTGTCTTTCAATGATGTTAATTCAAATGTGAAGACGAATCTGCTTCCGAATCATGGTAGTACGTCTGTGAACATGTTTGATGGTTGTCATGGTTTGTTCATGATTTATGAGGTCCGCCATATTCGAAGGTTTTTGGTTGAGATGAATGCTTTCCTAGGCGAATACCATGATATTGATCATGATTATGCTGGTTGTTGCATTTGTTCGGTTAACCCTTGTGGTTGCGTGCTTGTTAAAAGAGACATTCAAAAGATGATAGATGATAAGTTGATTGAAGTGGCAGCGAAAAGAGATGAGTATGACAATGAAGTGAATGTTATTATGCCTCAGTTCAATAATCTTGAGAAGATTGTTCCTGAGAAGGTGGTTATTTCTTTTGATAGCCGCAAATATGGTGTTACTCCATTGGTGATCAATTTTCCTGGTCCAATGTCGTATGAGTCTGATAAAGTTGTTCTGTACCGGTATAATGCTACAATGATAGAAAATGGTAAGGAAGTTCCTATTCCTTCTCCAAAGTATGTGGTTAACATTGTTGATGTGACAAAGGTTACTCGAAGTGGTAGGGTTTATGCTTCGGATCCTCCGAAGAGAACTGAAGATACAAGTGCGAGTAATAAGATTGAGGACGTCGTTGCTCGATCAGGTCAATTTGGTGATTCCAGTTTGAAGGATAGTGAAGATGGAGTGTTTAAATTGATAAAGAAGAGCGAGTACAACGTTATTAAGCAGTTGTTGCATACTCCATCGAAGATATCAGTTTTATCATTTTTTATGTGCTCTGAGGCTCATAGGCAGTCTTTGCAGAAGATTCTTGATCAAGCTTATGTTGATCATGATGTGACTGTTGATCAGTTTGATAGCATTGTGGCTAATATCACATTGTGCAACAATCTGAGTTTCTGTGATGACGACTTGCCCGAAGAAGGAAGAAACCATAATTTGGCTATGCATATTTCAGTGAATTGTCGGGAAGATGTTATGTCTAAGGTGTTGGTTGATAATGGGTCTTCTCTGAATGTGATGCCGAAGTCGACTTTGTCAAGGCTTGCGTATCAAGATGCTCCCATGAGGCATAGTGGGATTATTGTGAAAGCTTTTGACGGATCGAAGAAGACTGTGATTGGTGAAGTTGATCTTCATAATCTTATTGGACCATTTATATTCCAGATTACTTTTCAAGTAATGGATATACGCCCCTCTTACAGTTGTCTCCTTGGAAGACCCTGGATTCATGAGGCAGGAGCTGTGACATCTACTCTCCATCAGAAGCTGAAGTTTGTGAAAGATGAGAAATTAGTGACTATTGGCGGTGAGTGGGCGATGCTAGTGAGCAATTTGTCATCTTTCTCCTATATTGATGCTGAAGAAGAGGTGGGAACTTCATTCCATACTCTTTCTGTTGTTGATAATGCTGCTAAGAAGAATGTTATGCCTATATCTCCTCTCAAGGATGCTCTGCGCGTGCTTGAAACGGGTCAATCTGACGGTTGGGGACGAGTTATTGATGTTGTTAACAACAAATAAGGATTTGGTATTGGTTTTGCACCAGGTGTGGCTCTCAATGACCCAAAGACTATTCAGAAAGGATTCTGAAGTGTTGGGTTTATCAACGATCATTCCGCTGTTGCCATCATCGAAGATGATGAAGATGAAGAAATGCCTAACTTTGTTACGCATGGAAAGATTTGCAAGAACTGGATTGTTGTTGATGTTCCTTCTATTGTTCATGCTTCAAAGTAATTTGTTTTATTTTTTTCAAAAATCCTTTCACTCTTCCTAAAGTGAAAGTGATGTTTGTCGGGCTTTGTTTCAAATTTTATCATCATCAATAAAATGTTATTTTGTTATTTCCATATGTGTTTTTCCTTTTTTGCTTTATTCTGAAAAATGGTAACATAAAAAACCAAAATAATAATAATCACTGTCATCTGCATAATGTTCGCATTTTTGTTCATACTCTAAAATAAAAATAAAATCAGTGTGCAGATTGATTGATAAACCCATTGAAAACAATGATCTTATGCCCACTCCCAACTTTGAATTCCCTGTGTTCAAAGTTGAGGAAGAGGATGTTGAAGAGATTCCTGATGAGATTTCTCGGTTGCTTGAGCATGAGGAGAAGGTTATTCAGATTCATGGAGAGTCTACGAAATTGGTCAACTTGGGTTCTGAAGATGATAATAAAGAAGTCAAGATTGGAGCATTGCTTGCTTCTGAGGTTAAGAAGAGGATTGTAGATCTTCTTAGAGAATATGTTGATGTATTTGCTTGGTCTTATCAGGACATGCCAGGTCTTGATACAAATATTATGGAGCATAGATTGTCGCTGAAGCCTGAATGTCCACTTGTGAAGCAAAAGTTGAGAAAAACTCATCCTGATATGGTAGTAAATATCAAAGAGGAGGTTCAAAATCAGATTGATGCAGGTTTTCTTATGACATCTAATTATCCTCAATGGGTGGTCAATATTGTACCTGTTCTAAAGAAAGACGGAAAAGTTCGAATGTGTGTTGATTACAGAGATTTGAATAAAGCCAGTACAAAAGATGATTTTCCTTTACCACACATTGATGTGTTGGTAGATAACACGGCTAAGTTTGACATGTTCTCTTTTATGGATGGATTTTCTGGTTATAATCAGATTAAGATGGCACCCGATGACATGGAAAATACCACATTTATTACACCATGGGGAACATTCTTCTACAGAGTGATGCCCTTTGGATTGAAGAATGCTGGTGCGACATACCAAAGAGCTATGACCACACTTTTCCATGATATGTTGCACAAAGAAATTTAGGTATATGTTGATGATATGATCGCCAAGTCAAGGACTGAAGAGGATCATGTTGAACATTTGCTGAAGTTGTTTCAGAGGTTAAGGAAGTTTAAGCTTCGTTTGAATCCGAACAAGTGTATGTTTAGTGTACGTTCTGGAAATTTGTTAGGTTTCATTGTCATCTAAATAGGCATTGAAGTTGATCCTGATAAAGTGAAATCTATTCGGGAAATGCCTGCTCCAGGAACTAAAAAGGAAGTAAGAGGTTTCTTGGGCCGTTTGAATTATATTTCGAGGTTTATCTCTTACGTGACTGCCACATGTGCCCCAATATTCAAGTTGCTTCGGAAAGACCAAGGTTGTGTTTGGACAGATGATTGTCAGAAGGAGTTTGAAAGTATCAAAGAATATCTGCTTGAACCTCCTATCTTGTCTCCTCCGGTGGAAGGTAGACCGTTGATTATGTACTTGACTGTGTTGGAAGATTCCATGGGTTGTGTGCTTGGTCAACAAGATGAATCTGGAAGAAAAGAATATGCGATTTACTACTTGAGTAAGAAATTCAGTAATTGTGAGTCTCGGTACTCCATGCTTGAAAAAACTTGTTGTGCCTTAGCTTGGGCTACAAAGCGTCTTCGCCAGTATATGTTGAATCATACAACTTGGTTAATCTCTAAAATGGATCCAATCAAGTATATCTTTGAAAAGCCTGCTTTGATTGGGAGGATTGCTCGTTGGCAAATGTTATTATCAGAATATGATATCGAGTACCGAGCTAAAAAAGTTATAAAAGGTAGTATCTTGGCTGACCATTTGGCACATCAACCAGTTGATGATTACCAGCCTATTAAGTTTGATTTCCCAGATGAGGATGTGATGTATTTGAAAATGAAATATTGTGATGAACCCTTGATTGAGGAAGGGCCGGAGCCTGGATTTCGATGGGGTTTAGTTTTTTATGGTGCTGTAAATGCACACGGAAGAGGAATTGGGGCAATGATCATTACACCCCATGGTTCACGCATTCCTTTTGCTACAAGGTTGACTTTCCCTTGTACCAATAATAAAGCTGAGTATGAAGCCTATATTATGGGTCTTGAGGAAGTTATTGATCTGAGGATTAAGCATCTTAATGTGTATGGAGATTCTGCCTTGGTAATCAATCAGATCAAGGGTAAGTGGGTAACTCATCAACCCCATTTGATCCCTTATAGAGATTATGCCAGGAGGATATCAACTTTCTTCACTAAAGTTGAGTTTCATTATGTGCCTCACGATGAAAATCAGATGGCATATGCTTTGGCAACTATATCTTTTATGATAAAGGTGCACCAATGGAATGAAGTTCCCATGATCAGAGTGATGTGGCTTGAAAGATCAGCTCATGTGTTTGCAGTTGAAGAGGTCCATGATGACAAACCTTGGTATCATGATATTAAATGTTTTCTCTAGAGTCAGGAATACCCATTTGGGGCATCTGATAAAGATAAGAGGACTTTGAGGAGACTGGCAGGAAATTTCTTCCAGAATGAAAATGTGATTTATAAGAGCATTTTTGACATGGTCTTGCTCAGATGCGTGGATAGACACAAAACAGACATGTTAATGAAAGAAATTCATGAAGGATATTTTGGTACTCATGTCAATGGGAATGCAATGGCTAAAAAGACGCTGAGAGTGGGTTACTATTGGCTGACAATGGAATCTGATTGTTGCAAGTATGTGAAAAAGTGCCATAAGTGCCAAGTGTATGTTGATAAGATTCATGTGCCGCCAACTCATCTCAATGTAATTTCTTCCTCGTGGCCTTTCTCTATGTGGGGAATTGATATGATTGGTATGATTGAACCCAATGCTTCTAATGGACATCGTTTTATTCATGTGGAAATTGATTACTTCACCAAGTGGGTGGAAGCGGCATCATATGCTAATGTAACCAAGCAAGTTGTGGTTCGGTTTATCAAGAATAACATTATCTGCAGATATGGTGTTCAGAATAGAATCATTACTGATAATGGTTCGAACTTGAATAATAAGATGATGAAAGAGCTTTGTGAAGAATTCAAGATTCAACGCCATAATTCTTCTCCTTATAGACCGAAGATGAATGGGGCTGTTGAAGTTGCAAATAAGAATATTAAGAAGATCATTCAGAAGATGGTTGTGACATATAAGGACTGGCATGAGATGCTTCCTTTTTCTTTGCATGGGTATCGTACATCTGTCCGCACTTCAACAGGGGCAACCCTTTCTCACTTGTTTATGGTACAGAAGCAATACTCCCTGTCGAGGTTAAGATCCCATCAATGAGAGTTCTGATGGAAGCTAAGTTGACTGAGGCTGAATGATGTCAGAGTAGATTTGATCAGTTGAATTTGATTGATGAAAAGAGAATAACAGCTTTGTGTCATGGTCGGTTGTACCAGCAAAGAATGAAGAAATATTTTCACAAGAAGGTCAAACTTCGTGTGTTCAGAGAAGGCGAACTCGTGCTCAAAAAGATCAAGTGTTTCACTACAGATTCTCAGGGAAAGTGGACTCCGAACTATGATGGCCCATATGTTGTTAAGAAAGCATTCTCTGGCGGTTCATTAATTCTTGGAACTATGGATGGTGAGGAGATCACTCGTCCTGTGAATGCGGATGCAGTCAAGAAATACTTCGCCTAAAAAAATAAAAGAACAACTCGCTAAGTTGAAAACATGAAAGGGCGGCTTAGGCAAAAATGAGCGTCTCGGTGGATTGAAAACCCGGAAGGGCAGTCCAGGAAAAAATTAGAGACATAAACAGAAATAATTATCCTGGTAGATTGAAAACCCTAAAGGGAAATATAGGCAAAAGTTATGGATCATAGCAAGTAACTACATCGACAGACTAGATCACTTGAAGCAACCGAGGATTTCAGATTCTATCCCTCAGAAGGATTGCCCATCAAAGATTCTTATTCACTCATCCTTGACTGAAGTTTCAGACACGGTGGAGTTCAAAGTTGATAGGGATAATATTGATCATTGTATTTCAATGTAGCCATTTTCCATGTATTTACCATTTTTCAAACTTGTAAAGATCCATGGAGTCATGCCATTTGCTTACTACCATTCTATCAATGAATTTGAGCTTTTATCCCATTGTTTTCAATTCTTTATATTATTTATGTTTACAAAATTTCAATTTATTATTGATGATGATTTACGAAACAAATTTAATAAATTTAATCTTTGAAGATTATAAAAACATTTTTCTTTTGATATGTGAACAAATAAAGGATATCAATAGTGATTCAAGGGATGGTAAAGTCTGGATGTGTGCAACTTGTCTCTCCTAAAGTAGGGTTTGATTCGGTTGTGTCCATACAAAATTCCTGAATAGCCCTAGCATGTTGATGTTTTCTCCCCAACAACAATCATGAACGGGGATGGTAAATGTTCCTAGTTCCGTTTTCTTACCCAGAAGAGTTGTTGGAAGCGTTTTTCCTGTCACTTGAGAATCCCCAGCTGAGTTTCGATCTCTTCCTCAATAGTTTATCTTTAACTTGAGAAGGATTGGGAATCCTCAACTGAATTCTTGTTCCTCAACTTGAGTTGGTTACATCCCCTAGCAGAAGTATTGATATAACAGTCTTTTTAGAGGTTTTCTTTCACCTGATGGTGGGTATTGATTTAAAATCCCTTGTAACTGTGTTTTGGCTATGATGTTAACTTCTGGTATCCCCATACGGGTCATCAAGTCCTAAATTTTCAATGATGAATGATCTCCATAGATCTTTCCCAAAATCCCTAGTAGGTCTGTGTGTGATGTTTTCCAGCAAGTCTTATACATTCCTCAGCAAGTCTTGCATCATTTCCCCAAGCGGAGCAGGAGTGGTAGGATGGTTATTGTTCGTAGAGTCAAAAATCCTTATGTCCCTAGAAAGGATTGTGGAAGCTTTTTCCTCATCCTCAGAAGATTATTACCTTTTCTCAGTAGGGTGGTATCCCTATGCAGAGTTGATGCTTGATGTTTGATACTCTAGTAGGCTATGCTCTATTTACATCACTGGTAGATCTTTATCTTGTTTCCCCAAAAAGAGTTATAAAGATATTTGTCCCCATTAGAGTTTAACAAAGATATTTCCCTCTTTCCCCAAAGAGTGGGAGATTTTGTGTTGTTGAGACATCTCCCACATGTTATCCTTCATGGATTTTTGAAGACTGCTTGGTGGATTGAATCCCTAGCAGATGATTCCTCAGTATGAGTTAAGCCTTGTGGTAGGATTTTACTCCTTTGATGGCTTTTGATGTTCCCCTGTAGGTTTTCAAATTGAATTTCCAACATGATTCCCCAACCTTGTTGTCTTGGGATTAGCTGAGTATCCGGTTGTTGTGGTGTTTATGTCACCTGTTGCTTATCTTTATGTTTGTTTTGTCAGCATATTCATACGCATATGCATAGCATCATTTGCTTGCATTCTTGCATTTATCATTGTTCCCTGCTATTTGGTGTGGTTATTTTCCCACAAAGTGTGTGTGTTGTCTTCCTCTCAAGTTTAGAATGTCGACCATTAAGCAGAAAATGTTTATTCTTTCTAATTCCCCACTGAGTTTGTTTCTCGTGGATGATATTGATTCAGTTTCCTCCCCAGCTTATTATCTGGATGGAACTTTCCCCAGTTGAGATATTTCCTCCTCGGGATGAGTCTTGTTTGACCGTTTCTCTCCAACTTGTTCTTGGATTGAACTTTGGTCCCCTTTGTGAGTAATATTACTTTGGAAATAAGCTATCATTGTTTGATAATAGGCAATATTTTCCCCATCCTGAGTATATTACTTTGGAATTAAGCTATCAATTATTCGATAGTGGGTAATATTACCAAGTTAATCAAGCTCATTGCTTGTGCTCCTACCCAATAAATTTGGTAGTTGAGAATCTACATATTTTTCTACCTAGTAAATAGGTAGTAGAGGATATTTCTCTTTGTTGTACTCCTACCCAGTAAATCCGGTAGTTGAGAATTCTTTTAACATTTACAGATTTTTCTACCTAGTAAATAGGTAGTAGAGGCTATCTCTCTGTATTTTGCTCATATCCAGTAAATTGATAATTGAGTCCATCGTTTTCATATCTCCTACCCTGTAAACCGGTAGTTGATGATTCTTTTCCGACTCGGTATTCCTCCATTTTCGAACTCGAATACTTAGTTTGTTTGGTATTCCTTGGCAGAGTGTTTACTCTCCCTCGCTGAATCATTTACCTTGATTATCGCATATTTTTCCCCAAGTTGAGTCAGATATCCAGTGATTTATTTTCCTGGTAAACTCTTTTAGTGTCTTTTGTTCTCCCCAACGGGATTTTCTTATGTGTCCCCTAGCTTTTTCTTTCCTTTGGCGGTCATATCTTCTCCACAGAGATCTTGGGTTTGCATATCACATCATATTCATATTCATATCATGTTCTCTTAGGACAAAAATTGGGTTTTCTATATTTAAGTATCTCCCATCTTGCAGATACAAAGATGTCAATCTTCATATCTCCAGATTGAAAAAACTTAAATAGGGGCAGTTGTAGCACCCTAATTTTTGCCCTAAGTTTTTCATATGCATCTTGCATACAAACAAGATTGCACTGGTTGCTCGGTTCTTCTCAGGTGTAGGTTTATGTCTCACAGGGGATCACCGTTTCCTTTTAATTGCTTTATTTATTTATGTTTACTAACCATTAATCAAAATCCAATAATATTTTATTTCCTTTCATTAACATCTTCAGGAAGAGGAACCATTGAAAATGCCAAAAATAGCAGTCCTGCCGCTCGAGCAAAATTTCACAGACAAAAGTCGAAGTTGATCCGCAAGTAATTCAAATTTATCTGATCAAGGATTTCCCAAGTTAATTATTTCATTTAAGGAATTCCAAGGTTCATGTGTTTATTTCCATGCCTTCTTCGACGTAAAAAAGAATCGGACCACAACAACCAAGCAATCATGTTTGAATAAAACTTTCAAGTTTATGCTTGGTTAACCGGTTAACCAGTGCAAAATTTGAATTTTTTATTCAAATTCAGCACCATTAGATCATTGATATATTTGGAATATTCAAGATTCATTGGCCTCTTATTTCTCTGCATCACTTTGATCATTTCCTACCATAAACCCTCACTAATCACCACTCTTTTCCATTTCCCACCAAATTTGCAATTACCAGGCCTAATTTTAATTACCAAAGCAAGCTCCATTCCAACAAATTCCCATACCTAAGGCCTTTAAATAAGACCATAATTTCATTCATTCACCAAGCTTTGAAGAGCCAACAAATCCTTTGCAAAATACTTCCCCAAAAACCAAAAAAAACACTAAAGCTCTTTTCCTCTTTTTGAAGTTATCAAGAATTCACATTGAATTCTTAACTAACTTGAGCTAAACCTCCATCATACTCTTGTCTTGTTCATTAATTGCAGTAGATCTAGCTTGATTTGGTCCAATTTGAAGAAGTGATTTTGGTAATTCACTCACTCCATAAACCCATACTCACCATCAACATTCAAGATGTAGATCTTTGGTGCCTTTGTTTCTAGATCCTTTGGATCTTAATTTGTTGTTTGATTGCAGGGATTTCATTGTATTTTGGTTTTTAAAATTCGAGCAAATTCAGATCATGATCATCAAGTATTTGAAAAAGGTTTTGAAAATGGATCATGCTGAATTTCTGCAATTTTTCTGCTACTGGTTCAATGTTAACCGGTTAATCATTTTCAGTGTAAATTGGTTAACCGGTTAACCAGTGTTAAACTGCGCTTGATTTGGAAAACTGGATCGTTAACCGGTTAAACATTTCCAGTTCATTCTGGTTAACCGGTTAACACAAGTCAGAATTGGTTTTTTGGCTTATTTTAAGCCCCTTTTTGGTTCCTCTTTCTTCTTCTTCTTCCTCTTTTTTATTTTTACCTTGGGAATCACTTTTGGAAGTAATTTCTCCTTAATCTCAATGAACTTTGGGTGTAGATTAGAGTAGTTAATGTTCATTAGTTCAAAACTACCTTTAAGTGAATTATGAATTCATTTAAGGTACTTTGCATTAATGATACATTTTCACGCTTGAATCCACCAAGAAGAGTGATTGAACTTAAGGATGGAATAATACCATGAGTGCGACTCAATTTGGTATCCATCTTTATTTTTGTGCGGTATTGCGTCCGGATAGTGATTTACATATCGTTTATCTCGCATGCATTAGCACTAATATTTTTCACCTTAATTGGTGGTGGTCGGCCTCATTTGTAGGGTAATTACTTCGTAAATTACTCGACGATTTCTTAACATAGACCTAAATGTGTCCCGAATTCGGAATAAAAATCTAATTGGATAGTTGCACTTTCGTGGACCGGACCTCTTGTTGGTCGCGTAATCCCAAAGCGCTTAATCATATTGCATTAAGAATCGAGACTTATGAATGTTTGATGCTTAGGTGCTTTGGGTCCCCCAATCGCCTTTCAAATTTCATTGAATTCGATTTGATTTGCCTTGATTAATTGTTATATGTAACACCCCAAAATTTGCCCTCTTCTTTTTTAGCCATCATCATCATACCATAATCTTCATAAGCATATCATATTCTTGGCATCTTTGCATGGAAAAATGAGGCATAACATTCTCATGACCTGACATTAGGCATATGATCATCTGTGGAGGGATTTGAGGCACCTCAAGCTATAACAAGAGGCCCAATGGATTTGTTCAAGTCCTAGGGGGAGTCTACACTGCATTCACAAGCTTAAGATCATTCACAAAGGCCCAGGAGGTTGAGAGATCATCAGGGAATTCAAGCTAGGGCAAGCTCCTACACAATGATCCCAAATTAGGGTTTGATTTCCAGGCATGAAAACTTCGTGACTTTGGCCATTTCATCTGGGCAAAGTCTTTCATATGATAAGAGGATCCTAGGGATGAAATTTGGTGAGAAAAATCCTTGTGGAAGTCAGGTATTTCTTCAGTTGCTTGTAAAAGAAGAAATTGGTCAACTGTGCATTCTAGAAGTCAACTGTGAGATTTCAAAGGGTCCAACCCTATTTGTCTAGTCAAGAGATGTTCTTAGAACATTAGAAGAGGTTTGGAAAGACTAAAGATCAAGAATCAAGAGGTTTTGAGGTGTTTTGCATTTTTGGCATGTGATTGGTCATGGAAGTTTCTAATTTTGGCAACTTTTTGCCCTAATTTTCAAAGTCACATAACTTGGTGAAAAAAGCTTCAAATGAATTGCCACCAAACATGAAAGTTGAAGATTAAAGTCTCCCATTTTTAAAAAGTACAAGTACTTTTTCATAGCCCTCATGGTTTGTGAGATAGGCCCTTCGAAAATCTCTTGAATTCTAGGGCATGACATGAATTTCAAGCCTTCTCCAAATGCAAAACCTCATGAAACTTATTTTTAAGTGGTGTTATGGACAAAATAAGATTATAGTGCTTCAAGGCAATGCATGAGAAGAATTGTTGCCCAAGGAAACAAACAAATTCGTGCATGAGAGGTGGTGTATTTCACAAGAGGCAAATTTGCATAATCATTCACAATGCATGACTCAAGCATCCAAGGGCCAGGATTAAGCCACTTATGGATTAGTGAATCAAGCATGACCAGTATGTGAGAGGAGAGAGGGAAGTGCACGAGCCAAGCATGCTATCACACAACTCTTGCTAATTTGCAATTTCATTCCATTCACACTGACCTCACGTGCATTTTTCTTCATTCTCTCAGCATTGAACATTGGCATGATATAAAAGAGAATTAGGGTTTCCATTTGCTGAGATTAACCACATTTCTCTCACTTGAAAGTTTTTGCATCTCTTGCATTTCTCTTCGAATCACTCTCTACACTCACCCATTGTCAAAACCATTTGCATATTCTTCATCCTTGAGAGTTCAGGATCACAAATCCATACCTCATTCAAGCTAGTTCTCAGAATTCCATACTTTGCCATTTCAGTGCAAGCTGCTTCAGATTCCTAGATCCAGTTGCTTTCAAGACTCTAATTGCATTTATTTTGCAATTAGAGTGCATTTGGAGTAGATTTGCAGCTCCTCTTGGCTCATCTCAAGCTATTTCCAGATCTGCAGATCTCAGGTTAGCATCAAAGTCTCAAATCTATAAATGAAATTGGTTGTGCTCTTTGTGATCTACACGTTTGGCTGATGATGTTGATCTGTTTAGATTGAAAAATGATCATGAAACGAGCTTGATATGTTGATTTGATGTTTGTTACATAAACCTGTTTGTCTTCGATCTGGATTATTCTTTAATTTATTGTGAATTTGATTGCTATATTTGGACTCAGCATGAGTTGTTTGTTTGATCTGGAGGTTTTGAGTGATTTCTGTGGTGATTTGTTCATCATGTTGAATTTTCCGGTGCCGGAGCTAGGGCTCCGGTCACCGGATTCTGGAAACAAGTCAGGTGAGGAAGATGATGTTGTGAGCATTGGATTAATTGATCTAGATGGTTGTATTGTTGCCAGCGCATTAAAAGGGGAGGGTCTCCCTCACGTGGCTTATGTTCTCACAATAATGTTGGATGCGTGACATTCCATGGTAGTTATCGTATGCGTGCAATGAGGTGTATTGTTTGGTTTGACTTGTTTAAGCTAGTTGACTCAATCCCATGCGTTCATTTGATCCTCTGGCTTTTGTTTTTCCCTATTTATCCTTAATTTCCATGATAATTATTATGAACTGCGCTGGACCATTGGGCCTCAATTGCTATTCGTCCCCCCTTTTTTTTAAAGCCCAACGAAAATGAACTGAGTTCACTTGCTGAATGCACCCCCTGGCCTGTTTTTTTTATTTTAGTTCTTTTATTTTCATTTTTATCTTCAGTTTGCTTTTCAATTTTTAAAAATAGCTTTAGGTCATCAAAAATTCTAAAAAAATTCAGGATTGATTCTTTTAGTTTTCTCTAATTTTTGGTATTTTTATCTTTCATTTATTTTTAATTACCACGTGGAAATTAATTGTTTCTCTTAATTAATTGTTTTTATTCCATTTTTGAAGCATGTTGCCTTGTTCTTTTTCTATATTGATCATTATTTTGAATTTTGAGATGATTCTTTTTGCACTGGATTCATGATGAGATGTAGTTTATTGGTGATATTTGTTCTGATTTTTAGAATTTTGTTTAATTGATTTTGGTCTCTAACTTGTGCATAAAGCTTTCTAACCCTAATCCATGTTTGATCCCTCATTTTGACTTGCTTAGCTTCTGATTCTCATTCTCTCCTTTTGGCATGTTGATATTGTATGATTGAAGATGATTTGTGCAAGTTTGTGGAATTTTTGGATGCTTACTTGAATTAACTTGAATTTTTGTTCCTTACTTGTCCCTTTTTGCTTCTTTTGGGTCATATGTTCACTCCTTAGCTTAGAAGGGCATATGTGCCAACTTCTTCAAGTTGTTTAGGGCCATCTTAGGTTGTTGATCCCTCTGGTCTTGAGTTGGTGTTTGTACCTTTGTAAATTTTGTGATTTGTTTGCTTTTGAAGTTCTTCCACACTTATGCATGCTCACTTCACTTCCTTTGTTTCTTTGCTTCCCATGATGTACATACTTGACTTTGTGTGTTTCTTCTCCTCATCTTACATGATCCTAAGACACTTTCTTAGCATGTTAGGGTCCTGGTTTTGCACTTTGTGGTTTTGCTTTGACTATTTTGCTTTGTATCTTCTCATATCCACTTTATTTTGTCATGGTGATTCATATTGCTTCAGGTAGAGTGGTATAATTCTTTTCTCATTCTTGTGCTTTGAGTTTGCACTTGGTATTTGTGTTTATGACTTCACTTCTGGTTGTGTGACTTTGGTTTGACATTATGTTAATTTTGTCTTGCATTTATGTTTGTGTCATTAACCATTTCAGGGGCTTTGGTAAGTGAAAGGTGTGGATGTGATTCCCACATCTTCAATTCTTATCTCTTCTCTTTTCTTTATTGATACTATTATTGTGATTGTTGGGCTTAGGCCTTACTTCCTCCCTCTTCTATTCTTCATTCTTCTCTTTCTTTTATTCTTTCTTTCTTCTTTAGGATAGTTAACCTCACTAACCTAGGATTACCTTTGCATGATAACTTTAGGATTCATTAGTCCCCCATTAGACTTTTACCTTTGTGATCCTTTTGTTTCTCTTCTCTTCTCATCTCAAAACCCTAAAGAAGACACTTAATAAAGATTGAAGTGATATCTTGAGCAATAGCCTTATCCCATGAGACACTTGTAGTCTTCCCATCTTGGGATAGTACAAGCTTGTCTTGTGATGCACAAGTCTTATCAGGATATCATCTTCACCAAGAAAGTCATAAAACACATTTCTTCATTGTAAATACAAAAACACTTAATAAGTTAATGAGTTAGTGAGCTTAAGCCCTAATCTCTGGAGTCAAGTTTTGGGGATCTTCTCCTTACTTGAGTGTGCTTGTTCTTTTATTCCATCTTGGAATGTAGTGACAAGTGCATATTCCATGGAAAAGAGTTTAAGTTCACTTCCTTGTGACACACTCATAAAAGATTCTAAAATGCACAAAACAAACAATAAGCGTCTTTCCTTCGGGAATTCTTTTCTCACATCCTTCGCTCCGTCCGGGAACTTGCTCCTACTTGTCATTTTGCAAGACGGTAACTCACTCGTCGTCCGAGCCTGCAACACCTGAGCATTGACATAGGCAGTTCAAGCCTTAATACACAAGCAATCCTTTCCACCCCTAGTTAGGGGAACTACGACGACTCTGATCCTCATGTCCAGATGAGGTACGTAGGCAGTGGGGTAGGGCCCGTTCGAGCACTCTTTTATTTTCCCTACATTTCCCCTTTTCTTTTCTTTCTTATCCAGTTTCAGTTTCAGTTTTGCAGCAGCTTTCATTTCTTCACCCTTTGAAACAGATTTCTTTGCAAGCGTGGATACCGTCGGGTACGGCGGACGATCTGGGTGTTAATACCTTCCCAGGTCGTAACCGACTCCCGAACTCAGTCTCTTTGGTTCGCAGGACCCGTGTCCTTCCTTTTCTTTTCTTCTGGTTTATGCAACATTACCATTCCCGTTCCTTCGGGATAAAAATGCCTGGCTGGCGACTCTATTCTTTTCCGCGCCACTTTCGCGTTTGTACCAGGATGGAAATCCGGGGAGAGACAGTTGGCGACTCTGCTGGGGAGAATTCCCAGAATCTCTGGTTCCCTTGAGAGTCTCTCCTAGCGCTTGCGTGTTTCTGTTTCTTTGTGTGTTGATTGTTTGTTGATGCGTGTTTATTTTACTGTTGTTTATTTTCAGTTTATTTACATCTTTGTTTACAGTTTTCAGTATTTATTTTCTGCATCATATTATATACTGGACTGTCTGGACTGGATTTTCTGTTTGGTGGGCTTGGGGGATACTGTTTCTGAGAGATGAGCTCATTACCATGGCTCGAGTGCACCTTAGGACTTAGAGTAGTTCCACTTTGGCCTCATGAGATCTTGTCATGGGGGTAGTAGTGAGTTCCACACCCAGATTTGCGACCGTCTTGGAAATGTCTTGATTTGTGGATCTTCCTCTCTCATTTCATAACCCTGACAGTTATGTGCAGCTGGGGACCGATCATTGAGAACCTTGTGGAAACATCCCTCTCTAGTGATGACAATGACAGACCACATTTTGTGGCAAACCCATTCGCATCTGAGGGCCCACCTGGGACTTACATAGGATGACCTTGTTTTCCCGGACTCAGCTGAGGCATCCCTGCGTAGTATATAATACCAAACTGATTCCCTGATTTGGTCATGAGCCATTTCTCGGAAATGGTGAAAGTATTATTGCTATTCGGCTTTGAGAGTCCGTGATGTCTGACCCGGAGCACACCAGTGAGATTGGGAGGGGTTTACAGGCTTGCAGGAACCCTTGGCCTCTACATACCCTCATTATGAGTGTGGTCCTTATCGAGATTTGGTCCTTATGGTTCTGGTTTTCTTGGTGTTATGGTTCTGAGAATTTCTATCATGTTCATTATACTTTTCTTCAACCAGAGGCCAAGAGTGTTCAGAAATTAGCAGGGGGTATGAATGACCAAGTCTTGGGGAATTTCAGAAAGAGGTATGGTCAGATATTGAAATACATGGACAAACCTACTGCAGACCAGAAGGACAGCTTGCACACTTTGCTTCAGTTTTATGATCCCTTGTTGCGGTGTTTCGTGTTTCCAGATTACATCTTGGCTCCTACCTTGGAGGAGATTTCCAGCATTTTGGGTGTTCCAGTCAGAGATACTTTGCCTTACTATAGGTTTGAGGTGGTTCTCAAGGAAGAGGACATAGCCGTCTGTCGTTTACCAGTTGCTAAGGTTAAGAAGGCTTTGAAGGATAGTGAGGGCAGAGGACTCCCTTGGGATGTGCTTGTTCCAGAGGCTGAAGAGTATGCCAAAGAGGGTAAGTGGGGAGATTTTGGTGTTGTGCTGGCTTTGATGGTGTATGGGTCTAGTCTTTTCCCGGGAGAAAAGGAGTTTGTGAGCTTAGAAGTGATTTCTATCTTTGCTAAAGGCAATCATGTGCCAACTTTGTTGGGAGATTTCTACTACAACGTTCATTACCGGAACGAGAAAGGTAGAGGTGGACCAGTGGGTTGTTGTGCTTCATTGTTTGCTGAGTGGTTTGCCAGGCAATTGCCAAAGTCAGGCTCTTTCAAGGAGATGAGAGATGAGTGGAGGTGGTCTAGGAGGCTAATGGGGCTAACTTCTGAGGATATAGTTTGGGGATATGATAGAGATCTGCTGGGAAAAGAGTTGCTGGTCAGTTGTGGAAGATTTGCTGGAGTGCCTTTGCTAGGAAGGAAGGGTGTGATCAGTTATCATCCAACATTAGCCAGGAAGCAATTTGGTTATCCTCTGAGAGATCCACCAAATATGGAAGAATTTGTTGAATCTTTGTATTTTCCTGTGGAGGGAAACAAAGAGTTGGTCATACAAGCATCTCAAGCTTGGGCTCACATGGTAAGGAAAGGTAAGAAGGATTTTGGCAGAGTAGATCCCAAGACGTATCCTCCTTTTGCTACATGGTTGCAGAAACGTGTAGAGGAAGTTCTCATGCCATTCTCAGTAGAAGCTCCATTATATTCCAAAGAAGTGCCATGTCAGAGTACTGTCTTTCTTGAAGAATATAAGAAACTGGAAGCTCAGCTGCAAGAAGTCCGAGTGGAGAATGCTGAAATGGTTAACTTGTACCATCTTGCCAACCGGGCTAAAAATGAGGCAGAGGGAAAGCTACAGAAGATGCAACCCTCATTGGAAGCTAAAGAGAAAGAGTTTGCTGGAAGAGAAGCTCACTTTCAGCGGTTGGGTTTGATGGAATCTAAAAGAGAAGCGGAGCGCAAGAAGACTTTGAAGACTCTTAAAGAAGCTCACCAGTCCATTGTTTGGTTGCAAGGCCAAAGGGAACATGAGCAGAAGAAGTATAAAGAAAAAGAAGAGTTTTTCGAGGTACAAATGGCCTTCAAGAAAGAAGAAGTGGAACAAGTGCACGACATACAAAGGGAAAAGACTCAACAGTTGGCACAAAGCCAGATGGCCTTGGAGGAGGCATTGAAGGAGATTGAAGAGCTCAAGCTGAGAGCAGGTGTGAAGAAGAACAGGACAGAGACAACTGCAGAAGAATCTGGGTCTTTAGTTTAGATTTATTTTGTTATGGTTCAGATTACCTACAGTCTTGTTGTAGGAGTCTTGCTTTATCTTTTGTTTTTGTTCATGTACTAGCTTGTAACCCTTCGGGATTTTTTTGTTTGTGCTCTAACTTTTGGCCGGCAATGGGTTATCCATGTTATGCAGTGTTAATATGAAAATTACCATTTCTGAATATGCAAAGCTTGTTTGTCTGATACTGCTAAGATTTGAACACTCTTCAAAGGGAAAGTTTGAAAACTAACACTCAAAGTGGTTATCTGGAGCAAATACCAGAACTGGGGCATATGAATGCCTAAACTTGGAAACATGAGCAGTTACATTGCATGCATATAACGTGTTTGTTTGTTTTGCAGGTAGTTCTTCAGTTTCTAACGTTTATGTCGTTTCAGGCACTATAGCTCCCAGGAAGGTTCGAGAACAACCGATCGTACACAGATATCCCACAAGAGTCAACAGAGAAAGAGTCATGGATCAAATGCAGGCTGATTTAGCTGACTTGAGATTGAGAATGGACAATTTCATGACCTTTATGGCAGGGATGGGTCAGAATCAGGAACGTTTACGTGAGATGGTAGAAAATAATCAAGCCAGAGACAATGGGGCTGTTGATGGAGGTAATCGTAACGGTGTTGGCGTCCGTCAAGTTGAGATCCCTGTGGCACAGCCAGGGGTCACCATTATCAATGATGGACTGAACAATGTACAGATGGACGGTCAAGACGAACAGTTTACTCTGTTGGACGAAACGGAAGGCCAGGGGGCTGAAATGAATAGAAAGTTTGAAGAGATGGCTGAGCAGATCAGGGCCATTCAATCTCAGAGCTCTCTGGGGTTCGACATTACTGACTTGGGCTTGGTTCCAGGGGTTAGAATCCCTTACAAGTTCAAGATCCTGACTTTCGAGAAGTACAATGGCACAGCGTGTCCAAAGGCTCACCTTCAGTCCTTTGTAGGAAGAATTGTTGCCCATACTGACGATGAGAAGCTATGGATGTATTATTTCCAGGACAGCCTGGTTGGGGCCTCCTTGGAATGGTATATGAAGCTAAGTAGGGTCATCATTAAGAGCTGGAAGGACTTGGCAGAGGCGTTCGTGAAGCAATACCAGTACAATTTGGACATGGCTCCAAATCGCACTCAACTGCAGACCATGTCTCAAAATGCTAAGGAGGGGTTTAAGGAGTATGCTCAAAGGTGGCGTCAGCTTGCTGCCAGAGTACAACCACCATTGCTGGAGAATGAAATGGCAAATATGTTCATGGGAACATTGCAAGGGGTGTTTATCGAGAGGTTGGCGTCTTGTTCAGCTACCAAGTTCAATGATATAGTAATAGCAGGCGAGAGGGTAGAGACTCTGTTAAAGATGGGGAAGATTCAGGACACTGGTGCGAGTAGATCGAGCGGTGTAAGGAAAGCTTTTAATGGACCTCCGAGAAGGAGGGAAGGGGAAACCAATGTCGTGTATGGCCGAGGAAGGGGCCGAGGATATAGAAGATCATATGAGCAAGTGGCAGCTGTCACTATCCCTTCAAGTCCTGTGCAGCAGGTACAGACTCAACTCCAGCAACAACAACAACAACCACAACGTAACAATTATCAGCAAAGACCTTATCAACCGAGACAAGCTCGTCCGGCTAATAGGGTGCTTGAAGCGATTCCCATGACATATATTACACTGCTGCAGAGGTTGCTAGACCTGAATTTGGTACAACTGAGGACATTAGCACCACCTCCACCTAGAGAGCTTCTAGTGGGGTATGATGCCAATGCTAGATGCGCATTCCATTCAGGGGCACCCGGGCACTCAACTGAGAAGTGCAGGGTGCTACAACATAAAGTTCAAGATTTGATCGACTCAAAGGCAATTAATTTCGCACCACCGCCTAATGTTACTTCAAACCCTATTCCAAACCATGGAGGGGATAGAATAAATGTTGTTGACAGTGGTGAAAAGTTAAGCCTGATTCTGAACTGTCGCTCCCGACAAATGAAACGGATCAAATGAAGGTACAGACGCGAACGGTCGGCGAGAGGGACAATGAGAACACACAGCCGTGAACTCACTGGAGAATGAATAGAGTCGCCAGCTAGGCATTTTTATCCTGGAGGAAAGGTAATGCTGCATAGACCTAGAAAGATACGGATAAGACGGTTTGCGAACCAGAGAGACTGAGAAAGGGGGTTGGTTACAACCTGGGAAGGTATTAGCACCTAGATTGTCCGCCGTACTCGACGGGATCCACGCTTAAAAGATTTGTGTTTTAAAGGGGTAGTGTCAGTGCAATTTGTGTATAGAATAGCTGGAAAAGAATGTACGGGTGTCAGTGCAAAAGAAGGGTGAAGTGTATAAATGATGTGTCAGTGTAAGAATGAGAATGAATTGCTCATGATAATGAGGCTAAAAGAATGAAGCTGGAAGGAGGGGGGAATATACAGAGACTTTTGTTCGATAACTGTTAAGTTATGCCTACGTATCCTCTCGTGCAATGAGGAATTCAGAACACCGTAGTTCGACCCAAAGAGACTGAAAGATGAATTGACTTGTGAACTGCTTACTTGTCTATGCTCAAGTGTATGACCTGTCTGGCTCAGGTGCAAACTGTCTTGCATTAGACGGAAGAAGCGAGCTCTCGTTTGTGAGTGAATGAGATGAGAAAAGAATCCAGGAGGAGACGATTATTGTTTGTTTTTGTGTTTTCAGTCTTTTATTGTTTTTTTGGATTTTTGTCATAAGTTAATGAGCTTGAGCCTAAACCAATGGATTTAGTAAACTCATCACATCTTCCCTCTGATTAGGGGTAATGAGAATACCTTAAGTGTGAAGTCAGATTCTCACACTTAATCACCTTTGATGTAGGATTAAGATCATTAACCTACTTGTGATTATTGAGATGTTTTTGGAGTTTTTGTTTAGTGTTAAGTAATGAGGTTAAGCCATAATCAGGGATTAAACAGACTCATTACACCATCCTAAGAGAAGGATAATAGATGAGAATGTTTAAGCTGAGGAAAACTCCTCAACTTAATCCATGATTAGGGATTAAACTCATGACAAAACAAGCCTTTGATTAAGTGGATTTTATTTAGTGGTATGATGATGAAGTGATTTTTATGATTTGTAAGACAACTTGAGGGGGACTTGTCCATTAACACTAGGGTTAGTCCTTCTTAACCAATTAAGGAAGAATTAGAACCCTAATGCAAGGCCCAAGTTACAAGTGTGAAGTCTTGATGATTATTAGATGGATTGATTAAAGGATTTAAACACATTAAGGGTTTAACACTTAGGATTAAAGTTATACACTCCATCCTAAGAGAAGGATGCAGACATAAGCTTAATCACAAAGCCTTAAAGCCTTTATGGTTTAGTCCTTGATTATGAGATGAGAAGAGAAGACTCAAAAGAGACACAAAGGTAAAACTAAGAGGGGAGACTAATCAAAACCCTAATCATTGTCATACATGGTTGTTCCTAAGGTTTGTGAGGTTTTCAAAAGAAGATCTTCAATGGAACCACCAGGAAGCAGATGAAAGGATCAAGAGAAGCAAAGTGACTTGCTTCATTCAAGAAGTCAAGTCACTCGAGGAGAGAAAGTAAGAGGAACAAGAATGAGCAAACTCAAACTCAAACACATATAAAAATGCAGCAATGGATGCAAGAGAGATGAAAAGAAACATCATGAGAAGTGAAGGCAAATTCACTTCTCAAATCACTTACCACCTGAAAAGATTAGAAAAGAAATGCAATGCCATGCAAAGTGGGATGAGATGACATGATGATAAACAAAACCAGAAGTATGTTGATGATGAAAATGATGCTATGAGATGTGTCGCTCCCACCAAATGACACCGGGTCAAAAGGGGTACAGACGCGAACGGTCGGCGAAGGGGACAGTGAGAACACACAGCCGTGAACTCACTGGAGATGAATAGAGTCGCCAGCTAGGCATTTTTATCCCGGAGGAAAGGCAATGCTGCATAGACCTAGAAAAAGAATGGATAAGACGGTTGCGAACCAGAGAGACTGAGAAAGGGGGTTGGTTACAACCTGGGAAGGTATTAGCACCCAGATTGTCCGCCGTACTCGACGGGATCCACGCTTAAAAGATTTGTGTTTTAAAGGGGTAGTGTCAGTGCAATCTGTGTATAAAAGAGCTGGAAAAGGATGTACAGGTGTCGGTGTAAGAGAGGTGAAGTGTATAAATGTACAGTGTCAGTGCAGGAAGTGTGATATATACAGTGTCAGTGTAAGAACAGGAATAAGATGCTCAAGATCATGAGGCTAAGGAATAAAGCTGGAAAGAGGGGGAATATACAGAGACTTTTGTTCGATAACTGTTAAGTTATGCCTACGTATCCTCTCGTGCAATGAGGAAGTCAGAACACCGTAGTTCGACCCAAAGAGACTGAAAGATGAATTGACTTGTGAACTGCTTACTTGCCTATGCTCAAGTGTATGACCTGTCTGGCTCAGGTGCAAACTGTCTTGCATTAGACGGAAGAAGCAAGTTCTCGTTTATGAGTGAAGGTGATGAGAAAAGAATCCCGGAGGAGGCGATTATTGTTTGTTTTTGTGTTTTTAGTCTTTTATTGTTTTTGGATTTTGTCATAAGTTAATGAGCTTATGCCTAAACCAATGGGTTAGTAAACTCATCACATCTTCCCTCTGATTAGGGGTAATGAGAATACCTTAAGTGTGAAGTCAGATTCTCACACCTAAACACCTTTGGTGTAGGATTAAGATCATTAACCTACTTGTGATTATTTAGATGTTTTTGTTGTTTTTGTTTAGTGTTGAGTAATGAGATTAAGCCATAATCAGGGATTAAACAGACTCATTACACCATCCTAATAGAAGGATAATAGATGAGAATGTTTAAGCTGAGGAAAGCTCCTCAACTTAATCCATGATTAGGGATTAAACTCATGACAAAACAAAACCTTTATTAAGTGGATTTTAGTTAATGATAAGATAATGAAGTGATTTTTAGGGTTTGTAAGACAACTTGAGGGGGACTTGTCCATTAACACTAGGGTTAATCCTTCTTAACCAGTTAAGGAAGAATTAGAACCCTAATGCAAGGCCCAAGTTACAAGCTTGATGTCTTGATGATTATTAAGTGAATTGATTAAAGGATTTAAACACATTAAGGGTTTAACACTTAGGATTAAAGTTATACACTCCATCCTAATAGAAGGATGCAGGCATAAGCTTAATCACAAAGCCTTAAAGCCTTTAGGGTTTAGTCCCTGATTATGAGGTGAGAAAAGAAGACTCAAAGAGACACAAAGGTAAAACTAAGTAGGGAGACTAATCAAAACCCTAATCATTGTCATGCTTGGTTGCTCCTAAGGTTTGTGAGGTTTATCAAGAGAAGATCTTCAAAGAGAAACACCAGGATGCAGATGAACAGGATCAAGAGAAGCAAAGCAACTTGCTTCACTCAAGAAGTCAAGTCACTTGAAGAAAGAAAGTGGGAGGAAGAAGAATGAGCAAGCTCAATCTCAAACACAAACAAAAATGCAGCAATGGATGCAAGAGAGAGATAAGAAGAAATCATGAGAAGTGAAGGCAAATTCACTTCTCAAAATCACTTACCACCTGAAAGGTTAGAAAAGAAATGCAATGCAATGCAAAAAGGGATGGGATGACATGATGAGAACAAAACCAGAAGCATGTTGATGATGATAATGATGCTATGAGATGGTATGAACATGAGGCAGCACATGGAAATGTTCATACAAGATCATGGATGCAAGTGATGCAAGTTAAGGAGCATGAACTTACATGAAAAGTTATGAAACATACATGGTAAACAACATGGCAAATGCAAGATGCAATGATCACACATGCTTTCTATATGTCTTAAGATATCAAATGAATCAAATGGATGCTTTAAATGTCATGGCAAGTCATGTTATGCAAGAGAATGCAAAAGGGATGCAAGAGAAAGCTCAAATTAGGGTTTATGAATCAAACAACAAACAAAAACCAAAAACAGAAGCAAACCCTAAGATAAAAAATGGAAAATGCCAACCAAAGAAACCCTAAACCTATACTAAACCAAAGTCCAAAGGGGAGGTCTCAACTCTTAACCAATCTCAAGTTATGATTTTTCTAAGTTATTAGGGTTTTTAGGGTTCCTAAACAAAAGAAATGCCAAACAAATTGAAAATGAGGAATCAAAACATGGCCATTTAATCCTAGAAACTACATGCTAAACACAAAATAATGCAAAAAGAATCAATGTCCAACTCTTCTCAAATAGGCAGAAATGATTTTTTGAACTTATGATCAAAATAATGCACAAAAAATGATTTAATTCAATGAAAAATTCTTAAAATGCATCAAGATCAAAAAAGAAATTTGGTTTGAAGGTTGGACAATGTTTCTAAATGTCTTAGAACATTTCATGAATTTTTTGGTGATTTTTAAATACCTAAAAGTATTTTTAATAAATTAATTTTCATTAATCAATTAAAAATAATATTTTAAATATTTAAAAATACTTTTTTAATGATAAAAATAAAAATAAAAATATTTTTGTGTTTACAAAATTAATAAAACTCAGGAGAAAAAATTTCATAATTTTTAAACCTTTTTTACTATTTTAAATTAAATGTGCAAATAAAAAGAAAAGAAAAGAAAATAAAATGGATTTAATCTGAATTAAATGAAAAGTAAGCTAATCCTAAGGTGGAGATTTAAACTGGGCTTGGGACAGTTGACTGGCGCGCAGATCCAAGGGTCCTGGTTGACTCTGATTAAATTTATTTAATTAATGATTAATTAAGCTAATCAAGAGGATTAGGGCAAACGAAGAGATCTGGGCCATCCAAGCTAGCGGGAAGTCAACAAGTCAAAGGCAATCTACGCTCAGCATTCAAATCTCATTAATGACCTGAGATTAGGGCTAATCACCCTCAGGTGACCGGAGAGAAGCTCCGATCATCTTCTCCGGCACCCCAAAAACCCTAGAACACGTTTCAGGCATCTATTCCACAAATTAAACAACCCTAAATGATCCTCTAACATCCTATGATACGAATCCATGCTCAAACATCATTTATGCATCATGAATCAAAGGAATCGAAAGAAATGAAATTCACGGGCAAAAATTCAGAGGGACCCTACAAGCTCAGTTTTCACTCATTTTTGATTCTGAAACCAACCCCATGACCAGCAAGACATGAATAATCAATTTGTAACTCAAAAATCAAGCTTTGAGAGGAAAGTTTCCATGATCATACCTGAGCTGGAAAGCTTCAAAACTGAGCTTCCAGAGCTTTCCTTGCGTGCAAATGGACTCCCTTGTATCCCCTGATGCTAATGGAAGGCTTCAAAGCTCTTGTGGATGGCTGATTTGTGAGAACCAGTTCTGGTGTAGCAGGAAATGAGCTTTGTGTACAGGCTGCTTCAGATCAAAGTAAAGGGTGGTTTTGACTCCTTTTGATGTGTTTGATCTGTTAGTGAAGAGAGCTTTGATGTTTGATGGCTATGGAGGTTGATTCGAAGAGTTCTGGTTTTGAAGGTGAGGAATGGTGAAGCTCAGTTCATGCTGCTTTCAGGCTTGAACCTTGTTGCTTTCTACTCAATGAAACATGGCAAGATGATTGGTGAAGATGGTTTTTGTGTTTGTATGCTGTGGGGACAGATTCGAAGGAATATGCAAAAATGAGGTGTTTTTGTGAATGTGATGGTATGAAGTGTTTCAGCCTTGCTAGATGTATGGAGTGTCTTGCTCTTTGTCCACATAAACCTCTCTCATTGGTCAGATGATAAGACATGTGCTTTTTTGATTGGTAAGTCTACTTTTGCAAAAAGTCAAATTTTGTGTAAGGAAAGTATGGCTCATGATCTAGGCTAGTACAAGGCATGGTTCTGATGCAGCAAGATGAGGTGAGATGTTGGGAAGGTCCAGCAGCCAATGCATCAAGTTGGTGAAGTGATCATGATGATTTTGCAAGTTGTGGCTTTTTGGTTCACATGTGACTATTTTGCTACACAAGCCATGAAACATGAGCAATGCCTAGTCCATTCTGAATTTTAGGACTTACATGATGTTTATGTGATGGTTTGAGGCTAATTAGAAGTTGCAATTTGCCTTGGTACATGATTTTGCAATTTTCACACTTGGTGCATAACTTGAAAATCAATGATTTTTGCCAACTTTGTCACACCATAACTTTTGATCCAAGAAGAATTTGATCATGTTCTTGTACTTTTTGAAAAGGGAAAGATGAGATCTACAACTTTCATGACCAAAGTTTTTTATTTGAAGCATTTTTGGATCAAGAATCAAGGCTTGAAAAATGACCTAAAATGAAGCATTCTTGAAAAAGTCAACTATGTCCAAAAAGTCAACATTTGCAAAACTTCCAAATTCTTGATTTCTATGAACTTCAACCTTCTTCCATGATCAAATAAAGATCATATACACTCAAAATGATGAAGATCACCCATTGGTTGGGTCATTGGGGGCCTCAGATGCCCTGATTTTGCACTGACTTGTCCAGAAAGTCAACTCTTGATCAGATGACTTCCCCATGGAATTTCTTCATAAAATTGATATGCATACTCCCTATACCATATAGAGACCAATGGAAACAAGAATGACCAAAAAATTTGGAGTTATGGCCTCTGAAACCAAAACCCTAATTTTAGGTCAACTGTGCAGTCAAACTTGGCTCTGCATCCATCCAAACCCTAGTTCTTGTGATTCTTTTGGAGTCTTGACCTTGAGGGGATGTAATATGATACAAGAACACATATGGACCCCTTTTGAAGTGATTGGTTGCATTTGGAGTGGCTCAAGAAGCTTTGGGATTGCTCAGATCACAAACCCTAGGTGCAGATGACTTAGAATCTATGCAGTGAATCAAAAATGAGATATGAGATGATATGATTGTGTTTATGCATATGAGATGATCACAAGCCATGGTGTGAATGAGTGAGGGCAAATTTGGGGTGTTTACAGCTGCCCCTATTCAAACATGAGTTAGCTGTGCAGGATGTAAGCAACGGCTTAACAGGCAAACAAGATAACTTGTGATTGAATACCAAAGACAGTCCAAAATTTGCACTCACAGAATGAAGAAGAAAAGGGATATAGATTGTAAAAGGGAAATAAAGCATATTGCAAAGCGGGAAACAACGCAATGACGGGGACGGCCGACATGCTGGGGATAAAAGGTAAAGCCAAGACGGGGACGGCCGACTAGCTGGGGAAAATCGAATTATGATGGGGACGACCATCAGGATAAAGCTGTAAAATTTTCTGGGAGTTAATGAAACATGACGGGGACGGCCATCAAGTTCATAAAGCAAGGTAACCGACGATGGGGACGGCCATCGGACTAAAAGAAAAGGAAAAGGGACCACGACGGGGACGGCCATCGGGTTAAAGAATAAATGAAATAAACAGATGATGGGGTACGGCCATCAAAGGTGAAGGACGATCACCTAGCAGGGGACGGCTGCTCTGTTGGGGATAAAAGAAATATGATGGGGACGGCCATCAAAGGTGGAGGACGACCACCTGGCAGGGTACGGCTGCCGAAAATATCAACGATGGGGACGGCCATCGGATAGAAAAGGTCAACGATGGGGACGGCCATCGGACGAGCATGATGGAGGACGACCATCAAGAAGTGGAGGACGACCACTCAGCAGGGTACGGCTGCTCTCGGGGCTTATCATGACATAGGACGAATGTCAGATAACCAAAATCAACAATGGGGACGGCCATTGGATAGAATGATGAAGAACGATCATCAAAGGGGTGGAGGACGACCACCTAGCAGGGGACGGCTGCTAAAATCAACGATGGGGACGGCCATCGGATGAGCATGATGGAGGACGACCATCAAGAAGTGGAGGACGACCACTCAGCAGGGTACGGCTGCTCTCGGATTTATCATGACACAGGACGAGTGTCAGATAAAAAGGAAAATTTGTTTGCGATCTACTGGGGAATAGTAAACACGGACGAGTGTTCACATCCAAGAAACAAAGGGTATGAGTGTTTGGTATTGTGTATAGATTAAAGATGCGGACGAGCATCCCTAAGACCACGATACGGACGAGTATCGGGTAGAAACAAACTGACACATGTTCAGAGATGATGATACGGACGAGTATCAACTGGTTAACAAGGAACACGAACGAGTGTTGCATCTGAAGGGACTCTTCTGGGGAATAATAAATGCAGACGAGTATCTATATTCAAGAAGACACAAGTGTTTGACACGGTGTATGGATTAAAGATGCGGACGAGCATCCTTAAGACTATGATACGGACGAGTATCATGTAGAAACAAACACTAGACGCAATGTTCTGAGATGATGGTACGGACGAGTACCAACTGGTTAACAAAGAACAAAGACCACTGTTGAATCTGGGGGGTATATAACTGGTATATACAAGATACGGACGAGTATCTGGGTAGTATGAGTGGTGTATAGATGAGTGTTTAACTGCTGGGGAGGGTGACACAGACGAGTGTCAAAAGGAGAAGAGTGTAATATAAACAAGTATCTGATATACAAAGTCTAGACGACTGCGCTGGGGAAATGACACGGACGGGTGTCAGGAAAGTGTATATATAGGTATATGTGAGTGCAAAAAGGACGTCTTTGGCTTTCTGCTGGGGTATAACACGGACGGGTGTCAGGAAGTATCTGTAATACGGGTGATTTTGTTGTAAAGAGTGTTCAGGCGGCTTTACTGGGGAAAGATGGCACGGACGGGTGCCAAAAGGAGTATATACTGGTGTTTGTGATTGTGAGGCATCTGCTCTTGCCGGGGACTCTGGTGGGAATTTTTTGTGTACATTGATGAACTGTCATTATTCACAAGTGTTAGTTCAGAACATGGCTTGTGATTATGCTATATGTTTGATTTTTGCCGTAATGCTCCGTATTAAAACGGAATGCTACGCTTTGTGGGTGAATATGATGCAAATGCTATGATTGTGCAAAGATACCAAAACCGGGATGCGGATCCCGTTGCTGCGAAGATCTTTGGTCGATCTGCTTGGAGTAGACATCCCAGCTGGGGATAAGATCTCCGGTATATCTGTCATGTGGTGATATCTGCTTGGGAATATGGGTCATTGATAGACCTATCTTTACAAACGAGAGACCCAGCTGGGGTTTGTAGAAGCTTTCTTCACTCTGTTGTGATCCTTCATGCGCTGCCCTTCTGGACAGAGGCTGGAGCTCTGTGGGGGGATAGCTCTCTGACTTCTGTGCTCCGGCTGAGGATGAGATGGCAACTCGGCTGGGGAGAAAGAGAGATCCTTGACTCAGTCGGGGATATGGGCATCCCTTGTGATACCTGCCCATTCTGATGGGGATAAGCAACAAGTGGCAACTCAGCTGGGGGAAGTCATGAGAGGCAACTCAGCTGGGGAGAGAGCACTTTGGGTGCTAAAAATTGAGTGTGGACTTGCCAGCTTGCTGGGATGAAGCTTACATGCCCCAAGTTGCGCTCCGGATACCTGCAATCCTGAAAAAGATAGAGAAACGCACAAGATAATCCCGAGGTATCCTTTACTGGATTCCGTCATAGGAGTTTAAATACTTCTGAGAGTAAGCATATTTCCTGCAAGCATGTTTTTATTTGAAGATAAGCATCTGTATTCTTGTGCAATCAGTTTTTTCTTTTAAGACATCAGACATTTTTGCAAATAAAATGTACAAAACGAGACATGACAGAAAATCTGATTTTATTAATTCATGTGCCCTAAATTGGCGAGATACAGTCAAAGGAACAAATCCCCTGAAATGAGGAGATTGTTACAAATTGAGAAACAAAATGCTGGCAGTGTTGATGACGCTTTAGGGAGCTTCCTCTTCACTATGACCCGTATGACTTTTGACGTTCTTCTCATCTTGCTTTCTGAAGAAGGTTGATTCTGATTGAAGCTTGATCCTTTCGAAGCTTGCCAAGTTGCAGATGATACAGACGAATTCAGAATGCAGTTGTTCGCTTATTCCCTTATTTTGCATGGATCGCCCTTTCGGGTTTTCAATCCATCGGGATACCCATTTTTGCCTGAGCTGTCCAATGCGGCTTTTCAACTCAGCGGGTGTACATTTTTGTTTATTTTCCCTTATTTTTGCCCGAGTCTTTTATTTTGTTTTTGACTCGCCGGGATGCCCTATTTTTACCTGGACTTACATTCTGTTTTTATGTCCAGCGGGTCATTTTTATGCGAAGTATTTTTTAACTGCATCCGAATTCACAGGGGACGGGAAATCTTCACCATCCATGGTGCTGAGCATCAGTGCTCCACCAGAGAAAACTTTCTTTACCACGAATGGTCCTTCATAGTTTGGAGTCCATTTGCCCCTGTGGTCTGTATGAGGAGGAAGGATTCTTTTCAGCACAAGATCTCCTACTTGGTACTCTCGGTGCCTGACTTTCTGATCGAAGGCTTTCTTCATTCTCTTCTGATATAACTGCCCATGACAGATTGCAGCCAATCTTTTCTCTTCGATCAGACTCAGTTGCTCGTATCGGGACCTAACCCATTCTGCTTCGTTCAGCTTAACATCCATCAATACTCGTAAAGAGGGTAGTTCAACTTCAACAGGTAGGACTGCCTCCATACCATACACAAGTTGATACGGCGTTGCCCCAGTGGATGTTCTGATTGACGTGCGGTACCCATGCAAGGCAAACGGTATCATTTCATGCCAATCTTTGTAAGTGATTACCATCTTCTGCACAATCTTCTTGATATTCTTATTTGCTGCCTCAACAGCGCCATTCATCTTTGGCCTGTAAGGAGAAGAATTGTGATGTTGAATTTTGAAGTCCCGGCACAGTTCTGCCATCATTTTATTGTTTAGATTGGAACCATTATCAGTAATGATTCGCTCGGGCACTCCGTATCGACAGATGATATCTCTCTTCAGAAATCTGGCTACCACTTGTCTTGTGACGTTTGCATATGAGGCTGCTTCAACCCACTTGGTAAAATAGTCGATGACGACCAGGATGAATCTGTGGCCGTTCGAAGCAGTTGGCTCGATCTTGCCAATCATATCAATGCCCCACATGGCAAAGGGCCATGGTGAAGACATGATGTTCAAAGGATTGGGAGGCACATGCACCTTATCCGCGTAGATCTGGCATTTATGACATTTTCTGGCGTAAGCACAACAGTCTGCATCCATTGTGATCCAGTAATAGCCTGATCTTAACAACTTTTTAGCCATGGCATGCCCTCCGGCATGGGTACCAAAAGACCCTTCATGCACTTCATGCATCAATAAATCTGCTTCCGTCTTGTCAACACATCTGAGGAGTACCATATCAAAGTTCCTTTTGTATAAAGATCCATCAGTGTTCAGAAAGAAACTACCAGCGAGCCTTCTCAAAGTCTTCTTATCATTGGAAGATGCCCCAGGTGGGTAGGTTTGATCCTCCAAGAAGCGCTTAATGTCATGGAACCAAGGCTTATCATCTTTGACAACTTCCGCTGCAAATACATATGCTGGTCTGTCAAGTCTGGACACTGAAATCTGAGGTACAAAGTTGGCAGCTTGAACTTTGATCATGGATGAAATGGTAGCAAGAGCATCTGCAAACTGATTCTCGTCCCGAGGGATATACTCAAGCTTGACTGTTGTAAAGAAAGTCAATAACCTCCTTGTATAATCCCTGTAAGGTATCAGATGATCCTGGTGGGTGTACCATTTGCCGTTGGTTTGATTGACTACCAAAGCTGAATCTCCAAATACGGTCAATGTCTTGATCCTGAGGTCAATGGCTTCCTCAAGACCCATAATGCAAGCTTCGTATTCAGCTTCGTTGTTAGTGCAGTTGAAAGTGAGTTTTGCCGAGAAAGGCATGTGAACTCCTTTGGGTGTAATGAGTACTGCACCAACACCACGACCATTCATGTTAACAGCCCCATCAAACATCATAGTCCATTCTTCTTCCGGGTCAGGCCCTTCAGTGTGAATAGGATCTTCATGGTCTTTTGCTTTAATGAACATGATGTCTTCATCAGGGAAGTCAAATCTCATAGGCTGGTAGTCATCAATGGGTTGCTCAGCAAGATATTCAGATAGTACACTGCCCTTGATGGCTTTCTGAGAAGTGTACTGGATGTCGTATTCTGTGAGAATCATTTGCCATCTTGCAACCCGTCCGGTAAGAGCTGGCTTCTCGAAAATGTACTTAACTGGGTCCATTTTGGATATCAACAAAGTAGTGTGGGTCAACATATACTGTCTTAGTCGGCGAGCAGCCCACGCTAAAGCACAGCAAGTTTTCTCGAGCAGTGAATAACGTTGTTCACAGTCGGTAAACTTTTTGCTTAGGTAGTATATTGCATACTCTTTTCGACCAGACTTGTCATGCTGGCCCAGCACACACCCCATCGACTCTTCTAATACTGTCAAGTACATGATCAGAGGTCTTCCTTCAACTGGAGGCATGAGGATTTGAGGTTCTTGCAGATATTCCTTGATTTTGTCAAAAGCCTTCTGGCAGTCTTCATTCCACCTGACCGTCTGTTCCTTTCTTAACAGCTTGAACAAAGGTTCACAAGTTGCTGTCAGGTGAGATATGAACCTTGAAATGTAGTTCAGTCGACCTAAGAACCCTCGAACTTCTTTCTCTGTTTTCGGTGCAGGCATCTCTTGGATGGCTTTGACTTTGTTAGGGTCAACCTCAATCCCCTTCTCGCTTACAATAAAACCCAGCAGCTTGCCAGATCTTACCCCGAATGTGCATTTGTTGGGGTTCAACTTCAGTTGGTACTTCCTCAGACGTTTGAATAACTTGAGCAGATTCACCAGGTGATCTTCCTCTGTAAGGGACTTGGCGATCATATCATCCACATAACATTCTATTTCTTTATGGATCATATCGTGGAATAGTGTCACCATAGCCCGTTGATATGTTGCACCAGCATTCTTCAGTCCGAATGGCATCACTTTGTAGCAGAACGTGCCCCAGGGTGTGATGAAGGTTGTCTTCTCCATGTCTTCAGGTGACATCTTAATCTGGTTATATCCTGAAAATCCATCCATGAAGGAGAATACCGAGAACTGAGTCGTGTTATCCACCAATACATCAATGTGAGGTAATGGGAAGTCATCTTTCGGGCTGGCTCTGTTCAGATCCCGGTAGTCAACGCACATCCTTACTTTGCCGTCCTTCTTAGGCACAGGTACAATATTAGCAACCCACGGTGGATAGCTGGTCACAGCAAGGAACCCGGCGTCCCATTGCTTTTGTACCTCTTCTTTGATTTTCATTGCCATGTCCGGACGAGTACGGCGCAGCTTCTGTTTAACTGGCGGGCATTCTTCTCTCAAAGGCAGCTTGTGCATGACAATATCGGTATCCAACCCTGGCATGTCTTGGTACGACCAAGCAAACACATCTACATACTCTTGAAGCAGGTCTATCAGTTGTCTCTTCACTGAGTCTTGCAGGCAGGCCCCGATTCTAACTTCTTTCACGTCTTCATCTGTACCAAGATTGATCACTTCAACCTCCTCTTGGTGAGGAGTAATAACCTTTTCCTCTTGTCTTAACAACCTGGCTAGCTCTTCAGGAAGCTCATATTCTTCTTCAACCCCTTCATCAGCTTGATTGATTGGATTGTCAAAGTCATACGAAGTCATAGCCGTGCTGTTGTCGGTGCTGTCTGGAAGGCACTCTCTGCAAGGGTTAAGTTTGTTCATTTTAGTGACTTGATTTTAATCTTTATTTAGAAAAGTGAAATGAAGTTGTCATTTTGAAAACACCGCCATTTATTTTTTTGTACAAAAAGAAAAATGGAAAAACAGTGAACGAAAAGAAAAAGACTCGTTTGCAAAAAGATGTCTGATATTTCATTAATTAATCTTGTTTGCACAAAAAGTACAGATGGCCCGATTACAAAATGAGTCTTGTCATCTTGGGCAAGATGCAAGACTTTGATGCATGCTTATAAAAATACAGGAAATAATAATTACTCTGCATGAGTAACTCTTATAATTTCCTGGGAAGACCAGTTCGAGATACTGCTCCCCGGGATCTTTGGACGAATCCAATTCTCCAGATTGCGCTCCTCTTCCAGCTCGTCTTCCAGACAGTTGATAGCATCAGGGGTAAGCATCCCCCCACTCACAAAATTGGGCTCTTTCGCAGCCGCTGCTTGATCTTGTTGAGTTGGTTTGTAACCCAACCCAAATTTGTCTTCTTTCTTCTCCACCGGTAGTAGCTTGCCCCAGCCTTGGGCAGTTCCTTCCTCAACAACCTTTCGGGCTTGTTGGTATGATGATATCGAAGTACCAGACACAGCAGATGTTTCATTCACATTCAAGGCTTCAAACCCCTGGCTCATTGTTTCATGGATCTCTCCATCCATCTCAATGTACTTATAGGTTGCCAGGTGGCTGACAAAAATGTCCTCTTCTCCACAGATTGTAACGATCTGACCCTCCCACTCATATTTTAACTTCTGGTGAAGGGTGGAGGTCACGGCGCCAGCGGCGTGAATCCATGGCCTACCCAATAAACAGCTGTAGGCGGGCTGTATATCCATCACGTAGAAGATAGTTTTAAAGGTCTGCGGGCCAATCGTTACGGGCAGCTCAATCTCTCCCAGAACCGATCTCTTTGAGCCATCAAAAGCTCTTACCACCAGGTTGCTGGGTCTCAATGCCAGCCCATCATATTCTAGCTTCACCAGAGCCTTTTTGGGTAAGACATTAAGGGATGACCCCGTGTCCACCAGCACATGAGAAAGGACAGCACCTTTGCATTCCATGGTTATGTGCAAGGCTTTGTTATGGTTGCGGCCTTCCGTTGTCAAATCAGTATTGGTGAACCCTAGTCCGTGACTAGCATTAACATTTCCCACTACTGCCTCCAGCTGATTGACAGTGATCTCTTCAGGCACGTAAGCTGCGTGCAGGACTTTGAGTAGTGCATTCCGATGGGCTTCGGAGCACATAAGCAGTGAGAGGATAGAGATCTTGGATGGCGTCTGGTGAAGCTGATCCACAATTTTATAATCACTCTTTTTGATGATTCGCATGAACTCATCAACCTCTTGATCGAATGGTGTCTTCAAAGCTTCCTTGACAGCTTGATCTTCCTGCACAGGGCTCTTCCCTTTTGCCTTGGCAGCAGCCTCTGCTTCGGCTGTGGGTCTCTGAATTTGTGGAGCGAAAAGACGTCCGCTTCGAGTGAAGCCTCCGCCTCCTCCCACATTGTCAATTTGTAGTGCAGGGGTTGATGATTCAAAAGTGATTCTTTGTCCTTCACAGTACAAGTCAGAGCCGTAATGCCAGGGGATGGCATTACTGCTTTCATAAGGTACGGGTCCGGGCACCGTGATGGTGACTGGACTGATTGTAGCTGTTGAAGGAACGGTAATAGTTTGTGGATCGTAATAAATTGTAACTGGTGCCCTAGTGGGAGCAGCACCTTCTGAGTTGTGGACGGAGTTGTTTTCAGGATCGTAGAATATGGTGACAGTTGAGACATCTTCATGATTTGTTGCTGGTGTTGTAGGAGATAATGGTGGAAGAATGGATGTTGTTGTTGTAGGAGCTTCATAATGGAGTGGTGCTGGAGCTGTAGAAGGAACACTCATTGATATCTGATCAGTTGAAATGACAGATGAAGTACTTGTTGATGAAACCGAAGAATTGTCAGGAACAATAGTTGTTGCAGTTGTAGGAGGTTCTGAAACCGTTGCTGATGAGATTGCTGGATTTGTTGGAAATGATGTGGTGATCTGGAGCTGGCCACTCTGAATAAGGCCATCTATGCCATTCCTCAGATTATCGCACCCATTTACTGAGATGTTGCAGTAAGCACACCCCAACTCGCATCCCGGGAACATTTGACATTCCAGGAGTTGAGCCTTGATTTCTACCAACGGTGTCCGGATCTGACCCACACTAGTTATTAAATAAGACGGTTTGTCTTCTTCAATAGCGTTAATTCTGGGACCACCGTGGTTCGGCATTGGGTTTTTATTGACATTGGGTGGTGGTGCGAAATTCAGAGCCTTGGAGTCTACCAGGTCTTGTACCTTCATATGCAGAGCTCTGCACTTTTCTGTACTGTGGCCAGGTGCGTTCGAATGAAAAGCACACCTAGTATTGGAGTCATAGTTCCTGGGTAGACTGTTGGGATCCGGAGGTGCCAACGTCCTTAGCTCAACTAGGTTGAGTTTCAGGAGTTGTGGCAGCAGGGTAGCATATGGCATAGGGATTGGATCGATCACCCTATTAGCTTGAGATGGCCTCTGCTGAAATGGCCTTTGTTGACTGTTGTTGTTGTTATTGTTGTTGTAATTTCTTGGAGGATACTGATTCTGCTGATGGTACTGAGGTTGTTGTTGATAGTTTTGCTGAGGGGGTTGATAGACTGGTTGTGGATGAGCCGGAGCAGGGATGGTGACTGCAGCCACATATCTGTGAACATATTGGGGCCTACCCCTGTTGGTGTGGATGGCATTGGTCTCGCCAGTTCTCCTTGGGCCTGCAAAAGGCTTTCTTGTACTACTGGATGAGCTTGCACCATTGTCTGAGATCTTACCCATTTTCAATAGGCTTTCAATTCTCTCCCCGGCTATGACTACATCTGCAAAGCTGGTAGATGAGAAGGCAGCTAGCCTATCAATATAGGTTCCCTGAAGGGTATTCATGAACATATCAGCCATCTCTCTTTCAGACATAGGTGGCTGGACAGCAGCAGCAAGCTGTCTCCATCTTTGAGCATATTCTCTGAAGCTCTCTCTAGATGACTGTGACATTCCCATTAGGAGAGTCCTGTTGGGTGCCATGTCCAGATTATACTGATACTGTCTGATGAAGGCCTCTGCCAGGTCCTTCCAGCATCTAATTGTTGCTCTTGTCAGATGGGAATACCACTTCCTCGAAGCTCCAGTCAAGCTATCTTCGAAATAGAACATCCACAATTTCTCGTCCATGGTATAAGCTTTTAATCTCCCGAGAAAAGATTGTAGATGGGTTCGGGGACAAGAAGTCCCATTATACTTCTCGAAACATGGTGGCTTGAACTTGTGAGGAATCCTAACCCCGTCTACCAAGCCCATATCCATAACGTCAAAACCCAAAGAGTTTTGAGACTCTAAGGATCTCAACTTCTCAGCTATCTCTTCCAACCTTCTATCATAAGCTTCTTCCCCAGCACCCATTACTGTGAATTGGTCTTCCTGGGGATCCTCTTGAAGTACCCTAGCTGCGGTGGCAGTCCCTTGAACATTTGCAGGAATATTGACCTCAGGATGGAGGTGTGGTCCAAATACCGGAGGGTTGACATGAGGTTGTACCCTTTCATTGTTACTGGTACCGGCAGTCCCTATATGTGGATCTTCTTGATTCTGCCTTTCCACCATGGCTCTCAATCTTTCCTGGCTCTGAGCCATATTGTTCATTACTTCCATGAACTGCGTCATTTGATTCCTCATTTCTAGCCTTTCGTTTGCCATTTGATTTCTGACCTCAGTAAGGTCCTGCTGCATCTGATCCATTTGAATGCCTGGAAGGTTGTTTCGGGTTGGATAACGGTGCGGACGGTTGAGGGGAAATACCCGGCGCCTAGCAATAGTTCCTGAGGCATCACAACAGAGGTTAGAAACAATAAAACAAAACCTACAAAACAAACAAAGGGTTAGCATGCAATGCAGTTATGCTTATTTGCTCTCAAGGTATCCGGTTTGGCATTCAATTTTGACCCTTCCAGACCCTTGAAGATATTGTTGATGCTGCTTTCAAAGCAAACTCAGATGGAACAAAACTAACACAAATATATTACAGAAGGTGAAATAATACAACTTGTTCATTTTACAACACAAGCCCTCTAAGGGGTCAAAATTCAGTACAAGAAAATAAAAGTACATGGAAAGAAAGCAACAACAAACAAATGGTCAAACACCAAGACCAAACTCATCCTCACGAACTTCCTTGAGAAGTGCTTCGGTCACAGGATCAGCCGGACGCTCCGTGAGATTCCTGATGAGGAGATTCCGGGTCGTAACAGCTGCTGCTAGCTTCTTGTGCTGAGTTTGCTCTTTGGACCTCTTCACCCCTGCTTTGATCTTCAGCTCTGATATCTCCCTCTGGGTTGCTGCCAGGGCTTCTTGTTGTTCTTTTGTATTAGCTTCAAGTTGCTCCATCTTGTTTTGAACTCTCTTGTCCTCCAGGGTACGAGCCTCGGTGATCCTGACCCACCGGGCTTGGCTCTCCTTCAAATACAAGTCTGTCCTTGCTCTCTGAAACTGGGCTTCCTTGCAAGCATTCTTCAGAATTTGTTCTCCAGCTTTAGACTTTTTGATATAATCCCCAGACCTCTCAATCTTAGTCAGATGCTCCACTCTCAACTTCTCCAGCCTCCCAATCTCCCTCATACCATCACTCCTCTCCCGGAGGGTCTTCTGCAAAGCCTGGGCTAACTTCTCATTTCTTTCTTTCAAGCTCTCAAACTCCTCCAAACTGATAGTGGCAGGGGGTGGTGCTGAAGATGACTCAGGCATGTCTTCTACGGTAAATGGCATCCCAGAGAACTGGGCCCTGGCACGGGACCATTCATAATATTGTGCTGATGCCACATTATTGCACTTCCCCAAAATGGTTACTCCCTTAGTTTGAACATTATCCCAGGCCCAGGCAGCCTGCCTAACAACAGCCAAACTAATCTTGTTCTCACAATAGAGAGTCTCCACCAAGTCCTGTGCCTTAGGAGTATGGACCAATGCATAGCCCAGTTGCCTTCTGAACAGTTGAGGGTTGTAATTAATACTACCCTTAACTCCTATTAGGGGCACATTGGGAAAATGCCCACAGCTGGTGATAATATCCCTTCCTTTGGTGTTTTGATTACACCATCTGATATCTGCTGAAGTTAGAGCAGTGAGTCTCTTAGCCCAGTTACTCTGCTGATGAGGATTTAGAAATGCATCTGTCCTGGGTAGATGCCTGAGAAGCCAAGTGTGGAACAATGGAGCACAACACCTCACTAATCTCCCCCTCTGCTTTTCATTTCTCTGATGCACTGAATAGTAGAGATCCCCTAATAAAGTTGGTACTGGGTTCTTCAAGATGAAAAGATGGATTGCATTCTTGCTGATGAATCGAGGCTCATCTGCAAACAATACAATTCCATATATGCTCAAGGCCAGTAAAGCACAAACAGCTTTCCACTCTCCTAGAGAAGCTTTCAGGGTAGCTTGAGAGATTAAGAAATCCAGATGAAAGCCAGGGATCCCAGCTTTAGAAGTCATATGCTGCTCAATCAAAACAAGTTCTAGATGCAAAGCTTTTGCTACTTCTCTATTAGCAGGAAAGACCATCTCAGGGTTGAATGGGATTCCAGCCCTGATAGGCACACCAACCAAAGATGAGTATTCTTCTAAAAGAGGGCCCAATTGAAAGTCTTGGAAAGTGAAACATCTTAGTGGAGGATCATAAAACTGAATGCAGGTGTGGATCAAGCTTCTCTGTGATGGGTCCAGATCCATAACCATATCAAGTATATCTCCATAACTTTCCCTGAACAAAGGTATGTGATCTGGAGTGATCAAGGTCTGAATCCTCCTGATATCTGATAGCTCTGGCTGGAAGAAGTGATAGGTGATGTTGCTCTTTTTAGGAGCCATGATGCTGAAGACTGAGTAGAGACAGGTGCTGATGATAATACTGAAGAAGTGGGCCACTGACTGGCTGGTGCAGGTGATAACTGAAGCAGATAGCTGATGAAGATAAGTCAAAACTGAAGATGGGGTCAAAACCAAAACCAGATGAAGATGGATACCCTGAAACACAAATAAGCAAATGTCAATATGATGCAATGATTATGTATGCAAATGATATGCAAGGGTTCGTGACTGAGCTGGATCTGATCAAAATGCCCTGATATAAGTCCATGTGTGTAAGAAATCCAGATGGAGGTCTATAAATCCAGTAACCAAGGTGGGGGACTCAAATAAAGAGCCACATGTCCAGGGTTTAGAATCACAAGAACTGTCCAACATGGAGTATTCTTAACAAACCAAAGTAACAGGGTATTCTGAGGTCAAGGTACCTGCAAACCTGTAAACAGCCCAACCCCCCTCACAGGTGGTGTTCTAAAACAAGGATCCTCAGACTTGGATCAGTTATGAGAAGTGTAAACACTTCTAACCCGGAGGTACAGTGTTTACAATAACCATAACAATTCCTCCTCTAATTCACCTCAGTTTCTGAAGGTCAATACTAAAAGGTCATCCAGACATAGCAGGCTTCCCAGATAGCCCTAGAATTGCAGGAAATCTGCAACACAGAGTTCTCAAGAAGAAACCCATATCTGAACCGTGTTTCATATTCCCGCACCAGACCGAAATGGAATGGGAAAGAATATGATTCACTCTAGCCTAGGTGTCACTCAGGTCCCAGGTATAGGACCTTAACTCTCAATGGAACACCCACCCACCAAAGCAAAACCAGATCCAGCCAGCAGCATGACAGTATGATATATACAAAAGCAATAAAGAAAGCAGTAAAGCAACTGTACATAAATCAATAAACAAAATAAATACAAGCACAAATAAGCACATAACACCCCAGTAAACACAAATCAATCAAGCGCTAGGAGGAACCCACAAAAAGAACCAGAAGCCCTGGTTGCAATATAAGGATCCCCAGCAGAGTCGCCAAGCTGTCGCTCCCACCAAATGACACCGGGTCAAAAGGGGTACAGACGCGAACGGTCGGCGAAGGGGACAGTGAGAACACACAGCCGTGAACTCACTGGAGATGAATAGAGTCGCCAGCTAGGCATTTTTATCCCGGAGGAAAGGCAATGCTGCATAGACCTAGAAAAAGAATGGATAAGACGGTTGCGAACCAGAGAGACTGAGAAAGGGGGTTGGTTACAACCTGGGAAGGTATTAGCACCCAGATTGTCCGCCGTACTCGACGGGATCCACGCTTAAAAGATTTGTGTTTTAAAGGGGTAGTGTCAGTGCAATCTGTGTATAAAAGAGCTGGAAAAGGATGTACAGGTGTCGGTGTAAGAGAGGTGAAGTGTATAAATGTACAGTGTCAGTGCAGGAAGTGTGATATATACAGTGTCAGTGTAAGAACAGGAATAAGATGCTCAAGATCATGAGGCTAAGGAATAAAGCTGGAAAGAGGGGGAATATACAGAGACTTTTGTTCGATAACTGTTAAGTTATGCCTACGTATCCTCTCGTGCAATGAGGAAGTCAGAACACCGTAGTTCGACCCAAAGAGACTGAAAGATGAATTGACTTGTGAACTGCTTACTTGCCTATGCTCAAGTGTATGACCTGTCTGGCTCAGGTGCAAACTGTCTTGCATTAGACGGAAGAAGCAAGTTCTCGTTTATGAGTGAAGGTGATGAGAAAAGAATCCCGGAGGAGGCGATTATTGTTTGTTTTTGTGTTTTTAGTCTTTTATTGTTTTTGGATTTTGTCATAAGTTAATGAGCTTATGCCTAAACCAATGGGTTAGTAAACTCATCACATCTTCCCTCTGATTAGGGGTAATGAGAATACCTTAAGTGTGAAGTCAGATTCTCACACCTAAACACCTTTGGTGTAGGATTAAGATCATTAACCTACTTGTGATTATTTAGATGTTTTTGTTGTTTTTGTTTAGTGTTGAGTAATGAGATTAAGCCATAATCAGGGATTAAACAGACTCATTACACCATCCTAATAGAAGGATAATAGATGAGAATGTTTAAGCTGAGGAAAGCTCCTCAACTTAATCCATGATTAGGGATTAAACTCATGACAAAACAAAACCTTTATTAAGTGGATTTTAGTTAATGATAAGATAATGAAGTGATTTTTAGGGTTTGTAAGACAACTTGAGGGGGACTTGTCCATTAACACTAGGGTTAATCCTTCTTAACCAGTTAAGGAAGAATTAGAACCCTAATGCAAGGCCCAAGTTACAAGCTTGATGTCTTGATGATTATTAAGTGAATTGATTAAAGGATTTAAACACATTAAGGGTTTAACACTTAGGATTAAAGTTATACACTCCATCCTAATAGAAGGATGCAGGCATAAGCTTAATCACAAAGCCTTAAAGCCTTTAGGGTTTAGTCCCTGATTATGAGGTGAGAAAAGAAGACTCAAAGAGACACAAAGGTAAAACTAAGTAGGGAGACTAATCAAAACCCTAATCATTGTCATGCTTGGTTGCTCCTAAGGTTTGTGAGGTTTATCAAGAGAAGATCTTCAAAGAGAAACACCAGGATGCAGATGAACAGGATCAAGAGAAGCAAAGCAACTTGCTTCACTCAAGAAGTCAAGTCACTTGAAGAAAGAAAGTGGGAGGAAGAAGAATGAGCAAGCTCAATCTCAAACACAAACAAAAATGCAGCAATGGATGCAAGAGAGAGATAAGAAGAAAGCATGAGAAGTGAAGGCAAATTCACTTCTCAAAATCACTTACCACCTGAAAGGTTAGAAAAGAAATGCAATGCAATGCAAAAAGGGATGGGATGACATGATGAGAACAAAACCAGAAGCATGTTGATGATGATAATGATGCTATGAGATGGTATGAACATGAGGCAGCACATGGAAATGTTCATACAAGATCATGGATGCAAGTGATGCAAGTTAAGGAGCATGAACTTACATGAAAAGTTATGAAACATACATGGCAAACAACATGGCAAATGTAAGATGCAATGATCACACATGCTTTCTATATGTCTTAAGATATCAAATGAATCAAATGGATGCTTGAAATGTCATGGCAAGTCATGTTATGCAAGAGAATGCAAAAGGGATGCAAGAGAAAGCTCAAATTAGGGTTTATGAATCAAACAACAAACAAAAACCAAAAACAGAAGCAAACCCTAAGATAAAAAATGGAAAATGCCAACCAAAGAAACCCTAAACCTATACTAAACCAAAGTCCAAAGGGGAGGTCTCAACTCTTAACCAATCTCAAGTTATGATTTTTCTAAGTTATTAGGGTTTTTAGGGTTCCTAAACAAAAGAAATGCCAAACAAATTGAAAATGAGGAATCAAAACATGGCCATTTAATCCTAGAAACTACATGCTAAACACAAAATAATGCAAAAAGAATCAATGTCCAACTCTTCTCAAATAGGCAGAAATGATTTTTTGAACTTATGATCAAAATAATGCACAAAAAATGATTTAATTCAATGAAAAATTCTTAAAATGCATCAAGATCAAAAAAGAAATTTGGTTTGGAGGTTGGACAATGTTTCTAAATGTCTTAGAACATTTCATGAATTTTTTGGTGATTTTTAAATACCTAAAAGTATTTTTAATAAATTAATTTTCATTAATCAATTAAAAATAATCTTTTAAATATTTAAAAATACTTTTTTAATGATAAAAATAAAAATAAAAATATTTTTGTGTTTACAAAATTAATAAAACTCAGGAGAAAAAATTTCATAATTTTTAAACCTTTTTTACTATTTTAAATTAAATGTGCAAATAAAAAGAAAAGAAAATAAAATAAAATGGATTTAATCTGAATTAAATGAAAAGTAAGCTAATCCTAAGGTGGAGATTTAAACTGGGCTTGGGACAGTTGACTGGCGCGCAGATCCAAGGGTCCTGGTTGACTCTGATTAAATTTATTTAATTAATGATTAATTAAGCTAATCAAGAGGATTAGGGCAAACGAAGAGATCTGGGCCATCCAAGCTAGCGGGAAGTCAACAAGTCAAAGGCAATCTACGCTCAGCATTCAAATCTCATTAATGACCTGAGATTAGGGCTAATCACCCTCAGGTGACCGGAGAGAAGCTCCGGTCATCTTCTCCGGCACCCCAAAAACCCTAGAACACGTTTCAGGCATCTATTCCACAAATTAAACAACCCTAAATGATCCTCTAACATCCTATGATACGAATCCATGCTCAAACATCATTTATGCATCATGAATCAAAGGAATCGAAAGAAATGAAATTCACGGGCAAAAATTCAGAGGGACCCTACAAGCTCAGTTTTCACTCATTTTTGATTCTGAAACCAACCCCATGACCAGCAAGACATGAATAATCAATTTGTAACTCAAAAATCAAGCTTTGAGAGGAAAGTTTCCATGATCATACCTGAGCTGGAAAGCTTCAAAACTGAGCTTCCAGAGCTTTCCTTGCGTGCAAATGGACTCCCTTGTATCCCCTGATGCTAATGGAAGGCTTCAAAGCTCTTGTGGATGGCTGATTTGTGAGAACCAGTTCTGGTGTAGCAGGAAATGAGCTTTGTGTACAGGCTGCTTCAGATCAAAGTAAAGGGTGGTTTTGACTCCTTTTGATGTGTTTGATCTGTTAGTGAAGAGAGCTTTGATGTTTGATGGCTATGGAGGTTGATTCGAAGAGTTCTGGTTTTGAAGGTGAGGAATGGTGAAGCTCAGTTCATGCTGCTTTCAGGCTTGAACCTTGTTGCTTTCTACTCAATGAAACATGGCAAGATGATTGGTGAAGATGGTTTTTGTGTTTGTATGCTGTGGGGACAGATTCGAAGGAATATGCAAAAATGAGGTGTTTTTGTGAATGTGATGGTATGAAGTGTTTCAGCCTTGCTAGATGTATGGAGTGTCTTGCTCTTTGTCCACATAAACCTCTCTCATTGGTCAGATGATAAGACATGTGCTTTTTTGATTGGTAAGTCTACTTTTGCAAAAAGTCAAATTTTGTGTAAGGAAAGTATGGCTCATGATCTAGGCTAGTACAAGGCATGGTTCTGATGCAGCAAGATGAGGTGAGATGTTGGGAAGGTCCAGCAGCCAATGCATCAAGTTGGTGAAGTGATCATGATGATTTTGCAAGTTGTGGCTTTTTGGTTCACATGTGACTATTTTGCTACACAAGCCATGAAACATGAGCAATGCCTAGTCCATTCTGAATTTTAGGACTTACATGATGTTTATGTGATGGTTTGAGGCTAATTAGAAGTTGCAATTTGCCTTGGTACATGATTTTGCAATTTTCACACTTGGTGCATAACTTGAAAATCAATGATTTTTGCCAACTTTGTCACACCATAACTTTTGATCCAAGAAGAATTTGATCATGTTCTTGTACTTTTTGAAAAGGGAAAGATGAGATCTACAACTTTCATGACCAAAGTTTTTTATTTGAAGCATTTTTGGATCAAGAATCAAGGCTTGAAAAATGACCTAAAATGAAGCATTCTTGAAAAAGTCAACTATGTCCAAAAAGTCAACATTTGCAAAACTTCCAAATTCTTGATTTCTATGAACTTCAACCTTCTTCCATGATCAAATAAAGATCATATACACTCAAAATGATGAAGATCACCCATTGGTTGGGTCATTGGGGGCCTCAGATGCCCTGATTTTGCACTGACTTGTCCAGAAAGTCAACTCTTGATCAGATGACTTCCCCATGGAATTTCTTCATAAAATTGATATGCATACTCCCTATACCATATAGAGACCAATGGAAACAAGAATGACCAAAAAATTTGGAGTTATGGCCTCTGAAACCAAAACCCTAATTTTAGGTCAACTGTGCAGTCAAACTTGGCTCTGCATCCATCCAAACCCTAGTTCTTGTGATTCTTTTGGAGTCTTGACCTTGAGGGGATGTAATATGATACAAGAACACATATGGACCCCTTTTGAAGTGATTGGTTTCATTTGGAGTGGCTCAAGAAGCTTTGGGATTGCTCAGATCACAAACCCTAGGTGCAGATGACTTAGAATCTATGCAGTGAATCAAAAATGAGATATGAGATGATATGATTGTGTTTATGCATATGAGATGATCACAAGCCATGGTGTGAATGAGTGAGGGCAAATTTGGGGTGTTTACAAGATGCTACAAACATTAGGCAAGGCATGGAGATGTTCATACAAGATCATGGATGCAAGTGATGCAAGTTAAGGAGCATGAACTTACATGAAAAGTTATGAAACATACATGGCAAACAAAATGGCAAATATGGGATGCAATGATCAAACATGCTTTCTACATGTCTTATGATGTCAAATGAACCACATGGATACTTGAAATGTCATGGCAAGTCATGTTATGCAAGAGAATGCAAGAAGGATGCAAATGGAAGCCCAAATTAGGGTTTATGATCCATACATCAAACAAAATCCAAAAAAACAGAAGCAAACCCTAAGATAAAAAATGGAAAATGCCACCCAAAGAAACCCTAAACCTATACTAAACCAAAGTCCAAAGGGGAGGTCTCAACTCTTAACCAATCTCAAGTTATGATTTTTCTAAGTTATTAGGGTTTTTAGGGTTCCTAAACAAAAGAAATGCCAAACAAATTGAAAATGAGGAATCAAAACATGGCCATTTAATCCTAGAAACTACATGCTAAACACAAAATAATGCAAAAAGAATCAATGTCCAACTCTTCTCAAATAGGCAGAAATGATTTTTTGAACTTATGATCAAAATAATGCACAAAAAATGATTTAATTCAATGAAAAATTCTTAAAATGCATCAAGATCAAAAAAGAAATTTGGTTTGAAGGTTGGACAATGTTTATAAATGTCTTAGAACATTTCATGAATTTTTTGGTGATTTTTAAATACCTAAAAGTATTTTTAATTAATTAATTTCCATTAATCAATTAAAAATAATCTTTTAAATATTTAAAAATACTTTTTTAATGATAAAAAATAAAATAAAAATATTTTTGGGTCATAAAAATTAATAAAACTTATGGGAAAAAGTTTCATAATTTTTACACATTTTTTACTATTTTAAAATAATTGAACAAATAAAAGGAAAAGAAATGAAATAAAAATAAAGAAAATGGGAAAGTAATCAGAATGGAGGGTGGAGATTGAAGCTGGATTCAAATGCGTTGACCACGCGCGCTATCCAAAGGCTGTGGTTGATTCTGATTAAATTAATTTAATTATGGATTAATTAAGCTAACACGTGGATTAGGGCTAATTGGGTGAATCCAGGCCACACACACACGCGGGAGGTCAACGTTTTCAACGCAATCCACGGTCCAAATTCAAACTAGAGTTAATGACTGGATTAGGGCACAAATCACTTTCAGGCTGCCGGAGAAGACTTCCGGTCGTCTTCTCCGGCCAGCATCTCCCCTGAAAATCCCCAAAATCCTAAAAACCTAACTAAAATGAAATCTAAGAACTGGGAAATGATCCCCACTCACTCACGAACCAAAACCCCATCTCAAAACAAATTTATATTTCATAACAAGGCTGAATCGAAGCAAGAAAGAATTAGGGCACGCAAGTTTCAGAGAGCAATTAAACTCTCATTTCAACACCATTTGCAAAACCAAAGACATATTCATGATCAGGAAGACACAAAGAACAAGTTTAAAACAAAAGAAATGATTTCTGGAAAAATATTTCTTGAGCTACCTGAGATTCGAAGCTTTCACTCTGATGACTTTCTGGCCCTTTCCCCTTGTGCAATCCACTCCTTAGGACCCCTTGGTGATGTTTGAATGCTTTGGAGGAGTTTATATTGGCTGGATGAGGAGTTTGACAAACTTCTGCTCAAGCTCAGTTGGAAATGGCAGTGATGATTCAGGCAGTTTCAGGCCATTATGAATGGTTCTTTGTGATCCAGATGGTGAGTGGAGAAGCTTTGTAAAGTTTGTTTGGATGTTTGTAAGCTGTGGAAGGTGATTCGAAGAGAAATGCAGGCTGAGGTGAAAATGGTGAAGTGGTTTTGTGGTTGGTTTCAGGCCTGTGTTCTTGCTGGTTTCTACTCAATGAGGCATGGTGAGTTGAATGGTGAAAATGGTTTGAGTGTTTTGTGGCTGGGCAGAGAGATTCGAAGCAATTTGCAGCTGGGGTGTGTTTTGTGAATGTGTTGTTGTGTAGTGTTTCAGCCTTGCTTCTTCATATCTTTGGCTTGCCAAGGGATATTGTATTTTAATCCTATAAGTCAGATGATGTGACCTGGCCTATAGTGATTGGTAAGTTTGCTTTTGCTCAAAGTCCACCTTTTGTGTAAGAGAAGTATGGCTCATGATCTAGGCTAGTACAAGGCATGGTTCTGGTGCAGCATGGTGTGTGTGTGATGTTGGGAAGGTCCAGCAGCCAATGCATCAAGTGGAGAGAAGCATCATGATGGTTTTGCAAGTTGTCACCTTTTTGAACTTCATGAAAAAAAGTCTTGTTACATGAACTAAACACATGTGATTTTTGGTCCAATTCTGACTTTTAGGTCACATAGAATGTTTATGTCATGGTTTGAAGTGAATTAGAGGTTAAAAATGGCATTGGTTCATGGTTTTGCAAAATTCTCATTTGGTGCACATCTTGAAAATCAATGATTTTTGCCAACTTTGTCACACCATAACTTTTGATCCAAGAAGAGTTTGATCATGTTCTTGTACTTTTTGAAAAGGGAAAGATGTAATCTACAACTTTCATGACCAAAGTTTTTCCATTTGAAGCATTTTTTGGATCAAGAATCAAGGCTTGAAAAATGACCTAAAATGAAGCATTCTTGAAAAGTCAACTATGCCCAAAAAGTCAACATTTGCAAAACTTCCAAATTCTTGATTTCTATGAACTTCAACCTTCTTCCATGATCAAATAAAGATCATATACACTCAAAATAATGAAGATCACCCATTGGTTGGGTCATTGGGGGCCTCAGATGCCCTGATTTTACACTGACTTGTCCAGAAAGTCAACCCTTGATCAGATGACTTCCCCAAGGAATTTCTTCATGAAAATTGATATGCATACTCCCTATACCATATAGAGACCAATGGAAACAAGAATGACCAAAAAATTTGGTGTTATGGCCCCTGAAACCAAAACCCTAATTTTTAGGTCAACTGTGCAGTCAATCCTGGCTCTACATCTATACCAATCCCAGTTCTTGTGATTCTTTTGCATTTTTGACTTTGAGAAGATGTGATATGATACTTGAACACACATGGATCCCTTTGGAGTGATTAGTTTCCTTTGGAGTGGCTCAAGGGGCTCTTGGATTGCTCAGATCACAAACCCTAGGTGCAGATGCCTTAGAAACTATGCAGTGAATCAAAAATGAAATATGAGGTGATATGATTGTGTTTATGCATATGAAACGATCACAAGCCATGATGTGAATGAGTGAGGGCAAATTTGGGGTGTTTACAGCTGCCCCTATTCAAACATGAGTTAGCATGTGCAGGGTGTAAGCAACGGCTTAACGGGCAAACAAGATAACTTGTGGTTGAATACCAAAGACAGTCCAAAATTTGCACTCACAGAATGAAGAAGAAAAGGGATATAGATTGTAAAGGAAAATAAAGTATATTGTAAAGTAGGGCGACGGAGGACGACCGTCGAGCAGAGGACGACTGCTGGGTAAAGGGCAATGACGGGGACGGCCGACATGCTGGGGATAAAAGGTAAAGCCAAGACGGGGACGGCCGACTAGCTGGGAAAAGTGTGGAATTATGATGGGGACGGCCATCAAGATAAAGTTGTAAAATTCTCTGGGAGTTAATGAAACATGACGGGGACGGCCATCAAGTTCATAAAGTAAAGTAATCGACGATGGGGACGGCCATCGGGCTAAAAAGAAAAGGGACCTCGACGGGGACGGCCATCGGGTTAAAGAATAAATGAAATAAACAGATGATGAGGTACGGTCATCAAAGGTGAAGGACGATCACCTAGCAGGGGACGGCTGCTCTGTTGGGGAATAAAGGAATTAAAATGGGGACGGCCATCAAAGGTGGAGGACGACCACCGGGCAGGGTACGGCTGCCGAAAAAAATCGACGATGGGGACGGCCATCGGATGAGCATGATGGAGGACGACCATCAAGAGGTGGAGGACGACCACCTAGCAGGGGACGGCTGCTCTCAGGATTTATCATGACATAGGACGAATGCCAGATAACCAAAATCAACAATGGGGACGGCCATTGGATAAAATGATGAAGGACGATCATCAAGAGGTGGAGGACGACCACCTAGCAGGGGACGGCTGCTAAAAATCAACGATGGGGACGGCCATCGGATGAGCATGATGGAGGACGACCATCAAGAGGTGGAGGACGACCACCTAGCAGGGTACGGCTGCTCTCAGGTTTTACCATAACACAGGACGAGTGTTAGATAAAAAAGGAAAATTTTGCTTTGTTGGCAATCTACTGGGGAGTAGTAAACACGGACGAGTGTTTACATCCAAGAAACAAAAGGTATAAGTGTTTAGATGTTGTGTATAGATTAAAGATGCGGACGAGCATCCTTAGGACTACGATACGGACGAGTATCGGGTAGAAACAAAAACTGACACGTGTTCAGAGATGATGATACGGACGAGTATCAACTGGTTAACAGAGAACACGGATGAGTGTTGAATCTGAAGGGACTCTTCTGGGGAATAATAGACACAGACGAGTATCTATATTCGAGAAGACATGAGTGTTTTGACACGGTGTATGGATTAAAGATGCGGACGAGCATCTTTAAGACTATGATACGGACGAGTATCAAGTAGAAACAAACGCTTGACGCATGTTCTGAGATGATGATACGGACGAGTATCAACTGGTTAACAAAGAACATGGACCAATGCCGAATCTGTGGGGATATGAATGGTACATACAAGATACGGACGAGTATCTGTATAAGTGTAACATGAGTAGTACAAGTGGTGTATAGATGAGTATTTATCTGCTGGGGAGGGTGACACGGACGAGTGTCAAAAGGAGTATTGTATAGTAATATCAACAAGTATACGGGTTGTAAAAGTGTAAGCGATTGTGCTGGGGATATGACACGGACGGGTGTCAAGACAATGTATATACAAGTATAGGTGAGTGCAAAGATGGTGTCTTTGGCTTTCTGCTGGTGGTTTGACACGGACGGGTGTCAGGAAGTATCTGTAATACGGGTGGTCTTGTTTGTAAAGAGTGTTCAGGCGACTTTTCTGGGGAGTGATGACACGGACGGGTGTCAAAAGGTGCATATACCGGTGTTTGTGAATTGTAAGGCAACTGCTTTCGCTGGGAACTCTGGTGGGGATTCTGGGGAAAGTATTCTGTATTCTGATGATTGATTATTATTCACAAGTGTTCGATTCACAACATGACTTATGATTATGCTATGTATTTGATTTTTTCCGTAATGCTCCGTATTAGACGGAATGCTACGCTTTGTGGGTGAATATGATGCAAATGCCATGATTATGCAAAGATATCGATCCGGGATTCGGGTCCCGATGCTGTGAAGATCTCTGGTCAATCTGCTTGAAATGGACATCCCAGCTGGGGATGAGATCATTGGTAGATCTAATAAGATGATATTTGCCTGGGGATACGGGTCACTGATAGACCTATCCTAATAAATGAGAGACCCAGCTGGGGTTTGTAGAAGCTTTCTGTACTCTGTTGTGACTCCTTCATGCGTTGCTCTTCTGAGTAGAGGCTGAGAATTCTGTGGGGAGATGATTCCCTGACTTTGCATTCCGCCGAGGAAGAACGATTGGTAATACAGCTGGGGAGAATTGTTGGCAACTCAGCTGAGGAGAGTAATGAAAGGCAACTCAGCTGGGGATAGAGCATTTCGGATGCTGAGATTATTTGTTGATTTGCCGGCTTGCTGAGATGTAACTTGCATGCCCCAAGTTGCGTTCTGGATACTTGCAATCCTGCAAAGACAAGGAAACGCACAAATGGTCCCGAGGTATCCTTTACTGGATTCCGTCATAGGAGTTAAGTACTTTCGAGAGTAATTATATTCCCTGCAAGCATGTGCTTTTTATTTTATTTTTTTTCCTTTTTTAGAGAAAAACATCTGTACTTATGTAATCAGTTTTTTAGAGACATCAGACACTTTTTGCAAATAAAAATATACAAAACGAAACATGACCGAAAAATCTGATTTTATTAATTCATGTGCCCTGAATTGGCAAGATACAGTCAAAGAAACGAATCTCCTAAAATGAAGAGACTGTTATAAATTGAGAAACAAAGTGCTGGCAGTGTTGATGACGCTTTAAGGATCTTCCTCTCCTGCTATGGCTCGTATGACTTTTGACTTTCTTCTCGTCTTGCTTTCTGGAGAAAGTTGATTCTGATTGGAGCTTGATCCTTTGGAGTCCTAACCAAGTTGCTGACAATACAGACGAACTCAGAATGCAGTTGTTCGCTTATTCCCTTATTTTGCATGGATCGCCCTTTCAGGTTTTCAATCCATCGGGATACCCATTTTTGCCTGAGTTGTCCAATGCGGCTTTTCAACTCAGCGGGTGTACATTTTTCATTTATTTCCCTTATTTTTGCCCGAGTCTTTTATTCTGTTTTTGACTCGCCGGGATGCCCTATTTTTGCCTGGACTTACATTCTGTTTTTGTGTCCAGCGGGTCATTTTATGCGAAGTATTTTTTAACTGCATCTGAATTCACAGGGGACGGGAAATCTTCACCATCCATGGTGCTGAGCATCAGTGCTCCACCAGAGAAGACTTTCTTTACCACGAATGGTCCTTCATAATTTGGAGTCCATTTGCCCCTGTGGTCTGTATGAGGAGGGAGGATTCTTTTCAGCACAAGATCTCCTACTTGGTACTCTCGGTGCCTGACTTTCTGATCGAAGGCTTTCTTCATTCTCTTCTGATATAACTGCCCATGACAGATTGCAGCCAACCTTTTCTCTTCGATCAGACTCAGTTGTTCGTATCGGGTCCGAACCCATTCTGCTTCACTCAGTTTAACATCCATTAATACCCGTAACGAGGGTAATTCAACTTCAACAGGTAGGACTGCTTCCATACCATACACAAGTTGATACGGCGTTGCCCCAGTGGATGTCCTGATTGATGTGCGGTACCCATGCAAGGCAAATGGTAGCATTTCATGCCAGTCTTTGTAGGTGACTACCATCTTCTGCACAATCTTCTTGATATTCTTGTTAGCTGCCTCAACAGCGCCATTCATCTTTGGCCTGTAAGGAGAAGAATTGTGATGTTGGATTTTGAAGTCCCGACACAGTTCTGCCATCATTTTGTTGTTCAAGTTGGAACCATTATCAGTAATGATCCGCTCGGGCACTCCATATCGACAGATGATATCTCTCTTTAGGAATCGGGCTACCACTTGCCTTGTAACATTTGCATATGAGGCTGCTTCAACCCACTTGGTAAAATAGTCGATGGCGACCAGGATGAATCTGTGGCCGTTCGAAGCAGTTGGCTCGATCTTGCCAATCATATCAATGCCCCACATGGCAAAGGGCCATGGTGAAGACATGATGTTCAAAGGATTGGGAGGCACATGCACCTTATCCGCGTAGATCTGGCATTTATGACATTTTCTGGCGTAAGCACAACAATCTGCATCCATTGTGATCCAGTAATAGCCTGATCTTAACAACTTTTTAGCCATGGCATGCCCTCCGGCATGGGTACCAAAAGACCCTTCATGCACTTCATGCATCAATAAATCTGCTTCCGTCCTGTCAACACATCTGAGGAGTACCATATCAAAGTTCCTTTTGTATAAAGACCCATCAGTGTTCAGAAAGAAACTTCCAGCAAGCCTTCTCAAAGTATTCTTATCATTGGAAGATGCCCCAAGTGGGTATGTTTGATCCTCCAAGAAGCATTTAATGTCATGGAACCAAGGCTCATTATCTTTGACAATGTCTGCTGCGAACACATATGCTGGTCTGTCGAGTCTGGACACTGATATCCGAGGCTCAAAGTTGGCAGCTTGAACTTTGATCATGGATGAAATGGTAGCCAGAGCATCTGCAAACTGATTCTCGTCCCGAGGGATATACTTAAGCTTGACTGTTGTAAAGAAAGTCAATAACCTCCTTGTATAATCCCTGTATGGTATCAGATGATCCTGGTGGGTGTACCATTTGCCGTTGGTCTGATTGATTACCAGAGCTGAATCTCCGAACACGGTCAATGTCTTGATCCTGAGGTCAATGGCTTCCTCAAGACCCATAATGCAAGCTTCATATTCAGCTTCGTTGTTAGTGCAGTTGAAAGTGAGCTTTGCCGAGAAAGGCATGTGAACTCCTCCAGGTGTAATGAGTACTGCACCAACCCCGCGACCATTCATGTTAACAGCCCCATCAAACATCATAGTCCATTCTTCTTCCGGGTCTGGCCCTTCAGTGTGAACAGGCTCTTCATGATCTTTTGATTTTATGAACATGATGTCTTCATCAGGGAAGTCAAATCTCATAGGCTGGTAGTCATCAATGGGTTGCTCAGCAAGATATTCAGATAGTACACTGCCTTTGATGGCTTTCTGAGACGTGTACTGGATGTCATACTCTGTAAGGATCATCTGCCATCTTGCAACCCGTCCGGTAAGCGCTGGCTTCTCAAATATGTACTTAACTGGGTCCATTTTTGAGATCAACAAAGTAGTGTGGGTCAACATATACTGTCTCAGTCGGCGAGCAGCCCACGCTAAAGCACAGCAAGTTTTCTCGAGCAGTGAATAACGTTGTTCACAGTCGGTAAACTTTTTGCTTAGGTAGTATATTGCGTACTCTTTTCGACCAGACTCGTCATGTTGGCCCAGCACACACCCCATTGACTCTTCTAATACTGTCAAGTACATGATCAGAGGTCTTCCTTCAACTGGAGGCATAAGGATTGGAGGTTCTTGCAGATACTCCTTGATCTTGTCAAAAGCCCTTTGGCAGTCTTCGTTCCACCTGACCGTCTGTTCTTTTCTTAACAGCTTGAACAAGGGTTCACAGGTTGCTGTAAGGTGAGATATGAACCTCGAAATGTAGTTCAATCGACCTAAGAACCCTCGAACTTCCTTTTCAGTTTTCGGTGCAGGCATCTCTTGGATGGCTTTGACTTTATCGGGGTCAACTTCAATCCCTTTCTCGCTTACAATAAATCCCAGCAGCTTACCGGATCTCACCCCGAACGTGCACTTGTTGGGGTTCAACTTCAGTTGATACTTCCTCAGACGCTTGAACAATTTGAGCAGATTTACCAGATGGTCTTCTTCAGTAAGGGACTTGGCAATCATGTCATCCACATAACATTCGATTTCTTTATGGATCATATCGTGGAATAACGTTACCATAGCCCGTTGATACGTCGCACCGACATTCTTGAGCCCAAATGGCATTACTTTGTAGCAGAACGTGCCCCAAGGTGTGATGAATGTTGTCTTCTCCATGTCTTCAGGTGACATTTTAATCTGATTGTATCCTGAAAATCCATCCATGAAGGAGAACACCGAGAACTGAGCCGTATTATCAACCAATACATCGATGTGAGGTAAAGGGAAATCATCTTTCGGGCTAGCTCTGTTCAGATCCCGGTAATCCACACACATTCTTACTTTGCCGTCCTTCTTAGGCACAGGTACTATATTAGCAACCCACGGGGGGTAGCTAGTTACGGCAAGGAACCCGGCGTCCCATTGCTTTTGTACCTCCTCCTTGATTTTCATTGCCATGTCTGGACGAGTACGGCGTAGCTTTTGTTTGACCGGTGGGCATTCTTCCCTCAAAGGAAGCTTGTGCACAACAATGTCGGTGTCCAACCCTGGCATATCTTGATAAGACCAAGCGAACACGTCCACATATTCTCGAAGCAGGTCAATCAGCTGTCCTTTCACTGAGTCTTGCAGGCAAGCCCCGATCTTGACTTCTTTCACGTCTTCATCTGTACCAAGATTGATCACTTCAACTTCCTCCTGGTGAGGAGTAATAACCTTTTCCTCTTGTCTTAACAACCTGGCTAGCTCTTCAGGAAGCTCATATTCTTCATCAACCCCTTCATCAGCTTGATTGATTGGATTGTCAAAGTCATACGAGGTCATAGCCGTGCTGTTGTCGGTGCTGTCTGGAAGGCACTCTCTGCAAGGGTTAAGTTTGTTCATTTTAGTGATCTGATTTTAGTCTTATTTAGAAAAGTGAAATAAAGTTGTCATTTTGAAAACACTGCCATTTATTTTTTTGTACAAAAAAGAAAAATGGAAAAACAATGAACGAAAAGAAAAAGACTTGTTTGCAAAAAGATGTCTGATATTTCATTAATTGATCTTGTTTGCACAAAAAGTACAGATGGCCCGATTACAAAATGAGTCTTGTCATCTTGGGCAAGATGCAAGACTTTGATGCATGCTTATAAAAATACAGGAAATAATAATTACTCTGCATGAGTAACTCTTATAATTTCCTGGGAAGACCAGTTCGAGACACTGCTCCCCGGGATCTTTGGACGAATCCAATTCTCCAGATTGCGCTCCTCTTCCAGCTCGTCTTCCAAATTGTTGATAGCATCAGGGGTGAGCATCCCCCCACTGACAAAACCGGGCTTCTCAGCAGCCTCTGCTTGATTTTGTTGAGTTGGTCTGTAACCCAACCCAAATTTGTCTTTCTTCTCCTCCACAGATAAAACCTTGCCCCAGCCTTGGGCAGTTCCTTCCTCAACAACCTTTCGGGCTTGTTGGTAAGATGACATGGAGACTCCAGATACAGCAGATGCTTCATTGACGTTCAAGGCCTCAAATCCTTGGCTCATTATTTCATGGATCTCCCCATCCATCTCAATATACTTATAAGTAGCCAGATGGCTAACAAATATATCCTCCTCCCCACAGATAGTAACAACTTGGCCTTCCCACTCAAATTTTAACTTCTGGTGAAGGGTAGACGTTACCGCGCCAGCGGCGTGAATCCACGGTCTACCCAACAAACAGCTGTAGGCAGGCTGAATGTCCATCACATAGAAGATCGTTGTAAAAGTTTGTGGGCCAATTGTCACGGGCAGCTCAATTTCCCCCAGAACCGATCTCTTAGAACCATCAAAGGCTCTTACTACCAGGTTACTGGGACGCAATGCTAATCCTTCATACTCTAGCTTCACCAGGGCCTTTTTCGGTAAGACATTAAGGGATGATCCTGTGTCTACCAGCACATGGGAAAGGACTGCACCTTTACATTCCATGGTGATGTGCAAGGCCTTGTTATGGCTGCGGCCTTCCGTTGTCAAGTCAGTATTGGTGAACCCTAGCCCATTGCTAGCAGTAACATTTCCAACCACGGTTTCCAACTGATTGACAGTGATCTCTTCAGGCACGTAAGCTGCGTGCAAGACTTTGAGTAGTGCATTCCGATGGGCTTCGGAGCACATAAGCAATGATAGGATTGAGATCTTGGATGGCGTCTGGTGAAGCTGATCCACTATTTTGTAATCACTCTTTTTGATGATTCTCATAAACTCATCAACTTCTTGATCGAATGGTGTTTTCAAAGCTTCCTTAACAGCTTGATCTTCCTGCACCGGGCTCTTTCCTTTCGCCTTGGCGGCAGCTTCTGCTTCGGCAGTGGGTCTTTGAATTTGTGGAGCAAAGAGACGTCCGCTTCGAGTGAAGCCTCCGCCTCCTCCCACATTATCTATTTGTGGTGCAGGTGTTGATGTATCAAGAGTGATTCTTTGTCCTTCGCAGTATACGTCCGAGCCGTAGTGCCAAGGGATGGCCCTACTGCTTTCATAAGGTACTGGTCCAGGCACCGTGACAGTGACTGGACTGATGACAGCTGCAGAAGGAACTGTGATAGTTTGTGGATCGTAATAAATCGTAACTGGTGCTCTGATGGGAGCAGCACTTTCTGAATTGTAGACGGAGTTGTTTTCAGGATCGTAAAAGATTGTGACAGCTGAAACGTCTTCATGATTTGTTGCTGGTGTTGTAGGAGACAATGGTGGAAGAATGGATGTTGTCGTTGTAGGAGTTTCGAAATGGAGTGGTGCTGGAGTTGTAGAAAGAACATTTGTTGACATCTGGTCAGTTGAAATGACAGATGAAGTACTTGTTGATGAAGCCGAAGAATTGTCAGGAACAATAGTTGCTGCAGTTGTAGGAGGTTCTGAAACCGTTGCTGATGAGATTGGTGGATTTGTTGGAAATGATGTAGTGATCTGGAGCTGGCCACTCTGAATGAGGCCATCTATGCCATTCCTCAAATTATCGCACCCATTTACCGAGATATTGCAGTAAGCACAACCCAACTCACACCCTGGGAACATTTGACATTCCAGGAGTTGAGCCTTGATTTCCACCAACGGTGTCCTAATCTGGCCCACACTGGTTATTAAATAAGACGGCTTGTCTTCTTCAATAGCGTTAATTCTGGGACCACCGTGGTTCGGCATCGGGTTTTTATTGACATTGGGTGGTGGTGCGAAATTTAAAGCTTTCGAGTCTACCAGGTCTTGTACCTTCATATGCAGGGCTCTGCACTTTTCTGTACTGTGGCCAGGTGCGTTTGAATGAAAAGCACACCTAGCATTGGAGTCATAGTTCCTGGGTAGACTGTTGGGATCTGGAGGTGCCAGCGTCCTTAGCTCAACCAGGTTGAGTTTCAGGAGTTGTGGCAGCAAGGTAGCATATGGCATGGGGATCGGGTCGATCACTCTGTTAGCTTGAGATGGCCTCTGCTGAAATGGCCTTTGTTGGCTGTTGTTGTTGGTGTTGCTGTTGTTGTAATTTCTTGGAGGATACTGATTTTGTTGATGGTACTGAGGTTGTTGCTGATAGCTTTGCTGCGGCGGTTGATAGACTGGCTGAGGATGAGCTGGAGCAGGAATGGTGACTGCTGCTATTGACCTTTGAATATATTGGGGCCTACCCCTGTTGGTGTGGATGGCATTGGTCTCGCCAGTTCTTCTCGGGCCTGCAAAAGGCTTTCTTGTACTACTGGACGAGCTGGCACCATTGTCGGAAATCTTGCCCATTTTTAACAGGCTTTCAATTCTCTCCCCAGCTATGACAACATCGGCGGAGCTAGTGGAAGAGAAAGCAGCCAGCCTGTCAATATAGGTTCCCTGAAGGGTATTCATAAACATGTCTGCCATTTCCCTTTCAGACATAGGTGGCTGAACAGCAGCAGCCAATTGCCTCCATCTCTGGGCATATTCTCGGAAACTCTCCCTTGAAGACCGTGACATTCCCATTAGGAGGGTCCTGTTGGGTGCCATGTCTAAGTTGTACTGATACTGTCTGATGAAGGCCTCTGCCAGGTCCTTCCAGCATCTAATAGTTGCCCTTGTTAGGTGAGAGTACCATTCTCTTGAGGCCCCTGTCAAACTATCCTCGAAATAGAACATCCAGAGCTTCTCATCCATAGTATAGGCCTTCAGCCTTCCCAGAAATGATTGTAAATGAGTCCGGGGGCATGAAGTCCCGTTGTATTTTTCAAAGCAAGGAGGCTTGAACTTATGGGGAATCCTGACCCCGTCTACCAAGCCCATGTCCATGACGTCGAAACCCAAAGAGTTTTGAGATTCTAAGGACCTCAATTTCTCAGCTATCTCATCCAGTCTTCTATCATAAGCTTCTTCCCCGGCTCCCATTACTGTGAACTGGTCTTCTTGGGGGTCTTCTTGCAGTACCCTCCCTGCTGTGGCAGTCCCTTGTATATTGACTGGGATGTTGTCCTCTGGATGGAGGTGGGGACCAAAGACTGGGGGATTGACATGAGGTTGGACCCTCTCGTTGTTACTTGTGCCAGCAGTCCCCACATGGGGCTCTTCTTGATTCTGCCTTTCCACCATGGCTCTCAATCTTTCTTGGCTCTGAGCCATGTTGTTCATTACTTCCATGAACTGCGTCATCTGTGTTCTCATTTCCAATCTTTCGTTTGCCATTTGATTTCTGACCTCTGCAAGGTCCTGCTGTACCTGATCCATCTGAATTCCCGGAAGGTTGTTTCGGGTTGGATATCGGTGCGGACGATTGAGGGGAAACACCCGGCGACGAGCAATAGTTCCTGAACATCACAACAGAGTTAGCAACAACAAAACAAAAACCTACAAAACAAACAAAGGGTTAGCATGCAATGCAGTATGCTTATTTGTTTTCAAGGTATCCGGCTTGGCATTCAGTTTTGACCCTTCCAGACCCTTGAAGATGATGCTGTTGATGTTGCTTTCGAAGTGAAACTCAGGTGGAACAAACTAATACATATATTACAAAAAGCAAAATGGTACATAGTCTGTTTACAAATACAAGCCCTCTGAGGGGTCAAAATACATTACAAGAAAGGAAAATAAAAGTACATGGAATGAAAGCAACAACAAACAAATGGTCAAACACCAAGACCAAACTCATCCTCACGAACTTCCTTGAGAAGTGCTTCGGTCACAGGATCAGCCGGACGCTCCGTGAGATTCCTGATGAGGAGATTCCGGGTTGTAACAGCTGTAGTGAGCTTCTTGTGCTGAGCTTGGTCCTTTGACCTCTTCACTCCTGCTTTGATCTTCAGCTCTGATATCTCCCTCTGGGCTGCTGCCAGGGCTTCTTGTTGTTCTTTTGCATTAGCTTCAAGTTGCTCCATCTTGTCTTGAACTCTCTTGTCCTCCAGGGTACGAGCCTCGGTGATCCTGACCCACCGGGCTTGACTCTCCTTCAAATACAAGTCTGTCCTTGCCCTCTGGAACTGGGCTTCTTTGCAAGCATTCTTCAGAATTTGCTCTCCGGCCTTAGACTTTTTGATATAATCCCCAGACTTCTCAATCTTAGTCAGATGCTCTACTCTCATCTTCTCCAACCTCTCAATCTCCCTCATACCCTCACTCCTCTCCCGGAGGGTCTTCTGCAAAGCCTGGGTTAACTTCTCATTTCTTTCTTTCAAGCTCTCAAACTCCTCCAAACTAATAGTGGCAGGGGGTGGTGCTGAAGATGACTCAGGCATGTCTTTTATGGTAAAGGGCATCCCAGAGAATTGGGCCCTGGCACGGGACCACTCATAATATTGTGCTGATGCCACATTATTGCACTTCCCCAGAATGGTTACTCCCTTGGTTTGAACATTATCCCAAGCCCAGGCAGCCTGCCTAACAATAGCCAAATTAATCTTGTTCTCACAATAGAGAGTCTCAACCAAGTCCTATGCCCTAGGAGTGTGGACCAGTGCATAGCCCAGTTGCCTTCTGAACAGCAGAGGATTGTAATTGATACTACCCTTAACTCCTATTAAAGGAACATTGGGAAAATGCCCACAGCTGGTGATGATATCCCTGCCCTTGGTGCTTTGAGTGCACCATCTGATATCTGCTGAAGTTAGAGCAGTGAGTCTCTTAGCCCAGTTGCTTTGCTGATGAGGGTTTAAAAATGCATCTGTCCTGGGTAGATGCTTGAGAAGCCAAGTGTGGAACAATGGAGCACAACACCTCACTAATCTCCCCCTCTGCTTCTCATTCCTCTGATGCACTGAATAGTAAAGATCCCCCAATAAAGTTGGTACTGGGTTCTTCAAGATGAATAGATGGATTGCATTCTTGCTGATGAATCGAGGCTCATCTGCAAACAATACAATTCCATATATGCTCAAGGCTAGTAGAGCACAGACAGCTTTCCACTCTCCTAAAGAGGCCTTCAAGGTGGCTTGAGAGATCAAGAAATCCAGATGGAAACCAGGGATTCCAGCTTTAGAGGTCATATGCTGCTCAATCAGGACAGGTTCCAGATGCAAAGCCTTGGCTACTTCTCCATTGCTAGGAAAGACCATCTCAGGGTTGAAAGGGATTCCAGCCCTGATGGGTATACCAACCAAAGATGAGTATTCTTCCAAAAGAGGGCCCAACTGAAAGTCTTGAAAGGTGAAACATCTCAATGGGGGATCATAAAACTGAATGCATGTGTGGATCAGGCTTCTCTGTGAAGGGTCCAGATCCATAACCATGTCAAGTATATCTCCATAATGCCCCCTGAACAAAGGTATGTGATCTGGAGTGATCAGGGTCTGAATCCTCCTGATGTCTGATAACTCTGGCTGGAAGAAGTGATAGGTGATGTTGCTCTTTTTAGGAGCCATGATGCTGAGACTGAGTAGAGACAAGTGCTGATGATAATGCTGAAGTAATGAGCCACTGACTAGCTGATACTGGTGATAACTGAAGCAGATGCTAAACTGAAGCAGGTGTTGATGAAGATAGGTCAATACTGAAGATGGGGTCAAAACTGGCCAAAAATGAAGATGGATACCCTGAAACACAAATAAGCAAATGTCAATATGATGCAATGATTATGTATGCAAATGAAATGCAAGGGCTTGTGACTGAGCTGGATCTGATCAAAGTGCCCTGATATAGGTCCAAGTGTGTCCAAGAATTCCAGATGGAGGTCTATGAATCCAGTAACCAAGGTGGGGGACTCAAATAAAGAGCCACATGTCCAGGGTTTTAGAATCACAAGAACTGACCCAAAATGGAGTACTCTTAAACAAACAAGGTAACAGGGTATTCTGAGGTCAAGGTACCTGCAAACCTGTAAACAGCCCAACCCCCTCACAGGTGATGTTCTAGAACAAGGATCCTCAGACTTGGATCAATTATGAGAAGTGTAAACACTTCCAACCCGGAGGTACAGTGTTTACAATAACCATAAAAGTTCCTCCTCTAATTCACCTCAGTTTCTGAAGGTCAATACTAAAGGTCATCCAGACTTAGCAGGCTTCCCAGATAGCCCTAGCATTGCAGGAAATCTGCAACACAGAGTTCTCAAGAAGAAACCCACATTTGAACCGTGTTTCATATTCCCGCACCAGACCGAAATGGAATGGGAAAGAATATGATTCACTCTAGCCTAGGTGTCACTCAGGTCCCAGGTATAGGACCTTAACTTTCAATAGAACCCCACCCACCAAAGCAAAACCATATCCAGCCAGCAGCATGACAGTATGATATATGAAAAGCAGTAAAGAAAGCAGTAAAGTAACTGTACATAAAGCAAAAATAAGACATATACAAACACACAAAACACCCCAGTAAACACAAATCAATCAAGCGCTAGGAGGAACCCACAAAAAGAACCAGAAGCCCTGGTTGCAATATAAGGGTCCCCAGCAGAGTCGCCAAGCTGTCGCTCCCGACAAATGAAACGGATCAAATGAAGGTACAGACGCGAACGGTCGGCGAGAGGGACAATGAGAACACACAGCCGTGAACTCACTGGAGAATGAATAGAGTCGCCAGCTAGGCATTTTTATCCTGGAGGAAAGGTAATGCTGCATAGACCTAGAAAGATACGGATAAGACGGTTTACGAACCAGAGAGACTGAGAAAGGGGGTTGGTTACAACCTGGGAAGGTATTAGCACCCAGATTGTCCGCCGTACTCGACGGGATCCACGCTTAAAAGATTTGTGTTTTAAAGGGGTAGTGTCAGTGCAATTTGTGTATAGAATAGCTGGAAAAGAATGTACGGGTGTCAGTGCAAAAGAAGGGTGAAGTGTATAAATGATGTGTCAGTGTAAGAATGAGAATGAATTGCTCATGATAATGAGGCTAAAAGAATGAAGCTGGAAGGAGGGGGGAATATACAGAGACTTTTGTTCGATAACTGTTAAGTTATGCCTACGTATCCTCTCGTGCAATGAGGAATTCAGAACACCGTAGTTCGACCCAAAGAGACTGAAAGATGAATTGACTTGTGAACTGCTTACTTGTCTATGCTCAAGTGTATGACCTGTCTGGCTCAGGTGCAAACTGTCTTGCATTAGACGGAAGAAGCGAGCTCTCGTTTGTGAGTGAATGAGATGAGAAAAGAATCCAGGAGGAGACGATTATTGTTTGTTTTTGTGTTTTCAGTCTTTTATTGTTTTTTTGGATTTTTGTCATAAGTTAATGAGCTTGAGCCTAAACCAATGGATTTAGTAAACTCATCACATCTTCCCTCTGATTAGGGGTAATGAGAATACCTTAAGTGTGAAGTCAGATTCTCACACTTAATCACCTTTGATGTAGGATTAAGATCATTAACCTACTTGTGATTATTGAGATGTTTTTGGAGTTTTTGTTTAGTGTTAAGTAATGAGGTTAAGCCATAATCAGGGATTAAACAGACTCATTACACCATCCTAAGAGAAGGATAATAGATGAGAATGTTTAAGCTGAGGAAAACTCCTCAACTTAATCCATGATTAGGGATTAAACTCATGACAAAACAAGCCTTTAATTAAGTGGATTTTATTTAGTGGTATGATGATGAAGTGATTTTTATGATTTGTAAGACAACTTGAGGGGGACTTGTCCATTAACACTAGGGTTAGTCCTTCTTAACCAATTAAGGAAGAATTAGAACCCTAATGCAAGGCCCAAGTTACAAGTGTGAAGTCTTGATGATTATTAGATGGATTGATTAAAGGATTTAAACACATTAAGGGTTTAACACTTAGGATTAAAGTTATACACTCCATCCTAAGAGAAGGATGCAGGCATAAGCTTAATCACAAAGCCTTAAAGCCTTTATGGTTTAGTCCTTGATTATGAGATGAGAAGAGAAGACTCAAAAGAGACACAAAGGTAAAACTAAGAGGGGAGACTAATCAAAACCCTAATCATTGTCATACATGGTTGTTCCTAAGGTTTGTGAGGTTTTCAAAAGAAGATCTTCAATGGAACCACCAGGAAGCAGATGAAAGGATCAAGAGAAGCAAAGTGACTTGCTTCATTCAAGAAGTCAAGTCACTCGAGGAGAGAAAGTAAGAGGAACAAGAATGAGCAAACTCAAACTCAAACACATATAAAAATGCAGCAATGGATGCAAGAGAGATGAAAAGAAACATCATGAGAAGTGAAGGCAAATTCACTTCTCAAATCACTTACCACCTGAAAAGATTAGAAAAGAAATGCAATGCCATGCAAAGTGGGATGAGATGACATGATGATAAACAAAACCAGAAGTATGTTGATGATGAAAATGATGCTATGAGATGCTACAAACATGAGGCAAGGCATGGAGATGTTCATACAAGATCATGGATGCAAGTGATGCAAGTTAAGGAGCATGAACTTACATGAAAAGTTATGAAACATACATGGCAAACAAAATGGCAAATATGGGATGCAATGATCAAACATGCTTTCTACATGTCTTATGATGTCAAATGAACCACATGGATACTTGAAATGTCATGGCAAGTCATGTTATGCAAGAGAATGCAAGAAGGATGCAAATGGAAGCCCAAATTAGGGTTTATGATCCATACATCAAACAAAATCCAAAAAAACAGAAGCAAACCCTAAGATAAAAAATGGAAAATGCCACCCAAAGAAACCCTAAACCTATACTAAACCAAAGTCCAAAGGGGAGGTCTCAACTCTTAACCAATCTCAAGTTATGATTTTTCTAAGTTATTAGGGTTTTTAGGGTTCCTAAACAAAAGAAATGCCAAACAAATTGAAAATGAGGAATAAAAACATGGCCATTTAATCCTAGAAACTACATGCTAAACACAAAATAATGCAAAAAGAATCAATGTCCAACTCTTCTCAAATAGGCAGAAATGATTTTTTGAACTTATGATCAAAATAATGCACAAAAAATGATTTAATTCAATGAAAAATTCTTAAAATGCATCAAGATCAAAAAAGAAATTTGGTTTGAAGGTTGGACAATGTTTATAAATGTCTTAGAACATTTCATGAATTTTTTGGTGATTTTTAAATACCTAAAAGTATTTTTAATTAATTAATTTCCATTAATCAATTAAAAATAATCTTTTAAATATTTAAAAATACTTTTTTAATGATAAAAAATAAAATGAAAATATTTTTGGGTCATAAAAATTAATAAAACTTATGGGAAAAAGTTTCATAATTTTTACACATTTTTTACTATTTTAAAATAATTGAACAAATAAAAGGAAAAGAAATGAAATAAAAATAAAGAAAATGGGAAAGTAATCAGAATGGAGGGTGGAGATTGAAGCTAGATTCAAATGCGTTGACCACGCGCTCTATCCAAAGGTTGTGGTTGATTCTGATTAAATTAATTTAATTATGGATTAATTAAGCTAACACGTGGATTAGGGCTAATTGGGTGAATCCAGGCCACACACACACGCGGGAGGTCAACGTTTTCAACGCAATCCACGGTCCAAATTCAAACTAGAGTTAATGACTGGATTAGGGCACAAATCACTTTCAGGCTGCCGGAGAAGACTTCCGGTCGTCTTCTCCGGCCAGCATCTCCCCTGAAAATCCCCAAAATCCTAAAAACCTAACTAAAATGAAATCTAAGAACTGGGAAATGATCCCCACTCACTCACGAACCAAAACCCCATCTCAAAACAAATTTATATTTCATAACAAGGCTGAATCGAAGCAAGAAAGAATTAGGGCACGCAAGTTTCAGAGAGCAATTAAACTCTCATTTCAACACCATTTGCAAAACCAAAGACATATTCATGATCAGGAAGACACAAAGAACAAGTTTAAAACAAAAGAAATGATTTCTGGAAAAATATTTCTTGAGCTACCTGAGATTCGAAGCTTTCACTCTGATGACTTTCTGGCCCTTTCCCCTTGTGCAATCCACTCCTTAGGACCCCTTGATGATGTTTGAATGCTTTGGAGGAGTTTATATTGGCTGGATGAGGAGTTTGACAAACTTCTGCTCAAGCTCAGTTGGAAATGGCAGTGATGATTCAGGCAGTTTCAGGCCATTATGAATGGTTCTTTGTGATCCAGATGGTGAGTGGAGAAGCTTTGTAAAGTTTGTTTGGATGTTTGTAAGCTGTGGAAGGTGATTCGAAGAGAAATGCAGGCTGAGGTGAAAATGGTGAAGTGGTTTTGTGGTTGGTTTCAGGCCTGTGTTCTTGCTGGTTTCTACTCAATGAGGCATGGTGAGTTGAATGGTGAAAATGGTTTGAGTGTTTTGTGGCTGGGCAGAGAGATTCGAAGCAATTTGCAGCTGGGGTGTGTTTTGTGAATGTGTTGTTGTGTAGTGTTTCAGCCTTGCTTCTTCATATCTTTGGCTTGCCAAGGGATATTGTATTTTAATCCTATAGGTCAGATGATGTGACCTGGCCTATAGTGATTGGTAAGTTTGCTTTTGCTCAAAGTCCACCTTTTGTGTAAGAGAAGTATGGCTCATGATCTAGGCTAGTACAAGGCATGGTTCTGGTGCAGCATGGTGTGTGTGTGATGTTGGGAAGGTCCAGCAGCCAATGCATCAAGTGGAGAGAAGCATCATGATGGTTTTGCAAGTTGTCACCTTTTTGAACTTCATGAAAAAAAGTCTTGTTACATGAACTAAACACATGTGATTTTTGGTCCAATTCTGACTTTTAGGTCACATAGAATGTTTATGTCATGGTTTGAAGTGAATTAGAGGTTAAAAATGGCATTGGTTCATGGTTTTGCAAAATTCTCATTTGGTGCACATCTTGAAAATCAATGATTTTTGCCAACTTTGTCACACCATAACTTTTGATCCAAGAAGAGTTTGATCATGTTCTTGTACTTTTTGAAAAGGGAAAGATGTAATCTACAACTTTCATGACCAAAGTTTTTCCATTTGAAGCATTTTTGGATCAAGAATCAAGGCTTGAAAAATGACCTAAAATGAAGCATTCTTGAAAAGTCAACTATGCCCAAAAAGTCAACATTTGCAAAACTTCCAAATTCTTGATTTCTATGAACTTCAACCTTCTTACATGATCAAATAAAGATCATATACACTCAAAATAATGAAGATCACCCATTGGTTGGGTCATTGGGGGCCTCAGATGCCCTGATTTTACACTGACTTGTCCAGAAAGTCAACCCTTGATCAGATGACTTCCCCAAGGAATTTCTTCATGAAAATTGATATTCATACTCCCTATACCATATAGAGACCAATGGAAACAATAATGACCAAAAAATTTGGTGTTATGGCCCCTGAAACCAAAACCCTAATTTTTAGGTCAACTGTGCAGTCAATCGTGGCTCTGCATCTATACCAATCCCAGTTCTTGTGATTCTTTTGCATTTTTGACTTTGAGAAGATGTGATATGATACTTGAACACACATGGATCCCTTTGGAGTGATTAGTTGCCTTTGGAGTGGCTCAAGGGGCTCTTGGATTGCTCAGATCACAAACCCTAGGTGCAGATGCCTTAGAAACTATGCAGTGAATCAAAAATGAAATATGAGGTGATATGATTGTGTTTATGCATATGAAACGATCACAAGCCATGATGTGAATGAGTGAGGGCAAATTTGGGGTGTTTACATGAACGTAGAATAAGTGGAGACTCCACTGCTGATAGTGAAAGAAAGGTTGTTAAAAGGACAAGTGTTTCCGGGATGTGGTTCTGATTGTGAAAAGTGTTTGAATTCAGTGAACGGTTGTGAAGACTTGAAGGTAGGGTTGCAGAATCTGATTGATGAAGGGTCATTGCAGTTTGATAAAGTTGATAACAAAAGTGATTGTGTGTCCACTATAACAATCTACTATGATCCAGCTAAGTACCTGCTAGAAGGGAGCCTGTGACTATATATGCTCCAGAAGTCAGTCATGTTACTATTACTGTTCTTGGACCTGTTCCTTATACTGATGATAAATCCATTCCATGGCATTATGGCTCTGATGTGTATGTGGAAGGGTAGAAGGTCGAGAGTAAGTCAGTAACAATTGACCCGGCTGTGGTGAACGTCGGAGGAGTTGGGGGTTTTACGAGAAGTGGTCGTTTTTTTGCTCCTCAAGTTCTGAGAGGAGATCCTGAAGCTGAAGCTGCTGCAAAGGCTAAAGGAAAGCAAATAGCGACCGAAGAAACGACAACTCCTGTTGCGGGACAAGGCACCTTTGAGAAAGAAGTTGAGGAATTTATGTGGATAATAAAGAATAGTGACTACAAGGTAGTTGAGCAGTTGAACCAGACGCCGTCCAAAATATCAATTTTGTCTTTGCTGATGTGTTCTCCAGCTCACAGAGAGGCCTTGTTGAAAGTGTTGCAAATGGCATATGTTCCTCAGGAGATAACAATTAATCAGCTGGAAGTTGTAGTGGGCAGTGTGAATGCAAGCCACGGGTTGGGCTTTACAGATAGAGACCTTACTTCAGAAGGTCGTAATCACAACAAAGCACTGCATATTACTATGGAGTGTAAGGGTCTGTTTTGTCACATGTCCTGGTTGACACAGGCTCTTCTCTCAACGTACTCCCGAAGAAAGCCTTAATGAAGTTGAATGTAGATGGCATCGTCTTGCGACCCAGTGACTTGATAGTTAAAGCCTTTGATGGGTCCAGAAGGTCCGTGTTCGGAGAAGTTGAGTTACCTGTGAAAATAGGGTCTCAAGTGTTTAAGAGCACGTTTTATGTCATGGACATTCAACCTGCGTATAGTTGCTTGCTGGGATGTCCTTGGATTCATGTTGCAGGAGCAGTAACATCCACTTTGCATCAAAAGCTGAAATACGTGGTTGATGGTCAAGTAATCACTGTGTGTGGGGAAGAAGATATCTTTGTGAGCCACTTATCAACTTTCAAATATGTGGAGATGGACGGAGAGATCCATGAAACGCTGTGTCAGGCCTTCAAAGCGGTTAATGTCAGCATTTTGGCTCCGGTAGAGAGGAACAGTGAGAAAGAAGGTACCTCCATTCACTCCTACAAGCAGGCCAAGGAAGTAGTTCAGTCGGGAAGCGCCCAGGGCTGGGGCAAGTTGCTGGAATTAGAGAAGATGGATGATAAGTTTGGTCTGGGTTATCAGCCTGGTGGGTCTAATTGGCATTCAATTGGTAAGGCTATTACTTTCACAAGCGTCGGGCTGCTCGATCGCAACCATATATGTGCAACAAGTGAAGATGGAGACAGTGACTGCGACCGGGACAAATGGATTCACCCGTGTGCACCCGGGGAAGAGCTCAGGAACTGGTCTGCTGACGACATCGTTCAAGTTACCTGACAATCAGAGTAATTTATTTGTTTCCTTTTCTTATCATGTTGCATGTCAATCCTGCACTCTGCCCAAGTTGCACGGATCCATTTGTAGGGCCACCATGCTTTTAATGCATTTATTTTACCATGAAATAAAGGACATTTTTCAAGCAAATTGTGTTCTCTTTCTTTCGTTTTTAAATTTTTCACAAAAAAATAAAATGGCAATGTGTTTTTCCTTTTTGTTTGTGTGTTTGCGTCTCTTTTGAAAAAAAACAGATTCTGAAATGAGCACATCATCTGTCCAGTGTTGATCATCCGGATTCTAGTGATAATGTTCCTGCTATGACCACGCATGACTTTGACAATCCTATCTACCAAGCTGATGAAGGGGTTGAGGAAGACTGTGAACTCCCTGAAGAATTAGTCAGGTTGTTGAAACAAGATGAAAAGGTCATTCAGCCTCATCAGGAAGAAGTAGAGATCATCAACATCGGAACTGAAGATGTGAAGAAAGAGATAAAGATTGGGGCCAGTCTGCAGGCTAAGGTAAAGAAAGAGATGATTGGTATGCTACGTGAATATGTGGATATATTCGCCTGGTCGTATCAAGATATGCCAGGGCTGGATACTGACATTGTGGTGCATAAGCTACCATTGAGAGAGGATTGTCCTCCTGTGAAGCAGAAGCTGAGAAGAACTCGTCCTGACATGGCGATGAAGATTAAGGAGGAAGTTCAGAAGCAGTGGGATGTCGGATTCCTTGCCGTAACCAGTTACCCACCTTGGGTAGCTAACATTGTGCCTGTACCGAAGAAAGACGGCAAAGTTCGGATGTGCGTTGATTATCGGGATTTAAACAGAGCAAGTCCAAAGGATGACTTTCCATTACCTCACATTGATGTGCTGGTAGATAACACCGCTCAGTTCTCGGTATTTTCCTTCATGGATGGCTTCTCCGGGTATAATCAGATTAAGATGGCACCGGAAGACATGGAGAAAACAACGTTCATTACCCCGTGGGGTACATTCTGCTACAAGGTGATGCCCTTTGGTTTGAAGAATGCCGGGGCAACGTATCAGCGGGCTATGGTCACATTGTTCCACAACATGATACACAAGGAGATTGAATGCTATGTGGACGATATGATTGCTCAGTCCCGAGACGAAGAAGAGCATCTGGTCAATCTCAAGAAGTTGTTCGATATACTGATAAGGTATAAGCTGAGATTGAATCCAAACAAGTGCACTTTCGGAGTGCGTTCCGGAAAATTGCTGGGTTTTATTGTTAGTCAGAAAGGAATCGAGGTGGATCCTGCAAAAGTAAAAGCAATACAAGATATGCCTGCACCGAAAATAGAAAAAGAAGTGCGCGGGTTTTTAGGGAGGTTGAACTACATTTCACGGTTCATATCTCATCTAACTGCCACGTGTGAGCCAATATTTAAATTGCTAAGAAAAGAGCAAACGGTCAGGTGGAATGAGGACTGTCAAAGAGCCTTTGAAAAGATAAAAGAATATTTGCAGACGCCTCCGATTCTAATGCCTCCAGTTCCAGGACGGCCACTTATCATGTACTTGACTGTACTAGAAGGGTCAATGGGGTGTGTTTTAGGCCAACATGACGAGTCGGGTCGAAAAGAGTACGCTATTTACTACCTTAGCAAAAAGTTTACCGACTGTGAATCCCGTTACTCACTGCTCGAGAAAACTTGCTGCGCTTTGGTATGGGCCGCCTGCCGACTGAGACAGTATATGTTGACCCATACCACACTGCTAATCTCAAAAATGGATCCTGTCAAGTATATTTTCGAGAAACCAGCGTTAACCGGAAGGGTTGCTAGGTGGCAAATGATTTTAACAGGGTATGACATACAATATACTTCCCAGAAAGCCATCAAGGGAAGTGTATTGTCAGATTACCTTGCACAACAACCTCTTGAAGATGATTATCAGCCAATGAAGTTTGATTTCCCTGATGAGGACATCATGTACCTCAAAGCAAAAGATTGCGAGGAACCACTTCCGGAGGAGGGGCCGGACCCTGAATCCAAATGGAAGTTGATGTTTGATGGGGCAGTCAATATCAACGGACGTGGAGTTGGCGCCGTTCTTATCACTCCTGAAGGTGTTCACTTTCCCTTCGCTGCCAGAATTACTTTTGGATGCACCAACAATGAAGCGGAATACGAGGCATGCATAATGGGAATAAAGGAGGCTATTAATCTTCGGATTAAGACCCTCGATATATTCAGTGATTCAGCCCTCGTTATCAATCAGGTTACCGGCAAGTGGTATACGCATCAAGAGCACTTAATTCCTTATAGGGATTATGCTAGGAAATGGTTGACGTTCTTCACAACAGTTAAGCTTCAGTATATACCACGAGATGAGAATCAATTTTCCGATGCATTGGCTACTCTTTCTTTGTCCATCAAAGTCTTGTGTTGGAACTATGTGCCTAAAATTGACATTTCTAGGCTTGACTCACCAGCTTATGCTTTCTCTGTAGACGCAGTGTCTGATGAGAAACCTTGGTACTTTGATATCAAGCTCTTCCTGGAAAAACAAGAATACCCAGCTGGGGCATCATCCAACGACAAGAAGACCTTAAGACGACTTGCTGCTAGCTTCTTCTTGAATACAGACGGGGTTTTGTATAAGAGGAATTTTGACATGGTCTTGCTTAGATGCATGGATAGACACGAAGCAAGCCTGTTAATGCAGGAAGTCCACGAGGGATCTTTCGGTACTCATGCAGGAGGACATGCAATGGCTAAGAAGTTGTTAAGATCGGGGTACTATTGGATAACAATGGATGCAGACTGTTGTTCGTACGCCCGTAAGTGCCACAAGTGCCAGATTTATGTAGACAAGGTGCATGTTCCTCCCAACCCGCTCAACGTTATGTTATCTCCTTGGCCCTTTTCTATGTGGGGCATTAACATGATCGGGAAAATAGAGCCTACTACTTCAAATGGTCATCGTTTCATCTTGGTCGCAATCGATTACTTCACTAAGTGGGTTGAAGCAGCATCCTATGCCAATGTCACTCGTCAAGTGGTAGCCAGATTTTTGAAAAGAGACATTATCTGCAGATACGGAGTGCCCGAAAGAATCATTACTGACAATGGTTCTAACTTGAACAACAAGATGATGGCAGAATTGTGTCGGGACTTCCAGATTCAGCATCACAATTCTTCTCCTTACCGACCAAAGATGAATGGTGCGGTAGAGGCGGCAAACAAGAACATTAAGAAGATTGTGCAAAAGATGGTTGTCACTTACAAAGATTGGCATGAGATGTTACCATTTGCGTTGCATGGGTACCGAACGTCAGTCAGGACGTCAACTGGGGCAACTCCTTTCTCATTGGTATATGGTATGGAGGTAGTCTTGCCTGTTGAAGTAGAGATTCCTTCATTGCGTGTGATGATGGATGTGAAGCTTGATGAGGCTGGGTGGGTACGTGCTCGATACAATCAGCTATGTCTAATTGAGGAAAAGATATTAGCGGCTATCTGTCATGGTCAGCTTTATCAGAGGAGAATAAAGCGAGCATTCGACCAACGAGTACGTACTCGAGAGTATCAAGTAGGCGAGCTTGTGCTCAAGAGAATCGTTCCTCCAGGTTCATATCACAGGGGCGAGTGGACCCCAAATTACGAAGGACCATTCATAGTGAAGAAAGTTTTCTCAGGCGGAGCACTGATGCTCACCACTATGGATGGAGAAGATTTCCAATCCCCTGTTAACTCAGACGCAGTTAAAAAATACTTCACATAAATAGACCCGCTGGACACAAAAACAGAATTAAAGTCCAGGCAAGAAAAGGGCATCCCGGCGAGCTAAAAACAAAATAAAAAGCTCGGGCAAAAGTTAGGGAAATAAAAAAAATGTACACCCGCTGAGTTGAAAAGCCACATTGGACAGCTCATGCAAAAAAGGGTATCCGGTGGATTGAAAACCCGAAATGGGCGATCCACGCAAAATAAGGGAATAAGCGAACAACTGCTATCCGAGTAATTTGAACCAAATCCTCGTTTCGTATAGCTTGACAACATCAGAAGGATAGGAATCAGTCCCCTCATCTTCTCAGAAAGAAAAGACAAGAATGAAGGGTTTTGAAGACATGCTGGTCATAGCAAGAAGGAAACTCATTGGGATGCCATGTCCATTGCCATTAGGATAGTTTATTTTCCCAATTTTATGGTAGCTACCTCTTTCCAGGTGGTTGCTTCCTAATATAAAAACTTTGCCTATTCAGAGGTTTTTCAATAAAAGAATATTCAGTCAAAAAGTTGTGTTGTCTTTATTTTTGTTTGCAAAAATGTCCTGAATTTTTGGCAAAAAGGAACATTGCATTTAAAACATAGTGTTTGTTTTCTAAAAGAAAATGACATTGCAGGGAAACGTTTGAAATCTTCTTTGAGTGTCGGGTGATGATGGATGAGCAGATCATACCATGCAAGTCCCCGGGGCATATATGTGTTTTCTGTTGTTGCAGGTTTTGTAGGATGGCGTAACATTCTCCCAAAACAAAATTTTCCCCAGCTAAGTTATGGCAGGTGGGATCCCCAAGCAGACTATTTTTTCACAAGTGGAGTATGTCCAGCAGGCAGTGGGAGGCCCATCCCCACAGAGTTTAACTGTCAAAACTTTTTTCACAAACAAAGGATATTTGAGGAATCATCTCCCCAGTCGTGTTGGAAGATAGCCATCTCCCCGCAAAGTTCCATGATTGAGATACAACCATCATGGAAGTTTTCCCCAACACTCGTCTGTGTTCATACTTTATTATCGCTCGTCTGCGTTTCTCAACACTCGTCTGTGTTATCACTTTGGTATTGCTCGTTTGCTTTCCCCTGCAGTTGCCCATGGCTGTGATTGTTATTGCACGTCTGCATTTTCCAACACTCGTCTGTGTTTGATAATTGTTATTGCTCGTCTGCACTTTCCAACGCTCGTTTGTGATTGACACCTTATTGTTGCTCGTCTGCATTCCCCAACACTCGTCTGTGTTTGTTATCTGTTTAAAGCTCGTCTGCATTATTTGGATACTCGTTTGTATCATCCCTCACACGCGTCTGTGTTAGCTTATATCTATATGTATTGGATTTCTGGTACTCGTCTGTATTGCTACTCCAAATGCTCGTCTGTGTTTGAATTTCTGGTATTCGTCTATACCAGTGGCTGATATTCGTCTGTATCATTGCCTGAAGCGCTCGTCTGTGTTTCTTACATCATCGTCTGGTATTCGTTTGTATCATTGACTTGTGGCACTCGTCTGTGGTTCTCTTGATGATCATCCAATACTCGTCTGTGTTGAAGAGGTTTGAAGTCCTGACAGTGGGATTAAATGTCAAAATGGTTATCGGTCCTGACATAACAGGTATATCCGAAGGAGATTCGTCTGTCTCAGGCACTACTTATTATTGTTGCACCTGGCGTAACAGGTTCGCTCGAAGAAAGCTTGTCTGTCTTAGACCATATATCCACGGATAATATATGGGAAGGGTTAGTCTATCCTCATTATGCATGTCTATCCCACAGACTTAAGTGCATCACCGGCCCTGGCGTAACAGGTGTATCCGAAGGAGATTCGTCTGTCTCAAGTCCTATGTTTTGCAAAGTGTATGAGGGCTCGTATGTCCAGTTCCTGGCGTAACAGGATTGTTCGAAGAGGACTCGTCTGTCAAAGTATTCTTATCCCAAATAACAGTTGCAACTTGGAAGGAGCTCGTCCGCTTTCTCCCCACTTCAGTCACCAAAGCGTCAGTTGGTTGGGTTTATTTCCCAGTGCTTGCATTCTCCAGCAGAGTGCAAATTTTAGGTTTTCTTGTTATTCAACCACAATTTATCTTGAACGGTCGATAGCCCGTGCTACCGTCCTTTTCAGATTAACAGTTGTTTGAATAGGGGCAGCTGTAACACCCCAAAATTTTCCCTCTTCTTTTTTAGCCATCATCATCATACCATAGTCTTCATAAGCATATCATATTCTTGGCATCTTTGCATGGAAAAATGAGGCATAACATTCTCATGACCTAGCATTAGTCATATGATCATCTGTGGAGGGATTTGAGGCACCTCAAGCTATAACAAGAGGCCCAATGGATTTGTTCAAGTCCTAGGGGGAGTCTACACTGCATTCACAAGCTTAAGATCATTCACAAAGGCCTAGGAGGTTGAGAGATCATCAGGGAATTCAAGCTAGGGCAAGCTCCGACACAATGATCCCAAATTAGGGTTTCAGTTCCAGGCATGAAAACTTTGTGACTTTGGCCATTTCATCTGGGCAAAGTCTTTCATATGATAAGAGGATCCTAGGGATGAAATTTGGTGAGAAAAATCCTTGTGGAAGTCAGGTATTTCTTCAGTTGCTTGTAAAAGAAGAAATTGGTCAACTGTGCATTCTAGAAGTCAACTGTGAGATTTCAAAGGATCCAACCCTATTTTTCTAGTCAAGAGATGCTCTTAGAACATTAGAAGAGGTTTGGCAAGACTAAAGATCAAGAATCAATAGGTTTTGAGGTGTTTTGCATTTTTGGCATGTGATTGGTCATGGAAGTTTCTAATTTTGGCAACTTTTTGCCCTAATTTTCAAAGTCACATAACTTGGTGAAAAAAGCTTCAAATGAATTGCCACTAAACATGAAAATTGAAGATTAAAGTCTCCCATTTTTAAAAAGTACAAGTACTTTTTCATAGCCCTCATGGTTTGTGAGATAGGCCCTTCGAAAATCTCTTGAATTCTAGGGCATGACATGAATTTCAAGCCTTCTCCAAATGCAAAACCTCATGAAACTTATTTTTAAGTGGTGTTATGGACAAAATAAGATTATAGTGCTTCAAGGAAATGCATGGGAAGAATTGTTTCCCAAGGAAACAAAAAAATTCGTGCATGAGAGGTGGTGTATTTCACAAGAGGCAAATTTGCATAATCATTCACAATGCATGACTCAAGCATCCAAGGGCTAGGATTAAGCCACTTATGGATTGGTGAATCAAGCATGACCAATATGTGAGAGGAGAGAGGGAAGTGCACGAGCCAATCATGATATCACACAACTCTTGCTAATTTTCAATTTCATTCCATTCACACTGACCTCACGTGCATTTTTCTTCATTCTCTCAGCATTGAACATTGGCATGATATAAAAGAGAATTAGGGTTTCCATTTGCTGAGATTCACCACATTTCTCTCACTTGAAAGTTTTTGCATCTCTTGCATTTCTCTTCGAATCACTCTCTACACTCACCCATTGTCAAAACCATTTGCATATTCTTCATCCTTGAGAGTTCATGATCACAAATCCATACCTCATTCAAGCTAGTTCTCAGAATTCCATACTTTGCCATTTCAGTGTAAGCTGCTTCAGATCCTAGATCCAGTTGCTTTCAAGACTCTAATTGCATTTATTTTGCAATTAGAGTGCATTTGGAGTAGATTTGCAGCTCCTCTTGGCTCATCTCAAGCTATTTCCAGATCTGCAGATCTCAGGTTAGCATCAAAGTCTCAAATCTATAAATGAAATTGGTTATGCTCTTTGTGATCTACACGTTTGGCTGATGATGTTGATATGTTTAGATTGAAAAATGATCATGAAACAAGCTTGATATGTTGATTTGAAGTTTGTTACATATACCTGTTTGTCTTTGATCTGGATTATTCTTTAATTTATTGTGAATTTGATTGCTATATTTGGACTCAGCATGAGTTGTTTGTTTGATCTGGAGGTTTTGAGTGATTTCTGTGGTGATTTGTTCATCATGTTGAATTTTCCGGTGCCGAAGTTAGGGCTCCGGTCACAGGATTCTGGAAACAAGTCAGGTGAGGAAGATGATGTTGTGAGCGTTGGATTAATTGATCTGGATGGTTGTATTGTTGCCAGCGCATTAAAAAGGGAGGGTCTCCCTCACGTGGCTTATGTTCTCACAATAATGCTGGATGCGTGACATTCCATGGTAGTTACTGTATACGTGCAATGAGGTGTATTGTTTGGTTTGACTTGTTTAAGCTGGTTGACTCAATCCCATGCATTCATTTGATCCTCTGGCTTTTGTTTTTCCCTATTTTTCCTGAATTTCCATGATAATTATTATGAACTGCGCTGGACCATTGAGCCTCAATTGCTATTCGTCCCCCCTTGTTTTAAAGCCCAATGAAAATGAACTGAGTTCACTTGCTGAATGCACCCCCTGGCCTGTTTTTTTTATTTTAGTTCTTTTATTTTCATTTTTATCTTCAGTTTGCTTTTCAATTTTTAAAAATAGCTTTAGGTCATCAAAAATTCTAAAAAACTTCAGGATTGATTCTAAAAAAATTCACTCCTTAGCTTAGAAGGGCACTTGTGCCAACTTCTTCAAGTTGTTTAGGGCCATCTTAGGTTGTTGATCCCTCTGGTCTTGAGTTGGTGTTTGTACCTTTGGAAATTTTGTGATTTGTTTGCTTTTGAAGTTCTTCCACACTTATGCATGCTCACTTCACTTCCTTTGTTTCTTTGCTTCCCATGATGTACATACTTGAGTTTGTGTGTTTCTTCTCCTCATCTTACATGATCCTTAGACACTTTCTTAGCATGTTAGGGTCCTGGTTTTGCACTTTGTGGTTTTGCTTTGACTATTTTGCTTTGTATCTTCTCATGTCCACTTTATTTTGTCATGGTGATTCATATTGCTTCAGGTGGAGTGGTATAATTCTTTTCTCATTCTTATGCTTTGAGTTTGCACTTGGCATTTGTGTTTATGACTTCACTTCTGGTTGTGTGACTTTGGTTTGACATTATGTTCATTTTGTCTTGCATTTATGTTTGTGTCATTAACCATTTCAGGGGTTTTGGTAAGTGAAAGGTGTGGATGTGATTCCCACATCTCCAATTCTTATCTCTTCTCTTTTCTTTATTGATACTATTATTGTGATTGTTGGGCTTAGGCCTTACTTCCTCCCTCTTCTATTCTTCATTCTTCTCTTTCTTTTCTTCTTTCTTTCTTCTTTAGGATAGTTAACCTCACTAACCTAGGATTACCTTTGCATGATAACTTTAGGATTCATTAGTCCCCCATTAGACTTTTACCTTTGTGATTCTTTTGTTTCTCTTCTCTTCTCATCTCAAAACCCTAAAGAAGACACTTAATAAAGATTGAAGTGATATCTTGAGCAATAGCCTTATCCCATGAGACACTTGTAGTCTTCCCATCTTGGGACAGTACAAGCTTGTCTTGTGATGCACAAGTCTGACCAGGATATCATCTTCACCAAGAAAGTCATAAAACACATTTCTTCATTGTAAAATACAAAAACACTTAATAAGTTAATGAGTTAGTGAGCTTAAGCCCTAATCTCTGGAGTCAAGTTTTGGGGATCTTCTCCTTACTTGAGTGTGCTTGTTCTGTTATTCCATCTTGGAATGTAGTGACAAGTGCACATTCCATGGAAAAGAGTTTAAGTTCACTTCCTTGTGACACACTCATAAATGATTCTAAAATGCACAAAACAAACAATAAGCGTCTTTCCTTCGGGAATTCTTTTCTCACCTCCTTCGCCCCGTCCGCAAACTTGCTCCTACTTGTCATTTTGCAAGACGGTAACGCACTCGTCGTCCGAGCCTGCAACACCTGAGCATTGACATAGGCAGTTCAAGCCTTAATACACAAGCAATCCTTTCCACCCCTAGTTAGGGTAACTACGGCGACTCTGATCCTCATGTTCAAATGAGGTACGTAGGCAGCAGGGTAGGGCCCGTTCGAGCACTCTTTTATTTTCCCTACATTTCCCCTTTTCTTTTCTTTCTTATCCAGTTTCAGTTTCAGTTTTGCAGCAGCTTTCATTTCTTCACCCTTTGAAACAGATTTCTTTGCAAGCATGGATCCCGTCGGGTACGGGGGACGATCTGGGTGCTAATACCTTCCCAGGTCGTAACCGACTCCCGAACTCAGTCTCTTTGGTTCGGAGGACCCGTGTCCTTCCTTTTCTTTTCTTCTGGTTTGTGCAGCATTACCATTCCTGTTCCTTCGGGATAAAAATGTCTGGCTGGCAACTCTATTATTTTCCGCGCCACTTTTGCGTTTGTACCAGGATGGAAATCCGGGGAGCGACATTATAGTGTAAGATGCTAAGCGGATCTGGTTGCCCTTTCGATTTTGTTTGCTTTTGGTTGTGGTTGATTAAGTTCACCATACCATGTTTTATGTAAATATTATTATACTATTATTTCTATTAATATTTTAGATTCTTTCACTTTAATTACTTTTGATATAACATTTAAATTCTTGCAATTTTATTGCTTTTATTTTATTTTTCTTTATCATGCTTTATCCATTCATTGTCATGTTTATTATTTACTCTTATGTCGTTATGTTGATTTTCCTTTTGTCCATTTGGACACAAAAACATTAATAAAGGATTAAACCTCTAAAAAACTTATGAACATATCTTTGGACTATTGGTTACTATTCTTGGCATTGGAATGAAAATTTGGACCTAGACTTTAGGACACCTCTCCTTTGCCTTGATCTTCGTGAAATTGGTATTTGCCTTTTGTAACACGGTGGGAGAACTGACTTTCTATAAATGTTGCGGATAGTAAGAGTCGCCACCGACTTTTATTTTATCCATAAGGAAGGGACATAAAAGAACAGGAAATACCGTTTTGAAAAGACTTGGGTTCGGGGGGTAAGTTATATAAAGGGAAGGTGTTAGCACCCTTTATATCCATGGTTATCCATGGGCTTTTAGTTACTTAGCTCACTTTAATTGTTTTTGAAAAGTGTAGTGTGCGATTAGAAATTTTCTAAGTACTTTGCAATGATCCTCGTATGGATGTATACAAAGTCTTGTTTGAAAATGTTTGAAAATTGTGAGGTGTGAAAAGTATTTTTTAAAGATGTGAGCAAGTAACTATGAGGTACCTACCCTAGACTAAGTCATTCATGTTCTTATATGTTCTTTCAAGGGTAAGATTATCCCTATTATTAAGGAATAGGTAGTCATTACCTTGAATTTGTTTAAGGGACGGGCGTAGGGTCATCGTATGGTCAATGAAGGCAACTTAAGGGTGTCTTTAGAAATTCGTTGGGACTATCATCATATTTACCGAAGGGACAAGATCATTATATCGTAGGCAAACTCGTAGGGACTTGATCTTTTAAGTTTATAGGGACTTGATGATTTATTTTGTAGGGACATTTGCTTAAGACACCCCCACGTTCGAGGGACTTGACCATATTAAAGGCAACCAAGAGGGGTAACCCTAGGAAGTGCAGATGGCGACCGTAGAACGATGACTTACGTGTGTGAGTGTTATTTTCAGATATTTATCTTGTTTATTAATTTTCTAAGTCCATGGTTCATTTATTTCTTGGCACTCCCTATGTTACTAACCATGCAGTTAATATTAAAAATAAATGGCAGAAATTAAAAGGCAGAAAATAAAATTCCTACACTATTACATGGCGTCGGGGCAGTTACACAATAATAATGGCAGAAAATAAAACCTAAATATTACAAATGCGAAACAGTTACATAATAAGGCGAACAATAAATGAATAACATAAAAATGAGTGAAAATAAAAAAAAGTTGGCAAATTAGATTAAAGAAAGAAATTAGGGTTAAGGTTTAAAAAAATTAGGTTTAGAAAACAATTTAGGGTTGGAAAAGTTTAAGGTTTAGAGAATTTTTTTAGGGTTTTTAGAGAAAGTCGGGATTTGAGGCGAGAAAAATCAGGGTAATTAGTTAAAACTTAAATGACACTAATTAATTAATTTTCATAAAATGTTAACCTAAAAAACAATTTAATTGAATAAATAAATAATAAAAGAGGATTATGAAATTTATTTATTTTTAAAAAAGTTTTTAGGTTAAGGGTTAATTTTTTGAAAAAAATATTAAAAGTTTAATTAAGAAAAAGAAAATATATAATCAATTTAAAAAAAAAAAGTTAAGAAAAGAAATGACCAAGGTTGTCAAAATGGCATGGATGGGAGTTGAACCCACACCTTTGCCTTGCCAACTCTCCTGCCTTGCAACTAAGCCATGTTTGTCTTTGTGAATGAACTTTCAACGCCTTCAACCCTAACCACTAGGCCATGCGTGCCTTTCTCACGTCTTTCTCCTCGTCTCCCTCTCCAATGTACTACACAGATCCGCCGCTCACATTTTTCTGTCTTCCCCCTTTTTTTTATCTCCATCAGTTAGTATATATAGGACCAATTAGGGTTAATATAATGGGCCTAAATATTTATTTTGGAACCCAATAAAATATTAATATAAAAAATTAAATAAAGTTTAATAAAAATAGTTTAAATTAAAATAAAAACTAATTAACCTATTTACTTATTCTATACCCAATGTAAAAATAAACAGACTCACAAAAATAAAAGTCAGGCGCCAAAATACTCGAAAAAATAAAAAGAACATGTCAAAATAATCTGCACGAAATAAATGACTCGGAAAAATACAGCGTTTGGTCGGATTTTGAAATAAAAATTATGACCATTTAAACTGCTCAGACTGATCAACATATGACCAAAAATAGTCGTAAAAATATTTTTAGCATGTCAGGTTAATCTACATGAACCGTAGATTAATATTACTGACGTTTGCAAATTTAAATGCGACATTTTTCGTTTACTGGTTTTAGGCACAATTAAAAATTAAATTGACTAGTCCGTCTGTAAATTCCGAGAAATAATTCCGGCTAATATTAAGACGAAATATATGTTATGCTATGAAGATGATGTAAATGAATGTGAAATAAAAAATCGGTTAGAGTTAAAATAGAGGGAAAATTTTGGGGTACAACAGCTGCCCCTGTTCAATTTTCTGAAATCTGAGGAGTTAGATTGGCATGTACGCCATTCGTGACTTGAAGGTTGAAGAGGATTGAACACCAAAGCCCAAAAATTTGCACTCTCCGGTGCGTAGAATGATACTATTGGTTGGTTGTGATGCTTGAATGGGCTTAAAGATTCCATTCGGAGAAAAAGTCTTCAGATATATTTCTTTGAGAAGGAAGCAATCCCAAATATGAAGATCTAGCCTTTGGGCGGATAAACAACGACCCAAGGTGATGATATGACGGCCCAAAAATGAGATAACCTTCGAGAAGAATAAACGAGGACCCGAGGTAACAAAAAGACTTTTGAGAAGATAATCGACGTCTCAAAATAATTTTTGGGAAAAATACACGACGGCCCAAAAAATGAGATAACCTTCAGGAAGAATAAACGACGGCCCAAGGTAACAAAATGACTTTTGAGAAGATAATCGACGTCTCAAAATAACTTTTGGGAAGAATAAACGACGGCTCAAAAATGAGATAACCTTCGGGAAGAATAAACGAAGGCCCGAGGTAACAAAATGGATTTTGAGAAGATAATCGTCGTCTCAAAATAGCTTTTGGGAAGAATAAATGACGGCCCAAAATGAGATAACCTTCGGGAAGAATAAACGACGGCCCAAGGTAATGAGATAACCTTTGGGAAGAATAAACGACGGCCCAAGGTAAGATAACCTTCGGGAAGAATAATCGACGGCCCGAGGTAATAAAATGGCTTTTGAGAAGATAATCCACGTCTCAAAATAGCTTTTGGGAAGAATAAACGATGGCCCAAAATGAGATAACCTTCGGGAAGAATAAACGACGGCCCGAGGTAATGAGATAACCTTTGGGAAGAATAAACGACAACCCAAGGTAAGATAACCTTCGGGAAGAATAATCGACGGCCCGAGGTAATAAAACAGCTTTTGAGAAGATAATCCACGTCTCAAAATAGCTTTTGGGAAGAATAAACGACGACCCAAAATGAGATAACCTTCGGGAAGAATAAACGACAGCCCGAGGTAACAAAATGGCTTTTGAGAAGATAATCGACGTCTTAAAATAACTTTTGGTAAGAATAAACGACGGCCCAAAATGAGATAACCTTCGGGAAGAATAAACGATGACCCGAGGTAACAAGATAACCTTTGGGAAGAATAAACGACGGCCCAAGGTAAGATAACCTTCGGGAAGAATAATTGACGGCCCGAGGTAATAAAATGGCTTTTAAGAAGATAATCCACGTCTCAAAATAGCTTTTGGGAAGAATAAATGACGGCCCAAAATGAGATAACCTTCGGGAAGAATAAACTATGGCCCGAGGTAATGAGATAACCTTTAGGAAGAATAAACGACGACCCAAGGTAAGATAACCTTCGGGAAGAATAATCGACGGCCCGAGGTAATAAAACGGCTTTTGAGAATATAATCCACGTCTTAAAATAGCTTTTGGGAAGAATAAACGATGGCCCAAAATGAGATAACCTTCGGGAAGAATAAACGACGACCCGAGGTAACAAAATGGCTTTTGAGAAGATAATCGACGTCTCAAAATAACTTTTGGGAAGAATAAACGACGGCCCAAAATGAGATAACCTTCGAGAAGAATAAACGATGGCCCGAGGTAACAAAATGGATTTTGAGAAGATAATCGACGTCTCAAAATAGCTTTTGGGAAGAATAAACGACGGCCCAAAATGAGATAACCTTCGGGAAGAATAAACGACGACCCGAGGTAACAAAATGACATTTGAGAATATAATCGACGTCTCAAAATAGCTTTTGGGAAGAATAAACGACGGCCCAAAATGAGATAACCTTCGGGAAGAATAAATGACGGCCCGAAATAAATTATTGATGAAGTCTGTCTGCTGGAGAATTAACCTGAAAAACAAGGTTAGTTCGATGCAACTATCATGATATATATAACATTCTGCAAGATAATATTTTATGAGAATGCATATGATATGATATGATATGATATGATATGATATGATATGATGTGATGTATGTATGAATTATGTAGTTGAAGCACATGAGTAGCTTTGTATAACAACTGTTGACTGGGGAAAATAAATCCCGATTTGTTGTTGAGGAGTATGAAGGCTTCGTTCCCGTCCTGTTTAAGAACATCGTACTTAGAACTTCCCGTTTTTCGTTCTTCATACTTTATTGAAGGATTAAGTTCCTGAATGTCCTGACTGAGGATAAAAGAGATGGACATAGATCCGGGAGACTTATCTGGTCAAATATTAATTCTTCGGAGGATATGAAACTGTTTGGAGACTTCGCAGAGTTGGAAGTATAAGATATTACTTGAAGTACTCCGTAAGAATATCCCTAAAGATTAATCTGTGGGGATGAATCGGCGAAGATTCGTTGATTTCCTACCTTCGTTCGTTCTTATTAAACGTTGTTATTATATTTTATGCATTTCTGATAAACATCAATCATATTCAAAAGCATATATACCTTCCAACATAACCAACGCACATTTCTCGCTTTAGTAAAAGGGGAAAAGTAAACCTGAATTCGAAAAGCATTTCCTACTTAAATAAAGAGGGAAAAGTAAACCTGAATCCGAAAATAGGATTATATCAATTTTGAAAGTATATAACCAATTGGATTTAGAACTTATGAGGTTCTTAATTTTCTTGAATAATTTCCCAAAAATTCTCATGGTTGGATCGAAGACATGATACTGACACCATCTGATACTACTGGCGTAGACAGTTAATTTCCACAATGGCTTCTGCTGAGAATCCAATATCAAGGTAATACAATGAGAGGAACGTGCTTTCAAATTGTAATGGACCATATACGCTCCGGGTATTAGATTTGGAAGGAGAGTGATGCCCCTTGGTTGAGGATGAGTTGTCCCATAATGGAAGTATCTGAATGGAGCTACCTCAAGAGAAATAAGCATAATTTCCCACAATAATATGCCCCTGGTATCGTGAACTCTGTAATGTTACCTTTGATAATTCAGATAGATGAGAAGATCTTCCTCTGGCTACCATTAAGCATTGTTGAATCTTGACCTGACTGTCCCAAATGATTTGGACAGTAACATGACATGCCTCCTTTATTGGGAGATAATGACTATGCCCCTTTGTATACATGGGCTTTGATCCAGGAAGTAACTTTGTTTATCGGAAGGACTTTAGTTTATTGAACATTCATCTTATAAGCTCCTCTATGTGTCAAACACTTAGTTATATGTAAACAATGATATTCAAAATGCAATGCTTATGTCTGTCTTGTAGTTTTGAAAAAGAGTTATTTTAGTAAAACAGTGTTTGTAAAAACTGTGATATTAACTTAAGATTTATAATAAGCCCTAAAGGAGTCAAGATACCTTTTTGTAGCAGTACACTTTCGAACTAACCATGCTTCAGTTAGGACTTTTAAAGGTTGTGACGTGGTCTGGTTTACGGTTTAAGAAACAAAGGATAAAGGCTCAAATTTTATTTGTACCCAACCCATTCTTCATGATGTTCTTCAGTCTTATGTTCGGTTAACTTATGCATTGAGGCTACAAAGGAGTTTAGAATTGTAACACTGACATTTGTGATGATTCAGGAACCAAAAATTTATTTGAAAATTCAGTCATCTTTCTTTATTGAGGATCTATAGGGACCTCTTTTTTCTTTTGACTTTAGTATCCCTTCTTTTTCCTGAACTGTTTGTTTCAAGGTTACAGTCAACGAGACATCTCAATTTTTTTTCTTACTAAGTCTCCTTCATAGGTTTTGACATAGTGAGTTTTTCTATTGCTATGTATTGATTGTTAGGTTTAATGATTACAGGGAACCATCATTAGTTGTGTACAACATAGATAATTGGCATAATTTAGTTAACCGAGTAACTACCCTGCCCCAGGTTATGAATAAGGTTTTAATTTGCGTGAGAATGAAAACTCCTACTTCATAGGCTCAAAAGGGTTGACTAGAGATTAACTTCCTTATATCTCCACTGTTTAGGAATTGAAACAATGTTTGTACATCGTTAGCATAGTCTGTTCAAAAGCATACTGCATAAGATTATGGTAGTGTTTTCGTCATCCTCCCTTTACAAGCTTATAGCTTTATCAAGAGTTAAATATCACAAAATAGAAATATGAAGCATAGTTCAAAATATAGTGGAACAAATGGATTAATTCAAGACAAACATACGCAATGCATTAATGTAAAACAAAGTTCGACATAATAGTAAGTGCTTGAGCAAACAAAGGAAATTACAACTAAATGAATCAAATGATGTCTCATCCAGTTGGCTGAATATCTTTGATTGCAATCTGTGAACTTTCAGGGGAAGTATATTTTATCATGAAATCAAATTTGCCACTAGGTTATCCCAAGGTGTCCCAAACTTCAGCAGGGGTTAGTGAGCTTTCTTTCTTGCTCCCTCGGGTGATTTGTCTGGCAGTTTCGATGTTTGATGGACGATAGGAGAATTCAATTTGACCTTCTGGTGTAACCTCAAGGATTCCTTCATCAATCAGGTCTTGAATTTTATTCTTCAATGCCTAGCAACTATTGGTGTTATGTCCAGGACAATTATAATGATACATACACCTTGCTTTGGGATTATAGCGAGAAGAGGAAGTATTAGGATTTTGAGGAGGATTTTCCAAAGAAATTAGCTTCATCTCCACCAAGCATTACAAATCTTGCGACATTGGAGTGCTGAATTTGATAAATTGTCTTTTATATTCCTTGCGTCGAAGTGGATTAATCTTACAAGGTCTTTTTTCTTCAACTGAAGAACAATCAGTGGTAGCCTGTCTCTTTCCTTCTCTTATCCTTATCTTCTAATCGACCAAGTCAGCTTGTTTTATTGGAGGTTGACTGACGATTAGATTCCCGACTCCATTACTTTGAAGTTTGTGGATAAAGGTTCTCATATCTTCTTGCCCCTGAGCTAAACTTTGGATAAGAGTCACCTGGGCATTCATCTGGATCCTCATCTTTGCCATCTCAGCTTGCAGTTGTTCCAACTGATCATCCTTGCTATCTTCAGGATTCTTCATTTTCATATCCTTAGAGAGGAATGCTTTCAACTCTTCTTGCCCCTTGGACAAATTCATGATCACCTCTTGAAATCGAGCAACCTGGGTCTGGAGGTCTTTGACAGATTGTTCGAGAGCCATTTTTGCTGAAATAAACAGCGAGAAGATGAGAAACCTGTAGTGACAACCTGTTATGCAATGATATGGTATGTAGATGCATATGCAATGTTTTCAAGGACCATATAGGATTTAAATTTGTTTAACGAAAAACTTTTATTAGTAAGTGTTAATATAAATTTCCCCTTGGGCTTACAATGAAAGGAAATAAGAATAAAATACAAAGAGATAAATATATGGGGTTTTAAGTCTCCCATGGACGCTTCTTCTTTGTGTTGAGGTATGTGTTAAGGTTCTGCTCCTCATGAAATTGTCTTGTCGGCTCCTAAACTCTTTCTTGACTAGCTCTGAAATGAGTTTCAAAGGTATCCCTTTACTCTTTCAACTGAACCCAGGACTTCTGCAATTCTTCCAAATCAGTGGGCATGTTTGGATGAAGGATGGTATAAGGAACATCTCCTTCAGCAACAGGCTCCATAGTAAGCGGTAGAACAACAAGATATGGCATCATAAGAGTTTGAGCACGAGATCGCACCCATCTGAGATAAGGTTCCATAGGAATGGAGTACTTTGGTTCCAAAGTCTTGCTCTCAACTTTATTCACCTTGCTCCAAGCTCGTATAAACCTTTGACGGTAACCCTGAAGATCGTTGTCGTTGTCGAACACAATACCTTGAATAAGAATGTCATGAGGACCATTACTCCGAGCATAACCAAACTGACGTAGAGCTAAAGCAGGGTTGTAGGTAATGCCCCCTCTTATTCCAGGGAGTGGCACATTATGGAACTCCCCACAACGATCAATGATAGTAACATTCTCCATAGATCGAGAGCACCAATGAATATCTGAATGAGAAAGTGACATAATCCTCTTAGACCACCTTAACCCTTGTTCATTCTTCATCATTGGTTGAGGAAGGTGAGAAATAAACCACCTAGACAATAAAGGTATGCAGTACATCAGAGTTCCTCTCGCCTTAGTAGTACGAGTGTGAAGAGAGTGTAGGATATCTCCAAGTAATGTAGGCACTGGATTATGAGTCAGAAATATGTTGATGGCGTGTACGTCTATGAACTGTTCTGGATTAGGGAATAGTACCAAGCCATAGATTAATAGGGCTAGGATCTCCTCAAAATCATCATAGCTCATAGCCTTCAAGAACACTTGAGCTTTCTCCATCAATACCTTGGCAAGAATACCCTTAACTCTGCTTCTCGTTTCCAGGACAATGTGTGACTTCTTCAGATGTAGGGCTGCAGTAATGACTTCAGGTTTAGGCTCTTTCTCTAAGCCTGTGAAGGGTCTCTGATCAAGGATAGGTATACCCAGTAATTTGGAGAACTCTTCTATTGTAGGAACTAACTGATAGTCGGGGAATGTGAAGCAATGATGTTTAGGATCAAAGAACTGGAATAAGACACTCATCATGTCTTCATTGAACACTGAAGTAATTATATCCAGTAGGTGACCATGCTTCTTGATGAATTGGGAGTTTTCAGAAACTTGAGAGACCAATTCCTTAAGCTTAGAAGGTATTCCTACAAAGTTGATCCGGATAGTATTCCTATGAGCAGAAACCATGACCTGCAACAAAGAACAAAGATAAATCCTTTGGTCCTTGAAATGGTTAGTGAAAATGTTATGCTTATGCTGTCATGATGTTACGATGTTATACTCAATCACAAACATGTGACACACACAAACAAGTCACACAATAGCCCTAGGTTTGAAGGCTTGCATGAGGTTTAAAGGTAAGCACCCTCCCCTGAAGTTTAGATGGTTCATCCTGTCCTACAAAAGTAACCAGGTTCTAAGGGATCTCAATATCACTGATCCTTCCCAAGGGTGGTTGTTCAGTAGGAAACTTACTTGCCAACCAAAACCCTCCGTTTAGGATCTCAATGAGCGTAACATTGAGTATCAACCAACTTTAGACTTCTCCAAATCTGACTATCTCACTACTTTCTAAAGGCCAAGATGGGATGACTAGGGTTCTAAAGGTCAGTTAGTGTCTTGACAACATATGGCAGCCCCATATTATCCTTAACTTACTTAAGGAACATAAGCACCAACCAAGAAGTCACACTAACTATGGCCACCAGATCAACCATATCGGTATACGACGTACAGTTTCCTTGGTCTATTGCCATTTACCTAGGGTACACTAGATCCGGGTTAGGATCTTTCACACAAAAATCCCAACAAGTAATATAGAGCAAACAAAGCAAACAATTAAGTGATCTAATTCCTAAGGGTACCCCTCTTTTACTTAGTAACTCCCCAGCAGAGTCTCCAGATCTGTAACACGGTGGGAGAACTGACTTTCTATAAATGTTGCGGATAGCAAGAGTCGCCACCGACTTTTATTTTATCCATAAGGAAGGGACATAAAAAAACAGGAAATTCCGTTTTGAAAAGACTTGGGTTCGGGGGGTAGGTTATATAAAGGGAATGTGTTAGCACCCTTTATATCCATGGTTATCCATGAGCTTTTAGTTACTTAGCTCACTTTAATTGTTTTTGAAAAGTGTAGTGTGCGATTAGAAATTTTCTAAGTACTTTGTAATGATCCTCGTATGGATGTATACAAAGCCTTGTTTGAAAATGTTTGAAAATAGTGAGGTGTAAAAAGTATTTTTTAAAGATGTGAGCAAGTAACTATGAGGTACCTACCCTAGACTAAGTCATTCATGTTCTTATATGTTCTTTCAAGGGTAAGATTATCCCTATTATTAAGGAATAGGTAGTCATTACCTTGGATTTGTTTAAGGGACAGACGTAGGGTCATCGTATGGTTAATGAAGGCAACTTAAGGGTGTCTTTGGCAATTCGTAGGGACTATCATCATATTTACCGAAGGAACAAGATCATTATATCGTAGGCAACCTCGTAGGGACTTGATCTTTTAAGTTTATAGGGACTTGATGATTTATTTTGTAGGGACATTTGCTTTAGACATCCCCACGTTCGAGGGACTTGACCATATTAAAGGCAACCAAGAGGGGTAACCCTAGGAAGTGCAGATGGCGATCATAGAACGATCGACTTACGTTTGTGAGTGTTGTTTTCAGATATTTATCTTGTTTATTAATTTTCTAAGTCCATGGTTCATTTATTTCTTGGCACTCCCTATGTTACTAACCACGCAGTTAATATGAAAAATAAATGGCAGAAATTAAAAGGTAGAAAATAAAATTCCTACACTATTACATGGCGTCGGGGCAGTTACATAATAATAATGGCAGAAAATAAAACCTAAATATTACATATACGAAGCAGTTACATAATAAGGCGAACAATAAATGAATAACACAAAAATGAGTGGAAAAAAAAAGAGTTGGCAAATTAGATTAAAGAAAGAAATTAGGGTTAAGGTTAAAAAAAGTAGGTTTAGAAAAAAATTTAGGGTTGGAAAAGTTTAAGGTTTAGAGAAATTTTTTAGGGTTTCTTAGAGAAAGTCGGGGTTTGAGGCGAGAAAAATCAGGGTAATTAGTTAAAACTTAAATGACACTAATTAATTAATTTTCATAAAATGTTAACCTAAAAAACAATTTAATTGAATAAATTAAATAATAAAAGAGGATTATGAAATTTATTTATTTTAAAAAAAAGTTTTTAGGTTAAGGGTTAATTTTTTGAAAAAAATATTAAAAGTTTAATTTAGGAAAAGAAAATATATAATCAATTTTTAAAAAAAAGTTAAGAAAAGAAATAACCAAGGTTGCCAAAATGGCATGGATGGGAGTTGAACCCACACCTTTGCCTTGCCAACTCTCCTGCCTTGCCACTAAGCCATGCATGTCTTTGTGAATGAACCTTCAACGCCTTCATTAGTTAGTATATATAGGACCAATTAAGGTTAATATAATGGGCCTAAATATTTATTTTGGAACCCAATAAAATAATAATATGAATAATTAAATAAAGTTTAATAAAAATAGTTTAAATTAAAATAAAAACTAATTAACCTATTTACTTATTCTAGACCCAGTGTAAAAATAAACAGACTCAAAAAAATAAAAGTCGGGCGCCAAAATACTCGAAAAAATAAAATGAATATGTCAAAATAATCAGCGCAAAATAAATGACTCGGAAAAATACAACGTTTTATTGGATTTTGAAATAAAAATTATGACCATTTAAACTGCTCAGACTGATCAGCATATGACCAAAAATAGTCGTAAAAATATTTTTACCATGTCAGGTTAATCTACATGAACCGTAGATTAATATTATTGACGTTTGCAAATTTAAATGCGACATTTTTTGTTTACTGGTTTTAGGCACAATTAAAAATTAATTTGACCAGTCCGTCTGTAAATTCCGAGAAATTATTTCGGCTAATATTAAGACGAAATACATGTTATGCTATGAAGATGATGCAAATGAATGCGAAACAAAAAGTCGGTTAGAGTTAAAATAGAGGGCAAATTTTGGGGTACAACACCTTTATTTGGCCATTTGCTAGCTTATAATGATGGAACTCTTATGCTCATATTTTGAAGTATCGTCAAGTTTGGTTAGATCTTTCTTCCTTTATCTCTTTATTTTTCTTTTTTAGGATAGTCCCTTCATCTCCACCCCTTCTTTAATTTTCAAAATCTTCTCTCTTTTTTCAAAGGATTATTGTTTTCAAAAATGATCATTTTTAAATAAATAAAACCTTGACTTTTGTCAAGTGGATTTTACTCTTTTCTTTTCTTTTAAAACCAATGAATTTAATCATTTTGACCTTAATTCAAAAAATAAAAAGAACCAAACTCATTCAATTTGTTTTGTACATTTGTGCACTTTTGTTTATTTTTGTTAAAAAGTGTCGATTATGAGTCATTATTCTTTAGTCGGGTGCAAGTCTCTCAATCTCCATGGTTGCAGTTTGATGTAATTGAGTCTCTTGTCATTCGTGGGGGTTTAGTGGCATACTCGTTGATTTTATCCGAGTTGGCGCCCTCCCCATAATGATGTATGATTCCATGCCTTCATTCTCATGGTAGATTTGTTTGGCTATCCACTTGAAGATGACAAATTCTCTTCACTTAATAAAATTAATCATAACCAACCATTTCCATTATTTGTACCACGAACTACGAGGTTTTGATCTCGCATTGCACTTTGTGGGTACGTAGGCATGAGGTTGTAAACCTCTCCAAACATAAAAATATTAAAAATTAATTATTTTATCATCCCTCCACTCTCATTTAACAAACCTTTTTCAAACCAAAAGCAGTAAATTTTTCAAAAGACTCCCGTGGAGTACCCCGAACATTTTGGGTGCGTAAAACCTTCTCATTGTGTAACCTATCCCCTTACCCGTTCTCTGCTTGTTTCTTTTAGCTTTTTGCTTTTAGATTCATTAGGATTTATTCGCTTTTTTTTCCTTTTCCTCTTGGAATAAAATAAAAGTGAGGTGGAGACTCTGTTTACTTTGAGTTAAGTTAACTAATAGCTTACTCTCATGATTTTACCGCTACACATGGTATCTTGCCACGAGAGTTGTTGTGAGTTTCACAACCAGATTGCGACTTTCTTGGGAATATCTTGTTGTGAGGGTGTTTCTCATTCAGGATAGAACCTTGAGAGTTATGTGCATCTGGTGACCGATCATTTAGGACCTTAGTGAAAACATCCCTCTCTAGTGGTGATAGTGGAAAACCATATTTGTTGGCAAATCCACTCGAGCCCGAGGGCCCACTAGGAACTTGCATATGATGACCTTGTTTTTTAGGAATCAGTGGAGACCTCCTCGATTAGTACATAATGCCAAACTGGAAATGGTGACCATATTATTGTTTCTCGACCTGGGATTCAGAGAAGCTAACCCTTAGCACCATCTGTGAGATGGGGGAATTGTTTATAGGCTTGCAGGTAACCTTGACCTTCTACATACTTGTTTCATCTGATTGTCCTATGAGTACAGATCTGGTTCTATAAAGATTTTGTATTCTTAATTTGGGTTCGGTATAGAGTTGTTCTTATTGATATGGTTCTATACAGACACTTGGCTCACACATTTGCACCTACACAACAGTTTTTGGCCCTGATCACATGTTTGGCTGCATTACATTCATTCATCATTAACATTCATGTTTTTTATTCTCAAGGTTCTTTGTATTGCTTTGATTCTGTTTAGTTTTTCTGAGTCAGAATGGAAGGTCCTCCCAGAAAGAAGAATGTAAATGACTGGTTCCCAAAGCCTAAAGTAACCTACGGAGGAATTAAAGTAAGAATCACAAGTAGTTGTGGAACAAAAACTTGCTCAAGTAGAACAAGATCAACGTAGGTCGAGTAGGATACGCCACCAACCAAAAAGATATGGATATCTCATAACTGATACAAGTGATGTATTACTCATGGATCAAGATGAGCCTATAACCTACCAATAGGCCATAATTGGTCGTGAGTCTCATGTTAGACGATATCGCGGATCTAGAAGGGGGGGTTGAATAGATCCCTTTTTAAAAAATTACTTTTCAAAAATTAATTGAAAATGTATTGCGGAAGTTTCCCGGAAAATCGTCTAGTTTAAATTTAAAGTCACAGGAGATCGGATATACGCTAAACCCAATTGGAATTGGAATGATGACTAGAAGAATTAATATTTCACAAATGATTCACTTGATAAATAAACACTTGATGAAACTATTCTTAACAATGATATAAAGAAGAAAATAAGCACAAGCAAATTGATTTTGTGTGGTTAGGCTTTTTACCAAACACTTGGAGTGCAAAAACCAAGGATAATTTTGTTGTATCAAATAATGCAAAATTTTACCCACTCTAGTTATCACTTTTGAGTGTGACAATTGATCAAACACTTTGAGTGCACTACTTTGATACACCCTAATTTTAAATCACACAAATCAAGATGAGCAAAAGTAAAATACGAGAAACGTAAAGAACACAAGGAATTTGTTGAGGCAGTTCCTTCGTCGTCCTCGCTCGAAGTACTCTGCCCCCAATTCACAATCGAATTGGGCAACTTTATTAAATTGCAATTATTTTACAAGAAGAAAAATAGATGAACCAACAAACCAAACCGCGTTGAATATGCTGTCAAATCTTCTTCTTGTCCCTTAATTCAAAGTAGAATCAAGTCTTCCATGCGTGTCGAGAAAGCCTTCGATTAATTGCTCCCTTCTTGCAAGGATTCAAGATCCTCCAAACTTTGAGCACGGTTGAGTTTCTTCAACACTTGTGAACCCACAAAGATCTTCGCAATCCTCCGTCTACCGTGATGAAAGAACGATCCACTTGATCTTCGATCTACCTCACTCGACTGAATCTACGAACGATCGATGTGTGCAAAACCCCCAAATCTTCAACGATTTTGGAGGAGAAAACCCTTCAGATTTTTCCAAGATAAACCCACACACTCTAGACCCAATCTGAAACACTAATTCACGATTGAACGTTATCTTCGAAACAAGCACCGTAATCAAACAAAGATTATTGTGTGTGATTGTTGATTGATGCAAGAAGGAAGAAGATGAAGAGAGATGTATGTATATCTTTCACTTTTCTTGTTAACCTATCAAAAGAAATGAATCCAGATATTTATATCAGTTAGTGAATGCATAAAAATAGAAGGGGAAAATTAAATCAAAAAATCAAACAGCACAGTGATGAGCCGACTCAAATCATAAAATGAGTCGGCCTAAATTTACAGAGAGGAGACCTGTTGAGACCCGCAAGAAATGAGAAGAAAAAATATATTGATGAGTCAGCTCATGAAGGAATTTGAGTCGACTCATCCATACCCATGAGTCGCCCAAAATGTTTGTCTCAGGTGGCCTGTTGGGACCCGTGTGTTTTGGGAACCAACCACACTAAATGAGTCGGCTTATTGTGGAATTTGAGTCGGCTCATTAAGTTCATTTTTCCAAAAATGCAATTTCTTCCTTTTTCCTTGAGAACCACTTATGCTTTCAATCATGCCAAGGTTTTGACACATTAAAATTCATGCCATGTCTCACAAACTCCCCCTTTTTGATGATGGAAAAAACTTGATGAATCAATCGCCATATGTTGTTGTTAAGCTCCCCCTGACTATATGACCCGATCTTATATGCTATCAATATCATCTCCCCCTTTGACAACATCAAAAATAAGATGACACATATGAGTAAACCACCAATGGAAATAACATGTCAAACATAATTTCAATATGAGAAAGCAATTGCAGTAAGAACACGCATTCACAAACACATAATTTGGAATAACGAGCAAACAAATTTACAATAATCAAAACAAATTCAACCAAAGTAAATATGAGTTCATACAAAAGCAAACCATAAACAATCATTATGCATAAGTGCACTCATAAACAAAACACATAAAAATCATGCAATGATTCTCTCAAGCTTAAGGATTGCGATCCCGAGTGGATGGATAGCGGCGATGGTAAGTGATGGGTTATGAGTCATCCATATCGGCTTCGGTAAATTGAAGAAAGTTGTTATTGAGAGAGTTGAAGGCAATGTCTTGAGCAGCCAAATGATCCTGCAGTGTGGTGTACCGAGAGTCTTGAATGGACACATAATCGACAAAAGCGGTGTCTTGCTCATTTAAATGTCGTTCTAATTCCGAGTATCTTTCAGTTTGGATTGTGTGGTAAGCTTCCTGTCGAAGTTGCATATTCTGAAGCATAGCAATAATTCTTGACGGAACATCTTGATGCGGTTGAGACGGAGGAGGAGATGGAGGAGCGAAGCGAGTGGCAGTGTTTGTCCAACCGGTATGTTGCCATTCACCCCATCCTTGATTTTCATAGGAATCAGTAGATGGATTGCCATTCCATTCTTCGTTGTCAGGGGGCAATTCTTCATTTGGAACCGCATTTGGTTCATTTTGATCCTCAAGATCATCCCGTTTAGAATTTTCGTCCGCCTCTTGATTAAAGTCACCTCTTGACAGAAAACAATATTGTTTTTCTTTGGAATCCCACATGTGACCCATTATACTTAAGGTCTTTTGTTGAAACCAATTTGTGTCATGCACGAAAACCATGGGTAAGTCACTACCAACAATTTCTGCTTTGTCGATGATCTTCTGAATGATGGAAGGATATGCAAGAGCAACTCCTTTCTTTTCCTTTAGGGCAAAGATACGACTCGCAAAATAATGGGGCCAGTTGACTTTGACTCTGTTCCTAAGAATATAAATCAGATGAACTTCACTCATATCAATACGAGAAAATCCTCCTTTCTTTGGACGTAAATTGTGTGCTACAATCCAATGAAGGATACGATCCAACGACTTAACTTTTCCAGTTGTAGTTGTATTTAGAAACAATTCAGAATTAGCAATGAATTCAACAAAAGGTTCTTTAAGCATACCATTTAGTTCAAAGCGAAATGAGTAGTTCTCCACTTGAGATGTATCAGTCATCAAGATACTAGCTTCCTCAAGATCAATGCGAAACAAATCTTTCCATACTTGAGCATTAATAGCAAACATTCTAGTGCCCATACGAAAGTTGAATTCGAACCCTTTAAATGTACCAACCAGACCAGCATAGAACATTCTTACCAAATCCTCATTATAATCTTCATGACAGGAGAGAAAAGGATTGATACCTTGAAAATCCATCAGTTCAACAATGTGAGGAATGTGCATATAATTTGCAGTTGTTCTTGAATACACGTATTGAGGAACAATCTTCCTGTTCTTGAACTTTTTGATATAAACCTCAACCAAATCAGATGGAAGAAGAGAAAAAGCATTGACCAAGGGAGATGATTGTGAAGTAGAACCCCGTGACCTTTTACCCGTAGCTCTTGAAGCCATTGTTGAGAATGAAGAAATTTAAAGCTTTGAGAGAGGATTTTAGGGTTTTAGGGTTAAAAGATAAACTTGAGAGAATATGAGATGATGATGATAATAGAATGAAATGTTAATGAATTTTATTGTAGGAATCCATAAAAGCAATAAAATGAAAGTCAAAAGTTGATGGAAAGCATTGATGTTCCGGCCTAGGAAAGTGGAAAGGCAATCGGCGCGTCTTTTCAAGACTGCCAAATGTCATGTGATGCGACAGTGAGCTGCCTCAAATTTTGAAATGAGTCTACTCAATTTAAATTTGAAATGAGTCGGCTCAACGTAGCAAAGAGGTTGACTCATGACGTTCCATGAGTCGGCTCATGAAGGAATTTGAGTCGACTCATCCATACCCATGAGTCGGCCAAAATGTTTGTCTCAGGCAGCCTGTTGGGACCCGTGTGTTTTGGGAACCAACCACACTGAATGAGTCGGCTCATTGTGGAATTTGAGTCGGCTCATTCAGTTCATTTTTCCAAAAATGCAATTTCTTCCTTTTTCCTTGAGAACCACATATGCTTTCAATCATGCCAAGTTTTTGACACATTAAAATTCATGCCATGTCAGAAGTGGCTAGAGGCCATGAAATATGAAATGGATTCCATGTACACAAACCAGGTTTGGACCTTAGCAGAGGCTCCTGTAAGAGTTAATCATATAGGATGCAAATGGGTCTTCAAAAAGAAGACTGAAATGGATGGTAAGATACATACCGATAAGGCAATACTGGTTGGTAAAGGCTATAAACAAATTCACGGGGTATACTGTGATGAAACCTTTTCACCAGTTGCAATGCTTAAATTTATTCAGATTTTACTTAATTTCACTGCCTATCATGATTATAGAATATGGAAGATGGATGTCAAGACTATTTTCCTTAATGAGAATCTTCTTGAGGATGTGTACATGAAACAACTCGAAGGATTTGACATACCAGAAGAAGCCCAAAAGATATGCAAGTTACAACGATCAATCTATGAACTAAAGCAAGCTTCCAGAAGCTGAAATATTTATTTTGATGAAACTGTAAAACAATATGAATTCATAAAGAATGATGATGGGCCTTGTATCTACAATAAGGCTAGTGGGAGCATTATCGTCTTCTTGGTATTATATGTTGATGACATATTACTCATTGGACACGATGTCCCTACCTTGCAACAAGTAAAACCTTTGTTAGGGAAATGTTTTTCTATGAAGGACCTTGGTGAAACAACCTATACTCCAAGAATCATGATCTATAAAGATACATAGCAAAAACTGCTTGGCATAAGTCAGAGTACATACATAGACAAAGTGCTGAGACATATTAATATGCATGATTCCAAGAAAGGATTCATATCTATGCAATGTGGTATGTGTCTATCAAAAACAAAATCCCTTTCAACCACAAAAGAAACATATCACATGAATAAGACTCCATATCCATCTATAATAGGATTTATCATGTATGCCATGTTATGTACTCGGCTAGATGTCTTGTATGTTTTAAGTGCAACAAGTAGGTACCAATATGATCACGGTAATGCTCATTGGGTAACTGTAAAAAATATCCTTAAGTTATTGAGAAGGACCAAGGACTTGTTTTTGTTATATGGAGGTTAGGAAGAGCTTGCTCTAACTGGATACACCAATGCTAGCTTCCAGATAGATAAGGAGGACTTCTGATCGCAATATGATTATGCATTCTGCTTAAATGGTGGCGCTGCGAGTTTGAAAAGTTCAAAGCAATAAACAGTTGTTGATTCTATAAATGAGGCCGAGTATATTGTTGTCTCAAATGCAACAAATGAAGTTGTTGGGATCAATAAGTTAATTAATGAACTTGGCATAGTCTATAGTATTGTGGATCCCATTGATCTCTATTATGATACAATAGTGTTATCACACAAGCTAAGGAGCACAAACTCACCTCCGATCCAAACACATATTTAGGCATTATCACTTAATTTGAGAGATAATAGATCAGGGATATGTGAAGGTATGTAGAGTACCTACACTTGAAAATGTTATTGACCCACTAACAAAGCCTCTTGCACAATAGAAGCATGATGGCCATACTAAATATATGGGTATTAGGGGTATGCTTGATTGGCTCTAGTGCTAATGGGAGATTGTTGGTATAAGCCTTATAGGCCAAATTTTTTGGTACTTGTATCAAAATATTTATTAATAATAAAATGCATTTCCTTATTATGTTTGTTTTCCAAAATAATAAAGTCCCTATTATAGATAGTTTGTTTAATGAAATATTAAGTGTGACTTAATCATGAGATCCCATTAAACATAAGGACATTATTCATAAAGTATTCATAGTCAAAATTTACTGTGAAGTGGGATAATATTAAAGCATTAAGACTATTATGTAGATAGATTGATGATCACGTCTCATGGATCATGGATAAGGCGTTATCAAGTCTTAACATAAGTATCAACATTGGAGTAATATTTATACTGGATTGACCCGTTATGAGAGTACTACATAAAATGTTATGCAAAGTATCATAAGTTACTCTCATGGTGATAATGGTGTATACCACCATTTGACCTGAAACATTGTTGATCAAACATTGTTCGTAACTAGATGACCATAAAGGCAGTTGACGGATACTTCACAAAGCATGTTGAGGGACGTGAGTGACCTAGATGGAATTTGCCCATCCAACATAACAGGATAAATTTATAAGGGCCCAATATTGAACTAGACAAGGATGACACGATATATGCCTTATGTTCAATATAGACGTAAGGGAAAAATGGTAATTGCACACACAAATATTATCACAAAAGGTTTTGTCAAATCACATGTAATTTTTGTGACTTGGATATGAGTGATGTGTTGCTAGATATCGCTCACTGTTTATTATGTTAAATGCATGATTTAATATAATTGCCAACGCCACAAAAACCTACAGGGTCACACACATAAGGAAAATTTGATAAGAGGTAAAGTAATTAAGGAACATCATAAGGTACGATGCACTTAAGTAAATGTATATCACCGTAAGGTACAACGCACTTAAATAGAATACAAAATTTGGTAAGGTACCACACACTTAGGTGATATATGGTACACTGTAAGATATGGAGCACATGTACTTAAGTGGATTCTTTAGCTTGCATCCTACACAAGTGGTTCCATAAATATAACCCTTGTGAAAAAACATTCACACTTGATGCAAATTTGGTCCGTGAAACCCTAACCATATTTTTCCTTCTCTCTCGCACTCAAAGCCTTTAAGCATAACAACTAGTACTAAGACTGGAGCAATTTGTTCGTGTGGACTGAGTAGAGGCGCTGATGTTCATCATTCAACGCTTATGACCACTCCTTCGATTTAACATCAAAGGTTTTATTTCCACAAGAGGTAACCGTTTCTATCACAGGTTGTGCCCATTCGTAAGAATCACTAAAGAGAAAATTTTAATTTCTGATGCATTTTGGATCGCAATTTCCCTTTAGTATGAATTGAAAAACTAGCTTATAGTTGATGAGTAAGTTAGTTATAGTTGAAATGTGAGCATGGTTGTTAGTATAATTAATTGAAATTGGATTGAAGTTAGTAAGTTTGTTATATGAAATTGGTTAGAAGGTTTTCTTATTGGACTAGGTTAGTATTTGGTATGCTCAAACTTGAAGATAATGATTATTATGTTAGATCTAATTGCATTTGAATCGGAAAATAGTGATTATCAATAAATTTGTATGACATTGGGACGTTAGTGTATTGTTATGAATATTGTTACAACAATTATGCTAGGAACGTGAATTGGCCATGTGAAACAAGTTGTTAGCTTACACGATGGTTTGTGTTTGCTGATTTTTGGTTTATTTTATGCAAGGTTGTTAGACTTTTGAGGTGAATTGGCTTGAAATGGCATGGCATGAAGAGACTATAGACTAGGTGCACCATTAAGATTCGTGAAGCACTTGAAGGGTTTTAGAAGAATAACTTGTGAAGAAAAGTTTACTAGGGTCTATGTTAGATCAATTTACTTTGGTCAACTATTTGATCAAAAAGTCAACAGTTTACCAAAGCCAACTATAGGTCAAAATGTGATTCTTGTATGGAATTTTGTAAGTGACTTGAATGACTTGTATTGAAAAGGGACATTTTGAATGAATCATGTAATTTGTGTTCTTGAAAAGAAAATGGCTTGTCTTGAAATGATGTAATGTAACTTGTATTTTAAGTAACATGTATTTCCTTCCAAATTTGTCTTCTTGAATTTTATTTGAACCTTGAATCTTGAATAGGCTTTAAATTGCAATACCTTGAAACAAAACCAGACAAACAAACCATGTAAGACATTCAAAATATAATGGTCAGTAAAAAGGGAAAACTCCCATAATGATCTAAAAGCATCATATGCTACAAATAGGATTCCAAATAGACTTTGATCCGAGAGAAGAGTGTCTCAAGCCAATGTAACCCAATTTCATAGGTTTTGATTCCAAAATATGCCATAGAAGAAACCCTTGCTCATGGAGCTTGAAAAGGCACTTGTCATGATCTAAACACTTGTATTTTAAATAACAAACCTTTTAATCAATGATGCTTATAAAAATGAAATGTAGAAATGACTTGGATGCCTAGGAAAATGGAGATGAACCAAAGACCAAAAGTTAGATGAAAAGTGAAAAGAAGTAGGGCAAATTTTGGGGTATGACAACTGCCCCTATTTAATCATGTTGGACTTGAATGTACAAATGGTGACAGTTGTTTGGGCATTCGAGGTAGAAGAAGATTAAATACAAGAATATCTAAAAACTTGTTTGTTAAGAATGAAATGGGTGTAATGTAGGAAAGGTAAGTGTATTAGGGATTTGTTTATTGGAGATATGGAATGGAGGACAAGCCTTTGTATAAGGTCATATGTTAGGGATTAACTGAAATATTTGTTGGGGGAACAAACCGGTTGCAAGAGAAGTGTTTGACATGCATGCTATATGCAACATATGTTTATTTTTTTCACGATGCATGAAATTATGTATCTTATGCAACAATGTGGGTTATTTTCGTGAGAGATGAATGATATATGCGAGGGTGAGACTCCTTTGGTAAGGTGGTCGACTTCGACTCTTCGATATATGCACCAAAGAACTTGTAGAAAAGAGAAAATTTCACATTACCACAACTGCTGAAGATTTCAACACTGATCCTGCTGAGGAGAAAAATATGTGTGATCCGATTGGGCAATCATTGAGATGCTTTCGCATATCAAGCATTCAATGTAGACTATCGATCTCCCTTTAGAACTTTTCAAGTAAACAAAACAATGCAAAAAGTTTTTCTTCTGTTATAACTTTTGATTATTCTTGATGTTTTGTGGCATTATATGATAAAAAATAATCATTAATTTTGTAAATAAAATACGAGAAATAAAAATTGATAATGAAAAACAATTGAGAAGAGACACATGAATTTTATTGAATATGGAAGATTTTGTACATATGTTGTGTGTACAAGGATGCGAAATCCTTAAAGAGGAAATTGCAAAAATTAAAAAATAAATGTAAATGACAATGAGAAATTTATATGAATTTCCATCGGTTACAATATAGGCTTCCATCAACTATAAGATATGGGTTCCAACACTTTGCTTCGGTTGACGATGATTGGATCGATCTTTTACCGCCTGAGATCAAGCTGTAAGGAAGGAAACTCAAGTGTTACAATCAAATGCCTTTATCCATAATTTTTACCTAGATATTTTTCTATTTTTTTTCGTCCATCGGAATACCCTTTTCTCCTAAGTCACCCTTTTGAATTTTCAAGTTAACGGTTTTATATATATATATATATATATATATATATATATATATATATATATATATATATATATGAGTGGTGATATTCTTACTGCATTAGTTTTTAAATCTTACTCCACATCTTGACGATTAATTCATTTGTAATCAATGATTATAATAATTAGTAATTATTCAACATGTGATTAATTATTTTTCTCTCCATATTTAATTACTGGCTAATTATAACCATTGATTAAAAATGAATCAATGGTCAAGATGTGGAGTAAGATTTAGAAACTTATTCTTTAAGTAAGAATATCTTCGTGTGTACGATTAATTCATTTGTAATCAATGATTATAATAATTAGTAATTATTCAACATGTGATTAATTATTTTTCTCTCCATATTTAATTACTGGCTAATTATAACCATTGATTAAAAATGAATCAATGGTCAAGATGTGGAGTAAGATTTAGAAACTTATTCTTTAAGTAAGAATATCTTCGTGTATATATATATATATATATATATATATATATATATATATATATATATATATATATATATATATATATATATATATATATATATATATATATATTGTTGAGAAAAATCGATTTTAGAATATTAATTAATATTTATGAACTAATATAATTTACTAAACTAGAATTATCAAAGAGAAGAAAAGATGGAAGAGAGAAAACTTATGAATTTCATAGTAAGTTTTGATGTAAGTATTACATTACCAAATGTGGTATTTATACTACTTGAAATACTACATTACACCAATGTAATAATTAGTCATACTATTTTAGATAGATATTTCAACTCTATAATAGTATGTAGATAAATATGTATATTTATAATAATATTATAAATATTATAACAATTATAAATATTATAACACTCCTCCCCCTTTGAAATATCCATTATGATGCCCCATTGAAGTCTCATAAAGGAGGAACTTGTGGAAACATATATTGCCTCGTTAAAAACCTTATAAGGAAAAACCCATTGGGATAAAAACCTTAATAAGGGAAAAAGAGTACAATATGATGCTCCCCCTCAATAGAACACATTTAGTTATTCTTTAAAGATCTCGAAGGTGGCGCATTCCAATATTTTGTACATGCTTCTTGAAAACTGAAGTAGGAAGTGTCTTTGTGAAGAGATCTGCCACATTATCACTAGAACGGATATATTGAATATTAACCTCTTTGTTTCTTTCGAGTTCTTGTGTGAATGAAAAGAACTTTAGAGGGATATGCTTGGTTCTATCACTTTTGATGTAACCTTCTTTCATCTGGGTAACACATGCAACATTGTCCTCATACAAAATTGTTGGATTATTATTAATTGGTAAACCAGATGCTCCTTGGGTATGTCTAGTTACCGATCATAACCATCTACATTCTTTGCTTGCTTCATGAAGAGAAATTACTTCAACATGATTTGAAGAAATTGCTACAAGTGTTTACTTTTGTGATTTCCATGATATTGTAGTGTTACCATATGTAAATATATATCCAGTATGTGATTTAGCATTATGTGGATCTGACAAATATCCTGCATCTGCATAACCAAACAAAACTGGTTCTGTATTGTTAGAGTAAAATAAACCAAGGTCAGATGTACCTCGAAGATATCGAAATATATGCTTTATTCCTTTCCAATGCCTTTTAGTAGGACATGAACTGAATCTTGCTAGTAAGTTAACTGCAAAAGCTATATCGGGTCTTGTATAGTTAGCAAGATACATGAGTGCCCCAATAGCACTGAGGTATGGTACTTCAAAGCCAAGATCTTCTTCATTAACTTCTTGGGTCTAAAAGGATCATTTTTAACGTTAAGTGTTCTACCCCATCATTGGAGTACTTAAAGGGTTTGCTTTGTCCATGCCAAACCCTTTAAATATCCTTTATGTATAATTTGATTGATGTATCAATATACCATTTTTAGTATACTCAATCTGTAAACCAAGACAAAACTTTGTTTTTCCCAAATCTTTCATTTCAAATTCTTTCTTTAAGTAATCTCTTGCTTCCTTTATTTATCCATTAGTTCCAATGATATTTAAATCATCAACATAGACAACAATTATTACCAAACCAGATATTGTTTTTCTTATAAGAACACAAGGACAAATAGGATTATTTTCATAGCCTTCTTTAAGCAAATATTCACTTAGTCTATTATACCACATGCACCCTGATTGTTTTAATCCATACAATGATCTTTGCAGCTTAATTGCATGCATTTATCTAGGTTTTAATGTCTCAGGCATTTTAAATCCTTATGGGATTTTCATGTATATATCAGTATCAAGTGATCCATACAAATAAACAGTAACAACATCCATAAGATACATATCAAGTTTGTTAAATACTGATAAACCAATTAAATAACAAAAAATAATGGCATCCATAACAAGAGAATAAGTTACCTCATAATCGATTCCTGGTCTTTGATAAAAACCTTGTGCAACAAGGCGAGCCTTGTATTTGACAATCTCATTTTTCTCATTTAGTTTTCTTACAAATACCCATTTATATCCAACTGGTTTCACATCTTTCGGTATAGCTGTAATGGGGCCAAATACTTTTCGATTTTTAAGAGAATTTAATTTAGTATCTATTTCATCCTTCCAATTACTCCAATCATGTCTATTTTGACATTCATTCATAGTTTTTGGTTTAGGATCATCATTTTCATTCATAATTTCACATGCAATGGAGAATGAAAATATTTCATCTATATTTATATCTTTTCGGTTCCATAAAGTTCCTATATCAACATAATTAATTGAAATTTCAAGATCATTCTTGTTTTCATTTTCATTATTAGTGATCTCATTATCATCATCTTGTGCTTCTTCGAGAGCATATTTTTCAACCGTGGATTTATTATTATCTAGTGTCTTTTCAAGATCATTGTCAACCAAATTCATCTTTTCCACACACTTACTTTTTCTGGGATTTTTGTCTTTGGATCCCATAGGTCGGCCACATTTCAAGTGTGCCTTTGATGTACTTGCTACATCATTTATTTTCGAAATCTCAATCCGATCTGGGACATTTACAACTGGTACATGTGATTTTGTGACTCTTTTCAAACCAGTAAATGAATCTGGCAGTTAATTTGCTAAATTCTGTAAGTGCATAATTTTCTTTACATTTTCTTCTCATGATTTATTATATGGATCCAAATGTAATAAATGCGGTACATACCATGATATTTCATGTTCTGATTGTTTGTTTTCTCCCCCTAATGTTGGAAATTTCGTTTCATCAAAATGGCAATCAACAAATTTTGCCTGAAAAACATCACCTGTTAAAGGTTCAAGATATCTAATAATGGATGATGGAATACTCAGTGAATTATTAGGTTCTTTACCAATTGCAAGTTGATAAGGGGTATGTTTATGATCAACACTTGGCCTTAAACGTATGAGTGTTGCAGCATGTAAAATTGCATGACCCCAAACAATAATTGGTAGTTTAGTTCTCATTATTAATGGTCTAGCAATATATTGAAGACGTTTGATTAATGACTCCGCTAAACCATTTTGTGTATGCACTTGAGGAACAAGGTGTTCAACAGTAATTCCAATTGACATGCAATAATTATTAAACAATTCAGATGTAAATTCACCGACATTGTCAAGTCTAATTTTCTTTATAGTATAATCAGGAAATTGAGCTCTAAGTTTAATTATTTGTGCAAGAAATTTTGCAAATGCCATATCACGACTTGACAGTAAGCATACATATGACCATCTACTAGATGCATCAATCAATACCATAAAATACCCGAATGGTCCTGATGGTGGATGGATAGGTCCACATATATCTCCTTGAATTCTTTCAAGAAATGCCGATAATTCTATCTGAATTTTGTCTGGTGAATGCTTTGTTATTAGTTTTCCAAGGGAGCAAGCTTCACATGGTTTATCTCCTTTTGTAAGCTTTAAACCTTTCAATGGATGACCATGTGTACTTTCAACTATTTTACGCATCATTGTTGAACCAGGGTGACCTAAACGATCATGCCATAATGTCATCATTTTGGGATCTTCTTTTACTATCAAATTACATTCAATTGCATGTATATAAGTATAATGTAATCCAGAAGGCAAATTTGGTAGTTTTTCTAAAATTTTCTTCTTTCCCAAAACATTAGCAGTGATATTAATGTATTTCATGTTACCTTCAATTGTAGTTTCAGTATCGTATCCTTGATGATATATGTCATTAAAACTCAACAAATTTCTCTTTGATTTTGGTGAGTATAAAACATTTTTAATGATAAACTTTGTCCCAGTTGGTAATATGAACATAGCAGTACCTGTTCCTTCAATCAAATCTGCAGGACCTGAGATTATATTTATTACACCTTTAGTAGGATTTATTTCAGTAAAATATTTCTTACTTTTAAGGATTGTATGGGTAGTCCCACTGTCCGGAATGCAAAATATCTTTGACACGTTCCATGTCTAACCTTCTTAAAAAAGAAAGAAAGAAGAGTAAATAGAGAGTAAATCAACAACATATTTAACATTTTATTTCATGCAAATATAAGATACATAAAGCAACATACATATTCTTGAATTAATACATATTCCAAATATAAAGTTAATACAAGCATATCACACATTATTCAAAAATGTTACTTAATCCATTGTTCCTTCAACGAAATCAGCAGTCTCAAAATAGGTATTATCATTTATGGGTTCTATCTCATTAAAATTCACTTCTTTTCCCTTTTCTTCTACAAAAACCATTTGTCTTTTACACAAATGTTCTGGTGTTCTACACACCTTTGACCAATGACCTTTCTTTTCGTATCTGTATCATACATTCTCATAATTTCTTGAGGGACCTTCTTGGATATACTTGCCTTTTCCTTGACAATTCCAATTATTTTGGTCATATCTGGGTGATATATAATTATTCATATGACCTCGTCCACATCCTCTACAACGAAAATGGTTTCGGTCGTAGAAAAAGTTTCGACCATGATATCTTCCTGGATTGTGACCATCAAAACGAACACGGCCGTTATTACCATCAAAACGAACATGACCACCACGTATCTTAAGACGATTAGAGCCGCCACGCCCACGATTAAAGGTTGTGGCGTTAATTTCAGGATATGTTATTGTTCCCATGGGTCGTGTTTGGTGGTTTTTTATAAGGAGCTCGTTATTTTGTTCTGCCACCAGAAAAGAGCTGCAACTAAATCAGAATACTCAATGAATTCCCTCATTCTATATTGTTGTTGCAATAATACTTGAGATGCATGGAAAGTTGAAAACGTTTTTTTCCAACTTTTCTTTTTCAGTTATAATTGTGCCACAAAATTCAAGTTGTGCTATAATTTAGTGCATAGCAGAGTTATACGCAATGCCACTTTTATAATCTTGGAACCTTAACTTGTTCCACTGATCTATTAATGAGGGTAATAAGACTTTCTTCTGATGTCCAAATCTTGCTTTGATTTTGTCCTGCAAAATCTTGGGATCTCTAGCATTTAAATATTCTGTTTGCAATCCATCATCAAGATGATGTTTGATTATTCTGTTCACTTTTGACTTTTTCATTTCCATTTCATCTGGGTCGTCTGTTGATTTTTCAGAATGATTTCCTTCAAGTATTTTGTTAAGTCCCTCACATGTAAGGTATTCGATCAAATTGTTATTCCACGTTATGAAGTTGTCCCCAGTTATGCTTAGGATTTTGAATTGATGTTTAAGATTTGACATGATTATATCTATAATTCAGATGAACATAATCAAAATTTAATACATAAACAATATATATATATATATATATATATATATATATATATATATATATATATATATATATATAAAACAATAAGTATCATCAATGCTATATAATCATTACCTGGTTCTTCATGCTTGATGATACAAATAAGGAATAAAAGAATGACAAGTAGAGTGATGAACAAACGAAAAAATTTAGCCATTTGAAAGATATGGATGAATATTTGAGAATGATATAAAATTTATGAAAGAAGTTGAATTATATATAGATAAATTTGTAAAATGGTCGTTAATGTTACCGTTAGAGAAAAGAAAAAGAAAAAAAAAAGAAAAAAAAGATAAATATCATCAAAACCAAATTAAAGTGTGTTAAAAATTATCTAGCTATTATGAGAGTTTAGAGATAATTATAAGATAACATATGAGGTTTTAAGACCTCCATTAAATATAAAATTTAGTAACTGAAAATAAAATATAGTAGTAGCATGTGAGATTTTAAACCTCCACTAAATATAAAAGTTAATAACTGAATATAAAAAAAAAATTAGTGATAACATGTGGGATTTTAAACCTCCACTGAATATAAAAGTTAATAACTGAATATAAAAAAAAGAATTAGTGACAACATGTGGGATTTTAAACCTCCACTAAATATAAAAGTTAATAACTTAATATAAAAATTAGTAGCAACGTGTGAGATTTTAAACCTCCACCAAATATAAAAGTTTGAAACTGAAATATAAAAATTAGTAGCAACATGTGAGATTTTAAACCTCCACTAAATATACAAGTTAGTAACTGAAATATAAAATTTAGTAGCAACATGTGGGATTTTAAACCTCCACTAAATATAAAAGTTAGTAACTGAAATATACAAATTAATAGCTAACATGTGAGATTTTGAACCTCCACTTAATATAAAAGTTAGTAGCAACAAATGGTGGTTTTTAAACCTCCACTAAATATAAAAGTTAGTAATAGAATATAAAAACTAGTGACTGCATTTGAGATTTTAAACCTCCACACAAAATATGTAAAAACCACACTAATTATAGAGCACCTGGCAAGTTGCCAGTTTTCTATAACAAGAGGTTAAAGTAAAAATAACGATAAAATCATTTTAGTTATAAATCAATTGACTAACTGTCAGTTTTCTATAAGCATGTTAAATAATAAAAATCATAGTAATAATAAGATTAAAAAGATAAGTTTAGAAGATATACCTAGTGTAGTAATAACTTCCGTTAAAAACAATCGTGCTGATAACGTGTTGAGAAAAATCGATTTTAGAATATTAATTAATATTTATGAACTAATATAATTTACTAAACTAGAGTTATCAAAGAGAAGAAAAGATGGAAGAGAGAAAACTTATGAATTTCCCAGTAAGTTTTGGTGTAAATATTACATTATTAAATGTGGTATTTATACTACTTGAAACATTACTATTACACCAATGTAATAATTAGTCATACTATTTTAGATAGATATTTCAACCCTATAATAATACGTAGATAAATATGTATATTTATAATAATATTATAAATATTATAACATATATACATATATATATATATATATATATATATATATATATATATATATATATATATATATATATATATATATGGCTTAAATAGTCTTTTAGTCCCTGTAAGTTAACAAGTTTTTGGTTTTCGTCCCTGAAAGTTTTTTTTTCCGGTTTAAGTCCCCACATTTCCAAAACGCGTTGGTTTTAGTCCCTACTGTGAGTTAGACGTTAAAAAAAAAGGGATGTGGCAGACGACGCTGATGTGGCAGGTCGTTTGGCATTTCTCAATAATCCAAGTGGCATTGTCATTTACACATGTGGCATTGTCATTTTCCTATTTATTCTAGAGGGACCAAATCCAAAATTTAGAGTCACAGTGTTCAAGCTTTCTTCTTCAAGCTTTCTTCTTTCTTCCCTATCGTCTCCAATGGCATCTTCTTCTTCTGCACAATCTCATCACGTTCAAGCACCAGTTTGTGGTTGCAACAGAAGAATGAAATTGTTTATGTCAAAAACTGTTGAAAACCCTAATAGAAGATTTTGGAAGTGTCAAAACTCAGGGTTAATGTGTGGATGCAAGTTGTTCATTTGGGATGATGAAATAGAACGAAATCCGGCCAGTGAGCTTAAAATTTCAAGTGGTTGTGAGTGTTCTGAAATGTTGAAGGAGTTTGTTAAGGATATTGAGGTTAAAAAAAAGGAAAAAGTGAAGATTAAGTTGGAGAAGGAAAAAAGAAAAGTGACATTGTTGAAGTTTTTGTTGTTTGGGTCATGGGGGTTCTTCCTTGCTTATCACAAATGGTGATGAATCCCATTTGTTTGTGTCTGTATTTTTGTTTTTGGTTTTTAGTCCCTGTAAAATTAATGTATTTTGACATTTGTTCATGTACCAAATGATTAATGAAATAGATGTTATGGTTTTGGCTAGTTTATGTATGCAATTATCTTACTTCTCTTTTGAATTGTGCATAAAGTACACCAATTACTTATCACAACAATGCTTTAACTCAAAATACACCCATTGTCATTTTGTTTTTTGTTTTTGTTTTTAGTCCTTGTAATAATAAAGTATTTTTTGAGTTTGGTCCTTGTACATATATATGTGTGCAAAATACTGTAATCAAAATACACCATTTGTAATCAAAATACTGTAATCAGAATACACATTAATGTGTAACATTGTATCATAAAGCACACCATTTGTAATCAAAACATAATACAAAACAACATTTGTAATCAAAACATAATGGTTCAACTGTAATCAAATTACATAATACAAAACAACAAGTCCATTGTATCAGTCAAGACATATGTCTACAGTTTCCATGGTTGTGCAGGGCTACTTCCTTCTCCCTTGAGGTTCTTGCACCTGAGTACCCTTGTTCTATCACTTCTCCTCAACTCTAACTTCCTTGCAACCTTTTGTTTGGGTTGTTTGGGTGGTTTTGCCTAGAAAGACACAATAAACACAATAGAAACAGAATATATTAGGCCAAAGAAAATACATAGATGCCAATTTACAAAACAGAAAACAGACACATTAATAACATTAATAACAGACTCACCTTTTGTTTAGGAAGTGCATTAACATGTTCTTTAGGTGTAGGAACAACCTCTTGAACAGGTGCAGAGAGAATGTAGTTTGGTTGTGAGTCACTAACTCCTTGTGAAGCCATTACAGGTGGAACCTCAACAGTTGGAGGATGGTCACTAGCAACTTGAGTTGGAGATGGAATTTTGGAACTGAGATCATTGAGATTGGGTTGAGGTTGTGTTGTATCAAAAGCTGCACAAAGATCTGCTGCAAGCATTTCAAAGTCTTGGTCCATATCACATTGTGTATCTTGCTGTTGTTGTTGTTCTGAAGGAGGTTCATCTTGAGGCTGTTGTTGTTGTTCACTTGGAGGTTCATCTTGAGGTTGTTGTTGTTGTTCACTTGGAGGTACATCTTGAGGTTGTTGTTGTTGTTCACTTGGAGGTACATCTTGAGGCTGTGGCTGTTGCTGAGTTGGAGGTTCATCCTGAGGCTGTGGACATTTCTTTGGTTTTTTCTGCAAACAGAGTAGCACAATCAATACATATAGTAAGAAAACATGATTCATGTCTGTAGCATGAATACATACCTTTCTTTTTTTAGCTTGAGGGTCAGGCACCTGAACTGAACTTGGAGGTACATCTTGATCCTGTGGCTGTTGCTGAGTTGGAGGTTCATCCTGAGGCTGTGGACCTTTCTTTGGTTTTTTCTGCAAACAGAGTAGCACAATTAAAAATTAAATTGGGGGACCAAAATAAAAACTAAAATTAAAATAGAGGGACCAAATTTGGTACCTTTCTTTTTTGAGCTTCAGGGTCTTGCACCTGAACTGAACAGCTTCTTGCATTGTGTCCATTTCCACCACAGTTGGTACAACAATAAGTTGTCTGTGTCCTTACCTTGTTTGGGTCTTCATCAGGTTCCCTCCTCCTTAATTTCTTTGGCCTACCAGGGCCTCTTTTGTAGGATGGAGGCAACATTTCCTCAGTTTCAACCTCAGGCCACATGTCTTGGCCATTAATTGGTCTAACATTGAAATCATAGCATGCCACATATGTTTCTTTAGAATAACAGTCATCTACATAGTCTTCTGGTGGTTGGTTTCTATAGCCTAAGGCAGCAACTGCATGTCTACATGGTATGCCTACCAATTCCCAAAAGTTACATGTATAAGTTCTTTTAGAAGTGTCAACTATGAAACTATGTTTGCTATGGATATGTTCAACTTGCCAAATAGTATCCCCAGACCAGTTTGGAAGCCAATTACCAGCATTTTCTACCTCTTTATCTAACCTAAATCTAGGTCTTGGCATTATCCTATGTTCCCACCTATCAACTTTTTCTCTTAAGTTAGAGTTTCTAGTCATAAGGTAGTTTCTAATCCATTCACACATGGTTAAGATTGGTTTATCCCTAGCAACTAGTATTGTGCTATTAAATGCTTCAGATACATTATTCATTAGCACATCACATTTGGGATAGAATGAGAAAGCATGCTTACACCATGATTTTGTAGGTATTTTGATCAACCACTCCCAAGCCTTAGGATGTAATACCTTCAACTCTTTCATTTTTGCTTCCCATGCTTGAATGTATGTGGCCTTTGCTGCAGCCATCATAAAATCCCTGATTTGTGTGCCACCACCAAACTTCTTTTTGAAATTGGCATATAAATGCCTAAGACAAAGCCTGTGCTCAACCCTCTCAAACATCTCTTCAAATACTGGAATTAACCCCTTGAAATCATTACAAGAAAAATAATAAGGGACCAAATCAAAACACAATTACATGACTTAGGGATGAATTTAAAAAAACAAACATTACTTAGGGATGAAGTTAACAAAAAAAGGAATTGATAAGGTACCTTTTGCTGGTCTGAAATGAATACCCATCTTTTGTCTTGTCCAATGTCTTCCAAAAGCAATGTCAGGAACCACCTCCATGACTCCTTTGTCTCAGTCTCACATACACCAAAAGCCAAGGGGTAATATTGGTCGTTAGGGTCCCTTCCAACAGCAACAAGCAAAGTGCCTCCATATTTGTTCTTGAGGTGACATCCATCAACACCAATGAATGGCCTGCAAGCAGTAGTGAATCCCTTCTTTACTCCATCAAAGCAAAAATAAAAGCTGCCAAATTTGGGTTGAATTGTGGCACCAACTCTGGTGACATTAATTTTGCAGGTATTCCCTGCATTGACCCTCCTTAATTCTGCAGAATACCTCCACAACAGAGTATATTGCTTTGTTGCATCACCTTCAACCAAACCTTTTGCAATTTGCCTTGCCCTCCATGCCCTGTTCATACTTATACCTACTGAGTAAGTATTCCTAATATCAGAGACAAGGAAACAAACTCCAAACCAACTTTGAACTTGTAATCCTTGTGCAATTCCTCCATCTTAAACCTAGGATAATTTGGTCCATCCTCTTTATCTGATGCATCAGGATCACTACTGCCTAGATCTTCACTTAAATAATTAGTGTCAACCAAATCATCCTCAACACTAACTCCACTTGATGAACCCCTAGTAACACCAACATTTCTTATCTTTTTTGGAGTAGCCCTATGTTTCCTTGCAATCTGCTTAATCCTTCTTGATGGTTTCTCTGCAAAGAAAAAGCCATCATCCTTGCCAAGGGCCCTATCTTCCTCACTGTCCTCAAATGATAAACAATTGAAATCACTATCATCACTGTCATCACTGTCATCAAGATTATCAGCATTAGCATCAACCTTGGCAGTTTCATCAGCATTTCCTTCATTGACAGCAGCATTATCATTGACAGTTTCATCAGCATTTCCAGCATTATCATTGACTTTTCCAGCATTATCATTCACATTTCCAGCATTAGCATTAACTTTATGCTCAACAAATAAATCCACACTACAACAACTTTCAACAACATGTTCATAAATATTAGCTGCATCCCTATCACTAATTAGCCTTGCATGTTTACCCGATACATTGTTATACCACCATAGAGAATAATCAGTGGCCTCAAGGTTGCAAATATCTTTCACAATACCAGTTGCTTCAAAATAGCTCCACCTATCAGGGTCTATCTCTACTTCATGTTTAACCCCACCTAAGTAATACACCACACTATCCCTAACCATCCTTCCCCCATAATGAATGTTCAGTATAAATGTCATACCTGAAGTTGATCAGTCCCGATGGCCTTTGCTGCAGGTCAGTCCCGTCGTCTTCAATGTATGAAGTTTACTTGACAGTTTCCTTGAAAACTCTTCAATGGCTGAAAACCTAACTTTGTAGGGACGATAGTGAGAATGCAAAAATTAACCTTTCATGTTCCATTTTGTGGAAGGAAAATGACAATGCCACTTGGATTATTGAGAAATGCCAAACGACCTGCCACATCAGCGCCGTCTGCCACATCCCTTTTTTTTTAACGTCTAACTCATAGTAGGGACTAAAACCAACGCGTTTTGGAAATGTGGGGACTTAAACCGAAAAAAAAAACTTCCAGGGACGAAAACCAAAAACTTGCTAACTTACAGGGACTAAAAGACTATTTAAGCCTATATATATATATATATATATATATATATATATATATATATATATATATATATATATATATATATATATAAATTATTTAAATTTAAAGTTATTATGTATTTAGGAAATGTGAAATTTGTGGCGGGTTGTTTTTGGCGCGCAAAACATCACATCCACATTTTAGGGTTTACACAGTGGCTTCTTCATCAGTTATCGTCGCAATCTCCTTTCTCTCTTCGCTCTGCAACTCAGGTATATTGGACCAATTTGCTGTTTTTGCTGTGATTTTGCTTCTCGTTCGTTGTAATTTCGATTTGCTTCATGATTCACTTTGTGTTAATTTTACTTGTTCATGCCGTGATTTTTGCTGTCTGATCTTCGATTTGTCTTCGTGTAGATCATCACTTCACTCTCTCTTCGTTCATTTCCCACATTATCTTCAATTTCCATAATAATAATGAATCCTCAACATGAATCGGACTTTGATTCCGGTGCTCTCAAACCTTATTATGGTTAGTTGCATCCAATTCCCATCATAATCAGTGTAATTTCTATTGGGTTTTAACCACTAACTCATTTCTACTTTTTTTTACCAGGAAAGCTGTTTCCTTTTGCTGATATCTTTAAATGGATGTCTTATGGCCATGGTAGCATTTATGAAACTCTTACTTTTTTTTTGATGAGAATGTTAAATGAGTATGCATCCTGAATTTTTGTGGGTATAAAATTATTGTAGATGGGAAACATCCTGGTTGTGATCAGTCCTACTTTGGAAGAAGGGAATTTTCATTCACTCTGAAAGGTGATATATATCTGCGATTCCAATCTTACAACAATGCCCTCGAACTCGAAAACTCCATTAAAGACAAATGCCCTTTAAAGATTGACATTGGACCTGTCTACACAGTTGATGTAACATTTCTCCTCTTTCCCTATAGTTCATTATTAGTTATAATTCATGCTGCATTTACAAATTAATAGTACTAGTGGTGGTGGTGGTGCTTCAGCCTAATCATTCTTTATGTGATTCAGCCTGCAAAAAGGCATGCCTATGCACAGGGTGGTGGTAATAATGTCTTCACTCCAGTTGAGAGGGAGTTGATTTTTGATATAGTAAGTTTTATTTTTGACTCAAGTGTCCGTTTGAAACCTTTAGATATATATATTTTTTTGTTGATGTTTGTTATCCTCTTTTTTTTTTTTTTTTTTCTTTTCATGGTGGGCTTTAGGATATGACAGATTATGATGATATTAGATACTGCTGCAAGGGTGCTGATGTTTGCTTGGATTGCTGGCCATTGATGACCATAGCCATCAAAGTGATCGATACTTCCCTAAGAGGTAGTAATTTCCATCTTATATGATGCGGATAGATGGTGTAATGCCTTCCATTTATACTGTGCATTGAACCGGACGGAATTAGTTTTATATCAATGAAATAAATTGAACATGATAGAGGAAATACTCTAAAGTAACATAAGTTCACCTATGATTTTCCCAATTCTTACCATTGTGTCTCTTTACTGTATATGGTCATTCTTCATCATTGTATATTTATTATTTACTTTGTCGAAGCAGAAAGTATATGTTTCCTATCTGAGTATTTATGATAGGACAATATTTGTAGGCTGGGTTGTGTATATTTCAGCATCCGACTTACCTGAATCATTGTTGTTGCTGGGAAACATGTCTTCAATTCATCAATGCCCAATATATCTGTTAGAGTTGACTGGAAACATGTACTGGCCTTCATTTCTTAAACATCAAGATCAGATGCTTCACTAAAACTAAGATGGTTAAAATACATGGAGAAGGGTGTAGAGTATATTCAACTTGCCGTAAAATCATCAGTACTAACTTATAATATTGATCCTATATGTTCATTGATTTCATTGTACACCATATATGAAATTAGTGTTATTTGACGTTTAAGTAATTTAATCTTCTCAATCAACTGTTACCGACTGTTGTGTTGATTTCTGCTTTGGAACTACTGTTTCAGATGAGTTTGGTTTCAAGCATATACTCTGGGTCTATAGTGGACGTAGAGGTGTTCATTGTTGGGTGTGTGATGGGAAGGCAAGAAGGTGAGATCCTAGACTGTCAAAAGTTCTAGTGTTTCCTTAACCTTTATGTAGTAACATAGACATCGTTTCAATTTATTAACTTTACTATTACAGGTTGACAAATGAGCAAAGATCTGCTATTGCTGACTATTATCGTGTTTACAAGGTATACTTAGTAACAAGTAGTGGGTTTGTCTAGGACTAGGATTAGGTGCAGTCAATAGTTGATGCAGTCACAACAATGTCAACCATTGGATATATCTTTCACACACTTTCAACCTTCAATTGCTTTTTCTATAAAAAAAGATAATATACAAGATAGAGATTGATAGATACACTCCACTATACCCAATCTGAATCTGTCTGTCAATACATGTATTCGTGATTTTGATTTCATGTTTTGTCCAGGGCAATGAAAATAGTCAGAAGAAGGTTTCTTTGACTGGTGGCGCTCTTCATCCTTTCTTGGCGTAAGTCTTAAGATGAATGACTAACTAACTTTCTTTTTCCTTTCCGATACTTATTTCATATCCTAATCAGTGCTTTCTATTTCCAGGACATCATACACCAATGTCCTCAAGGACTATTTCGAGAAAAAACTGCTTACAAATCAAAACTTACTTGCTACTGAGGAGAGATATGAGAAGATCCTAAGCATGATTCCTGATGAATGTACATTATATTATTTTTGTTCTCCTGGTATGGTCCTTTTTATTTCATTTTACTGATATTATCTTATGATGTGCATGTTTTACCTTTGCAGCTATTGCTTCTGAACTTAGGGGAAGATGGCAAGATAATAGACGGTCCTCTAGTGCAAAAGAAGATATTAATGTTGTGAGATGGGAACAGTGCAAGCAGTTGCTGCAATCTGGAAAACATAAGGTAAAAAATATTCCTTTTGGGAAAGTTTAAAATATCTCAATGTAACAAGGGCCTCTTCTCTCTGTAATAGCTGTACAACTAGTCGAAAACAATTGAATGAGCCTAGAACTCTAGCAATATTGGTTCTTAGTTTATCACGTAGCGGTAGGGTAAGTTTTTAATTTTACAGTAATCTTAGATTATATCTCCAGATTAATTTCTACATTACTTGTTTTTGTTATAATCTGTATATTGATTTCCTTATTTATTTAAGCTGAGTAGTCTTGTATCTCTATAAACAGGGTCAGTGTTTTGTCTTTTGTATCAGTTTATCATCTGTTATTTTACTCGATAATCACATTCCTTATTCTTCTTATTTTATCTAAATCCTCATATTAACAATATGGAAATTCTTGCTCTTACCTAAAAATTACTCACCTGCTTATGCTGTATAGGATGGTTGCATATTGTGCCATTCATTGCAGGAAATCATACAAAATTTGCTGAAACAATGGTTTCATATTGTGCTATTCATTGCAGGAAATCATACAAAATTTGCTGAAACAAGCATTGTTTTGAGTTTCTATTAATTGTTAGTGTCTTCCAATCCTTTTTGTAGGCACAGGGGTTGCGTAGATGTGTTGAAGAAATTGTGTTCTCCTTTACTTACCCCAGGCTAGATATGGAGGTCAGTCTATCTATTGGCCCCATTTTTCTCATATCCTCTATATGATTTTTCATGCTATTAGGCTATTTTTATTTATATACACATTTACAATACCCCACATGTCTCCATAAATGGAAGACCAACATTTATTTGTAGTTTGAATTTGTGCCTTCAATTCTATTTATGTTTCAGGTTTCAAAACATATGAATCATTTGCTTAAAGCACCGTTTTGTGTACATCCAAAAACAGGTTAGTGTCAAATACGATGCACAACTTTTATATTGTAACAAGCTGTTGGAGTTTTCTATGGTGAACCTTTTGATGGCTTCATATACCACTGTTTTTCGCTTATGATTTTTTGAATAGAAAATTAGAAATAATAAGCTAATTTTCTTGTTAAAAATAGTCAGATAGGTTCATTAGCTTATACGATTGTCTATGATAATTATTTGGTAATTCTATTTTGTTGTAGGTCGTGTCTGTGTCCCTATTGACCCAAATCGGTGTGACGAGTTTGATCCTACTACAGTACCCACCCTTTTTAAGGTAAACTTATTATGCAACAATAATTGTTATGATCTGCAATGACACTTTGGGCATACCTATAATGGATAAAAATTCGCATTTGGCTTGGCTATATCCTAATACCATCTTCTATTAAGCTACTGTTTACTAGACATTTTATGTCTGTGAATTCTGATATATTGCTTTGTAACGTTGCAGCTTCTAGATGAGCTTAATAATGAAGGCTCGAGGGCTGATGTTAATGGCGGTATGTTAACTTTATACTTGAACAATCCTGTTTGATTACTAAAATCATTATTTGTTTTAATTTGAACATGCCATTGATGGATGGCTATTGCACTAAATTGTGAGGCTATTGCACTAAAGTGTAACAGAAATTGAACAGCCTACTAGGGAGATTGCTTCTTGCACTGAAAATAGTTATTTGATATTTTCCCAATTTCTACTAGTATTGTATTTCAAAACTACAAATTTAAAAATATTTATAATGTATTTTCTTATGTTTTAGTGGAATTAAAAACAAGAAACAAAGTTAACTGGCCCTATAGATCTTCATTTTGCAAAACATTTCCGTTGCCATCTCCACACATCTTCTAATGCTAATTGCATCTTGTTTGGTAGCAGAATGGAGTGGAACGTCGCTTGGAAATTCTGTCAGGCTTTTCAGATCTTCATTCTTGGAACCTTTGCAGAAAGCCTGCAAGGTATGGATCATTTTTAAATAGTTTCTATATTAAACTCTGATAGATGAAAAATAACTATGCTCAAATGCATGTTTTTTTTTACTCTTTTGTTTCATCATTTTTATACATGCATATTTATGCTTCTATAATGAATATTGCAGGAGGAGATAGAAAGATCCTATAGTTTGAAGTTGCAGGAGTCAAAGAACTCCATAGGTTGGTAGTGCAATACATATCATTAGACATGCAGAGCTTGAGGTCAAATGAGGTCACGACATTTGCAGTTGTCCCAATTAAAACGATAGTATAATATTTGTGCTAATTATTTAAAGAGGCCCTTTGCATCCTATTGTATTTTTAAAAACTTCAACCTCTGATTTGTTTCTCACTACAACCTCTATAATTTGTTTCTCGTTTAAGGCAGTCAATTTCAGTTTATTGTATATAATTTGGATGAAAAGAAAAGCTAAGTTTGCTTTATCTATATTATTATATGTATCTTCTCAATCTCTAACCTTGCCAACGATGGTTGAGTTGTTCATTTAACTCCTAGATTTGTACAGGGTCACGAGCTGATTGAATATATCCAGTAAATTGTTCTCAAATGTCATTTTTTATATATTGTAAATAAGAATATATTCATAAGGCGAAAATATCAAAGGACAACAAAGACTGTCTCAAAGCTCAAGGAGTATTAGAGACAACACAAAAACATCAAAAGAACTATATCAACAACAAACAGAAGAAAACTAATAAAAAATCGTTGGAGAGCACCAACAAAAACCACTATCTCAATCATGTTCCAACTTTTTGTGTTGTCTCTATTGATCCCTAACCAAGGGTCCTTTTAGAAGGAAGTTTGTAGATCTGATCCAACTTTACTAATAACACCATCAACAGACTAATTTGAAGCATCACCCTCCATGAAGGGACACCCATTTTCTTACTATGAATGAGTAGAAGGAAAACCCTCACTCCTCCCTCCATTAAGGGAGAGTCCCCAACAAGAAACATCTATCTCCACTTTGTCAAAAGGGAAAGATTAACCAATTGAAGGTCTCATTATTTTTTTTGGTTTACACACCTTTTCCCACTTAATCCAAGGAATTTTAGAAATACCTCTCCCCTACACAAACTTCTCTATAACTTGATAAACTTCTCCTAAACCAAAACAAACATCATTAAAGACGAGAAAAATATAGAAATGACATTGACCACTGAGTTGAGAAAAACTATTCTACAACTCAAACTAACATATCTATACTTTCAAGAGTTGAACCTCTTCTCTAGCAAATTAACTAAAAGATCTCAAGTAGTTCCGAAACAAGATATTTAAAAGGAAGAGAAACTATCTCACAATGAAGGAAGATAACCTATCTTACAACGAAGGAAACCAAGAAAAAATGCTTGGTTTGAAAAATGTTATATTAATGCTTCCTTCTTAGAAACTTGTTTCAAGCAAAAATTTATTCAAACTATTGAACAAAGCTCTAAAAGCATGTTTCAGATTGTAGAAATCCCTTTTCATTTTAAAAACACAAGTAAGAAGAATTTTATAAAATTGAGAGAATGCTCTATATACACTTCTTTATGGATGTAACCGTTCAAGAACACATTTTTACATCCATTTGGAAGAGTTTAGGAAAACATAATGCATGAGAAATCTAGAAACATCCTTATGGCCTATAGTTGAACTACACGGGCAAAAGTTTCATCGAAATCTATGTTTTAATTTTGATTGCAACCTTTCACAACGAGTCTTGTTTTATTTCTCAAAACATTTCCAAAAACACCAAGCTTATTACGAAAGATCCACTAAGGTTCCAATCACTCGATTAGCTGAAACTTTGAGAACAAGTTCACAAATGTTGTTTCTTACAAATTGATTTAACTATTATTTCGTAGGAAAAGACCAATGTTCATCGATGATAACTTCGTCAATTCCCTTTGTCTAAATTTTTGAAATAAAAGCCACAAAGTTACATACCTTGATAGGGGAATGTTGAGTATTAACTCTCTTAGAAATGTCTCCACTTTCATTCTGGGTAGGATGGTATTTGGTCGTCCTTCATTCTTTCAAAAGATTTTGATGATCTACAAGATCTTCTTCATCTTGAAAGTGTTATGCTTCTTGATCTTTATCTTCACTATCTTGATTTGTCTTTTCCAAAATCCACGCACAATCAACAACATCTACCTTTACCTACTAGGGTTAATTCAACAAAGGTAATATATATGACCTTTGTTATACATACTAGAATTTTTTTAAAAGATTTTATTTCAAGGTTCTTAAAGATCATGTATATAGAATAATTTAAAATATACATTAAGGTAATTATTACCTTAGTTATACAACTTACTTAAAGAGAAATTATGTTATAAAACTTTAGTCAAAATAACAACTTAAAGGTAAGATAAGAGCTTTTACCAAAAATCACGAATATAACGATATTGCCTTGTTGTTGCTATAAGAAGATATTTCTCTTCTTGTAAGAGTGAAACAAGAGAACATATTTATTTCTTCAATTATACGACTTGAAGAGAAATTGTCGATATCATCTTTTCATTTCAAGTTGTCAAGCATATCTGCATCACAATTTGACTTTTCCGCTTTTGGTACCTAAATCTTTTTTTGGGTCCGTTGATGTTAATGGAATACATATTATGAGAATACATCTTTCTTTTTTTACATTATCAATGCTCTTTATAAAAATGTAAGGGAAGATATTCTTGTTTGCTTCCATGACTCTTTTTGATAAAAAGACATAACAATATGGCCATCTTTATTACATTAATTGAATTTTAGGATTTTGCATTTAGATGTTGATTGGACATTACAAATATTGCTAAAGATTTTAGTGTTGTTCTTGTAAGAACAAGAATTGGTTCTGCATCTTATCTATATGTTTTGATGAGAACAATGAAGTATTTGTGGAAGAACAATTTATGTTCTAATGTTTGTTATTGTGCAGATCATGTTTATGAAGTTATCAAATCTAACAAACAGAACTCAGATGATCGTGAAAGACAATATACAAGTTACTATGTGTATCATAAGTCGCAAGCGTGCTAAAGAAGTAAGGATGCTTCTGTATCTGATCACAATCAGAAAGATCCAGAGATGCCTTATGTTGCTGTTACAATGCTCTTGTGGATATTATTATGTGCGTGGTTCTGATTCTGAAGCTAGCGAAGCTTCTGAAGTTACCATCTCCTGATGATCAAGTGCTGAAGAACTCTGAAGACTTGAAGTTCTGATTGAATGAAGTGCTGAAGGTTCTAAAGACTTAAGGTTTCTGAAGATTGTGGTTCTGAAGACCAAGTGCTGAAGACTCTGAAGACAATGTTCTGAATGAACGACGATCTGAAGACTTTGAAGAGTTGAAGCTCTGAAGACCAAGGGTTTCGAAGACAAGTGCTGAAGTTATGAAGACAAGATTATGAGAGAACAAGTTCTGAAGACACTGAAGACTTGAGATTCTGAAGACCCACTTATCACGTCTCTACTCATGCTTCAATCATACTACAATCAGAAGCCTCTGAAGATCAGAAGACAATGTTACTGTTAACAAGGAATGCACAAAGTACATATTGCTTTATCCTACTACTTCTCCACTAACCTTAAATTGTGGAAAATGACAAATGTGGAAATATGATTTCCATCCATGTGTAACGACATTCCTTCAGTAGCCAGCTGCTCTCCAACGACTCTGTTTTTGGCTATATAAGGAAATGTTCACATGTTGTTGAATGCTACTGAATGCCACCACTCAAGGGTTATTGGAAACAACTGAGTGATCAACTATGTGAGTAACAATACAAAAGTCCAAACTATGCAAAATTGAATATGCAGCTAAAAGTTGATATTAGTTAATGGACAATTGGTTATGCAATAATCTGCTTATGCAGAAGTTGCTGATTCACAAGTATGCTTAATTTCATATGCTGCAAGAAGCTTACTAAGCTGCAGATGTCAACAAGAAGATGATCATGGAATCTGAATTACAAATCCACAACTGAATGTTGTGATCTGAAGTGATAATTGGATTAAGGGAACAAGGGATTTTGTCCAGAATGTTCTGCTTATGTGAATCAAGATGAAGAAGTCCTTCTATGTTCTACATTCAAGATCAATCAAGCTTTCAAAAGCTTATGAAGGAGAAGACTTCAAGCAATTCAAGAAGCCTGGGTTGTTGTATGTGAAAAAGCTACCTGAAGATGAAGAAGAATACTCCATACTATCTGAGCTACAATACAATGTAATATTCTTAGTGTGTATAAGATGATATTCTTATCAATGTACTTAATTGTGTTTACTCATGCTTATGTAAGAAGCAAACAATTATAAACATTACCCACTTACAAACACAATGTTTGTAATCCCTAAAGGAAATTGTGAAGGTCAAAACCTTTAAGAGGCTTAGAACATGGCGTCTTGGTGCTTACTCAAGACTCGGGGTCTTGGTGCTTGCTCAGGAGTTGATGTTTTGGTGCTGCTCAGGACTATGTGTCTTGGTGCATGAAGTCACATCAGCTGGTTGCACAATGTTGTAAGACGCATCAGTTGGTTGTGCAGTTAGTTACAACAAGTAACTGTGCAGTGAACGTCACATCAGTTGGTTGTGCAATGTTGTAAGACACATCAGTTAGTTGTGCATTTAGTCACGACAAGTAGCCACACAAGGAAGTCGCATCAACTGGTTGCGCAATGTGGTAAGACATATTAGTTGGTTGTGAAGTTAGTCATAGGTAAAGTTGTGCCTTGTAATCAATTTGGTTATAGTGGATTAAGTCATTGTCTAAGGAAAATCACCTTGCATGGTAAACTAAATTAGATTGAGTTTTTTCAAGTGAACCAGGATATATCGTGTATCTCTTTCTCTTGTTTATGCTTTACTTTATTTATTTATGCTTCCGTCGCAAACAACAATAAAAGTAGAAAATGTTAATAAGAGTGAAAATACCAATTTAAACCCCCTTTTCTTGTATTTTTCTCACACCTTCAGTTCTTAGGTTCATAACAAAGGCTAGCCTTATTGTAATATTCCCTTTGCTTACATAACAAAATATTCAAGTTGTCCATTCCTTTAGTGAATTTTTCAAGTTTCTTTTAAAGATTATCATTTTTTTTGTTTAAAAAATGTCACGTTGATCACACTTGATAAATTCATTTAAGACTTCGTGAGAAGAGGATGATTTTAGAATTAGATCATCTTGTCCTTCTTTAAGACTTTCTATTTCTTTCAATAAGTTTTTATTTTTCAGTTCGAGAAAAAAAATTATGTCTTTCAAGGTAGAGACAATTTGTTCTAATTTATTTGTTTCTTTAATTAGCTTTTTACATATGCAAAATAAATATTGATAAGAAAAATAAGTGGTTACCTAATCCTCTTCATGATTTTCCATGAGACACATGTTTGCGTCTTCATTGTTAGAAGATTCCATATCATTGTCATTTTAAGATATATGTAGGCCCTCTTAACTTATTTTCGCGATTTCTTGGATCTTCTCTGATTTTAAGGGTAGATTGGTCTTATGTGCATTTCCTTTCTGCATTTATGGTAAGTGGGAATGAAAGAGTGTCTTTCTTCATTTTTCTCTTGGAATCTTTAAAATTATTTTTCGTACCTTAGAAAATCCTTGATTTTTTGAAACATGAATTTCATGTATTTATTAATCTCACTTTGACAGTATTCATCTTTTGATTCCATATAATAAATTTAAGTACAATAATTTTCCTCTTCTTCTTGTCGTATTCTTCGTCATCAACAAGTCCCTTCAGCCCCATCTCATGTTTATGAAATTTACCAAAAAGTGTATGTGTTTCCATAGTTTCTAAATCATTAGATTAAAACATTGCAATGAATATAAGTTGCCAACTACAGTTTAGGAATCTAAGAAATTTTACAACCAATTCCTCATTTTAATTTTTCCCAGAGTTCTCATATGACTCATGATATGGATAAACCATGTTTGCATTTGATTTATGTTCTCTTCAGGTTACATTCTGAAAATTCCACATTCGTGAAAACCTTGCTAAAATTTTGCTCCTCATGGAACAAATTTCAAATGTGATGCTTCAACAATATGTCCGACAAGTTAAACCAGAAACACAACAAATACTAGATGATGAAGCAGAAAAACAGTAAATAACCCGATAGTTGTTTACTAAATTCAGTGAAACCACACCTACGTCGGGGGGGGGGGGGGGGAGGGGGGTTGAGGCCACAACCCAAGAAAGGAAATTCAATTTTAGTAGCTTAGTAAAATTAGACTCACAAGCAACAAAAAACATATGTTTTTCAATGCCTCTTCCTAACACTACTTAATGACTTTCTATTTAGAGTCTCCCCTAATATATGAGAACCTACTCACTTTCTTCTCAATCACACAACCCGTCATTGAAGATTACAACTCAATAATCAATGTTGAATACTATCACTCAACTCTAGACAAACCTTCTATGCCAAGTAAACATAAAGGTGTACATACAACAATAACAAGGAATAAAAAATAAATCCTAGCACTCTCAATATTCAATGTATTACTTGACTTCTAATGTAGGTTTTGAGCTTCTTATATAGCATAATGATTTTGGATTTTTCTCCTTGGATAATATCTTTAACTTCATCCATAATTAATGCATAATCGGTTGGATATTTGATTTTTTTCCTTGAGTATATCCAACAAGATATGATTTACTTTAATTTAAATTTAAATTTAAATTTTCATTTAAATCCAATCTAATCTTCATCCATATATCAAACAAATCACATAAATATATTTCTAAGTCAATTAGCAATAAAATAGAATTAGATCTTCTCAAAAGATTAATCCAAAACACAACATTCTGGAACCTGTTGAGCAAGGCCCAGATGTCGTACCAACATGCTGGAGCATCACGCCTAACACGTGTCCTTTTTACAACTTTATCAAGCCATACCAATCTTGAATACTTGGAAACTTCTCCATGATGTTGTTTTTTCTAAATGCAGCCAATACAAAGAGCCAATCCAATAGGAACTACAATACCCCCTTTGGAAAATTGTGGCAAAGCAGATCTTCAAGATAAATAACATTTCTTCTATCAGAACAAGTGACAACCGGTAGAACTACTGGACCATCAAAGCATACAATCAACAATAACAACCATCTTCTAATTTATCAGAGTTATGCACCACCACCAGTAATATAAGTCAGAAGCATCAACATTCAGATGCTTACAAATAATCCATTTAGTTTCTCCAAACCAAACAGACAATCATGTAATCATTCACAAACTTAGTCATACATGAATCTAATTAGCTCATAGTTAGTAGTATACAATCCTACTAACTAACATATATCATCATGAAATCATCCACATACTTAGTCATCCATACACAATTAGATAGTAGTTGATATCAAAATATGCAATGAATACTAGTAACATAGATATGCTTACACATATACAAATAGCAGATGTCTCACCCGATGCTCCAGCATAAAGAAAATCATTAGAACTTTCCATAGATGGTTAGTACTAAACAAAAACCTATGTTACCCGTTACCTCAGCACCATAACACTACTAACCCATTTTGCCATAATTTGGCAAAGGGTTAGTTCTTTAAAATAATGTCTAAAAGTTACTCATGCATATGTTAGTATGTTAGCACATAAACAACTAAAAACATGAAAAAAAAACTAGAACATCATTCAGTGATGCACAATCATTAGATATGTTTTATTCTACATTTTAATTCGTAGGAAAAGAAGCCTTTAATGACCTAGAACAAAATAACATGTCCAAAAAATAAGGACCACCAATCTGACCGGACAGGATTATAAGCTCCCTGAAAATCAGTCTTCAGTCTTTATGCCTCAGTGAACTCATACAACTCTCAAGGTCTTCATTTGATTCAGAATCACTTGCATCTAGATTCTTTAGGTCCTTCACAATAGACTCTATATTCCTTATCGTCTGAGGATTCATATTCTTGATTAGAATCTTCTTAGTGTCTGTTCCACCAGACAGTTCGATAACTGTGATGTTATTCCTAACCTCTTCAGATTCATTGGCTTTGTTCAACCACAATTCCAACATATCAACAACCTCATTTTAAGCCTCAATCTCTTGGATAATTTCCCCCCATCAACTTGATTTCGATTTATGTTGAGAAAAAATTGAAATATGAGAGTATGATAAGGCAAATTGTTTGTTTTTCTGCTTGTAATGCCAACCCAATTATACCACATTTGATATAACCAAGTAAAATTTCTTATTTTGTGTGCCAAAGTGGTATTAGGGGAGAGAAACACCTTTTCTCTATTGGAATAACTCCTTAGCATTGATTGTTATTGTCTCTCATAAACGCAAACCCCTTTTGCAAAGTTGACAACATCTAATGACTTAAAAATGTTAGAGACGAATGTCATGACATCTTGTTCCACATTATACTTCTTCCATATTTTCTTCATCCAGAATAATTTCTTACCACTGCTCTCTGCATTATTATATTCAGTAGCATTGATCTTTCCCTTGCTGACCCAAGACATTAATATCATCATCTCCATTGAAACTTATCACAAGGTTTTTATTGCCTGTCACACAAATTTCATCCAGTAGGTGAATCATTTCTTCAAATGTCAAAACTTCTTTTGACAACCATAATCCCTTCAACGTTTTGCCAACCAATATTTTCTGATTGTTAAACACAATGACCAAGACATTTGCATTAACATCTGATTATGATAGAAGCATTCTAGATTCTTTATGGTGACAGAGAACTGCTAGCTCACCATTCTTATGAGTTGTTAACTTAGTTACTAATGTGATACGTTACCAATATGATACTCAATACATCTTCCTTATCATCTGTATCATCCTTCATTATCTTTGTTTGAAATTCATGATGATATCCAACATCTTTTATCTTTTTAATTCAAGGTCAAACTACATCTATTGAATAACATGCTCCACCATGTTGTCTGAAAATTCAACAACACACATGAGAACTTTATCATTGTCTTTCAAAATGACTTCCTATGGAAATTGGACATCTTCTTCAGAGATCAAATCTTCTTTTGGCAACATCTTTCTAAGGCCTATCCTTATTTGACAAAAACACTTCAGTATAATATCCTTATTAAGGAAACACATGTTACCAAGACCAACATCATTAGAAACCTCTTCATTGATTGGTTCAGATCCATCAAGACTATTATTGATCATAAGACCAACATCCTTATTAGTATTGACAGAGTTCTTAACATCTTTATTAATTTTGTTACTCAAATTATTTTCCATGATGTTCTTCAATATTCTAGCAAAACAAAGTTCTTCAGTTTCCTCATTTAAGTACCATTGAGAGAGGCACTATGCACATCCATTTGATATAGTTTGAACTTTATAAAAACGGATAGTCTTGGACCTAATCTTATGGTTCCAAGAAGATAAATACAATCATGGATATTCCCATCTTCAGTAGTAAATATCATAGAGTTTCTTGATTTTTCAACAACTTGCTCCAAATCAACATTCTCTCAATAAGGGAAGACCTATCCTTTACAGATTGTGAGCCTGGAGTAATCAATCTATGATCCTTTCTTTTTGTAGCATATACCAAAAGATTACTCTCATTCTTACCTATCATTCCTTAAATGATAGTGTGATCATGGTTATCCATACCATCATCCTTAACTCTGGTTGCATCAACTTCAACATCTTCATGAAATGGATCATCATTCTCCTTATGCACATGATATTTTGTTTGTATGTTGGACATCGCGCCTGACACATTGTTATTACCATCAAGAATACTCAATCTTGTTTCTTAGGAGTCTTAACCAGAAGACATTACAATTTCATGACGAATTTTTATGGGTTCATACCTGAGTGGAACTGATCGCTCCGCAAGTACACGAATATATCAAAGTAATATAAAAGATTGTTGAACCACAAAGACTAATGTCAAACTATTGTAATCTATCGTTGCGGTGCAAAGCTAAGGCTAGAGATTGTCACTGATAAAAACGATAAAGAAATAACTAAAATAAAAGGGTTTAAAACAAATAAGGGAAAATGAGACCGTAGAATGATTTCCGGGGTTCTTAGGGACTCTATAGGTTTTGGGGATGAAAAGAATGTTAAAGTTGTTCTAAAGGAAGTATCGATCTAAAGGCCTAATCTCACACTCCCACGCTATTTACCAAGCCACACCTGATAATCCCAAGATTTTGCTCTTGCTTGTTCTGTAATTAAAAGGAACTCTTTGAAAATAGGTAAGACCAAAAAGAATACCTAAAGTGCTCTCGCTGTGTTTATGATCCAGTGTTTAGTGCCTACTATCTGACGCTTACCTCAAACTTTCGCTCTGTTGGACTCGTCTTAGTACATTTCTCACTTTCGTGACTAAATGTTGTTAAGCAGCCTCTCGCCGTCGCGACTAGTCTACCAAAAATTAACTCAGACAACAACGAAAAAGTAAAGTAAAAAATTTGACTCATAACACATATGACTCGATAAAGAAACAAACTGAAACTAAAAAGCGATAAATTGAAAGCAGTAAAGTTCCTCCCCCACACTTAAACCAAACATTGTCCTCAATGTTTTGATAAAAGGTGGAAAAAGGAATTATAGAACCTGTATGAATGTCATTGCATGCCAGATCTACTATGATCCTCTCTTATTGTCCATGTCTTTTCTGGCCACTTTTGCTTCGGCGGTGGGAGCTTTGAGATACCTCAATTTTCTGAATTTTCTCTCTTCTGAAACAACTCATAATGCTACCCATTTACGGAGGAAGTACCTGCAAAAGTGTTAGAAAAATACAGTGCGCTACCAGTGTCACCACCAGTAGCGACATTCGCAGGAATGTCCGTGGGCACCTAGAAAAAGCTGAGACGAGACAAGCAATACATTTATTTATTTCCTGCAAACACAAACAAGAAAAGTAAAACATTAAATTAAAATTTCGTGGGGTGCCTCCCACGCAGGGCTTTGTTTAACGTTGATAGCTCGACGACTAGTAATATTTGGTTTCCATGGCCACTTATCAAGCCATCTCACATATCCCTCTCCTTTTCTCTTCTTCCATTTGTGGGGTGGTTCATTCTTTTGAACTTGTGGTGGTGGTTATGGATCTATCCTAAGTATTAGCTTTTCAAGTTTCGGCTTAGTTATTTCATCCACCATCTCAAAGTCTAACCTTACCCTCTTAACAGTAATGATATCCCTAGTTTCATGCTCCTCTAATTTTCACTTTTTATGTTGGATCTCAAACAAGGGTACATTGGTACATATATTTTCCAATACATCCACATTTGTTTTGGATTGGGAGTTTATAAATCTATGCGGGAAAGGAATCGGTGGGGTATAAGGATGAGGAATAACATTAAATGTTTTCTTCTCTACCACTTTGACGACCTCCTTTTTGGGTGGTGTTGGCAGATTTTTTTCAATTTTTACTCCTTTCTCTTTGTAACTCCCCTCAATCTCATTGCCACTCTATTCAACCTTATTATCAATTTCCTTAGAATTTTCAATTTTTCTTTCACTATTAGTTGTTACAACATCCACATGTCTCTCATGGGAGGTTCCTATAGGTGTTTGTGCAAGTAGGGAGATTTTAGTCTCCAATGCCTCAGTGTGAGTCTCGAGGAACTCAACCACAATGTTCATCCGCCTAAAGGTTTCATAAGTTTGGAGATGTTTATTTCTAAACTCTTCATTCTGGATGGTTTGTATCTCCATAAAGCTCCCCATCATAGATTCTAGCCTACAATTAGTTGTCATTTCAATGAAATCCTCCACTAATGTTTCGAGGTTGGAATAATAGGATTCTCGTGGTTCCTCAAACTATCGGGAGTGGTGATTTGGGTGAGAATGAGTTAGTGTTGCGTTGAAATCCTCCATTAGTATTTCGAGGTTGGATAGGGATTCTTAAGATTTCTCGAAATTCTGGGACTGGTGATTGTAGAAAAAATTTGGATGCGGTTCCTCAAAATTTTGGGAGTGATAATTGTAGAGAAATTTTGGGTGCAATTCCTCAAAATTTTGGGAGTGGTAATCATAGAGGTAATTTGAATGCGGTTCCTCGAGATACTGTGAGTGGTAATCATAGAGAAATTTTGGATGACACATAATAATAATAATAATTTATTTATTTATTTAAACGAGAGTTCCTTAGTCTATATGGTGCAACAATGAAATAACAATATTGACTGTTGGTCCCGGCAACGGCGCCAAAAACTTGATCGCTCCGCAAGTGCACGGATCTATCGAAGTAATATAAAAGATTGTCGAACCACAAAGAACAATGTCAAACTATTGTAATCCATTGTTGTTGTGCAAAGCTAAGGCTAGAGATTGTCACGGATAAAAACGATAAAGAAATAACTAAAATAAAAGGGTTTAAAACAAATAAGGGAAAATGAGACCGTAGAATGATTTATGGGGTTCTTAGGGACTCTATAGGTTCCGGGGCTGAAAAGGATGTTAAAGTTGTTCTGAAGGAAGTACCGATCTAAAGGCCTAATCTCACACTCTCGAGCTATTGACCAAACCACGTCTGATAATCCCAAGATTTTGCTCTCGATCGCTCGGTAATTAAAAGGCGCTCTTTGAAAACGGGTAAGACCAAAAAGAATACCTAAAGTGCTCTCGTTGTGTTTAGGATCCAGTGTTTTGTGCCTACTATCTGATGCATACCTCAAACTTTCGCTCTGTTGGACTCGTCTTAGTATATTTATCACCGTCGTGACTAAATGTTGTTAAGAAGCCTCTCACCGTCGCGACTAGTCTACCTAAAATTAAATTAGACAACAAAACCATAATTTCAAAAATACAAGTAGTGTCGGTTATACAGAGTCCCTTCGAGACGACGGTCTTCAAAATACGGGCCCTAATTATATTTAATTAGACATGTAATTAAACATAAACAAACTAAACATGATAAACATAATTAAGGACAACATGCATGAACGATTATAGAATACAATTACAATATAGAATACGATAACAATAATAATAAAGCGATAAATAAGGAACCTGTAAAGGACTTGAAATAAATGCGGAAATTGAAATAGAGAAAATGGAACTAAAATAATCTTCTATTAATATGACGACAAGGTTGATCAAAGAGTACATAGAGAAATACAGAAAGTAAATGGTTGTGACAATCCCTCGAAGTGAGTGATTGTCCCTTTTACAAGTATTATAATGCTTAAATCTATGAAACAAATTCGGCAACGCTTCCGCACACAAACTTGGATCCAAATGGGGACCTTTGAGGGTCTATTTATAGAATAAATTTGGCTCCAAGAAGTCTGGGACGATTTGAATCGAAACGGAGCAAAACTGCCAAACTGCAGCTGAAAAACTACTCTTGCCATAATGGCAAACGCCGTATGCAAATGGCGAACGCCATTTGTTCAAATCCAATTTTACCTCCTTTTTGGGGTAATGGAGAACGCCATTCCTCAAGGAAAAGCAAATGTCGAACTCCATTTGGCTAGAGGAGGCATAATCATCATTTTTCCGCACTTTCTTCATTCTTTAGCTCAAATTTTGCTCCTTTTTCCAAACTTTCCGATTAAACATCTGTCAAGACAAATTAAAGAAACATAAGCAAATAACAAATAAAATAGTAAAGACTCGATAAATTTACAATAATAAATTCACGAAATGAACCGAAATAAATTATTCAAAATCGAGTCATCAAACTCCCCCACACTTAGGCTTTTGCTTGTCCTCAAGCAAACTCCCCACTAGGTAAACAATTAAGTGCATCGTTCGACTCTTAGGCACGACAAAACCAAATGGTAAGGTACTCAAATGCTAGTCTAGCGTTAAGTGGATAGGTACTAAATAGTGAATCTAAGGATATTGTAAGGACACAAATCCACCTAAATCGGACAAAGATTTCCCTCCTATGCAACATCAGCCTGAATCATGACATTATACTTTGACATGCTATTAACCATTCTATTTCGCTTCTTTTTAATTCTTGCGCAATCACATTAAGCCCGTTATCATTTTGCTTACATGGTAATTGAACATGTTAGTGTTTGATCTCTTATTCACAAAATTTGTCTTTTCTTTTTGTTTTTCTCTTTGTTTTTTTTTCTTTTGCTTACGAATTTCAAGATTCTGCTCCTTTAGGCTAAATGGTCGGGTGAGGACCACCTAACTTAGTAAGAACAGGTATTTGATTTGCATTTTTCTATGAAAACACATAAACACAAGTTTGAGATCAACACATATTTGCATCAGTTCGTTACTTAGTTCGCATCTAAGATGGTGTTGACTACTAAGATAAACTAATTAAGAAGCTACATAGAACTTTAAAACATGGTCTCAGCATAATGCCTATCTAAACAAACATCACATAATTGGAGACTCTAGGGTTTAAAAATGGTATCGATCTTTTCAAAACTTTCCCAAGTCCAACCTAACATAGCCTAAGCAAAATAAAGTAACTTATTTAGTGTCATGCCACAAATTAGAACGGTTTTTTTAATGGGGCCAAGGTTCAGGGAATTCTCAAACAACGAAAAAGTAAAGTAAAAATTTGACTCATAACACACATGACTCAATAAATAAACAAACTGAAACTAAAAAATGATAAATTGAAAGCAGTAAAGTTCCTCTCCCCACTTAAACCAAAATTGTCCTCAATGTTTTGATAAAAGGTGGAAAAGGAATTATAGAACCTGTATGAATGTCATTGCATGCCAAATCTTCTCCGATCCTCACTTATTGTCCATGTCTTTTCTGGACACTTTTGCTTCGGCGGTGGGCACTTTGAGATACCTCCATTTGTTGATTTTTCTCTCTTCTGAAACAACTCATAATGTTTCCCATTTACGGAGGAAGTACATGCAAAAGTGTTAGAAAAATACAGTGCGGTACCAGTGTCACCACCAACACAGGAATGTCCCTGGGAACCTAGAAGAAGCTGAGACGAGACAAGCAATACATTTCTTTATTTCTTGCAAACACAGACAATAAAAGTAAAACATTAAATTAAAAGTTCGTGAGGTGCCTCCTACGCAAGGCTTTATTTAACGTCGATAGCTCAACGACTAGTAATATTTAGTTTCCAAGGCCACTTATCAAGTCATCTCACATATCCCCCACCTTTTCTCTTCTTCCATATGTGGGGTGGTTCATTCTTTTGAACTTGTGGTGGTGGTTCTGGATCTATCCTAAGTATTATCTTTTCAAGTTTCGGCTTAGTTATTTCATCCACCATCTCAAAGTCTAACCTTACACTCTTAACAATAATGATATCCCTAGTTTCATGCTCCTCTAATTTTCTCTTTTTATGTTGGATCTCAAACAAGGGTACATTGGTGCAAATATTTTCCAATACACCCATATTTGTTTTGGATTGGGAGTTTACAAATCTATGCGGGAAAGGAATCGGTGGCGTATAGGGATGAGGAATAACATTAGATGCTTTCTTATCTACCACTTTGACGACCTCCTTTTTGGGTGGTGTCGGCAGATTTTTCTCAATTTCTACTCCTTTATCTTTGTGACTCCCCTCAATCTCATTGTCACTCTCCTCAACCTTAATATCAATTTCCTTAGGATTTTCAATTTTTCTTTCACTATTGGTTGTTACAACATCCACATGTCTCTCATATGAGGTTCCTATAGGTGTTTGTGCAAGCAGAGAGATTTTAGTCTCCAATGCCTCAGTGTGAGTCTTGAGGGACTCATCCACAATGTTCATCCGCCTAAAGGTTTCATAAGTTTGGAGATGTTTATTTATAAACTCTTCATTCTGGATGGTTTGTGTCTCCACAAAGCTCTCCATCATAGATTCTAGCCTAGAATTAGTTGTCATTTCAATGAAATCCTCCACTAATGTTTCGAGGTTGGAATAATAGGATTCTCGTGGTTCATCAAAGTATCAAAAGTGGTGATTTGGGTGAGAATGAGTTAGTGTCGCGTTGAAATCCTCCATTAGTATTTCGAGGTTGGATATGGATTCTTAAGATTCCTCGAAATTCTGGGACTAGTGATTGTAGAAAAAATTTGGGTGGGTTCCTCAAAATTTTGGGAGTGATAATTGTAGAGAAATTTTGGGTGCGGTTCCTCAAAATTTTGGGAGTGGTAATCATAAAGGTAATTTGGATGCGGTTCCTCGAGATATTGTGAGTGGTAATCATAGAAAAAGTTTGGGTGATACATAATAATAATAATAATAATAATAATTTTTTTATTTTTTATTTTTTTAAAAGAGAGTTCCTTAGTCTATACGGTGCAACAACGAAATAACAATATTGACTGTGGGTCCCCGGCAACGGCGCCAAAAACTTGATTGCTCTGCAAGTGCACAGATCTATCGAAGTAATATAAAAGATTGTCGAACCATAGAGACTAATATCAAACTATTGTAATCTATCATTGCGATGCAAAGCTAAGGCTAGAGATTGTCACAAATAAAAACGATAAAGAAATAAATAAAATAAAAGGGTTTAAAACAAATAAGGGAAAATGAGACCGTAGAATGATTTCCAGGGTTCTTAGGGTCTCAATAGGTTTCGGGGCAGAAAAGGATGTTAAAGTTGTTCTGAAGGAAGTACCGATCTAAAGGCCTAATCTCACACTCGCGCGCTATTAACCAAGCCACGCCTGATAATCCCAAGATTTTTCTCTCGCTCGCTCGGTAATTAAAAGGCGCTCTTTGAAAATGGGTAAGACAAAAAAGAATACCTAAAGTGCTCTCGCTGTGTTTAGGATCCAGTGTTTTCTGCCTACTATCTGACGCGTACCTCAAACTTTCGCTCTGTTGGAATCGTCTTAGTACATTTCTCACTGTCGTGACTAAATGCTGTTAAGAAGCCTCTCGCTGTCGCGACTAGTCTACCTAAAATTAACTCAGACAACAAAATCAGAATTTCAAACATACAAGTAGTGTTGATTATCCTACAGAGTACCGTCGAGACGAAGATCCTCAAACTACGAGCTCTAATTATATTTAATTATACATGTAATTAAACATAAACAAACTAAACATGATAAACATAATTAAGGACAAAATACTTGAACGATTATAGAATACGATAACAATATAGAATACAATAACAATAATAATAAAACGATAAATAAAGAACCTGTAAACGACTTGAAATAAATGTGGGAATTAAAATAGAGAAAATAGAACTGAAATAATCTTCTATTAATTTGACGACAAGGTTGATCCAAGAGTACTGAGAGAAATACACAAAGTAAATGGTTGTGACAATCCCTCGATGTTAGCGATTGTCACTTTTACAAGTATTATAATGTTTAAATCTGTGAAATAAATTCGGCAGCGCTTCCGCGCACAAACTTGGATCCAAATGCAGACCTTTGAGGGTCTATTTATAGAAGAAATTTGGCTCCAAGAAGTCTGGGACGATATGAATTCGAAACGGAGAAAAACTGCCAAACTGCTGCTGAAAAACTACTCCCGCGCATAATGGCGAACGCCGTATGCAAATGGAGAATGCTATTTGTTCAAATCCAATTTCCCCCCCTTTTTGGGGTAATGGCGAACACCATTCCTCAAGGCAAAGCAAATTGCGAACGCCATTTGGCTAGAGGAGGCAAAATCGTCATTTTTTTGCACTTTCTTCATTCTTTAGCTTAAATTTCGCTCTTTTTTCCAAACTTACCGATTAAACACCCGTCAAGACAAAACAGAGAGAAACATAAGCAAATAACAAATAAAATAGTAAAGGCTCGATAAATTTACAATAAGAAATGTGCGAAATGAACCGAAATAAACTATACAAAATCGAGTCATCAGGAACCTCACTCATTCTTCCATTAATAGCTAGATCAGATTTATCTGATACATACATCTTCTGATTGGATTTCAACACACCAGCTTCTTCTACACCAACCATCATATCATGATGTTGGTTATTCACACATCTAGACACATGACAAAGAATTATGTCACATCCACCACTCTTCTTCAACTTCTTCTGAACCAATGTAGGTTGTTCAAAATTGGGAGGACCTCCAACCCAACCATCAGCCTTCCCTTTAATGACCCAATCCACATGAGATAATTCATAATTTTGAGAAGGATGTTGAGACGTCTTGTCTTACATAAATACTTTATCAATCATGATGTCTTGCAAACCCTTGAAATCTTTCTCAGATATGACCTTCTTCATAAGAACTTTTTTATGTTTGTCGTTGACAAAATGTTCCGACTTGTTGAAGTTCATATTCTTCCTTTGATCATACAGTTGGTTCATATTGGTAGATAATCTATTTCTCATTAGAATCTCTTCATGATCAAAATTAACCATTTTCCATGATCCCTTACTATTCCCTTTGTCTGATTTCCATGAATTGACTTATCTTTAGCCATGTGCCTGATACTTTCACTATAAAATTACCTATATTTACTATAGGAACTTCTGTGTTCTATGTGAGCTATGGAGCCATTTGATGTAGTATTGGATTTCCATTTTTTTCTTAGCATGAACTTCCTTGCGTCCTCTGATTTTTAACTTAATCCATTTGAAATAATAAGGCCTTGTATGTCCATATATACCACAATACTGACATATCAAAGGTTGTTTCTTATTGTGATGGGATGAAACTCGTTGAGCCTTATGATGTGACATGTGATTCAACCTCAAAACCTCCATCTTATCTTCACGAATAACAATCTTCATTGGGAGAATCTTCTCGTTTTTATCATTCATGCTCGTCCCATCATTGATTCCCTTCCCATCTTTGGACAACTCACCAAAATTTATTTTTTCATCAAGTATATTTAAACTATTAATCAAACTATTTTCAAAATGAGACAAGTTTTCTACAATGAAGTTTAACAATGAAATATCATTCTCTATATCTATGATAGTTGAGGTAAGCTCCTATGTTTCCTCCTCAAGAACTCCTATGTTTTTCTTCTGATTGATTATGGTTAAGCATGCTTCTTTCCATTTGTAGAGTAAGATCCTATATGAATCAAGATCTTCTTCTTCAGTACTGGATTTACCATCAAATTAAAATATACTAGAATAAGCCATCCCAATGTTGGCAGTTTCTACCTCAATTTCAAAATCAGACCACGTGGCAGAAAGTCCATTTTTTCTTTCTGTAGAAAAGTAGGACATTTTTCTTTAATGTTTCCAAATATTTCACACTCAAAGCATGAAGTACCCTTATTATCATTGTGTTTGTCTTCAATCATGCATTTTCTCAGGGGACTGATGTTAGAACTTTTGTCTTGGACATTTGTCTTTCACTATGTGTTCAGATATTTCAAGGAATTGTTGAACCTTTTATTCAGGAGAACTATATCATGTGACAAGTTCTCTTATATGTCCTATTGACTTTCTTCAGGATTATAAACAAAGGCTATTTTTTTGTTGTTCTTTTCATACCTTTCATTGATGAATATCTCAAAGGTTTGCCAGAAACCAATGAGTTCATCAACCTTATATACTACTCTAGTCCTGAGATTCTTCAATAACAATCATTTTCATATCAAACCACTTAGGTAATAATCTGATAATTATTCTGGCAAGCTTTTCTTCATACATCTTTTCTCATAAGGCAAAAGAGGTGTTGGAAATATCACACAATCTGATGTGGAATTCACAAATTGATTCTTCTTCATTCTTCCTCAAATTCTCAAAATTAGTGGTAAGTAGCTACATGCTTGACATACGAACTTTGGATATGCCTTCATGCGTAATTTTGAAAATCTCCCAAGCTTCCTTAGCTTCTGAACATGTATTGATCAATATGAACATGTTCTTGTCCACACCATTGGAGATAGTATTCAAAGCCTTGGAGTTTCCAAGAGCTTCGTCATCTTCAAAATCATTCCACTTAACTTCTAGTTTTAAGCTCGTAGTTCCATCTTCAAAAGTGATCATTGGATGTTTCCTTCCTTTTATCACAACTTTCCATGCTTTGTTGCTCATGGATTTAAGAAAGACCACCATCATTGCCTTTCAATAATCATAATTGGTGTCATTCAAGACAGGTGGTTTGTTGATTGATCCTCCATCTTTCATTGTCTCCATTTGAGCAAAATTTATCTTCCTTGAAGCTGACCCAACATGCTAGGAACCATGCTTAAATACCAATTGAAATTATGTTCCTCAGGGGACAGATGTCGAACACAATACTTCAATAATAGGCTCGACAAGTTAAATCAGAAGCATAACAAGTACTAAATGATGGAGCATAAAAGCAGTAAATAACACGATATTTGTCTACCCAGATCAGTGAAATCACGTCTGCATGGAAATACACTATTAGTAGCTTAGTACAATTAGACTTACAAGCAACATCAAACCCTATGTTGTTCAATGCATCTTTCTAAATCTTCAATGTATTACTTGGCTTCCAATGTAGGTTTTGAGCTTCTTATATAGCATAACAATTACAAGCTTTTCTCCTTGGATAATATCTTCAATTTCGTCCAAAATTAATGTAGAATCTGTTGGATATTTAATTTGTTCATTGAATATCTCCAACAAGATATGATTTGGTCTAATTTAAATTTAAATTTAAATCTGAATTAATCTTCATCCAGCTGTAAAACAAATCACCTAAACATATTGCTAAGTCAATTAGCAATAAAATATAACTGGATTTTCTCAAAAGATTCATCCAAAATACAACATTCTGACACCTGTTGAGTAAGACCCATATGTCGTACCAACATGCTGGAGCATCGCGCCCAACATGTGTCCTTTTTATAGCTTTAGCAAGATAGACCAATCTTGAATACTTGGACACTTCATCATGTTGTTGTTTTTTTTGTTGCTAAATACAACCAATCCAAAGATCCAATCCAATATGAACTACATTTTCCCTATTTACCTCAGTAGTTCTTTATAGGTAATTTGGAGGATGTCCCACATTTTTTCATAGTCTCGCAATGAGAAACTCACAAAAATTCATCAAGACCGAGCGCAATAGTGATGATAGTTTTTGCCTTCAAACCGAGCTTCACATTTTCTTTATTATCTTTGGTCTAATCCTTTTCCGGTTTGTTTACAACACCATTAACTACATATGTAGGAATAAATAGATCTTCCTTCACAACCTTCCAAATACTATGATCCACCCCTTCTATAAAAAGACATCATTTTTCTCTTTCCACAAACTATACCCTTCTCCATTAAAGGACGAGGTGTTTATTTAGTGAATAACTTGAATTAGTTTTCCTCATGGGACAATTAGTCTTTAATAGGAGTTAGACTCTGATTCCACTTATTAAACAAGTGACTCCAAGCACAAGAAAAGAAAGGGGGATTAAATTGTGGTATTAAGAATTCATAATTAATCATTATATTTTATTACTTAAGAAGCAAATTGTGTCAGTATTAAAAAATTTAGAGAGAAAAAGTAATGGAAAATAAATAAAGAAATAAAGCAATAAAATAAATAAAAGTGATAGATTTAAAGAGATGACACCAGAAAGTTATCCAGGTTTGGATGAACGTTTGCATAGTCATGTCCCTAAGAGATCTTCTTAAGATTTCACTATAATATTGAGCTTTTATAGGATTTTCCCACGAACCATTAATACAATTAAATCGAGAAATTTTATACTGACATATTTCCCCCAACCAAAATAGATTTTTTTTCCATGGGATGAACTTATGAACCGAGTAGAGATTTTACAGTCTGATCTCAATAACTAAACAAAACTTTTTTAGACTGAGTTCAATAACGAAAGAAATATTTTGAAAGTGGTTGATCTCAAGAACCAAACTTAATTCTTCAAGAGTACCACACTCTTGAAAATAATAACAATGACACGAAACCTATACAACTTTTTCTTCATAAGCAATTTTTACTCATAAGGCACTAAAGCAACTTTGGTGAAAGAAAATATTTAAAGAGAGAAAATAAAGGGATAAATTGTAAGGAAAACATTGGAGAGAGAAATTTTCACTCACAAGGCATTAAGGCAAATTTGATGTGAAATAAAGTGAGGATATGTCTCCTTTATATATGAGAAAATTTGGCTTAAAAGGAAAACAATTCATGAGCTCAATTAATGGCCCAATCTACCGGCTAATCAATTGCGTGCCTTTAATAATTGACTATTTTGGCCCAAAAAGATTTTTTTTTTTATATTTAGCTCTTACCAATCATTTAGAGCTTTGTCCCAATCGATTATGAGCATTTTAATGAAAAATAATTAATTAGATGATTGTCTAATTGAATAGGTCTAATCAATTAGAATTAGGACTAATAGATTATTTAGTTGTAAAATAACTCCTAATTTCCTAATCAATTAGCTAGGTCTTACAAATATTTTCATGTGTTTTGTCAAGTAAATAGATGTCTTAAAAGTATTTTAAGTAAACGTGAGTTACCTTAGTATCTTAGGAGTTACTCTCATACTTTTACAAGACTCTGGTCACTCAGACAATCACAAAGAGACGAACTTTCACACTTCCTCTCTTTCATAACTTTAAGGCTTTCAAGTTCCTTTGTTAAGTACACTAATCAAATAAGCACTTCAATGGAACTTTGAATTTTCTATTTGACGAGGCTTGATATGTCTTCAAGTTAATCACCATCATCAAAGAGTTGAAAAGATATTACCACCGACTTCTATTTGATGAGGCTTGATATGTCTCCATAACACTAGTAGAGTTTAAAGAACCTTCTTCCTTTGATATTCCATTCACAAGAGCATTTTAAAAGAAATCTTCTTAACCAAAGTTCTCTTTTGGAACACTTGATAAGAGTTTGAGGGTTTATTTTGCCTCAATTTGCTGTCATATGGTTTGGAGAACAAAACTTCACCTATCAAGCTTTTACAGAGCCAACCTCATTGGGCAGAAGATTACTATAATGAAGCAAAAGAGATTTGATAACAGGTTGTTCAATGTTCACCTCTCATCTAGAATATGTAATTTCACATTTATCTTTCTTGATAGTAACAAGAAAACAACTAAAACATTAATTCTTATATCTTCACTATTAACATGCCATGGCATGATAAGATGATGTATTAAACATATCCAATGAACTAACAAACAGCTCAAAAATATAAGCAAATTGTACTAGAATCAAGATCATCAATTGAATCATGATGTTAATTAATACATAAGAATTCATTCAAAGAAAATAAATAACTAAAGAAACTCCATCTATGAGAAATATTGAACAATTGGACATAGAAAAGGTTTGAAATGAATAAAGTTTAAGAAACCTTCATGTCTAAGCATGCACTCTTATATACCAATTAATGTCACTTCCATGTTAAGAAGAAAAAAAGATCATAGTTAATCAATCTATGGAGTTTGAACATTTGAGTCCTTAGATTTATTCTCTTCGGAAGATGGTCGGTTCTCCGAGTCAGATTGCCGGATTTCTTCGATCATTCTCGCCACTTCGTCCATGTTTGGTCTCATATCAGGCACTTTCGCCACACATGCCATGGCAATTTGCAACATTTGCACCATTTCTTCTTCGATGTTTTGGTACCTCATTAGCTCGACATCGAAAACCTCGGCTGTCCACTCCTCCCGAACGACGGATTGGACCCATCTAGGGAGATCAACCATATCGTCGCGTCCAGGAGATTGAAGAGGCGCTTTCCCTGTAAGCATCTCTAGAAGGAGGACACCGAAGCTGTAGACATCTGATTTATGAGAGTGCTTTCGAGTTTCAATCACCTCGGGAGCGCGGTAACCTGCAGCTCTAGAAGGGTTTGCAGGAACATTCATAAGTGAGGTTAGGCCGAAATCAGAAATGCAGCCGTCGTTATCTTGGTTGAGGAGGACATTTGAGGATTTGATATTTCCATGTGTGAATTTCGGACCGCCAACAGAATGGATGTGGGCGATTCCTCTCGCAGTTCCAAGGGATATTTTTATTCTCGAATCCCAATCTAATGGACTTGTTCCACCTGCTCGACTGCCTGTAATCAAATTCAAGGTCCAATTCAAGGGAAAATGAACTATGATTAGAATCTCAAATTATCCCAAAACACTTCAAACCAATGTTTTAAAAACCGAACTGGACATCAAACATCAGAAATCTCCGGGTCATGGTTCAATTGCTTTAAACCGCTCAGTCCAAGACTAAACCGCGGTTGAACTACTCAAATAGCCAAACCATACACATGGTTGGATCGCGGTATAACCGGTTGAACCATCCAGTACAGTTTTTAAAACATTGCTTCAAACATCTTAGAGATCTTACCGGAAATAAAGTAAGCTTACGAAACTACAAAGAGTTAGAGGAAAAGAAAAAATTACATACCATGCAAGAGTGTGGATAGGTTGCCAGCGGGGACATGGTCATATACCAGAAGCTTTTCATCTTTCGAATAGTAATAAGCGCGAAGCGGCACAGCGTTCGGGTGTTGTCCAACTCTTCCCATAATTTCCATCTGTTGTTCAAATTCCTTTTTGCCAACCACAACTTCTTTCAACCTTTTCACTACAACTGTCATTGACTCCTCCAATATAGCCTTATATGAGGTACCATAGCTACCTTTTCCAAGAACTTCTGCTGAAGCTCTTAGCAAGTCTTCGAGATCGAAATTATAAGAACTTCCCTCGAAGAAAACCAACTTATTCTTCTCGGGTTCTTGCACTCCGCTACCAAACTCTTCTTTCGGCTTCTCGCCCCTACCACCACCACCGCCACCACTAGGACCCTTCGCTTTAACTTCTCTAGAGCCTCCATCATCATCGCCGTCTTTCTTCAAACAGCAAAGAACAATAACAAGAACTACAAAAAATAGCAGCATGGCTCCACCAACCGCAATGGCGATGATAGCAACCTTACTCAATTTGGAGCTGCCTTTTTCCCGAGCGAATGATGGAGTAGGAGTCAAGGCAGGAGGAGGTGGAACCGTAGAGCATGGCTTTAGAGGCAATCCGCATAAACCTTTGTTTCCTTCAAAAGATGAATTAGGATAAATTCGGAGGGTTGAAGGGATAGGTCCACTCAATTTGTTGTAGCTTAAATTCAAATGACGAAGCTTAGTAACATTGAGATTCAGTATGCTTCCGGATAGCGAGTTGTTTTGGAGATTCAAACTGTTCAATTCTGTCAAATTTTGTAATGTCTTCGGAATTCTTCCGGCGAAAGAATTATAAGACAAATCAAGAACAACTAGTTGGTGTGACAACGAGTTAGGAATTTCACCGGAAAAGTTATTATGCTGGAGGTAGAGATACTGAAGAGACGGGAGCGAAGCAATGTCAGCTGGCAGGTTTCCACCGAGTAGGTTGGAACGAAGGCTGATAATTTTCACAGCATCAAGCTTCCCAAGCGTATTCGACGGGATCGAGCCGACTAGTCCGACTCCAGGGAGCCGGACATTAACAACTCGAGTTTCATCTTGGTTGCAAGTGATGCCAACCCAAGATGTACAGATTGAGGTGGATGGATTCCACATCAGGTTCCGACGATGCGGAACAGCATTGATGAAATCAAGAAGGGCTTGCTTGTCGGAATTAAGATCCGCAGTAACACAATGGAAAAGAATAGCTATGACAAAAAGGAAAGAAGCCATTGAAGCAGAATAGAACTTCATGGACATAAATTTAGAATAAACTTTCCCAGCCTTCATGTTTACCTGTTTTAGCAACATGAACATAAATCAAAATTAGGATCCATCATAATAATGAAGTACAGATTAAAAAATGAGAACTTTACAAATAAGATTACTCAATAAAGTTAAAACACCTACTTTAAGCATGTCTATAACTAAATCATAGGTGCAAAGCAATTACAAAGAGTAACCTAAGGTGAAAAATGATGATTATTGAAAACTTAAGCAAGAAAGGAACAGTGCTTAGTTTAAAAAGTACTAGGAAACAGGTAAAAAGGTTAATCTAGAAAGAGAATCAAGTTTTTCACGAACAACAAAAGGAATTCATAGATTTTGACACAAGAGGAAAGAGAGAAGAAAAGTCAAACAATTTTGTAGCCAACATCAACCAACATTAAAAAGAGGAACAAGGTGAATTTCTACAATGAATTTATTTAACAAAAAAAAAAAAACAACCTATTTTTCTTCAAATTTACACCCACATGAAAAACAGTTGAACAACTAATAAAGAAAAAACAAATAAAAAATGTTTCACTACAAGTAGCTTCAGATCCTAAACAAATAAACAAACACAGCTCAAAATTTCTCAAACACAACAATTTATCATGAGAAAAAAAAAAAAAAAAAACAGTTTGAAGCAAATTCTAGTCCTAAACATTGAAAAGTACATTTTTTTAACAAAACTGAAACAACCCAGATCTGCATGTGGAGTTAATTGTACCATAGTAAGAGAAAGTTAGAATTTTGAATGAGCAATAACCTGAAGTGAAAAACAAGGTAAAATAGCATTTTTGAAGAAGAAACTGAAAATGGTGAAGGTGGTTATGGTTATGCTTGAAATTCTAGAAGTGGGTTACATTGAAAAAAGCATAACATTGGTAACAACCAATAAAGTATGAAAATTGACATGAAATTGAGGAGCATTTCAAGCTACACAGAAAAAAATAGTGGTAACAGGTAACAGCTCAAACAAGTGAAGAAAGAGAGAAGAAAAAAACAAAATTTTAATGAAGAATAAGATAATACCTTGATTTGATTCAAGAAAGTGACTTCATTTTTTGTTTAAAGAGAAAATAAAGAAATAGAAAATGGATAGTGACCTCATTTCAACTTCCTTCTCTTTCTTGACCTTCCATGGACTTGACAGAGAAAAAAAGGTTGAAACTTTTTTATTTTTATTTTTATCTTAGTTTCTTATTTATATATTAATAATTTATTTTAATTTTGGTAAGTGAAAGATTGAGACATGAGGGTTTATTGGATGGTTGTGATGTGAGAGAGGTCAGAAGACAGAGCAAGTAACATCATTATCTATCATCACTCTTTTTATAAAGTTAGAAATGGAAACAGAAAGTGTATATAAAAAGCTACTAATGTTTCATGTTATATATTAATGTATGGATTTTCTGATTTTACATGAGTTAAAATATTTCATTAGTTTTATTTGAGAAAAATAAATTAAATATGATTTATTGATAGTGTGAGAGAGAAGAATTAAGAGAAGTTAGAGAAAAGAGCATGTGATAAAAATATTAATGTTTATTTAATTTTATATGTAAAATATATTAAATAGGATTTATAGAATTGTTATACTATTAATAGCGTGTGAAAGAGAGAGAAAAAATTAGGAGAAGTTAAAGAAGAGAGCTTCATAAATGATAAATCATGTGATAAAAATATTAATATTTTATTTAACTTTATATACAAAATATATTAAACATGTATCATAGAATTGGTATTTATTAATAGCGTGTGAGAGAAAAATAAGGAGAAGTTAAAGAAGAGAGCTTCATAAATGATAATCATACTATAAAATATTATTTAATTTTAAATAGTTTTTATATTAAATATGATTTATACAATCATACTAAATTCTAATTTTATAATTTTTTCCATCAAAATTTTCCTCCAAAACTTTTTTCTTATTATTGTAGCTATTAATTAATTTATTGATAATTAATATAAAAATAAAAAATTATATTAAATAATTTAATAATATTTATATAAAATTTATATATAAAATATGTAAAACAAATATCCAAATTAAAAATCACTAACCTACTACCAAAATAATAAATTAACTTAAAAATCACTAACCTACTACCAAAATAAAAATTACTTAAAAACCACTGACCCATTACCAAAATAAAACTAACTAACCATATATATTTAGATTATAGACTTTATCTCCTTTCTCAATTCATTTATCTCTTTTTTTTGATTTCAAATCATTTCTCTATTTTTCTGGTATTTATTTCCTTTTTTCACTATTTATTCCATAATTTATTTTTCTATTTTCCCCCTAATATCAAATATCAATATTTGTTAATTTACAAATTTCAGATGATTTTTAATTTTCTCCATTTTTTATAGTTAAATATATTGTATAATATAATTCTTGAGGAGATTAAAAAATAATATTTTGTGTGTAGGTTTTTGTGACACTGTATCAAGTTGACAAATGATGAAGTGAATAAAATTCATGACTTATCTTCGTAGTTTATAGCTCATAATAAATTTATTTCTCACTCTTTTTTTCTTTGTTATTTGTATTTTTATTAATCCTAATTTTATTTTATAAAATTTAAATGGCGTAATATTTCATAACCTCTTATGGATTTGATCACTAAAATAATTGGAAATACTTATTAGATTAAAGAATCTTATAAATATCTCATTTTATTATTCTATAAATATATTAACATTATGAATCTCATGTGATTTCTAGATTTATCCCTTTTACCAATTAATTTTTGAGATATACATGATAAATGTATCCAATTATATAATTTCTATTATATATATATATATATATATATATATATATATATATATATATATATATATATATATATATATATATATATATATATATATATATATATATATATATATGAACACTACTTTCCTAGAAATCTTATTATTTTTTACTTTCATATTTTTTAATTATATTAAAATATATATTTTATAATATAATTTATCTATTAAATTTATAAATTAATTTATAAATATTTTATCATTAATAATAATTCAATAGTATGTTCTCATGATCGTAAGGATAAACAGCTGGTTGTTGATATACATTAATAATGTGACAAGCGATAAAAATTAGGACAAGTTAAAGAGAGCTTTATAAATAAAAATCATGTGATACAAATATTAATGTTTTATTCAATTATATATAAAAGAAAATATTAAACATGATTTATAGAATTCTTATTTCTTAATAGCGTGAGAGAAAAATTAAGAGAACTTAAAAAAGAGAGCTTCATACATATAAATCATGTGATAAGAATATACCAACAATTCATTTATAATATCAACAATTCATTTACATTAATACATAAATATAAATAATACTATTATCTTTAGTGATTGAACCATAGACCAATCATTTATATTCATTATACAATTTTTTCGTAATTCTTTTATGCATTAATTCCTTTATTTTGTTTATTTAAAAATTTCAATATTTAAAAAAATTTATTGTGTCTTCAATATTTTGAAAGTTTAGATTTTATTTATATAGATATAAAAATATTTATTATTATTATTATTTTCTTTTTTAAATTCTCTAACAAATGTTCTAAAGATTGTGTTGTATCGATATAATTTTATTGAGTTCTAAGGAGGAATCATCTAAGAAGGACGAAAAGCCAAACACACTGAACTAAGAGAGTGTATTGGTGGGAACTCTGGTCTCCTAAAACTTTACCTTATCATCGACAGAGGTACCAAGTCACCTAATTTGACTTGTGTTGTTCGAATTAGCCTTACTTCTATAGTGTATGTGTACAATGATGCATCCTAGATACCAACTGACTAAAGGTAAGTTAAAGCGAAGAATTTGCTCTTTCCACCATTATAAGGGACTAAGTCCTCTGATGGCCACGATCCTTGATACAATGATCACATTTTTTTGAGAGAAGGAGAAAAGCTCTGAGGAAGGAAAAGCTAGGGCAAGAGGTTTGAAGTTTCGCAAGGATTAACGAATGAATTAAGGAACCTAAGGTATGAGGAGTATTTTCCTGTCGGGATTATAATGTGGGAATATAATTGGGGGTCTTGTGGTGCAGTTTTAGGGTATAGGGTTTTGATTGATGATTTTGTGTTTTGATGATGATTACATGATAATTGATGAATATAATGATGTTAGATGATGTATTTGATGTTGTGGTAAAAAATGTTGATGTTATATGTGATTCTGCCGCTATGCTGATGTGAAAAATGGGTTTTTTTGTTGAGTTTATCGCAGAAGAGGAATTCTGGAATTCACAGAGAAATCTGCAGAATTCGCGAATCTCTCTTAGCGAGCTACAACTCGCTTAGCGAGCACAAACAGGGAGTTGGGTGCTTAGCGAGCAAGATGCCTCACTTAGTGTAACACGGTGGGAGAACTGACTTTTTATTTATGTTGCGGATAACAAGAGTCGTCACCCACTTTTATTTTATCCATATGGAAAAGATATAAAAGAACAGGAAAAACCTTTTTCTAAAATTCTAAGTTCGGGAGGTAGGTTATATAAAGGGAAGTTGTAAGCACCCTTTATTGTTTGAAAAATGTGTTGTGTGTGTTTAGAAATTTTCATAAGTCTTTGTAATGATCCTCGTATGGATGTATACAAAGCTTTTTAAGTTTGAAAATTGTTTGAAAAGTGGGGTGTAAAAAGTATTTTGAAAAAGTGAGCAAGTATCTGAGAGCTACCTACTCTAGACTATTCTTTCATATTCTTTTATTTCCTTTCAAGGGTAAGAATGTCCCTACTATTAAGGAGTATGTAGTCATTACCTTGGATTTTGTTAAGGGACAGGTGTAGGGTCATCGTATGGTCAATTAAGGCAACTTGTAGGGGTGTCTTTAGCAATTCGTAGGGATTATCATCATTTTTCACCGAAGGGACAAGATCATTATATCGTAGGCAACCTCGTAGGGACTTGATCTTTTAATCTGGAAGGGACTATGATGATTTACTTATAGGGACTTTGCTTTTAAAGACACCCCCGCTTTCGAGGGACCTGGCCATTTTTTTAAGGCAACTGAGAGGGGTAACCCTAGGAGGTGCAGATGACGATCGTGAAATGATCGACTTACGTGTGTGAATTATTGTTTTCAGATATTTATATTGAATTTAATTCTCTAAGTCCTTTTTAATCAAGTATTTCTTTTCACACCCTAGTTACTAACCAGACAGTTATATTTGCAGAAATTAAAAACGGAAATTAAATATCCTACGTTATTACATTGGGGGAGGGGTACATTAGTCCTTTAAAAGGGGATTGCAGAAAAAATAAATACAGAAAGTTAAACCTAATTAACTATTACATAAGAGGAACAATTACATAATCGAAAAATAAATGCGAAAATATAAATTATTAATACTAAATAAAATCAAGCTTAAGAAAAAATAATTAATCGTCTTTTAGAAAATCAGGGTTCATTAGAGAATTAGGGTTTTTTAGAAAAAAGTGTTTTTTTAAAGAAAACTAGGGTTTATTAAAAAAATTAACCTAATTACTAATTAATTTACAATTTAATTAAAATAAATGAATTAGTGAAAAAACTAAAAACAACTAAATTTATTCATAATAATAATAATAAAACTTTTTTACTAAAAACAATTTATTGAAAATATTATAAATTAATGGAAAAGTTTTTTTCTTAAGAAAATAGTTAATGGTGATTTGAGAGTTAATTGATTTTGGTTAATTATTATTAATTTATTAATTAGAGTTATAATAATAATTAATTAATAAAATAAGGAAAAGAAAATTCGCTTAAAAAGAATGGTGGTGGCTGGGAATCGAACCCACCACCCTTACCATATATGCTTCATGTACTACCACTGGGCCAGCGCGTGCCTAGTGATATCAATCCACCAACAATTCGTTTTATGGCTTCTATTTCCTGCGTCCAAAGACAACCAGTCACGCCGTGCCACATATCGTCTTCAACCTCTGGCGCTGCAACTTTTCCTACGAATTTAGTTATAATTTTTCATGCGGATTTTTTCGCAGCTAAACCTGCAATTTTGCGAACATCAACCAAACAGAGATTTAAACATATCAAGATCAAGTATTCCTACTAAATTGATGCTTGTGAGTTCATTGGTGGCATTATTTTAGCCTAAAAGTGATTGTATCTTGCGTTATAGGAAGAGGACGATTCATGCCCTAAGAATGACATCTCTTCGAATATGCATGCAAACTTCAAATTAAACATTCAAATATGATCTAAGCATGATAATTAGTAATATTATGATCAAAGAACAAGCTAAAGAATGAAAAATAAAGATTTTTAATGTGAAACTTTTATAGTCATGGCGGCATGCTCATGCATGGAATTGTTGTCATGGTTTCAACCTTCAATTTCTTATGGACAAGTAGCTGGGACCTTGAGGAGTAGGAATGGGCGTGAAAAAACTCTTGAAACTTGCTGCAAAATTGTTTTGCCTTTTGCCCTAATTTTCACAATTTTTGAAACTCTTCTAAGACTCTTATGGCATAAAAAATCGTGGCATTTGCTTATGGTCTTGTTATGTATATATACTAATGTAAATTAGGGTAAGAAGTTGGGTCTTGGTTGGAGTTTTATGGGTTACTTGAAGGTGAAGAAACCAATCATCATAATTGTCCAAAAAATCAAATTAAATCATGCTATATTGGTCTTGAACGAATTTGGATGATCTCAATCACTTTTAATATCATATATTTGATCCCAAAATAAATTCTGAGATCAAATATTTGATTTTCATATTTTATTTCTATTACAATTGAATTTTAATAATAAAAATCCAAAACAATATAAAATAAATTATAAAAATCAGAATGAATGGTCATTGGGTCGTGCATGACATCATCTTCAAGTTTGGGTTGCAACTTTATGGGCCCATTTGGAAAAAATTAAAGTTATGGCCTTTTTTGCTTCATACACCCCTTAAAAATCATCCAACTTTGACAATGCATAACTTCCTCAATTTTGATGCTATGGAGGTGTTCTAGGAATTTTTAGAAATATTAGAGTGTCCTTTAACCAACCCTTTTCGTCCCATTTCCATATCATTTACCATTTTTAAATTATGAGCTTGGGAAGAAGTTGACTTTTTGTTGACTTTCAAAAGGACCTATAATGTTTTAGCTCATATCTTCTAAATGAAGCATTTTTAGACTTGGCTTGTGAGACACAAAGTTGTAAAGAATTGAATTTCCTTAAAAATGAGCTTTGGATGAGAAATATTTGATGAAGTATGTGAAAGTTATGGCTGGTCAAAGTTTAGTTGACTTTTACTATAAAACCCTAATTTAGAAACTTCTAGATTCTTTATGATCTGAGGTTTCCTTGATGAATCATGATCAAACCTTGATTAAATAATAAATTTAACCTCATAATCTTAATGTTGACAAAAAATCTTTAAGTTTGACTTTGAGTTGACCACAGTTGACCTCATATGACTTTTTGTCCAAGTTAACTATTTTTCAGATATATGAGCATCTGACTGACCAAACTTGTTGGGAAAGCTTTGAAACTTGACATGAGGATTCTTTAAGGTATATGGGAGGTTATGAAATCCATTAAGGCCTTGGAAGTCCAATTTGCTTGAGGAAACTTAAAACCCTAATTCTAAGATTCATTGTTCAAGAGGTGGCTTTGTCTGGTGAAACCTTCAATTCTTTTGACCAATTGAGAATCATGTGACTATTAAGAGACCTCTTGAACTATATAATCTTTAATGTGGGAGGGAAAATTTTGGGGTACAACACTTAGCAATCCCTGGAAAGTTTGAAACATGATTTTTGTGTGTGTTCCAAAGACAATTTTCTTGAGGTGATATAGGTCTTAAGATGCTATGATGTTATAGAATTTTTATATGATGTTTTTTGGGGATTCATGAGGATAATTAGGTATTATGTGATGTGTGTGGTTATTTGATTTTCCTTGAGTTGTGAAATCTGAGTATATGATGTAGAAAAAAAATGATGTTGGATTAGTGTGTAGTATGATATTCTAAGAGTATGCAATATGATGGTATGAATGAGTATGAGGAATGATGATTAATAATGAATGCGGATGCAATGTTATGATGTTATGAGGATGATGTGTGTATAACTGTGTCTTGCATTCCTGGCATTGAATTATGAGGGGACTTCGGTCCAATTGGTAGCTTCAGTTCCATTGTGCGGATTAAAGTGATATGATGTTATGATGTGCTCCCTTAGGGGAAGGTTGATGGCCCAGTGTCCATCCATGAGGATGTTTCAGTACCACATGCATTATTAAGAGGTTGCATATCATTCTAAATGACATAGCATGAGTTGTATTGATTTTGCGTAATGATGAGATGTACTTGATGTTGTGTATAAATGAGTTATGATGAATGTTATTATGATGTGATGATGATGATGATGTTATGTATAATTGAGCTAGTGATGATAAATTGATATTGTTTTTATGTTTTAAATTCTCACTTTCAATATTATTTTATTAAATATGAATTTACTCACCCTTCCTGCTTTCTGGTGATGGTCTACTATGTCATCCTACAGATAATCAAGGTCAGCTCGGTGCGTGCTTAACTCAGAGGTAGTGAGTTGTCGAGTTAGTTAGAAGTGAAGTCCTGCTCTGTGTCTAGTAACATCGGGATGGGTTCTTGCTTGAGTTGATTTCGCTTTAATTGGATTAAGATGTTAATTTGTTTAAGTATTTTGATAAAATGATATTTGGGATAATTTATGAGGTTTATTTTATTAAAGGGGAATTTATGACGTATTTTTTTTCCGCTGCATATTTATTAAGAAAAGATTTAAAATGTTTCCATGATTTTATTAACCCGTGTTACGGGACAAGACTCAATGTGATATTTACGATTTTTGATTTAAGAAGTAATGTGACGCCCCTTTTCATGAGTTTTATTCTGATATTTGATTTAAATTGCTTAACTTGTGATGGGGTAGAAAGGGTGTTACAACAGTGGTATCATAGCAGGTCGGTCTGTTCGGTTATATCGTGTCGTTGTCAGTCATGTCGATTTTTGTGTTTGAATGTTTTGAGGTTGAGTTATTTTCTGATGTTGTTGGCGATTTGTAGAATGGCTTCAAATAGTTATCTTGTGGATGCGGTAGCTGCACTTGCTCATGCTACATCGCAGAACAATGTTCATGATGAGTTTCATGCCTTGGGGGTTTTTCAGAGGAATACTCCGTCGAAGTTTGAGGGTACCCGTGAACCGGAGAACGCACATAAGTGGTTGAAGGCGGTTGAGAAGATTTTCAGGACTATGGCATGCTCCGATGCTCAGAAGGTGCAGTTTGGAACCCATATGCTGGATGAAGAGGTTGAGGATTGGTGGGATAACACCGTCAGAGATTGGAAGGAGCTGGGGCGGTGATAACTAGAATATGTTCAAGAGGGAATTTCTGAGTAAGTGCTTTCCTGAAGACGCTCATGGTAAGAAAGAGGTTGAGTTTTTAGAACTGAAGCAGGGAAACATGACGGTAGCAGAGTATGCTCCCAAATTCGAGAGGTTAGTAAAGTTTTTTCCTCACTACAACCGTGATGATCCTGAGTTGTCTAAGTGTTTGAAGTTTGAGAATAGGCTGAGACCAGAAATCAAGAAAGCGATTGGGTGTCAGCAGATCCGTAGGTATGTTGAGCTTGTGGATAAAAGTAGAATATATGATGAAGATAGTCGAGCTCGATCTACTCACTATAAGCAGATGAGTGAGAAGAAAGACAAGGGTCAGTTTCGGGGGAAACCTTACGTGACTCCAACTGACAAAGGGAATCCGAAGGGTAATGATGGGAAAAAGTCAAGTGGGGGAGCGAGTTCTACTCCTCTCAAGTGCTACAAGTGTGGTGCAGTAGGTCACAAATCTGATGTGTGCACTGCTATTGTGATAAGATGTTATAGATGTGGTAAGAAGGGTCACATGAAGAATGAGTGTATGAATGTTGAACCGACTTGTTTCAATTGTGGTGAAGAGGGACATATCAGTACTTAATTCCAGAAACTGAAGAAGGTTGCTACAACGGCTCAAACTACTGGTAGGGTGTTCGATTTGAGTGGCTCAGATGCTCAGAAGAAAGACAACTTGATTAAAAGTACTTGTCTTATTAATGATGTTGAATTGGTTGCTATAATTGATATTGGTGCTACTCATTTGTTTATTTCGATTGAGTGCACGACCAGGTTGAATTTTCCTTTGACTGTTATGAATGGTAATATGTTGTTGAAATGTCTGCTGACGGTTCAATTACGACTAGTAGTGCATGTTTGAAATGTCATCTAACCATTTATGATAGGTATTTCTTGATGGATTTAGTGTGTTTTCCTTTGCGCCATATGGATGTTGTGCTTGGAATGAACTGGTTGGAGTTCAACTTTGTGCATATCAATTGTTATGCAAAGACGGTGGAGTTTCCAGAGTTTGGAGATGGTGGATGTAACACGGTGGGAGAACTGACTTTAGTTATGTTGCGGATAGCAAGAGTCGCCACCGACTTTTATTTTATCCAAAAGGAAAGGGCATAAAAGAACAGGAAAGACCTTAAAAAGATTTTGAGTTCGGGGGGTAGGTTATGTAAAGGGAAGGTGTTAACACCCTTTACATCCATGGTTATCCATGGGCTCTTAGTTACTTAGCTCACTTTGAATTGTTTTTTGAAAATGTGAAGTGTGTGAATAAAAATTTTCATAAGAGTTTGATAATGATCCATGTACGGATGCGTAAAAAACTTGTGTTTGAAAATTGTTTGAAATTGTGAAGTATTTGAAATTTGTTTTGAAATAGTGAGCAAGTAACTATGAGGAACCTACCCTAAAGTTTAAGTCTTTCTGTTCTTTATCCTTTAAATGGTAAAACTATCCCTATTATTAAGGAATAGGTAGTCATTACCTTGGATGTAAGGGACATATGAGGGACATCTGTTTAATGAAGGCAACTGTGGGGTGTATTAAGCATTTGGGGGGACTGTCATCATTATTCGAAAGGGACAAGATCATATTGAAAGGCAACCATTAAGGGACTTGATCTTTGATTATTTAAGGGACTAAATGACTTTTCTTTTAAAGGGACTTTGCTTTATACACCCCACTTGACCTTATGATTAGGCAACATTGAGAGGTAGCCCTAGAAAGTGAGATGGCGATTAAAAATCGACTTACGTGTGTGAGTGTTTAATTTAATTTATCTTTTAATTAAAATGATCTAAATTCAATTTTAAATATAATACATGTTTACACTCCCTATTTTACTAACCATAGCATGAAAATTAAATAATTTAAATATTTACAAAAATTACATCCAGGAGCATTTACATAATAATAAGCAATTAATAATAAATAGCAAAATAAATAAATAAGCAAAAATATAAATAATAAGTAAATAAACAATAATAATTATAATAGGGATTAGTAATAATAATTAAAAATAAATAAGGTTAGTGAAATAATAATAATAAGCATAATTTAAAAATAAATGGATTAGTAATAAGCATGATTAGTAATAATAATAAACAAAAATAGAATTTTAATGGCATAATAGAAAAATAAGAACAATTATATTAATTAATCATAAAAATTTAAGATTATAAACAAATTAAATAAATTATGAACATATTATTAAATTTGCAATTTTTTAGAGATTATTTACATATATAATTATATATAAAAATGGGATTTAATTATAATTTAATTATATTAAATAAAATATATACATAATAATTATATTTACAAAATTTAATTATATTAAATATTATATTTACAAAAAATTTAGAAAAATAAAATTAGGTTTTTAATAATTGTTTAGAGAAAAATAAATTAGGGTTTGTAAAATATTAGGTTTTATTTAGAAAAATATTTTAGAGTTTGTAATCTAATATACAAAATTATTTTAGTAAATATATATATATATTATAATTTAAATACATAATAAAAAATAATTTTTTTGAATTAAGAAAAAAAAAGAATTTTAGAATTTGAAGAACATTGAATATATATACAACATTATTTAATTATATTTATATATATATGATTTTTAATAATTAAACAAAATTGATTAAACAAATAGAAAATAGAAAAAAAAATACAAAAGAGAGAAACTTACCTGGCTGGGGTTTGAACCCAGGAGGCTTTGTTTACCAGCAGCAAAACCCACCACCAGGCCAGCCATTCACGTGTGATAGAGGAATGGACCAAATTTGTTTTATGCAATGTCCTGGAAAATCACAAAAAATAAGAAAAAAAACAAAAGGCCTGGGGGAGAATCGACCCCAGGACCTCTCAAGCAAACGCACAGGCATACTACCAACCAAGCTAGATGAGCGAACCTGATATTAAACCAACAACAATTCATAATATATTATAATTGCCAATTATATAAAAAACTAGAAAAAAGATGGTGAAGCCAGGACTCGAACTCAGGTCATCAGGCTACACGCGCATTCTTCTCACCACTGGGCCAAGCGTTGGCTTGTGATAATAAACCAACAACATAACATAAAATATTTTAAATAAAATTTGAATTTCCAGAATGCGCCAACCAGCTTCATCTTCTTCCTTGGGTGCTGCAAATTTTCCTGCGAAATTCTCTGCGAATACACCTGCGTTTTTTATTCCTGCGAATTACAAACTTCAACCAAACAACCAAATTTCACGAAATTAATTATGGCATTGAGTTTCTACTGAGTTTTGCAATTGTCCTACGTTTTTAGAATCCATTTATCATGATGAAATCATGAAACCCTAAAAGAGGCCGTGAACCCTAATCATGGTGAAATCTCATACCTGCATGAAAAACTTAATTGAATAGCCCAGAATCATTCTATGGTTCATCACAAACATCATCAAACAATCAAAAGCAAGTAAAATACAGTCAATCAATGGAATCGAAAAGTCACATTCAAGAATAAAGTTTGGCTCGGGTTATGCAATTCATGAGGCTTTTGATGCAAATGGTGATTGATAATGATTCAGTGATGTCCAATAGTCATGGCTATGTCCTCAAAATACCTTCTAAAGCCCTGGAAATCCAAAACCGAATGTGAGTTGTGGAGAGGTTTTTGTGATATGCAAACTTACACTTGGGGCTGTCAAAATTCGTGGCTTGTTAGGGTAATGTGTTAACTACTTATAGGTGACTGAATTTAGGTCAAAAAGTTGATCACTTGTGTGGACAATTTGATATGAAAAGATTCAAAATGATCATGCCTTAAAAATCAAATATTCATGCATAAACCCTTGCTATTTTTGGCTAATCCTCATGATTTCTTTCCTCTTCAATTCAAATCAAATTTATGATTTTCTAGAAGCTTGATCCAAATCAAATCTTACATTTTCATATTTTATTTTTATTTAAAATGATTTTTAATGAATTAAATCAAAATAAATAAAAATAAAATAATAAAAAAATCTGATTTTTAATGGTTTGGGTCGTGCATGAAGTTATTGTAAGGATTGGGTCATCATTTGGCAAGCCCATTTGGAAGAAATTGGTTTTAGACCTCCATTTTCATCATAAACCAACCCAAAATTTCCCAACTTTGCAAGGGAACATATCCTTCAATTTTAATGCTATGAGGGTATTCTTGGACATTTTGGAAAGCTTGAAGAGTCCTCTAACCAACCCCACTGGTTTCATGTCCATATCATTTACCAATCTCAAGTTATGCCCTTTTGAAGTTGTTGACTTTTTGTTGACTTTCAAAAGGACCTATAATGTCTTAGCTCATACCTTCCAAATGAAGCATTTTTGGGCTTGGCTTGTGAGACACAAAGTTGTATAGAATTCAATTTCCTTAAAAATGAGCTTTGAGTGGAGACTTGGTGATGAAGTATGTGAAAGTTATGGCTGGTCCAAGTTCAATTGACTTTTACTGAGGAAACCCTAATTTAGAAACTCCTGATTCTTGATGATCTGAAATATCCTTGATGAATCATGATCAACCCTTGATCAAATGATGAATTTTACTTCATATAATTGATGTTGGCAAAAAAATCATGAAGTTTGACTTTGGTTTGACCACAGTTGACCTCAGTTTGACTTTTTAACTGTTTTGACTGATTTTGACTTATCTGATCATCTGACTGAGCAAACTTTTGAGAAAAGTCTTGAAACTTGTCATGGGGGTTCTTACACATATATAAGATGTTATGAAGCTCACTTGAAGTCTTGGAAGTCCATTTATCCTGATTAAAGTCAAAACCCTAGTTTTGGATGCACTGCTTAGGAGGTGCATTGTCTGAGGGAATTGTCAACTCTTCTGACCAATTGTGAACTTTGTGAACCTTGTGAACCATCATAAAATGTCTTGTGATACTCATGGGAGGTATTGTGAACCTTGTGAACCTCATAAAGTGACTTGTAGACTTCATGAACCTCATGAAAGGTCTTGAAAGCATTGTGAATCTTGTGAACCTTGTGAACCTTCATGAAGTGACTTGTAGACTTCATGAACCTCATGGAAGGTCTTGAAAGCATTGTGAATATTGTGAACCTTGTGAACCTTCATGAAGTGACTTGTAGATTTCATGAACCTCATGGAAGGTCTTGTAAACATTATGAAGCTTGTGAACCTTGTGAACCTTCATGAAGTGACTTGTAGACTTCATGAACCTCATGAAAGGTATTGAAAGCATTGGGAAGCTTGTGAACCTTGTGAACCTTCTTAGAACACAAAGTATTGTATTGTGAGGGCAAATTTTGGGGTGCAACAGCTGCCCCTGTTCAATTTTCTGAAACCTGAGGGGTTAGATTGGTATATTTGCCAGTCGTGACCTGGAAGGTTGAAGGGGATTGAACACAAAAGCCCAAAAATTTGCACTCACCAGTGCATTAAGTGATACAGATGGCTAGTTGAATATGCTTGAGTGGGCTTAAAGATGCCACTTGGAGAAAAGTTCTTCAGATACATTTGGAGGATAAAGTAGTCCAAAATATGAAGGTATAATGATAGCTTTCAGGAGGATAAAGCAGTCCTGAAGTAATAAGAAGCTGTCAGGAGGATAAAGCAGTCCTGAGGTATTGATGATATGCTTTCAGGAGAATGGAGCAGTCCTGAGAGATAATGAGTTTTCAGGAGGATAAAGCAGTCCTGATGTAGTGATATATTTTCAAGAGGATGAAGCAGTCTTGAGAGATTGATAAGTTTTCAGGAGGATGAAGCAATCCTGAGGTAATGATAAGCTGTCAGGAGGATGGAGCAGTCCTGATGTATAATGCTTTCAGGAGGATAAAGCAGTCCTGATGGATGATATGCTTTCAGGAGGATAAAGCAATCCTGAGGTAGTAATAAGCTGTCAGGAGGATGGAGCAGTCCTGATGTATAATGCTTTCAGGAGGATAAAGCAGTCCTGATGGATGATATGCTTTCAGGAGGATAAAGCCATCCTGAGGGATGATAACTTTCAGGAGGATAAAGCAATCCTGATAATTATAAGTTTGTTTGCTGAATATTTAACCTGAAAACAAAGTAGCATTTTGTATAGTAATATTAGTTTGTGCATTATGTATGCATGTATGATATGATGCACTTAGGTAATGTACTATGTATTTATGTATATGTATGGTATGATGTAAATGATGTATGTACGATATGATGCTGCCTGAAGCATCTGGACATCTTCGTATAACAACTGCTGGCCAGGAAAATAAATCCCGATTCGTTGTTGAAGAATGTGAGGAACTCGTTCCCGTCTTATTATACATAACCTTCCATATGCTGGGGATGGCAAGGTATATGTGACCTCCCGTCTGCTGGGGATAACAAGGTATATATAACCTCTTGTCTGCTGGGGATAGTAAGGTATACATAACTTTCGTCTTTGTTTGATAGTAGGGCAGATATAACCTCCCGTCTTCGTTTGATAGTAGGGTAGATATAACCTCCGTCTTTGTTCGTTGTACCTTTATTGGAAAGTAAATTCCCGTATATCCGTATGAGGATAAAAGAGATGGATATAAATTCCAGGGGAGATGTGACTTTTATGAAGATGGATTCGTCCTACTGAGGGTTTGTAACTGTCTTGTAAAGGTGAACCGGCGAAGCTTCGTTGAAATCCTTCCCTCGTTCGTCCTTAGTAAATACTATTACTGCATTTTCATGCATTTCTGGTAAACATCAATCATATTCAAAAGCATACATACATTCAAACACAACCAAGGGACGTTTCGCTTATGTAAATAGGGTAAAAGTAAATCTGGATTCAAAAGATGGAATTTATTTATATCAAAAAGTGACTCATACACGGGTAAGTTTGTACAAGGAGACATAAACCCTAGTAAGAGGATTTTGTCATAAAATTTTACAAAACAAAGAAAATCAGCTATGTGGGAAATGATCTTATTGAGTTTCAATTCTACTATTGCCATTATCTTCAAGTATCTCATCTTCTGCTATTGAGACGAAAACGATTGGATTGAGCTTTATCTGTTCGAGCTTGAGTAAGTAGTACAACTGGTTGCAGTTTCATGGGTGATCCAAACGAGACATAGTCATACGCTCTAATCCCTAACTTTTGCCTGGACTGCCTTTTCAGGTTTTCAATCCACCGGGATACCCTTTTTTGCCCAAGCCGCCTTTTCAGGTTTTCGACTTGCCGGGTGTACATCTTTTTATATATATCCCTAATTTTTGCCCAAACCCTTTTGGTTTGCCGGGATGCCCTTATTTTTGCCTAGGCTTGTCAACCTAGCGGGTCTCTTTTTATGCGTAGTATTTTTTAACTATGTCTGCGTTTACAGGCTGTGGGAAGTCTTCACCATCCATAGTAGTAAGTATCATGGCACCTCCTGAAAATACTGTCTTGACCACAAATGGTCCTTCATATGTCGGAGTCCACTTGCCCCTAGGATCACTCTGTGGTAATATGATACGCTTGATTACCAAGTCACCAGCTTGATATACCTTTGGCTTAACCTTCTTGTTAAAAGCTTTGATCATTCGTTTCTGGTACATCTGGCCATGATAAACTGCTGCTAACCTCTTCTCATCAATCAAATTTATCAGGTCAAGTCGGGTTTGAATCCACTCATCTTCATCCAAGCCTGCATCCTTCATAATTCTCAAAGAGGGAATCTGAACTTCAATGGGTAGAACTGCTTCCATACCATAGACTAAGGAGAATGGGGTTGCCCCTGTTGAAGTACGTATTGTGGTACGATAACCATGAAGAGCAAATGGTAACATCTCATGCCAATCCTTATAAGTAACAGTCATCTTCTGTACAATCTTCTTAATGTTCTTATTAGCAGCTTCAACTGCCCCATTCATCTTTGGACGATACGGAGAAGTGTTGTGATGCTTAATCTTGAACTGCATGCAGAGATCAGTAATCATAGTGTTGTTCAGATTAGAGCCATTGTCAGTGATAATCCTTTCAGGGATGCCATACCTACATATGAGATTATTCTTAATGAATCGAGCCACAACATTCTTAGTAACAGATGCAAATGAAGCTGCCTCCACCCACTTCGTGAAGTAATCAATAGCAACCAGGATGAAACGATGCCCATTAGAAGCAGTAGGCTTGATCTCACCAATCATATCAATGCCCCACATGGCAAAGGGCCAAGGAGCAGTCAACACATTCAATGGTGATGGAGGTACATGGACTTTATCAGCATAAATTTGACACTTGTGACATGTTCTGGAGTGTTGATAGCAGTCAGCTTCCATGGTAGACCAATAGTAACCTGCTCTCAATATCTTCTTTGCCATAGTATGACCACTAGAATGAGTGCCAAATATCCCATCATGCATATCTTCCATAATCTCTGTTGCTTCCTTCTTATCCACACAACTAAGCAAAGTTGAATCATGATTGCGCTTGTACAAAATGCCATTACTCAAAAAGAACTTAGCAGAGAACCTTCTCAGAAATTTCCTATCTTTGACAGATGCCCCTTCAGGGAACTCCTGAGCTTCAAGATATCTTTTTACTTCATAGAACCAAGGCTTCTCCTCTGCCCCTTCTGTGTCAATATCATTGCAATATGCAGGCTTTTCAAATCTATCAATAGTAATCATGGGAGCTTCATCATCCCAACTGATCTCAAACATGGATGCCATGGTGGCCAATGCATCTGCCAACTGATTCTCTCTTCGTGGAATATGTCCAAAGGTAATCTCTTTAAAATGTGGGATCAAGGACAACACATGCTCTCTGTAAGGGATGAGGTTATCATGCTTAGTATCCCAATCTCCTTTAATATGACTTACTACCAGGGCTGAATCTCCATACACATCAAGGAACTGGATCTTCATATCAATAGCAGCTTTAATACCCATGATACATGCCTCATACTCAGCCATATTATTGGTACAATAGAAACAAAGTCTGGCAGTAATCGGGGTATAACAACCTTCAGGGGAACTAATCACAACACCAACACCATTACCCAGTGCATTAGAAGCACCATCAAAAACCATAGTCCATCGGGATCCTTGTTCAGGTCCGTCATATTGTCCAGGTTCTTTGGTAATAATCATAATATCTTCATCAGGGAACTCAAAACTCATTGACTGATAATCATCCATTGCTTGATGAGCCAAATGATCAGCAACAACACTTCCTTTAATAGCCTTCTGAGTAGTATACTGTATATCATATTCTGTCAAGATCATTTGCCATCTTGCAATTCTTCCGGAGAGAGCAGGTTTCTCAAATATGTACTTGATTGGATCCATCTTCGAAATCAATAAGGTAGTATGGGTCAACATATACTGTCTTAGTCGGCGAGCAGCCCATGCCAAAGCGCAGCAAGTTTTCTCGAGCAGTGAGTATCTTGTTTCACAGTCGGTAAACTTTTTGCTAAGGTAGTATATTGCCTGCTCTTTTCGACCAGACTCGTCATGTTGCCCCAACACACACCCCATTGAGTTGTCTAACACTGTTAAATACATAATCAAGGGTCTTCCATCAACTGGTGGCATCAAAATTGGAGGTTCTAGCAGATATCTCTTGATTTCATCAAAGGCAGTCTGGCACTCATCATTCCATTCCATCACCTGATCTTTCTTCAACAACTTGAAGATTGGCTCACAGATGGCAGTTAATTGGGAAATAAATCTTGCAATGTAATTCAATCGTCCCAAGAAACCTCTAACCTCCTTCTCAGTACGGGGAGCTGGCATCTCTCGTATAGCTTTCACTTTTGCAGGATCTACTTCAATACCTTTTCCACTGACTATGAAACCCAGGAGCTTTCCAGATCTAACTCCAAAAGTACATTTGTTTGGGTTCAGTCTCAACTTGTATTTCTTCAACCTCTCAAACAATTTATGCAAATGATCAAGATGTTGTTCTTCATTCTGAGATCTGGCTATCATATCATCCACATATACCTCTATCTCATGATGAATCATATCAGGAAACAAAGCCACCATATCACGCTGATATGTTGCCCCTGCATTCTTTAAACCAAATGGCATCACCTTATAGCAAAAGGTGCCCCACTGTGTCACAAAGGTTGTCTTCTCCATATCTTTGGGTGCCATCTTGATTTGATTGTAACCAGAGAAACCATCCATAAAAGAGAATACCTTATGCTGAGCCGTGTTGTCTACCAGAACATCAATATGAGGAAGTGGAAAGTCATCTTTAGGGTTGGCCTTGTTCAAATCCCTGTAGTCTACACACATACGTACCTTACCATCTTTCTTAGGAACTGGTACCACATTTGCAACCCACTGAGGATAGGAAGTCACTGCTAAGAACCCTGCATCAAACTGTTTCATTACCTCTGCTTTGATCTTTTCTGACATCTCAGGACGCATACGACGAACCTTCTGCTTCTTTGGACGATAATCTTCTTTTACTGGTAAACGGTGAACCACAATGTTTGTATCTAATCCTGGCATATCTTCATAAGACCAAGCAAAGATCTCTACATAGTCACGTAACATCTGAATCAACCTGCTCTTGACACTGTCCTCTAAATCAGCCCCTATCTTGACCTCTTTCCTGTTTTCTTCAGTTCCCAGATTCACAACTTCGACTGGCTCCTCATGTGGCTGTATAGCTTTCTCTTCTAGTTGTAACAACCTAGCAAGCTCTACAGGTACTTCACAATCGTCCTCATTTCCGTCTTCAGTTTGATAGATCGGATTCTCGAAATTATAATTGGCAATAGTAGAACTGTTATCAACAGGATCCATAGTGGATGAGGATCTGCATTTTAGTGATGTGGGTGTGTGTAAGAACACATAGCTGATAGAACAAAAATAAAAGAAAAGAAAGACAAGGAACACAATATTTACGAAAACGAAACATCCACTGATTTTATTGAATGAAGTATGCAAATGAAATGACAGCCCGTAACAAGCACACCATTGTGCCCCGGGTAAGGCACAAGGCTTAAGAGTTCAATTGTTCAAGAAATTACAAACTTAAAAGCAACAACACAGTAATAGTATTTACTCCTGACTAAAGGAGATAGGGATAACATCTTCAGCTTTCCAATTATTGAGCCCAGCACCCACAGTAGGAAAAATCCAAGCATCCAAGTTGTAGTCTTCATCATAGTCTCCCACAGCATTGATCTGATCTTTCATAACCCCTTGATTGGTGATACGAACAGCACGAGCACGACGAACAGCCTTCTGGGACTCTGCAGTGAAACCCAAACCAAACTTGTCAGACTTGTATGGAATATCAGGAAGCTGACCCCAAATAGTACAACCACCTTCATCCACCACAGCTCTAGCATCATTGAGGCAGGCCATTGCCATTGTTGGAGGTTTTCTGGTAACCACAGGAACTTTCTTTGCAACAGGAGGAGCTACATAATCATTAACAACCCAAGGAACCACTTCAAACGTCTGACACGGAGTCTCAATGTATTCACCTTCCATTTCCAGATACTTGAAAGTATTCACATGGCTGACAAAGTATTCTTCTTCTCCATAGACAGTAACAACCTTTCCTTCTACCGGATATCTCAACTTTTGGTGTAATGTAGAGGTTACAGCACCTGCCCCATGGATCCAGGGACGACCAAGAAAACAAGAGTATGAAGGACGAATATCCATCACAAAAAATGTAGCAGTAAACACCTGGGAGCCAACTTTGATTGGAAGATCAATTTCCCCATGTGCTACTCTTCTAGAACCATCAAAAGCCTTCACCACAATGTTACTGGGCTTCAGCACAGCATCTTCAGGACTTAGCTTATTCAGGACTTCCTTGGGCAACACATTCAGAGAGGAACCATTGTCTATCAGTACATGTGATAGGGTAGTGCCCCTGCATTCAATTGAGATATGCAAGGCCCTGTTATGATCCCTCTTGGCAGGGGTCAAATCAGCATCAGAAAATCCTAACCCATTGTCATAGGTCAGGTGGGCAACACAATTCTCAAACTGATCCACAGAAATTGCACTGGGTACATGAGCAGTCTTCAGAAACTTGATCAAAGCTTTTGCATGAGCTTCAGAACATAACAACAAAGATAGCATGGAAATCTTGGAGGGAGTATGCCCCAACTGATCAACAATGTCATAATCACTCTTGCGAATGATTTTCAATACTTCTTCCATCTGCTTAGAGAGATCATCAGCAGCTGGCATATCAGTAGATACTGGTTCAATAACAGGACCTTTGCCCCGAGCATCAATGGTGGAGGTAGCAGCAGGAGTAACTGCATTCTTGGAAGCAACTGGAGGTGAGAAGACTCTTCCACTACGTGTGATCTTACTAGATCCAGCAATATTGTCAACATCAACAGGCCCATCATCTAAGGGCTCTTGCTTAACACCATGGATGTAAACATCAGATCCATAATGCCAAGGCACAACTTTATCAGACGTATACGGGATAGAACCAGGAGTAGTAATGACCATAGGAGCCACTCTGGCTTCAGCCACAACCTTCACAGGACCTTCAGCAGTAATTTTTATTGGACCCTGATGAGTGATTTTAATAGGACCTTTGGAAGTGATTCTTACCGGCACTTTGTCAACCATGTCAACCTCTTCAGTCTTCTTACCCTTCGTAATATGATCTACCATACTTTCCACGGAAGATGGTCTTCTTTCGAACACTATGGTGTAATTATTCATGAGATGTTGAATTCCGTCCTTCAACCTCCAACACTTATCTGGATTATACTCACAATAAACATAATCTTCACGACAACCCGGAAAGAACCCAGCTTGTACTAACTTCTCTCTGATGACAGACAATGGTGTGGTTAACTCCGCAACTGAATGGATATGCAGATCTTCCTCAATGGCATTGACAGTCTTCTCGTGATTTGGCATTGGAGCAGTAATCACATTTGGAGTACCCGGAGGATCAAACTCAATCTCTCCAGCATCAATCATATCTTGAATTTTGTTCTTCAAGACCCAACAGTTATTAGTGTCGTGTCCCTGACAGTTTGAATGGTATGCACGCCGTGCATTGGGATTGTACCTGGGAGAGGTAACATTAGGATTCTGAGGAGCCTCTTTCAAAGTAATAAGTTCAGCCTTCAACAAGTGTTGCAATGCCTGAGCCATTGACATGTTGATCTTCGTGAACTGTCTTCTAGCCCTCTGTTGGTTGCCCTGTGGCTGCTCTGTTGTTGCAGGAGTTGGATTTGAAATATGAACTGCACTAACAGACTGATGCCTTCTGTTACGATCAGGTTGACCATAAACAACATTGGATTCTTTCTTCCCAGTGGGAGGCTTCTTTGCAGCACCTGATGAAGAAGTACCCACTTGGATCTTACCATTCTTTATACCATTTTCTACTCGCTCTCCTGTCATTATCAACTCAGTGAAGCCAGATGATGAGCTTCCAATGAGATGACTGTAAAACGGACCATTCAGCGTACACATGAACATATCAACCAGCTCCCTGTCAGTTAAAGGGGGTTGAACTCTTCCAGCTAAATCTCTCCACTTATGAGCATACTCTTTAAAACTTTCTTTGGCACCCATTGACATGCTCTGAAGCTGCATGCGAGTGGGGGCTAAATCAGCATTGTATTGATACTGCTTATAGAAAGCTTCAGCAAGATCATTCCAGTCTCTGATGTTGACACTCTCCAACTGATAATACCACTCTAGCTGAGCTCCAGATAAGCTCTCTTGAAAGAAATGGATCCACAATTTCTTATCAGCAGTGTGAGGTTGAATTCTTCTGACATAAGACCTCAGGTGCAGCTTGGGACAAGAGACCCCATCATAGACAACAAAGGTAGGAACCTTGAAACCAATGGGTATGACTACCCCAGATATCAGACTCAAATCTTCAAAATCCAGCCCAGATGACTTCTGCAACTCCATGGCATCCATCCTATCCACCAGTATTTTGAATTTGTCTTCATTAGGATCATGGTAGTAATTAGCCTCAGAATCAGAGTCCCCCATAGTGTTGTGGAGACTGCCTCCCTCTTTTTCAGACTCTTCAGATTCATAGTCTTCAACTGGTTCTTTGGTCTTGGCAAGACCTTTGAACCTTCTTCCCATGTTGATCAAACCAGATGACCTTCTAGTCTTCTTAGTCTTCTTGGCCAGCAGTGCCTTCAATTCATCCTGCCCCTTGGACAGGTTCAAGATCAGCTCTTGGAACTGTGCATTTTGTGCCTGGAGATCCTTAACTGATTGTTCAAGAGCCATTGCTGAAATAAACAGCGAGAAGATGAGAAACCTGTGCACAATTATAAACCTGTGATGCAATGAAATGATAGGTGAATGCATATGCAATGTTTTCAAGGACCACATGATTTAAATTTTCTTAAACAAACAAGAAGATAAACTTTTATTAGTAATAAATTTGTTTTGCCTTTTAGGCTTACAAAAAAAATGAAATGAAATAAGTACAAAAGATGGGGTTTTAAGTCTCCCATGGACGTTTCCTCTTTGTGTTGAGGTATGAATTGAGGTTCCGTTCCTCGTGAAGTTGCTTTGTTAGTTCCAGGATTCTTTCTTGGCTTGCTTTGTAATGAGCCTCGAAAGTATCCCTTTGCTCCTTCAGTTGGATCCATGATCTCTGCAAGTCTTCCATATCAGTAGGCATGTCTGGGTGAAGGATGGTATAAGCTGTGTCTCCTTCAGCAACAGGTTCCATGGTAACTGGTAGGATGGCAGGATATGGCATCATGAGAGTCTGAGCACGAGATCGTACCCATCTGAGATAAGCCTCTATAGGAATAGTGTACTTAGGCTCTAGTGTCTTACTGTCAACCCTGTTTACTTTTCCCCATGCTCGTATGAATCTCTGACGGTACCCTTGAAGATCGTTGTCGTAGTCAAACACAATGCCCTGAATCAACATGTCATGTGGACCATCACTCCGAGCGTAACCAAATTGTCGTAAAGCTAGAGAGGGGTTGTAGGTGATGCCTCCTCTTATGCCTAGAAGTGGCACATTGGGAAACTCCCCACAACGGTCCATAGATCTGGAGCACCAATGGATATCTGAGTGAGAAAGTGACATGATCCTCTTGGACCATCTGAACCCTTGCTCATTCTTCATTACTGAGCGAGGAAGGTGAGAAATAAACCACCTAGAAAGCAAAGGTATGCAGCACATCAAAGTTCCTCTTGCCCTTATGGTACGGGTGTGAAGAGAATGCAGGATGTCTCCAAGTAAGGTAGGCACTGGATTGTGACTCAGGAATATGTTGATGGCATGAACGTCTATGAACTGATCTGGATTGGGGAACAATACTAAGCCATATATCAGCAAGGCTAAGATCTCCTCAAAAGCATCATAGCTCATGGCCTTCAAGAACAACTGAGCTTTCTCTATCAACACCTTAGCAAGAATGCCCTTGACTCCACTTCTCGTTTTTAGAACAATGTCAGACTTCTTCAGATGTAGAGCTGCAGCAATAACCTCTGGTTTAAGCTCCTTCTCCAAGCCTGTGAAGGGTCTTTGATCAAGAACAGGTATACCCAGAAGTTTAGAGAACTCCTCCATAGTTGGAACCAGCTGATAATCAGGGAATGTAAAGCAGTGGTGCTTAGGGTCAAAGAACTGGAATAGGACACTCATCATGTCTTCATTGAATCCTGAAGTGACTAGATCCAATAGGTGACCATGTCTCTTGATGAACTGGGAGTGATCAGACACTTGAGATACCAACTCTTTAAGCTTAGCAGGTATGCATACAAAGTTGATCCTGATAGTGTTTCTACGAGCAGAAGCCATGACCTGCAACAAAGAACAAAGATAAATCCTTTGGTCCTTGAAATGGTTAGTGAAAATGCTATGCTTATGATGCATGATGATGTCATGATGTTATGTTCAATTACAAACATGTGGCACACACAAACAAGTCACACAATAGCCCTAGGTTTAAAGGCTTGCATGAGGTTTAAAGGTAAGTACCCTCCCCTGAAGTTAAGATGGTTCATCCTGTCCTACAAAAGTAACCAGGTTCTAAGGGATCTCAATATCATTGATCCTTCACAAGGGTGGTTGTTCAGTAGGCAACTTACTTGCCAACCAAAACCCTCCAAGTTTAAGATCTCAATGAGCGTAGTATCGAGTGTCAACCAACTTCAGTCTGCACCAAAGCCGGTTACCTCACTACCTTCTAAAGGCCAAGATGAGATAACTAGGGTTCTAAAAGTTAGTTAGTGTATTGACAACATATGGCAGCCTCATATTATCCTCAACTTGACTTAAGGAACATAAGCACCAACCAAGAAGTCACACTCACTATGGCCACCAGATCAACCATATCGGTATACGCCGTACAATTTCCTTGGTCTATTGCCATTTACCTAAGGTACACTAGATCCGGGTTAGGATCTTTCACACATAAGAGCCCAACAAGTAAGTATAAAGCAAACAAGGCAAACAATTTTAAAGTGATCTAATTCCTAAGGGTACCCCTCTTTTATTAAATCCCCAGCAGAGTCGCCAGTTCTGTAACACGGTGGGAGAACTGACTTTAGTTATGTTGCGGATAGCAAGAGTCGCCACCGACTTTTATTTTATCCAAAAGGAAAGGGCATAAAAGAACAGGAAAGACCTTAAAAAGATTTTGAGTTCGGGGGGTAGGTTATGTAAAGGGAAGGTGTTAGCACCCTTTACATCCATGGTTATCCATGGGCTCTTAGTTACTTAGCTCACTTTGAATTGTTTTTTGAAAATGTGAAGTGTGTGAATAAAAATTTTCATAAGAGTTTGATAATGATCCATGTACGGATGCGTAAAAAACTTGTGTTTGAAAATTGTTTGAAATTGTGAAGTATTTGAAATTTGTTTTGAAATAGTGAGCAAGTAACTATGAGGAACCTACCCTAAAGTTTAAGTCTTTCTGTTCTTTATCCTTTAAATGGTAAGACTATCCCTATTATTAAGGAATAGGTAGTCATTACCTTGGATGTAAGGGACATATGAGGGACATCTGTTTAATGAAGGCAACTGTGGGGTGTATTAAGCATTTGGGGGGACTGTCATCATTATTCGAAAGGGACAAGATCATATTGAAAGGCAACCATTAAGGGACTTGATCTTTGATTATTTAAGGGACTAGATGACTTTTCTTTTAAAGGGACTTTGCTTTATACACCCCACTTGACCTTATGATTAGGCAACATTGAGAGGTAGCCCTAGAAAGTGAGATGGCGATTAAAAATCGACTTACGTGTGTGAGTGTTTAATTTAATTTATCTTTTAATTAAAATGATCTAAATTCAATTTTAAATATAATACATGTTTACACTCCCTATTTTACTAACCATAGCATGAAAATTAAATAATTTAAATATTTACAAAAATTACATCCAGGAGCATTTACATAATAATAAGCAATTAATAATAAATAGCAAAATAAATAAATAAGCAAAAATATAAATAATAAGTAAATAAACAATAATAATTATAATAGGGGTTAGTAATAATAATTAAAAATAAATAAGGTTAGTGAAATAATAATAATAAGCATAATTTAAAAATAAATGGATTGGTAATAAGCATGATTAGTAATAATAATAAACAAAAATAGAATTTTAATGGCTGAATAGAAATATAAGAACAATTATATTAATTAATCATAAAAATTTAAGATTATAAACAAATTAAATAAATTATGAACATATTATTAAATTTGCAATTTTTTTAGAGATTATTTACATATATAATTATATATAAAAATGGGATTTAATTATAATTTAATTATATTAAATAAAATATATACATAATAATTATATTTACAAAATTTAATTATATTAAATATTATATTTACAAAAAATTTAGAAAAATAAAATTAGGTTTTTAATAATTGTTTAGAGAAAAATAAATTAGGGTTTGTAAAATATTAGGTTTTATTTAGAAAAATATTTTAGAGTTTGTAATCTAATATACAAAATTATTTTAGTAAATATATATATATTATAATTTAAATACATAATAAAAAATAATTTTTTTGAATTAAGAAAAAAAAAGAATTTTAGAATTTGAAGAACATTGAATATATATACAACATTATTTAATTATATTTATATATATATGATTTTTAATAATTAAACAAATAGTAAATAGAAAAAAAATACAAAAGAGAGAAACTTACCTGGCTGGGGTTTGAACCCAGGAGGCTTTGTTTACCAGCAGCAAAACCCACCACCAGGCCAGCCATGCACGTGTGATAGAGGAATGAACCAAATTTGTTTTATGCAATGTCCTGGAAAATCACAAAAAATAAGAAAAAAACCAAAAGGCCTGGGGGAGAATCGACCCCAGGACCTCTCAAGCAAACGCACAGGCATACTACCAACCAAGCTAGATGAGCGAACCTGATATTAAACCAACAACAATTCATAATATATTATAATTGCCAATTATATGAAAAACTAGAAAAAAGATGGTGAAGCCAGGACTCGAACTCAGGTCATCAGGCTACACGCGCATTCTTCTCACCACTGGGCCAAGCGTTGGCTTGTGATAATAAACCAACAACATAACATAAAATATTTTAAATAAAATTTGAATTTCCAGAACACGCCAACCAGCTTCATCTTCTTCCTTGGGTGCTGCAAATTTTCCTGCGAAATTCTCTGCGAATACACCTGCGTTTTTTATTCCTGCGAATTACAAACTTCAACCAAACAACCAAATTTCACAAAATTAATTATGGCATTGAGTTTCTACTGAGTTTTGCAATTGTCCTACGTTTTTAGAATCCATTTATCATGATGAAATCATGAAACCCTAAAAGAGGCCGTGAACCCTAATCATGGTGAAATCTCATACCTGCATGAAAAACTTAATTGAATAGCCCAGAATCATTCTAGGGTTCATCACAAACATCATCAAACAATCAAAAGCAAGTAAAATACAGTCAATCAATGGAATCGAAAAGTCACATTCAAGAATAAAGTTTGGCTCGGGTTATGCAATTCATGAGGCTTTTGATGCAAATGGTGATTGATAATGATTCAGTGATGTCCAATAGTCATGGCTATGTCCTCAAAATACCTTCTAAAGCCCTGGAAATCCAAAACCGAATGTGAGTTGTGGAGAGGTTTTTGTGATATGCAAACTTACACTTGGGGCTGTCAAAATTCGTGGCTTGTTAGGGTAATGTGTTAACTACTTATAGGTGACTGAATTTAGGTCAAAAAGTTGATCACTTGTGTGGACAATTTGATATGAAAAGATTCAAAATGATCATGCCTTAAAAATCAAATATTCATGCATAAACCCTTGCTATTTTTGGCTAATCCTCATGATTTCTTTCCTCTTCAATTCAAATCAAATTTATGATTTTCTAGAAGCTTGATCCAAATCAAATCTTACATTTTCATATTTTATTTTTATTTAAAATGATTTTTAATGAATTAAATCAAAATAAATAAAAATAAAATAATAAAAAATCTGATTTTTAATGGTTTGGGTCGAGCATGAAGTTATTGTAAGGATTGGGTCATCATTTGGCAAGCCCATTTGGAAGAAATTGGTTTTAGACCTCCATTTTTATCATAAACCAACCCAAAATTTCCCAACTTTGCAAGGGCACATATCCTTCAATTTTAATGCTATGAGGGTGTTCTTGGACATTTTGGAAAGCTTGAAGAGTCCTCTAACCAACCCCACTGGTTTCATGTCCATATCATTTACCAATCTCAAGTTATGCCCTTTTGAAGTTGTTGACTTTTTGTTGACTTTCAAAAGGACCTATTATGTCTTAGCTCATACCTTCCAAATGAAGCATTTTTGGGCTTGGCTTGTGAGACACAAAGTTGTATAGAATTCAATTTCCTTCAAAATGAGATTTGAGTGGAGACTTGGTGATGAAGTATGTGAAAGTTATGGCTGGTCCAAATTCAGTTGACTTTTACTAAGAAAACCCTAATTTAGAAACTCCTGATTCTTGATGATCTGAAATATCCTTGATGAATCATGATCAACCCTTGATCAAATGATGAATTTTACTTCATATACTTGATGTTGGCAAAAAATCATGAAGTTTGACTTTGGTTTGACCACAGTTGACCTCAGTTTGACTTTTTAACTGTTTTGACTGATTTTGACTTATCTGATCATCTGACTGAGCAAACTTTTGAGAAAAGTCTTGAAACTTGTCATGGGGGTTCTTACACATATATAAGACGTTATGAAGCTCACTTGAAGTCTTGGAATTCCATTTATCCTGATTAAAGTCAAAACCCTAGTTTTGGATGCACTGCTTAGGAGGTGCATTGTCTGAGGGAATTGTCAACTCTTCTGACCAATTGTGAACTTTGTGAACCTTGTGAACCATCATAAAATGTCTTGTGATACTCATGGGAGGTATTGTGAACCTTGTGAACCTTGTGAACCTCATAAAGTGACTTGTAGACTTCATGAACCTCATGAAAGGTCTTGAAAGCATTGTGAATCTTGTGAACCTTGTGAACCTTCATGAAGTGACTTGTAGATTTCATGAACCTCATGGAAGGTCTTGTAAACATTGTGAAGCTTGTGAACCTTGTGAACCTTCATGAAGTGACTTGTAGACTTCATGAACCTCATGAAAGGTCTTGAAAGCATTGGGAAGCTTGTGAACCTTGTGAACCTTCTTAGAACACAAAGTCTTATATTGTGAGGGCAAATTTTGGGGTGCAACAGTGGAGAGATGATGTTTCTATCTACGAAGTACGTGGATGGACTTCTAGTAGATGAAGCCCATATGTTTGCTTTGTTTGCGGCGTTACAAGTGGACCGTGAACAAGTGGGTGTTGAATTACCTATTGTCTGAGAATTTCTTGATGTGTTTCCAGATGACATCAGTGATTTACCTCCGGAGCGTGAAGTAGAATTGTTGTGGATTTGGTACCAGGTACTAGTCCAGTGTCGATGGCTCCTTATAGGATGTCAGCTTCTGAATTGAGTGAGTTGAAGAAACAACTTGAAAAACTTCTTGAAAATAAATTTGTTCGTCCAAGTGTTTCTCTGTGGGGTGCTCCTTGTTGTTGGTTAAGAAAAAGGATGGTAGCATGAGGTTGTGTGTCGATTATCGGTAATTGAATAAGGTGACTATCAAGAATAAATATCCATTTCTGAGGATTGATGATTTGATGGATCAGTTGGTGGGAGCTTGCATTTTTAACAAGATTAATTTGAGGTCGGTTATCATTAGATTCAAGTTAAAGTAGATGATATTCCGAAGATAGCTTTTCGGACGAGGTATGGTCATTATGAATATACTGTGATGCCTTTTGGTGTATCCAATGCATCTGGTGTATTCATGGAATATATGAATAAGATTTTTCATGAGTATTTGGATAAGTTCGTGGTGGTTTTTATCGATGATATCATAATTTATTCGAAGTCAGAAGAAGAACATGAGGGACATCTGAGGATTGTATTACAGGTGTTGAGAGAGAAGAAGCTTTATGCTAAATTGTCAAAGTGCCAGTTTTGGTTGAAGGAAGTGAGTTTCCTTGGCCATGTGATTTCTAGTGGTGGAATTTTCGTGGATCCTTCGAAGATTGATGTCGTATTGAATTGGGATACTCCGAAGTCTTCTACGGAGATCATAAGTTTTCTTGGTTTGGCCGGTTATTACCGAAAGTTTATATAGGGTTTTTCTAAGTTGGCGTTGCCTCTGACCCAGTTGACTCGAAAGGGTCAGGCTTACATGTGGGATGTTGCTTGCGAGAAGAGTTTTGTTGAGTTGAAGAAGAGGTTGACTACTGCTCTAGTTTTGATTTTTCCAAATCTGAATGAATCTTTTGTTGTGTATTGTGATGCTTCAAAAATGGGTCTTGGTGGCGTGTTAATGCAGAATGGCCAAGTGGTTGTTTATGCTTCTAGACATCTATGTATTCATGAGAGGAACTATCTTACCCATGACTTAGAATTAGCAGTCGTGGTTTTTGTGTTAAAGATTTGGGGACACTATCTGTTTGGATCGAGGTTTGAGGTGTTTAGAGATCATAAGAGTTTGAAATATTTGTTTGATAAAAAAGAACTAAACATGAGGCAGAGGAGATGGCTAGAGATGTTGAAATATTTTGATTTTGATTTAAGTTACCACCTTGGTAAAGCTAACGTGGTTGCAGATGCTTTGAGTAGGAAGACTTTGCATATGTCGACGATGATGGTGAAAAAACTCGAGATGATTGAAAAATTCAGAGACATGAGTTTGTTGTGTGAAAATACATCTAAGAGTATGAAGCTGGGTATGTTGAAATTGACGAATGATATTATGGACGAGATCCTTTTAGGACAACAATCAGATTTGAAGTTGGTTGATCAAATGCCTTTGATCAACCAAGGTAACATTGGAGAATTCCAGATTGATGAAAATGGTATGACGAGGTTTCTGAATCACATGTGTATTCCTGATATTCTAGAGATGAAGAAAAGTATTCTTGAATAAGGACACCGAAGTAGATTGAGTATTCACCCTGGTGTAACTAAGATGTATCATGATTTGCAGAACCTATTTTGGTGGCCAGGTATGAAAAGAGATGTTGCGGACTTTGTGTATGCTTGTTTGGTTTGCCAGAAATCAAAAGTTGAACATCAAAAACCTTTAGATATGATGAAACCATTGAGTATTCTATAATGGAAATGGGATATCATTTATATGGATTTTGTGACAGGTTTTCCGAAAACGGTGAAGGGGAATGATTCCATTTGGGTGATTGTTGACCGATTAACTAAGTCGGCGCATTTCTTGTCAATGAAGATTAATCATTCCATGTCGAAGCTAGTAGAGATGTATATTGACGAGATTGTGAAGTTGCATGGGACACCGTTGATTATTGTTTCAGATAGAGATCCACGGTTTACATCGAGATTTTGGAAGAGTTTATAAGATGCTTTAGGAACAAAGTTGAGGATGAGTTCTACTTATCATTCACAAACGTGCGATCAGACATAACAGACTATCCAATCTTTAGAAGACTTACTGAGGGCTTGTGTGTTGGATCATGGAGGTGTGTGGGATAGTCATTTTACATTGATTGAGTTTACTTATAATAATAGTTTTCATGAGAGTATTAGTATGGCTCCGTATGAAGCGTTGTTTGGGAGGCAATGTAGGACTCTATTGTGTTGGTATGAGTCAGGCGAGAGTGTTGTGCTCGGACCTGAGATTATGTAGGAGACAACTGAAAAGATTAAGATGATTCAAGAGAGATACTTCACAAAGTCGTCAGAAGAGTTATCATGATAAGAGGAGGTAAGCACTTGAATTTTAAGAAGGAGATCATGTGTTCTTGAGGGTTACTTCAGTGACTGGTATCAGACGAGCTTTGAAGTCCAAGAAGCTCACTCCGTGTTTCATTGGACTGTATTAGATTTCGCAGAGGGTCGGAGAAGTGGCATATTGTTGCTCCCCCGAAAAGACACCGGGTCTGATAGGGTACAGACGTGAACGGTCGGTGAAAGGAGAAATGAAAATGAAGATGAATAGAGACGCCAGCTAGGCATTTTTATCCCGAGGGAAAGGTAATGCTGCATAAACCTAGAAAGAGATGGATAAGACGGTTGTGAACCAGAGAAACTGAGAAAGGGGATTGGTTACAACCTGGGAAGGTATTAGCACCCAGATTGTCCGTCGTACTCGACGGGATCCACGCTTACAAGATTGTGTTAAAAGGGGTAAGTGTATGTGTTATCTATGTGCAAAAGCTGGAAAAGAAATATACAAGTGTCAGTGCAAAAGGGTGAATGCTCAGGAACTGAGGCTTAAAAGAGAATGTTGAAAGAGGGGGAAGACACAAAGACTTTTGTTCGATAACAGTTAAGTTATGCCTACGTATCCTCTCATGCAATGAGGAAGTCAGAACACCGTAGTTCGACTCAAAGAGACTGAAAGATAAATTGACTGTGAACTGCTTGCTTGCCTATGCTCAAGTGTATGACTCGTCTGGCTCGAGTGCTAACTGTCTTGCATTAGAAGGAAGAAGCAAGTTCTCGTTTATAAATGAGTGTGATGAGAAAAGAATCCTGAAGGAGACGATTATTGTTTGTTTTTGTGTTTTCAGTCTTGTTATTGTTTTTGGTGTTTTGCATAAGTTGATGAGCTTAAGCCTAAATCAAGAGGCTTGTAAACTCATTATATCCTCCCTGATTAAGGATAATCAGCCTACTTAAGTATGAGATAAGCATCTCAACTTAATTGCCATGATGATGTAGGATTAAGATCATTAACCTACTTGTGATTATTTAGATGTTTTTTTGGGTTTTTGTTTAGTGTTAAGTAACGAGTTTAATCTCTAATCACAGATTAGTGAACTCATTACACCATCCTAATAGAAGGATAATAGATGAGAACACTTAAGCTGAGGAAAATACCTCAACTTAATCCATGGTTAGGGATTAAATTCATTATATAACAAAGCCTTTATTAAGTGGATTTTAATTAAGGGTGAGATTAAGAAATGAGTTTTATGGTTTGTAAGACAACTTGAGGGGGACTTGTCCATTAAACACTAGGGTTATTCCTTCTTAACTATAAAGGAAGAATTAGAACCCTAATGTAAGGCCCAAGTTACAAGGGGAAGTCTTAGTGATTATTAAGATGACTTTATTAATAGGTTTAAACAAATTAAAGGTTTAACACTTAAGATTAAAGTTATACACTCCATCCTAAGAGAAGGATGCAGGCATAACCCTAATTCTAAAGTCCTAAAACTTTAAGAGTTTAGTCTTTGATTATGAAGATGAGAAGAGAGACTCAAGGAGACTCAAAGGTAAAAAGCTAAGGGGGACTAATCACAACCCTAATTATTATCATGCTTGTATGTTCCTACGGTTTGTAATGCTCAGAGAAAGATCTTCAAGGAAGCCACCAATGGAAGAAGCATATGAAAGGAGGATGAAGCAGAAGAATAAGTTACTTACTTCATTGAAGAAGATAAGTAACTTAAAGGAAGAAAGTGAGAGAAATGGAACACAAGTGAACAAGTTCACTTAAAAGACAAACAAAATGCAAATGAAAGAGATAAAGAGAAGTGAGAAGTGAAGGCAAATCCACTTCTCAAAGTAACTTACCACCTGAAAATGTTAGCATGAATACACAAGGTATTAAGCATAAAGAAATGAAATGAAATGAGATGCAAATGAGATGAAATGACCAAAGTCAGAAGTGTTTATGCAATGTTAATGTCATGTGAGATGATGCAAAGGCATACAAAGTGCATATGTATGATCATACAAGAATGAGATGTCATGTGAGCATGCTTTGAAGTTTGAAAAAACATGAAAGTTAATGAAATGAAATGAATGCAAAACATGGCAAATGAATGAAGAAATGATAAAGCATGATTCTACATGTCCTAATATGTCTAATATGACATATGAATGCAAGAAATGTCATGGCAAGTTCATGTATTGATGCATATGCAAGATGAATGCAAATGAACACATAAAATTAGGGTTTTAAGGACAAGCAAGATGCAAATGAACAAAACAGAAGCATATGACATGATAAAAAATTGAAACCAAGCTCAAACAAACCCTAATCCTATACTAGGTCACATCCCAAAGGAGAGGGTCAGAAGCCTTACCACCCAAAAGTTATGAATTTCCTAAGTTTCTAGGGTTTTTTGGGTGGTTCAAAGGGAAAAATGCAAATCAATTTGAAAATGCAAGATAAATTCATGAGATAAATAACCTATAAACTACATGAAATATGCAAGACAATGCAAAAAGAATCATCTTCAAACTCTTCTTGGTTAGGCAGAAATGATTTTTTAAAGTTAGGGTTTGTAACACTCTAAATTTGCCCTCTTCTGTTTAGCATCATCATCATAAGCATATCATATCCTTAGCATTTTGCATAGAAAAATGAAGCATAACACTCACATGTTCTAGCATAAGGCATATGATCAACCGTCTGGGAGATTTGAAGCACTGCAAGTCAAAATCAAGAGCATGGTGACCTGGCAAGAATCTCACAGGATCATTTTGCACAAGCTCTGTATCATCTTCAAGACCCTAATAAAGGATGAGGAGCAAAATCAGCTTGAAATGGTTGGCATCGAGTTATTCTTGAGGTTTCCCACCAAAAGGAGGAGAATTCAAATTTTCCTTGCGTTAACCGGTTAACGCATATGGTTAACCGGTTAACGGATGCGAAATTTGAATTTCAGCAGCAAGTTCAGCATGTGTGTTTTGGCTCCATTTTCCAATTTTCTGATTTTTATTCATTTGAATTAATTATGGAGAAGGATCTAGAGCATTTGTCCAAGCCTAATTCCAATGCTAAATCCTAATCACTTTCTAAGCCAATGTCAAGCCATATTTTTGGATCCCAAACCAAAATTTTGGGCCCCAAACCTAAACCATATTTATTTCATTTCCCTCTAAACCAAGGGGCTCCCTCTCTCACAATTTTCACTTCTCATTTTCAGAATTTTGAGCTCTCTCACCATTCTCTCACTTTTGTTTCTCTCCCCATTTTCCAAATCACTAAAAGTTCCTCTTTGAAGATCACATAACTTTGCATCAAAGTGTGTAGATCTTGGAACTAGACCTCCATCCATAGCTTCTTTGCATCATTTTGCTGGTTTATTATTTGGTTCAGATCTGGTTTGGAGATTAGAAGTGCTTGTGGAGTCGAATTCTGCATCAAAACCTTTTGCTTGCATTTATTTTGCATGGAGAGTGAAGTTTAGCACCGGATCTTCAAAGTTTTCCGCGAAATCTTTCATTTCCAGCTCAAACAACAATTACCAAATCATACCTCAGCTTTGTAGGTTGGTTAAATTCAGATCTAGCTCTGTTTTAGCTTCTTTGCATGCTTGTGCTTTAGATCCACCATATGCTTGTGTATTTGTTTGTGTTGCATGAATTGATTGGTTGATTTGTAACCGGATCCGAATGTTAATGTTCATGAGCTTAATAGTATGAATTAATGTGAATTGATCTAATTTTTCCATGTATAATTGATTGCTGGTCTGGTGTAAGATTATTTGAATAAGCTGGTTTGAGCTGCTGTTTTCTGCAGGATTTGCTGCTGTTTTAACAGTGTTAACCGGTTAACGCATGTGGTTAACGCACCTGTTTTGTGCGTATTTTGTGCATGTTTGAGCTGGTTAACCGGTTAACGCATTTGGTTAACCGGTTAACACTGAAGCAGAATGACTTTTTGGGGCTGTTTTGAGCTTATTTGATCCCCTTGCTTGTTTTAATTGCCATGGATCATTGTGTGATCATTGAACATGCTATTTTAGGGTGATTTTCTTGTTGGTTAATGTATGCTTCATGTTTTCGACGCGTAAGTCGTATATTTGCAATGCTTAGCATGTTGTTTGATCCTTGTTTGTTAGAACTTTTGAGCATGTTAATTCCATGTTTGTGTTGATCAATTTGCTGGATTTTTGCTAACATTTCAGGGGCTCATGGTAAGAGAAGTGTTAATTCCTCTTTTTCTTTGCTTTCACTTTGTAGGTTTTGATGTGCTTTGTGCCATCATGTGGTTCTCTTTCCCCTCTCTAGCTTTCTTCTCCTTTCTTTTTGCTTCTCTTTTGATCATCCTTTCTCTTAGGATAGTTGAAGCCTCACTAACCTTAGGATCACCTTTGCATGATAACTTTAGGATTAGACTTCCCCCATTAGACTTTTACCTTTAAGATCTTTGGTTCTCTTCTCTTCTCACCTCAAAACAAAAACCTAAAAAATATCTTAATAAGGATTGAAGTGGTCTCCTGTGCAATAGCCTTATTCCACGGAGCATTTGTAGTCTTCCCATCTTGGGATAGTACAAGCTTGTCTCTCATGATGCACAAGTCTGATCATGAGACCATCTTCATCAAGAAAATCATAAAAAAAGACTTCTTCATTTTAAGTTACAAAAACACTTAATAAATTCAACGAGTTAGTGAGCTTAGGCCCTAATCTCTGGAATCAAGTTTTGGGGATCTTCTCCTTACTTGAGTGTGCTTGTTCTATTATTCCATCTTGGAATGTAGTAGCAAGTACACATTCCATGGAAAAGAGCTTGAGTTCACTTCCTTGTGACACACTCATAAAAAGCTTCTAAAAAACACAAGTAAACAATAATCGTCTCTCCTTCGGGAATTCTTTTCTCATTCACCTTCGCTCCGTCCGCGAACTTGCTCCTACTTGTCATTTTGCAAGACGGTAACGCACTCGTCGTCCGAGCCTACAACACCTGAGCATTGACATAGGCAGTTCAAGCCTTAAGACACAAGCAATCTTTTCCACCCCTAGTTAGGGGAACTACAGCGACTCTGATCCTCATTATCCAGATGAGGTACGTAGTCAGCGGGGTAGGGCCCGTTCGAGCACAATCTTTATTTTCCCTACATTTTTCCTTTTCATTTCTTTTCAGTTCCCTTTTCGTTTCTTTTATTCAGTTTAGTTTTTTCTCTTTGCAACAACTTTCATTTCTTCACCCTTTGAAACAGTTTTCTTTGCAAGCGTGGATCCCGTCGGGTACGGCAGACGATCTGGGTGCTAATACCTTCCCAGGTCATAACCGACTCCCGAACTCAGTGTCTTTGGTTCGCAGGACCCATGTCCTTCCTCTTCTTTTCTTCTGGTTTGTGCAGCACTACCATTCCCGTTCCTTCGGGATAATAATGACTGGATGGCGACTCTACCTCTTTCCGCGCCACTTTCGCGTTTGTACCAGGATGGAAATCCGGGGAGCGACAGCTGGCGACTCTGCTGGGGATTTCCTAACCAGAGAATCTATGGTTCCCTTGAGAGTCTCTCCTAGCGCTTGCGTGTTTCTGTTTCTTTGGGTGTTGATTGTTTGTTGTTGTGTGTATATTTTACTGTTGTTTATTTATAGTTTATTTACAGATTTTTTTACAGTTTTCAATATTTATTTTCCTACATCATATTTTATACTGGACTATCTGGACTGGATTTTCTGTTTGGTGGGACTGGGTGATACTGTTACTGTGAGATGAGCTCATTACCAAGGATCGAGTGCACCTTAGGACTTAGAGTGGTTCCACTTTGTCCTCATGAGATCTTTTCATGGGGGTCGTAGTGAGTTTCACACCCAGATTTGCGACCGTCTTGGAAATGTCTTGATTTGGGGATCTTCCTCTCTCATTTCATAACCATGATAGTTATGTGCAGCTGGGGACCGATCATTGAGAATCTTGTGGAAACATCCCTCTCTAGTGGTGACAGTGGCACACTACATTGTGTGGCAAACCCATTCGCATCCGAGGGCCCACCTGGAACTCACATAGGATGACCTTGTTTTCCCGGACTTAGCTGAGGCCTCCCTGCGTAGTACATAATGCCGAACCGATTCCCTGATTTGGTCATGAGCCATGTCTCGGAAATGGTGAACGTATTATTGCTATTCGGCTTTGAGAGTCCGTGATGTTTTTCCTTTTCATTTCTTTTTCAGTTCCCTTTTCGTTTCTTTTATTCAGTTCAGTTCTTTCTCTTTGCAGCAGCTTTCATTTCTTCACCCTTTGAAACAGTTTTCTTTGCAAGCGTGGATCCCGTCGGGTACGGAGGACGATCTGGGTGCTAATACCTTCACAGGTCGTAACCGACTCCCGAACTCAGTCTCTTTGGTTCGCAGGACCCGTGTCCTTCCTCTTCTTTTCTTCTGGTTTGTGCAGCATTACCATTCCCGTTCCTTCAGGGTAAAAATGCCTGACTAGCGACTCTACCTCTTTCTGCGCCACTTTCGCGTTTGTACCAGGATGGAAATTCGGGGAGCGACAGGGTTCAAAAATATGATTTAAATGACCCTTAATTTAAAGAAAATTCTCAAACTATGATCAAACCTAAAAAGAAATTTGTGTGAAGAGTTTGAAAATGTTTCTAAATGCAATGGGATAATTCATGATTTTTTGGTGATTTTTAGAAACCTAAATGTATTTTTAATTAATTAAAAATAACATTTAAATATTTTAAAAATACTTTTTATATGCAAAAAATAAAATAAAAATCATTCTCAGGTTAAGAAAAATATTTAAAACAGAAATGCAAAAGAAAATATTTTTTGGATGTTTTTAACTATTTTAAAATAATTATGCAAGAAAAATAGAATGAAAATGAAATTAAATAAAATAAAAGGGAAGTAATCTAATCCAGAGGCCCAGATTTGAAGCTGGTTTGACTGCGCGCGCTTAAAGGGCTAGGATTGAATCTGGCTAAATAAAATTAATTAATTAAATTAATTGGATTAAGGTTTAAGTGAGAGGATCCTGACCATCCACACACGCGGGAAACAACATCCAACGACCCAAATTCAAACTAAACTGATTAGCCCTAATCCTAACCCTAATTACTCTCAGGTGACCAGAGAAAGCTCTGGTCATCTTCTCCGATCACCCTCTCACCCTAACTCCCTCAAAACCCCATGAAAACGCATCAAACTCTCCAGAATGCATCATTAAACAACACTAAACACAAATCCAGCAACAAAATTCATTTATTTTGCCTCAACAACAAGAATCGAAGCAAAACGGAAAAATGACAAAAATTTCAGAAGTTAAATACACACTCAATTCTCAATCATTTTCCATCATTCAAAGTTCATTGTGATCAAGAGAGCAAACTCTATCATTTTGTAACTAAAGAAATGAATTCTGGAAAAATGTTTCAAGAAGGTACCTGAGATGAAGCTTTGTCAATGGAGTTGTTTGGGCCTTCTTCTTGATGCACACACCCTCCTCTGATCACCCTTGAGCTTCTTTGAGGCTTTGAACAAGTTTATATGGCTTCTTTTTGAAGTTCAGTTTTGAGAGATGGAAAATCGTGTTTTGATTTGAGTGGGTGTTTGGCTGAAATGAAGGGTGGGAAATGATCCTTAGGTGGTAGTGAGATGAATGGTGCAAAAATATTTGAGTTTGAGTGGCTGAGGAGTGCGTTTCGAAATCTTGAAGGTTTTTGATAATTTTGTCAATTCTGAGTGTTCCAATGTTTCAGGCTTGTGTGTTGTATCAAATGGAGTCCATAATGTTTGTATATGATGTTCTGATTGGCCAGAGAGTTGTTGGTGGCATAGTGTGATTGGTATGATTGTTTTTGCAAAAAGTCAACATTGGTTGTACTATGAGCATGGGTTATGGCAGGAGTGGTTCTATGGCATGTCTTGCTTCAGCATGGTTCATGGTGAGCCCTTGGATTGAAATATGTGAGCTCTAACAAGTGGATGAAGAGTTTCATGCCATTTTGCAATTCTTGAAAGTTTTGGCCCTTTTGTGATTTCTTGAAGTTCAAGCCATGAAAGTAATGAAAACTTGGGCCAATTCTGATGTTTAGAGGTTGTCTTGACATGTTATGAAGTGTTTGTGCATATTTGAAGTCATTAGAATGCTTGAATATGCCAATTTGCAAAATCCCTCTTTGACATGAAACTTGAAATTATAGGATTTTTGCCAACTTTGAAAGGCTATATCTTGAGTTCTAAGATGAATCAAGACACGTTCTTGTACTTTTTGAAAAGGGAAAGACCTAATCTACAACTTTCATGACCAAGAATTTTTCATTTGAAGCATTTTTGGTTGAGAAAGAGGAGGTTGAAAAACTTTCCCAAAATGGAAAGTTTCCATTACAAGTCATTTCCATTTTTGGCAAGTTTGCAAATGGCTCAAAATTATTCAATCTTGTGAACTTCCAACCTCTTCTAAGATCAAATAAAGATCATAGAACTTAAATTTGATGAAAATACCCCTTTGGTTCCATTGTTGGGGCCTCAGATGCCCTGATTTTGACTTAACTTGCTCAAGAAGTTACCCAGTGAACATATGACTTCCACAATGAATTTCTTCAACAAACTTGGTGTAGATGTTTAAGAATTGGCAGAATTTTTGACCAAACAAGAAATGTTAAATTCAGTTCAGAATGTCCTATCAGATGTTGGGACATTATCAAACAGAGTATGTGAATTTATTTCAGGATGTCTCATCAGATGTTGGGACATTGTGTGAATAAATTAAGTTCAGTTTTTCAGGATGTCCCAACAGATGTTGAGACATCTCAGACCTGCTACCAGAATTAATTATTGATTAACAGATCAGAGATATTTAAGGAGAACTATCTGGAATTAATTAATGCTGGATAAAAACAGAACAAGGCGCATCTGTAGGGAGTTTTAAATTGAAGATTCAGATTAAAACAGAAGACCTAATGCACCTAGAATATAGGAGGTAACAAACCCTAAATTCAAGGTGACAGTTGCTGCACATTAGGGCTGGATCATTCTACAGAAAGCCCAAAATTCAGATACCTATTTAATCAACAGAAACTCATAGAATTGAGTACGAATTTCAGAAGACTAAATAGGGTGTCTAGTGTTTTAATAGCAGGTTGTTTTTATGTACCACTTTATGAGCTTTTAAGCAAAAGTGCATTTGTGACTTGATTGAAACTGTGAAGTAAGATCAAGCTGTATTGTTTGAAGGATGTCTTCAATTTCTGTAAACTTGTAAACTTGATCACTGGGTGATTGAGGGGGAGTGAGTAGGGTACTCTTATCTAAGTGAGTCTTAGGTAGAAATTGCATTGGGTAAGTATTAAGTGATAGATTAAACAGGGTGGTTTAAGTCTAGAATTAATATTACTAATAGTGGATTTCCTCCTGGCTTGGTAGCCTCCAGATGTAGGTGTGGTTATACACTGAACTGGGTTAACAAACTTCTGTGTTGTTTATTTTTCCTGCTGTTTAAGTTTTGGTTAAATGTCCTATTAAGTGTTGGAACATCTCTTAGGACATCTCATTACAGAATTTCAATTGGCATCAGAGCAGGCACCCTGCCTGTTTATACTGGGTGAGATCTAGGGAAAACAAATTCTGTAACATGGACAGAGATATAGGGTCAGTAAATAGACCACCTATTCTGGATGGATCTAATTATGACTACTGGAAGCCAAGAATGATTGCATTCTTAAAATCTCTTGACAACAGGGCATGGAAAGCAGTAAATGTTGGATGGAAACATCCTGTCCAAGACACCAAAGATGGATCAAAAGTTCTGAAACCTGAAGAAGAATGGAGTAAAGAGGAAGAAGATTCAGAACTAGGCAACTCAAAAGCCCTAAATGCTTTATTCAATGGCATTGATAGAAATATTTTCAGACTGGTGCATCATTGTGAGCTGGCCAAAGATGTGTGGGATACCCTCAAGACAACTCATGAAGGAACATCAAAAGTAAAAATATCAAGACTTCAACTTCTCACCACCAAGTTTGAAAACTTGAGAATGAAGGAAGATGAATCAATTCATGAGTTCTACATGAACATCTTGGATATAGCCAATACTTCTGGAGCCTTGGGAGAAAAGATGACTGATGAAAAGCTTGTAAGGAAGATTCTCAGATCTTTGCCAAAAAGATTTGACATGAAAGTCACAGCAATAGAAGAGGCACAAGACATATGCTCCATGAAAGCTGAAGAACTCATTGGTTCCCTTCAAACTTTTGAGATGGGAATGAATGACACACATGCTAAAAGGAACAAAAGCATTGCCTTGGTTTCAAATACAGATGAAGAAGAAGATGATGAACCAGCAAATGATAAAAGCTTATCAGAAAACCTTGCATTGATTGGAAGACAATTCAAACAGATTCTCAGAGGAATGGAAGGAAAATCCAAACCTAGTGGAAGAAACACAAACTCTGAGAACAGAAGACCTTATGATGCTAACAAAAGAGTAAAGTATGCTGAAAAGACCAGTCAAGATAAAGGAGTCAAATGCCATGAATGTGAAGGATATGGACATATCAAGTTTGAATGTCCTACCTACTTAAAGAGGCAAAAGAAAGGACTCTCTGTGACCTGGTCTGATGAAGACTCAGGAGATTCAGAAGAAGAATCAGCTAAGCACATTGCTGCTTTAGCTGGACTGTGTGAATATGACAGTGATTCCAGCTGTGAAGAGCTTACTTATGCAGATCTTGAGCAAGCCTTCAAGGATCTGTACAAGAGAAGTACTGAAGTATGCAGTGAGGTCATAAAGCTAAAGAAGCAGAATGAAGTACTAGAAGAAGAAAAAGCAAGTGATCAAGTAATCATTGATACCTTAAAAAGTGAAGTAACTCTTCTCAATTCTAAGCTGGAACATATGTCCAAATCTGTTAGAATGATGAACAGCAGCTCAAATACACTGGATGCTATTCTCTGCAATAATAAACATTCAGGGGACAAAAGTGGACTGGGATATAACAGAGATGAAGCAAGCTCTAGCAAAACTACTTCAAAAACTATACAGTCAAACAAGATGTCTCAACAGATGCTCCAACATCAGAACACAAAGACAAACATAATGTTCCAACAGATGTCTCAACATTCTGGAAAGAACAAAATGAAGAAAAAATATCAAAGATGGAGATGTCATCACTGTGGAAGATTTGGGCATATCAAACCTCACTGTTATAAGCTACATGGATATCCAAATCAGATGTGTCAGCAACCTTCCAAGCAGAAAGTAGAAGGTACCAAGAAAGTGCTGCATAGAAATCAGCAACCTCCTAAGCAAAAGACAGAAGTAATCAAGACAGTTTGGAGACCAAAAGCTGACATTCAGACTGATCAAAGCCACATACACAAGAACAAGATCAACAATCAAGCTTGGAGATCAGCTGAACAACACTCAGAGCAGAGGCATCAAAAGAAATCTCAACTCATCTGGTCAAAGAAAAGTACTGCATACATAGCACATACATCATTGAAAGTATCAGCTAAAGAAGACTGGTACTTTGACAGTGGATGCTCAAGACACATGACTGGATTGAAGAATTTGCTAGTAAACTTAAAGTCACATTCATCCAGGTATGTTACCTTTGGAGATGGAGCTAAAGGAGAGATCAAGGGAGTTGGAACCTTGGATTGTCAAGATGTTCCAAGACTAGATGATGTGCTGCTTGTTAAAGGTTTAACTGCTAACCTGATCAGCATAAGTCAACTATGTGATCAAGGATACAGTGTAAACTTTACAAAAACTGAATGCATAGTGACTAACAAAGAGCAAAAAGTTATCATGAAAGGTGCAAGGTCTAAAGACAACTGTTACATGTGGGAGCCACTAGACTTCAGCCCCACTTCAACTTGTTCTCTAGCTAGAGAAGAAGAAGTAAAACTATGGCACCAAAGGCTAGGTCATCTTCATTTCAGAGGCATAAAGAAGATCATATCTATGGATGCTGTAAGAGGTATCCCTAAACTGAAGATTGATGATGGCAAAATCTGTGGTGAATGTCAAATAGGCAAACAAACCAAGATGTCCCATCCAAAGCTCCAACATCTGACAACTTCCAAAGTTTTGGAATTGTTACATATGGATCTCATGGGACCTATGCAAGTTGAAAGCCTTGGTGGTAAGAGGTATGCATATGTGGTGGTTGATGACTTTTCAAGATATACATGGATAAATTTCATTAAAGAAAAGTCAGATGTCTTTGATGTATTCAAGGAATTATGTCAAAGATTACAAAGGGAAAAATCCAGCTGTGTGATCAGAATTAGAAGTGATCATGGAAAGGAATTTGAGAATCAAAAATTCTTAGATTTCTGCTCTTCAGAAGGAATCAATCATGAATACTCTTCTCCTATCACTCCTCAACAGAATGGGATTGTTGAGAGAAAAAATAGAACTATTCAAGAATCTGCAAGAGCTATGATACATGCTAAAAAGCTACCTCTGTATTTCTGGGCTGAAGCCATGAACACTGCCTGCTATATCCATAACAGAGTTACCTTGAGAAAAGGAACTTTGTCCACAATATATGAAGTCTGGAAGGGCAGAAAACCCACTGTTAAGTATTTTCATGTATTTGGAAGTAAATGCTATATTCTGGCAGATAGAGAGCAAAGGAGAAAAATGGATCCTAAAAGTGATGAAGGAATTTTCCTTGGATACTCTATAAACAGCAGAGCATATAGAGTATTTAACTACAGAACAAATGTTATCATGGAGTCCATAAATGTGATAATTGATGATGCTCCTACAGATGTCCCAGAAGATGTTGGAACATCTGCTGATATCAAGGTTGAAGCTGAAGAAAAGAATGATCAATATAACTTCACTCAAAATGATACAAGGTCAGAAGATTCAAGCAAACCTCCCTCCATCAGAATACAGAAGGATCATCCCAAAGATTTAATAATTGGTGATCCCAACAGAGGTGTGAGCACTAGATCAAGAGAAGTGATTTCAGGTTCTTGTTTTGTTTCCAAAATAGAACCTAAAAATGTCAAGGAAGCTCTCACTGATGAATACTGGATTTGTGCTATGCAAGAGGAATTAGGTCAATTCACAAGGAATGAAGTGTGGAATCTTGTACCTAGACCTGATGACATAAATGTGATTGGTACAAAATGGGTGTATAAGAACAAGTCAAATGAACAAGGAATTGTTACAAAGAACAAAGCTAGACTTGTGGCTCAAGGATACACTCAAATTGAAGGAGTAGACTTTGATGAAACCTTTGCACCAGTAGCAAGGCTTGAATCAATAAGACTACTGTTGGGAATTGCTTGTATCTTAAAGTTCAAGCTATTTCAAATGGATGTGAAAAGTGCCTTTCTTAATGGTTATCTTAATGAGGAGGTATATGTAGAACAGCCTAAAGGATTTGTTGATCCAAGCTGTCCAAATCATGTATACAAACTCAAGAAAGCACTTTATGGTCTGAAGCAAGCTCCAAGGGCATGGTATGAAAGACTTACCACATTTCTTATCAAGCAAGGATACAGAAAAGGTGGGATTGATAAAACCCTGTTTGTTAAAGATGAAGAAGGTAATGTCATGATTGCACAAATATATGTGGATGACATTGTGTTTGGTGGGATGTCTGATAAGATGGTCAAACATTTTGTCAAGCAGATGGAAGCTGAATTTGAAATGAGTCTAGTAGGTGAATTAACTTATTTTCTTGGTCTGCAAGTTAAGCAAATGGAAGACTCAATGTTCATCTCACAAAGCAAGTACTCCAAGAACATAGTGAAGAAATTTGGAATGGAAAATGCTTCTCATAAAAGAACTCCTGCTCCTACACATTTAAAGCTGACTAAAGATGAGAAGGGTGAGAATGTAGATCATAGTTTATATAGAAGCATGATTGGGAGCTTGTTATACTTGACTGCTAGCAGACCAGACATTGCATTTGCAGTAGGAGTTTGTGCAAGATATCAAGCTGATCCAAAAGTCAGTCATCTCAATCAAGTCAAGAGAATCCTTAAATATGTTAATGGTACTTGTGACTATGGCATAATGTACTTTCATGGTTGCAAACCTATTCTCACTGGCTTCTGTGATGCTGATTGGGCAGGAAGTGCTGATGACAGAAAAAGCACTTCAGGAGGATGCTTCTTTCTAGGAAACAATCTGATTTCTTGGTTCAGTAAGAAACAGAATTGTGTATCTTTATCTACAGCTGAAGCTAAATACATAGCAGCAGGTAGCAGTTGTTCTCAGTTGGTTTGGATGAAGCAGATGCTCACTGAGTACAATGTCCCACAGGATGTCATGACATTGTACTGTGATAACTTAAGTGCAATCAACATATCTAAAAATCCTATTCAACATAGCAGGACAAAGCATATTGATATCAGACATCATTTCATCAGAGATCTTGTAGAAGAGAAGGTGATTTCATTGGAGCATGTTGCTACAGATCTGCAATTAGCTGATATCTTTACCAAAGCATTGGATGCTACACAATTTGAGAACTTAAGGGGCAAACTTGGAATATGTTTATGTGATATTTAGCAGTTAATGAGATGTGCCAACATGTCATATGACATTGCATGGCATAAGTTCCAGATGGCAAAGCTAGTCTGGACTAGATTCTTGGGAATTTCATTCCTAATCATTTGGACTGTAACGGCTACTTATTTAGTAATTCCTTATAAGCAGCTATCAAGAGTCTCATCACATCATCACAAGCGAATCACATTAACTAGTAATCCTTCAGAAATCTTAACTCCTAAAGCTGCACATTCATCTTCCTCAACAATGTCTCAAAACCCTAAAACAGCTGAAGAAGTTCTCAACCAGGAAGACGTGGTTCATGCCACTCCTATTTCTATGGTGCCAATGCAATCAACACCATTAGACGAGCTCAAGGGAAATGCCTCTCACACTAAGAAGGCAAGAACACCAAAAAGAGGTAAAGATCAAATCAGAAGCAAAGCTAAAGAAATTCCTTCACATGTTAAATACTCCAAATATGTTGATGATTCCATCAAGGAGATTGTCAACCAAGTTTTCTCTGAACAAAGAGTAGTGAAAGGAATCTCTGTTCCCTTGAACACCATTCCTGCACCTCAAGAAGAACCTGCTCAAGATACAAAGAACACTGCTGCAGAACAAGATGTCCCAACGGATGTTGGAACATATGCAGATGAGAAAGCAAACTCATCTGATGCTGATACTGAACAGACTGAGGACAAGAAAGAGGTCTCAAGTGAAAGTGATAAAGAAGTTTCTGTGGAACAGGCTAAAGAATCAAATGAAGATCAAATTTCTGCTGATCAACAAGCTGATGAGGAGTCTGCTCAATCTCCTCCAGTAGTCAATCTGGAGCAGGACTCTGATGCAGAAATCATAGCATTTGTCAAACCCAGCATAGCCAAAAGGCTAAGGTCCAGGAAAGGAAAGATGCAAGATGAACCTGTCATTCCTGAGAAGAAGAAGGCTAGTCCAAAGAAAGGCAAGGCTAAAGCCACTTTTGGTCCAGCAAAACCATGGAGCAAGGTTCAAACTCAGAAGAGAAAAGCTGCAACACCATCAGATTCAGATGTTGGATCAGATGTCCCAACATCTCCTCCCAAGAAGAAACCAGCACCAGCTAGAGCTTCAACTGTTGTTCCAGAAGCTCCCTTGGACAATATATCCTTCCATCATGTCTCCAGTGTCAACAGATGGAAATATGTGTACCAAAGAAGGGTTGCTTTGGAAAGAGAACTAAGCAGCAATGCACTTGAGTGCACAGAACTCATTGACCTAATCTCTGCTGCAGGACTATTCAAGACAGTCTCAGAGTTCTCTCCCTGTTATGAACTTCTTGTCAAAGAGTTCATTGTGAATCTTCAGGAGGATTGCTCAAATGGTAAGTCTTCTGAGTTTAGAAAAGTTTTTGTTAGAGGTAAATGTGTACAGTTTTCTCCTCAAATCATCAATGAGTATCTAGAAAGAGAAACATATGGACCCAATGAGCTAGGGAAAACAGATAATCAAATCTGTAAGGTGATCACTGCAAATCAGGTCAAAGCTTGGCCTGTGAAGGGAAAGCTCTCTGTGAGCATGCTTACTAGAAAGTATGCCATGCTTAACAGGATTGGAACTGCAAACTGGGTGCCTACCAACCACACTTCATCAATCTCAACTGGTCTGGCCAGATTCATCTTTGCTGTGGGGACTCAAACCAAGATGGATTATGGAGAATATATTTTTGATCAGACTATGAAGCATGCCATCTCTACTGCAACAAAGCTACCAATAGCTTTTCCATCATTGCTGTGTGGTATTGTTCTAAGTCAATACCCTGGAATTTTAACTGAGAAGGACATTGTCTGCAAGAGAGAGAGCCCCCTGGCTTTTCATTACAAATTATTCCTAAGTCACCATGCTGCAGATGTTGAAGCACCTTCTGGGACATCTGCTGGTCCCTCCACTGCTAAGAATCCAATCTCTAAGAGGGCCTTGATTGCTGAGCTAAAGTGCACCTGCAAAGAGCTTGAAGCTAGAAAGCAGAAGCTTGAGGAAATAATTCAAAGGTTGGAGAATGAAGAAGATCTGAAAGCAAACTCTGATGAAGACAGTGCTGCTGATGAAGAAACAGAAGCTGATGAAGAGACAGAAGTTGAGGAGGGAACTGAGAGAGATGATTCTGAGTGATCAAATGTATGTGAGGCAAATGTAATGACAGCAATGTAATGACTGAAATAGTGTCTTTGGCCCCTAATTTTGTGTCTACCAAGGGGGAGAACAACATCAAATTACAACATCAAATGTAATTGCTGTTTAAATTCTGTTTGTTTGCTTCTGAACTGAATAAGTTTTTCTGTTGGAACAAGACTGGATAAAGACAGGACACATGTATGTTTGAGGGGGAGTAATCTCAAATAAAAATCAACAGAAAAGTAATGATATACTCTGATAAAAAGAACTTCTGCTGCACTCTGAAAACCAGGAAAGATGTTAGCCAAAAATTAGCCAAAGGGGGAGTTTGTAGATGTTTAAGAATTGGCAGAATTTTTGACCAAACAAGAAATGTTAAATTCAGTTCAGAATGTCCTATCAGATGTTGGGACATTATCAAACAGAGTATGTGAATTTATTTCAGGATGTCTCATCAGATGTTGGGACATTGTGTGAATAAATTAAGTTCAGTTTTTCAGGATGTCCCAACAGATGTTGAGACATCTCAGACCTGCTACCAGAATTAATTATTGATTAACAGATCAGAGATATTTAAGGAGAACTATCTGGAATTAATTAATGCTGGATAAAAACAGAACAAGGCGCATCTGTAGGGAGTTTTAAATTGAAGATTCAGATTAAAACAGAAGACCTAATGCACCTAGAATATAGGAGGTAACAAACCCTAAATTCAAGGTGACAGTTGCTGCACATTAGGGCTGGATCATTCTACAGAAAGCCCAAAATTCAGATACCTATTTAATCAACAGAAACTCATAGAATTGAGTACGAATTTCAGAAGACTAAATAGGGTGTCTAGTGTTTTAATAGCAGGTTGTTTTTATGTACCACTTTATGAGCTTTTAAGCAAAAGTGCATTTGTGACTTGATTGAAACTGTGAAGTAAGATCAAGCTGTATTGTTTGAAGGATGTCTTCAATTTCTGTAAACTTGTAAACTTGATCACTGGGTGATTGAGGGGGAGTGAGTAGGGTACTCTTATCTAAGTGAGTCTTAGGTAGAAATTGCATTGGGTAAGTATTAAGTGATAGATTAAACAGGGTGGTTTAAGTCTAGAATTAATATTACTAATAGTGGATTTCCTCCTGGCTTGGTAGCCTCCAGATGTAGGTGTGGTTATACACTGAACTGGGTTAACAAACTTCTGTGTTGTTTATTTTTCCTGCTGTTTAAGTTTTGGTTAAATGTCCTATTAAGTGTTGGAACATCTCTTAGGACATCTCATTACAGAATTTCACTTGGTACACATGATCCTTATAACATCTTAAGAACATTATAAACAAGAATGGCCCAAATTTTTTGGAGTTAAGGCCTCTGAAACCAAAACCCTAATTTTGGTCATCTGTGAGTGAAAACCCTAGCTCTGCTTCCATGCCTTGCTAGTTCTTGTGATCTCTTGACTTCCATGAACTTTGACGGACATAATATGATGATAGAACACACATGGACTCTCTTGGTAAGCTTTGAGGCCTTTGGGATGGCTCAGATGGAGCTTGGATTGCTCAGATCACAAACCCTAGATGCATATGAACTTGAACTATGCAGATGAATCAAAAAAATGTAATATGAGGTGGTATGCTCATGTTTATGCAAAAATGAAAGATCACAAGCCATGGTGTGATATGAAGTGAGGGAAAATTTGGGGTGTTTACACATATCAGATTGTATTACCACTGTCACTTGCAAATTTGCATGATATGTTTCATGTGTCACAGTTGAGGAAATATATTACAGATATGTCGCATGTGATTCAGATGGATGACGTTAGAGTAAGAGATAATTTGAATGTGGAGGTTTCATCAGTGTGAATAAATGGTAGATAAATGAAGCGATTAATAGGTAAAGAGATTGCATTGGTGAATGTATTGTGGGGTGGGTCAACTAGTGATAGTTGGACTTAGGAACGAGAGTATCAAATAAAGGAATTGTATCCGATGCTGTTTGCTTCAAGTATATTTTTGAGGACGAAAATTCTTAAGTGGGGGAGAGTTGTAACACCCCAGAGTCGATTTTTAATTTAATTGATGTGTTTTCTTGTGAAATTTGATGTTTATGATGTTATTTGATGTTTTGTGGAGTTTTGGGGTTGGCCTAATATATTATGAATATTAGAAATATTAAGTTTAATGGGTTTAGTTTATTAATTAAGATTAAATTAAATAATATAAGAGGAATTTGAGGATAAAGGTAATGTGGTCTTTTGGTTGAGAATTAGTGAGGGTATTTTGGAGAAGGTCTATTGAGGTCTTAGGGGCAAGAGTGACAAAAAGAGTAAAAGGAGGAGAAAAGCTCCTGAGGAAGGAAAAGCTAGGGCAAGAGGTTTGAATTTTCGCAAGGATTAACGAAGGAATTAAGGAACCTAAGGTATGAGGAGTATTTTCCTTTCGGTATTATAATATGGGAATAGAATTGGGGGTCTTGTGGTGTAGTTTTAGGGTATAGGGTTTTGATTGATGATTTTATGTTTTGATGATGATTACATGATAATTGATGAATATAATGATGTTAGATGATGTATTTGATGTTATGGTAAAGAATGTTGATGTTATATGTGATTTTGCCGCTATGATGATGTGAAAAGTGGGTTTTTTGTTGAGTTTATCGTAGAAGAGGAATTCTAAAATTCGTAGAGAAATTTGCAGAATTCGCGAATCTCACTTAGCGAGCTACAACTCACTTAGCGAGCACAAACAGGAAGTTGGGCGCTTAGTGAGCAAGATTCCTCGCTTAGCGAGCCCTAGAAAGTTTGAAACATGATTTTTGTGTGTGTTCCAAATACTGTTTTCTTGAGGTGGTTTAGGTCTTAGGATGCTATGATGTTATAGAATTTTTATATGATGTGTTTTGGTGATTCACGAGGAGAATTAATGATTATGTGATGTATGTGTTTATTTGATTTTCCTTGAGTTATGAAATCTGAGTATATGATGTAGAAAAAATGATGTTGGATAAGTGTGTAGCATGATATTCTAAAAGTATGCAATATGATGGTATGAATGAGTATGAAGAATGATGATTAATAATGAATGCGGATGCAATTTTATGATGTTATGAGGATGATGTGTGTATAATTGTATCTTGCATTCATGACATTGAATTATGAGGGGACTTCGGTCCAATTGGTAGCTTCAATCACATTTTGCGGATTAAAGTGATATGATGTTATGATGTGCTCCCTTAGGGGAGGGTTGATGGCCCAGTGTCCATCCATGAGGATGTTTTGGTACCACATGCATTATTAAGAGGTTGCATATCATCCTAAATGTAAACACCCCAAATTTGCCCTCACCCATTCACACCATGGCTTGTAATCATCTCATATGCATAAACACAACCACATCATCTCATATCTCATTTTTGATTCACTGCATAGTTTCTAAGTCATCTGCACCTAGGGTTTGTGATCTGAGCAATCCAAGAGCATCTTGAGCCATTCCAAAGGCCACCAATCAACTTAAAGGGGTCCATGTGTGTTCCTACATCATATTCTATCTCCTCAAAGTCAAAATTGCAGAGGAATCACAAGAACTAGGGTTTGAGTGGATGCAGGGCCAGCTTGAACTACACAGTTGACTGAAAATTAGGGTTTTGGTTTCAGAGGCCATAACCCCAATTATTTTGGTCATTCTTGTTTCCATTGGTCTCTATATGGTATAGGGAGTATGCATATCAATTTTCATGAAGAAATTCCATGGGGAAGTCATCTGATCAAGGGTTGACTTTTCAGACAAGTCAGTGCAAAATCAGGGCATCTGAGGCCCCCAATGACCCAACCAATGGGTGATCTTCATCATTTTGAGTGTGTATGGTCTTTATTTGATCATGGAAGAAGATTGAAGTTCATAAAAATCAAGAATTTAGGGTTTTTGCAAATGTTGACTTTTTGGGCATAGTTGACTTTTTCAAGAATGCACCATTTTAGGTCAATTTTCAAGCCTTGATTCATGATCCAAAAATGCTTCAAATGGAAAAACTTTGGTCATGAAAGTTGTAGATCTCATCTTTCCCTTTTCAAAAAGTACAAGAACATGATCAAATTCTTCTTGGATCAAAAGTTATGACCATACAAAGTTGCCAAAAATCACTTATTTTCAAGATGTGCACTAAGTGGAAATTTTGCAAAACCTTGAATCAATGCATTAAGTGACCTCTAGTTCATCTCAAACCAGCATGTAAGCATTCTCTAAGTTACAAAAATCAGATTTGAACTAAGTTTGCCCAAGGTTTCATGTTTGGTTATGCAAAGGATCACATGTGAAACATAAGCCAACCAACTTGCAAAACACTCATGATCACTTCTTACAACTTGTGAACTTGGATGCTGACCTTGCTGGCTCACTCACCTCCCCCATGCTGCGCAGCCCCTAGGCCTTGTACCAAGCTAGCACTTCACCATGCTTGTCTTACACAATTTTTGACTTTTTGCAAAAGGTAACTTACCAATCAAAAAAAGCACAAGTCACATCAACTGACCAATGAGAGAGAGTTATGTGGACAATTTGCAAGCTAAACATAACAAGAACAAAGGCTGAAGCATTCACATTCATCACATTCACAAAAACTCACCTCATTGCAAGTTCCTTCGAAATTCTGTCCACAGCCATAAAACACTCAAACTCTCATCATCATTCAACTCACCACATCTCATAGACAAGAAACCATCAAAGCTCAAGCCTGAATCAAGCCTGAAAACTCCATTGCCATTATTCACCTCAAGCTGCAGATCCTATCGAATCTCTCTCCACAAGCCACAAACATACCAACCAACACCACAAACTTTCTCAACACACTTCATAGATCACAAACAACTCCTGTTCACAGCCTGAAGGTGCCAAAATCATCATGACCATTGTTGACTGAACTGAAGCAGTTCCATTCGAATCTCTTTCTCCAGCCAACACAAACTCATTTTGAGCATTCAAACACATTTGGGGGATCAAGTAGAGCAGCTTGCATCAAAGGAAGTGGCCAGAAAGTTCCTAAACTGAAAGCTCCAAATCTCAGGTAGCTCGAGATTAATTTTTCCAGAAATGTTTTTTTATGTTACAAACTTGTTCTTCATGATGCACTGATCATTCTGGTACCTTTAGTTTTTGAAATGGTTTTGTTTTGAGCATTTAATTTGTGTTTGAAGCTCACGAACCCTAGAAATCGTTTGCTTCGATTCAGGTGATTTAGGAACTTTAAATTTGTTTTGAGAGAGGGGTTTGGTTCGTGAGAGGATGAGGATCATTTCCATGATCTTGGTTTTCATTTTTGGTACGTATTGAGAGGTTTTGAGATTTTCAGGTGAGCTTCTGGCCGGAGAAGACGACCGGAAGTCTTCTCCGGCCACCTGAGAGTGTTTATGCCCTAATTATGTAATTAAGTCAAGTTTGAATTCTGAGCGTTGATGAGCGTTGACCTGTTGACTTCCCTCCAGTTTGAATGGCCCAGATGCGCCTGATTAGCCCTAATTCTTCATTTAGTTTTAATTAATTGTAATTAGCTCAGATGCAACCTGGACCCTTAGATCACGCGCCAGTCAACCAGTTCAAATCCTGGGCGCATCCTGGCCCTCCATCCCTCTGACTTTTTATTTTATTTGTTTTAATTCATTTTTATTTCAATTAACTTGCACATTTAATTTAAAATAGCAAAAAATCCTTAAAAATTATGAAACTTTTTCTTTAAAGTTTTATTAATTTTTTAAGACCCAAAAATATTTTTATTTTTATTTTTTAGCATTAAAAAGTATTTTTAAATATTTAAAAGTTTATTTTTAATTGATTAATGAAAATTAATTTATTAAAAATACTTTTAGGTATTTAAAAATCACAAAAAAATTCATGAAATGTTCTAAGACATTTAGAAACATTGTCCAACCTTCAAACCAAATTTCTTTTTGATCTTGATGCTTTTTTAAGAATTTTTCATGGGATTAAATCATATTTTGTGCATTATTTTGATCACAAGTTTAAAAATTCATTTCTGCCTATTGGTGAAGGTTGAGACATTGATTCTTTTTGCATTGTTTTCCATTTGACATGTATTTTCAAGGATAAAAAGGCCATGATTTGATCTTGCATTTTCTAATTGATTGGCATTTCTTTTGTTAAGAACCCTAAAAAACCCTAATAACTTGCAAAAATTCATAACTTGAGTTTGGTTGAGAGTTGAGAGCTCCCCTTTGGGCAGTGGTTCATCATAGGCCTAGGGTTTCTTTGGGTACCATTTTCCATTTTTTTATCATGAGGTTTGCTTCTGTTTTGGGTTTGTGCTTGATGTTTGATCCATAAACCCTAATTTGAACTTTCATTTGCATCCCTCTTGCACTTCCTTGCATAACATGATGTGTCTTTGCATTTTGTGCATGTTTATGATCCATTTGACATCATAAGACATGTAGGAAGCATCATTGATCATTGCATTACATATTTGCCATGTCATTTGTCTTGTATGATTCATAACTTTTCATGCTTGTTCATGCTCCTTAACTTGCATCATTTGCATTCATAATCTTGTATGAGCATCTCCATTGTCCTGCCTCATGTTTGCAGCACCTCATAACATCATAATCATCATCAACATGCTTCTGGTTTGGTCTAGCATCATGCCATTTTACTTCATCTTGCATTGCATTGCATTTCTTTCTAACTTTTCAGGTGGTAAGTAAACTTGAGAAGTGGATTTGCCTTCACTTCTCATAACTTTTCTTTTCATCTCTCTTGCATCCATTGCTGCATTTCTATTTGTGTTTGAGATTGAGCTTGCTCATTCTTGTTCTTCCCACTTTCTTTCTTCAAGTGACTTGACTTCTTGAATGGAGCAAGTCACTTTGCTTCTCTTGATCTTATTCATCTGCTTCCTGGTGGCTCCTGTGAAGATTGTTCTTAAAAACCTCACAAACCATAGGAACAACCAAGCATGTCAATGAATTAGGGTTTTGATTAGTCTCCCCCATAGTTTTTACCTTTGTGTCTCCCTTTGAGTCTTCTCTTCTCATCTCATAATCAGAGACTAAACCCTAAAGGCTTTAAAACTTTGTGATTAGGGTTATGCCTGCATCCTTCTCTTAGGATGGAGTGTATAACTTTAATCCTAAGTGTTAAACCCTTAAGGTGTTTAAATCTCTTAATCAATTCATTTAATAAGTATCAAGACATCACACTTGTAACTTGGGCCTTGCATTAGGGTTCTAATTCTTCCTTGATTGGTTAAGAAGGACTAACCCTAGTGTTAATGGACAAGTCCCCCTCAAGTTGTCTTACAAACCATAAAAAACACTTCATCATCATACCATTAAATAAAATCCACTTAATAAAGGCTTGTTTTGTCATGGGTTTAATCCCTAATCATGGATTAAGTTGAGGAGTTTTTCCCAACTTAAACATTCTCATCTATTATCCTTCTTTTAGGATGGTGTAATGAGTCTGTTTAATCCTTGATTATGGCTTAACCTCATTACTCAACACTAAACAAAAAATCACAAAAACATCTAAATAATCACAAGTAGGTTAATGATCTTAATCCTACACCAAAGGTGATTAAGTGTGAGAATCTGACTTCACACTTAAGGTATTCTCATTACCCCTAATCAGAGGGAAGATGTGATGAGTTTACTAAATCCATTGGTTTAGGCCTAAGCTCATTATCCTATGACAAACTTCAAAAAAGCAATAAAAGACTGAAAACTCAAAAACAAGCAATAATCGTCTCCTCCGGGATTCTTTTCTCATCACCTTCATTCACAAACGAGAACTTGCTTCTTCCGTCTAATGCAAGATAGTTAGCACCTGAGCCAGACAGGTCTTACACTTGAGCATGGACAAGTAGGCAGTTCATCAGTCAATTCATTTTTCAGTCTCTTTGGGTCGAACTACGGTGTTCTGACTTCCTCATTGCACGAGAGGATACGTAGGCATAACTTAACGGTTATCGAACAAAAGTCTCTGTATATCCCCCCTCTTTCCAGCTTCATTCTTTTAGCCTCATGATCTTGAGCATACTCTTTCCTTACACTGACACTTCACCTATGCACTTTCACTTCCTTACACTGACACCTGTACACTTTGTTTTCCAGCTGTTTACACACAGATTGCACTGACACTACCCCTTTAAAACACAAATCTTTTAAGCGTGGATCCCGTCGAGTACGACGGACAATCTGGGTGCTAATACCTTCCCAGGTTGTAACCAACCCCCTTTCTCAGTCTCTCTGGTTCGCAAACCGTCTTATCCGTATCTTTCTAGGTCTATGCAGCATTGCCTTTCCTCCGGGATAAAAATGCCTAGCTGGCGACTCTATTCATCTCCAGTGAGTTCACGGCTGTGTGTTCTCACTGTTCCCTTCGCCGACCGTTCGCGTCTGTACCTTCACCTGACCCTGTGTCACTTGTCGGGAGCGACAGCTTGGCGACTCTGCTGGGGAACCCTTATACTGCAACCAGGGCTTCTGGTTCTTTTTGTGGGTTCCTCCTAGCGCTTGTTTGAGTTGTGTTTACTGGGGTGTTATGTGCTTATTTGTGTTTGTATATTTGTATTTTGTTTATTGCTTTATGTACAGTTGATTTATTGCTTTCTTTATAGCTTTATATTTTTCATACTGTCATACTGTGCTGGCTGGATCTGGTTTTTCTTTGGTGGGTGGGTGTTCCATTGAGAGTTAAGGTCCTATACCTGGGACCTGAGTGACACCTAGGCTAGAGTGAATCATATTCTTTCCCATTCCATTTCGGTCTGGTGCGGGAATATGAAACACGGTTCAGATATGGGTTTCTTCTTGAGAACTCTGTGTTGCAGATTTCCTGCAATGCTAGGGCTATCTGGGAAGCTTGCTAAGTCTGGATGACCTTTTAGTATTGACCTTCAGAAACTGAGGTGAATTAGAGGAGGAATTGTTATGGTTATTGTAAACACTGTACCTCCGGGTTAGAAGTGTTTACACTTCTCATAACTGATCCAAGTCTGAGGATCCTTGTTTTAGATCATCACCTGTGAGGGGGTTGGGCTGTTTACAGGTTTGCAGGTACCTTGACCTCAGAATACCCTGTTACTTTGTTAAGAATGCTCCATGTTGGACAGTTCTTGTGATTCTAAACCCTGGACTTGTGGCTCTTTATTTGAGTCCCCCACCCTGGTTACTGGATTTATAGACCTCCATCAGGAATTCTTGAACACACATGGATCTATACCAAGGCAGTTAATCAGATCCAGCTCAGTCACAAACCCTTGCATATCATCTGCATACATACTCATTGCATCATATTAACATTTGCTTATTTGTGTTTCAGGGTATCCACCTTCATCTGGTTTTGGTTTTGACCCCATCTGCAGTTTTGACCTGTCTCCACCAGCATCTTGCTCCAGCTTGTCAGCCATATACTTCAGTTACTTGCACCAGCCTATCAGTGGCTCACTCCTCAGCATCTCCATCAACACTTATTCTACTCAGTCTTCAGCATCATGGCTCCAAAGAAAAGCAACATCACCTATCATTTCTTCCAACCAGACCTATCAGACATCAGGAGGATCCAAACCCTGATCACTCCAGAGCACATACCTCTGTTCAGAGAACATTATGGGGATATACTGGACATGGTTATGGATCTGGACCCTTCACAGAGGAGCCTCATCCACACTTGCATTCAGTTCTATGATCCCCCGTTGAGATGTTTCACCTTTCAAGACTTTCAGTTGGGTCCTCTTCTGGAAGAATACTCATATTTGGTTGGTTTGCCCATCAAAAGGAAAATCCCATTCAACCCTGAAATGGTCTTTCCCAGCAATGGAGAGATAGCAAAAGCTTTGCACCTGGAGCCTGTTTTGATTGAACAGCATATGACATCTAAAGCTGGGATCCCTGGTTTTCATCTTGACTTCCTGATTTCTCAAGCTAGTTTGAAGGCCTCCCTGGGAGAGTGGAAAGCTGTTTGTGCATTGTTGGCTTTAAGTGTATATGGAGTTGTGTTGTTTGCAGATGAGCCTCGTTTCATCAGCAAGAATGCAATCCATTTGTTCATCCTGAAGAACCCAGTGCCAACTTTACTGGGTGATCTCTATTACTCAGTGCATCAGAGAAATGAGAAGCAGAGGGGAAGACTAGTAAGGATTTGTGCTCCATTATTTCATGCTTGGCTTCTCAGACATCTACCCAGGACAGATGCATTTCTCAATCCTCATCAGCAAAGCAACTGGGCTAAGAGACTCACTGTCCTAACTTCAGCAGACATCAGATGGTGTACTCAGAGCACCAAGGGCAGAGACATGATCACAAGCTGTGGGCACTTTCCCAATGTGCCTTTGATAGGAGTTAAGGGAAGTATCAATTACAACCCTCTGCTGTTCAGAAGGCAATTAGGCTATGCACTGGTCCATGCTCCTAGGGAACAGGACTTGGTGGAGACCCTCTACTGTGAGAACAAGATTAGTTTGGCTGTTGTTAGGCAGGCTGCCTGGGCCTGGGATCATGTTCAAACTAAGGGAATTACCATTCTGGGTAAGTGCAATAATGTGGCATCAGTCCAATATTATGAGTGGTCCCATGCTAGGGCCCAATTCTCTGGAATGCCCTTTACCATAGAAGACACGCCTGAGTCATCTTCAGCACCACCCCCTGCCACTATCAGTCTGGAGGAGTTTGAAAGCCTGAAGGAAAGGAATGAGAAGTTAACTCAAGCCTTGCAGAAGACCCTCAGGGAGAGGAGTGAAGGTGTGAGAGAGATCGAGAGATTGGAGAAATTGAGGGTGGAACACTTGACCAAGATAGAGAAGTCTGGGGAGTATATCAACAAGTCTAAAGCTGGTGAGCAGATTCTGAAGAATGCTTGTAAAGAAGCCCAGTTCCAGAGAGCAAGAACAGACTTGTATTTGAAAGAGAGTCAGGCCAGGTGGGTCCGGATCACTGAGGCCCGTACTCTAGAAGACAAGAGAGTTTAGGACAAGATGGAGCAGATGGAGAAAGCCCTGGCAGCAGCCCAGGAGGAAATATCAGAGCTGAAAATCAAAGCAGGATTGAAGAGGTCTAAGGACCAAAGTCAGAGCAAGAAATTGACTGCAGCTGTTGCAACAAGGAACCTTCTCATCAGAAGCCTCACGGAGCATCCGGCTGATCCTGTGACCGAAGCACTTCTTAAGGAAGTTCGTGAGGATGAGTTTGGCCTTGGAGTTTGATCATTTGCTTGTTGTTGTTCCTTTTCCGTGTACTTTTGCTTTTGTGATGTATTTTGGCCCCTTTTGAGGTTTTGTGTTGTAAAATGAACAAATTGTATTATTTCACCTTTGTAATATATTTGTGTTAGTTTCCATCTGGGTTCACATCAAAAGCAACTTCAACAGCATCATCTTCAAGGGTCTGGAAGGGTCAAAACTGAAGGCCAAACCGGATACCTTGAGAACAAATAAGCATAACTGCATTGCATGCTAACCCTTTTGTTTGTTTTGTAGGTTTTTGTTTTATTGTTACTAACCTCTGTTGTGAATCTCAGGAATTATTGCTCGCCGCCGGGTATTTCCTCTCAACAGGCCTCACAGGTATCCAACTAGAAACAACCTTCCGGGAATTCAGATGGATCAAGTTCAACAAGATCTTGCTGATGTCAGAAATCAGCTAGCCAATGAAAGATTGGAGATGAGAACACAGATGACGCAGTTCATGGAGGTTATGAACAACATGGCTCAGAGTCAGGAGAGACTGAGGGCCATGGTGGAGAGGCAAAATCAAGAGGAGCCTCATGTAGGAACTGCAGGCACCAGTAATAATGAAAGGGTGCAACCACATGTGAATCCCCCTGTGTTTGGTCCACATCTACATCCTGAGGTTAACATCCCTGCAAATGTTCAAGGAACAGCCACCGCAGCCAGAGTACTTCAAGAGGATCCTCAGGAGGACCAATTTACAGTAATGGGTGCTGGAGAGGATGCTTATGATAGGAGATTGGATGAAATAGCTGAGAAGTTAAGGTCCCTAGAATCTCAGAACTCTTTGGGCTTCGACGTCATGGACATGGGGCTGGTAGACGGGGTTAGGATTCCCCACAAGTTCAAGCCTCCATGTTTCGAGAAGTATAATGGGACTTCATGCCCCCGGACTCATCTGCAATCATTTCTGGGAAGGCTGAAGGCCTATACAATGGATGAGAAACTTTGGATGTTCTACTTTGAAGATAGCTTGACCGGAGCGTCGAGGGAATGGTATTCCCACTTGACAAGGGCAACTGTAAGATGCTGGAAGGACCTGGCAGAAGCCTTCATCCGACAATATCAATACAACTTAGACATGGCACCCAACAGGACTCTCCTAATGGGAATGTCACAGTCGTCAAGGGAAAGTTTCCGAGAATACGCCCAAAGGTGGAGGCAACTGGCTGCTGCTGTTCAACCACCAATGTCTGAGAGAGAAATGGCAGACATGTTTATGAACACTCTTCAGGGGACGTATATTGACAGGTTGGCTGCTTTCTCTTCCACTAGCTTCGCAGATGTTGTCATAGCTGGGGAGAGAATTGAAAGCCTGTTAAAGATGGGTAAGATATCTGATAATGGTGCAAGCTCGTCCAGTGGTACAAGAAAGCCTTTTGCAGGCCCGAGAAGAACTGGCGAAACCAATGCCATTCACACCAACAGGGGTAGGCCCCAATATGTTCCAAGGACAATAGCAGCAGTCACAATCCCTGCTCCAGCTCATCCACAGCCAGTCTATCAACCTCCTCAACAAAATTTCCAACAACAACCTCAGTATCATCAGAATCAATATCCTCCAAGAAACAACTACAACAACAACAACTCCAACAACAACAATCAACAGAGGCCATTCCAACAAAGGCCATCCCAAGCTAACCGAGTGATCGACCCAATTCCAATGCCGTATGCTGTTTTGCTGCCACAGCTTCTGAAACTCAACCTAGTTGAGCTAAGAACGTTGGCACCTCCGGATCCCAACAGTTTACCAAGAAACTATGACTCCAATGCTAGGTGTGCTTTCCATTCAAATGCACCTGGTCACAGTACAGAAAAATGCAGGGCTCTGCATATGAAGGTACAAGACTTGGTAGACTCCAAGGCTCTGAATTTTGCACCGCCGCCCAATGTCAATAAAAACCCAATGCCAAACCATGGTGGTCCTCGAATTAATGCTATTGAAGAAGACCAACCATCTTATTTGATAACTAGTGTGGATCAGATCAGGACACCATTGGTGGAAATCAAAGCTCAACTCCGTGAAAACAACATATTTCCAGGGTGTGAACTAGGGTGCCCCTACTGCAATATTTCATGGAATGGGTGCGAAGACCTGAGGAATGGCATTGACGGCCTTATTCAGAGTGGCCTACTACAGATCACTACATCATTTCCGGCAAATCAAGCAACTTCATCAACAACGGTTTCAGACCCTCCTACAACTGCAGCAACTAATGCTCCCAACAATCCATCAGCACCATCAACAAGTACTTCACCTGTCCTTCCGAACGATCAGTTTTCAACAGTTTCTCCTGCTACAACTTCAGCTTCATTCCATTTCGAATCTCCATCAACAACAACAACAGTCCTTCCAACAATACCTCCTACAACACCAGCAATCAATCATGAAGATGTCTCTACTGTTACCATATTCTACGATCCTGAAAATAATTCCGCCTACCATTCAGAAGGTGCTGCTCCCACCAGAGCACCAGTTACAATCTTTTATGATCCACAAACAATAACAGTCCCTTCAGCAGCAGCAATCAGTCCGGTCACTGTCACGGTGCCTGGACCAGTACCATATGAAAGCAATAGGGCCATCCCTTGGCACTATGGCTCTGACGTGTACTGTGAAGGAAAAAGAATCACTCTTGAAACATCAGCACCTGCACCACAAGTAGATAATGTGGGGGGAGGCGGAGGCTTCACTCGAAGCGGACGTCTCTTCGCCTCACAAGTTCAAAGACCCACAGCCGAAGCAGAAGCTGCTGCCAAGGCAAAGGGTAAAGGCCCGGTGCAGGAAGATTCAGTTACCAAAGAAGCCCTGAAAACTCCATTTGATCAGGAAGTTGATGAGTTTATGCGAATCATCAAAAAGAGTGATTACAAAGTTGTGGATCAGCTTCACCAGACGCCATCCAAAATCTCCATCCTCTCACTGCTTATGTGCTCCGAAGCCCATCGGAATGCATTACTTAAAGTCCTGCACGCAGCTTACGTGCCTGAGGAGATTACTGTCAACCAATTGGAAACCGTGGTTGGAAATGTTACTGCTAGTAATGGGCTAGGGTTTACCAATTCTGACTTGACAGCGGATGGCCGCAATCACAACAAAGCCTTGCACATAACCATGGAATGCAAAGGAGCTGTCCTTTCTCATGTGCTGGTGGACACAGGTTCTTCCCTGAATGTCTTACCAAAGAAGGCTCTGGTGAAGCTTGAATATGACGGATTGGCATTGAGACCCAGCAACCTGGTGGTACGGGCCTTTGATGGTTCGAAGAGATCGGTTCTGGGAGAGATTGAGCTGCCCGTGACAATTGGCCCGCAGACCTTTAAAACTATCTTTTATGTGATGGACATTCAGCCCGCCTACAGCTGTTTGTTGGGTAGACCCTGGATTCACGCCGCCGGCGCAATAACGTCTACCCTTCACCAAAAGTTAAAATTTGAGTGGGAAGGTCAAGTTGTCACAATCTGTGGAGAGGAGGACATTTTTGTCAGCCACCTGGCAACCTATAAGTACATTGAGATGGATGGGGAGATCCATGAAACAATGAGCCAGGGGTTTGAAGCTTTGAATGTGAATGAAGCGTCTGCTGTATCTGGTACTCCAATGTCATCTTACCAACAAGCCCGAAAGGTTGTTGAAGAAGGAACTGCCCTAGGCTGGGGCAAGGTTTTAGCTGTGGAGGAGAAGAAGGACAAATTTGGGTTGGGTTACAGACCAACTCAACATCAAGCGAAGGCTGCTGCAAAGCCAGGATTTGTCAGTGGGGGAATGCTTACCCCTGATGCTATCAACTGTCTGGAAGACGAGCTGGAAGAGGAGCGCAATCTGGAGAATTGGATTCGTCCGAAGATCCCGGGGAGCAGTGTCTCGAACTGGTCTTCCCAGGAAATTATAAGAGTTACTCAAGCAGAGTAATTATTATTTCCTGTATTTTTATAGCATGCATCCAAGTCTTGCATCTTGCCCAAGATGACAAGACTCATTTTGTAACCAGGGCCATCTGTACTTTTGTGCAAACAAGATTAAATTAATGAAATATCAGACAATCTTTTTGCAAACGAGTCCTTTTCTTTTATGCTCACTGTTTTTTCCATTTTTCTTTTTGTACAAAAATAAATGGCGGTGTTTTCAAAATGATAACTTCATTTCACTTTTTCTAAAGCAAGATTAAAATCAATCACTAAAAGGAACCAACTTAACCCTTGCAGAGAGTGCCTTCCTGACAGCACCGACAACAGCACGGCTATGACATCGTATGACTTTGACAATCCAATCAATCAAGCTGATGAAGGGGTTGATGAAGAATATGAGCTTCCTGAAGAGCTAGCCAGGTTGTTGAGACAGGAGGAAAAGGTTATTACTCCTCACCAGGAGGAGATTGAAGTGATTAATCTTGGTACGGAAGAGAACGTGAAAGAAGTTAGAATCGGGGCCTGCCTGCAAGACTCAGTGAAGAGACAGCTGATAAATCTGCTTCAAGAGTATGTTGATGTGTTTGCTTGGTCGTATCAAGACATGCCAGGGTTGGATACAGACATTGTTGTGCACAAGCTGCCTCTGAGGGAAGAATGCCCACCGGTCAAGCAGAAGCTGCGCCGTACTCGTCCAGACATGGCTATGAAAATTAAGGAAGAGGTACAAAAGCAATGGGACGCCGGGTTCCTTGCTGTGACTAGCTATCCGCCGTGGGTTGCTAACATAGTACCTGTGCCTAAGAAGGACGGCAAAGTAAGGATGTGTGTTGATTACCGGGATCTGAACAGAGCCAGCCCGAAATATGATTTCCCATTACCTCACATTGACGTATTGGTGGATAATACGGCTCAGTTCTCGGTATTCTCCTTCATGGATGGATTCTCAGGATATAATCAGATCAAGATGTCACCTGAAGACATGGAGAAGACAACATTCATCACACCCTGGGGCACGTTCTGTTACAAAGTGATGCCATTCGGACTGAAGAATGCTGGTGCAACATATCAACGGGCTATGGTGACATTATTCCACGATATGATCCACAAGGAAATAGAATGCTATGTGGATGATATGATCGCCAAATCCCTTACAGAGGAAGATCACCTGGTAAATCTGCTCAAGTTATTCAAGCGTCTGAGGAAATACCAATTGAAGTTGAACCCCAACAAATGCACATTCGGGGTGCGATCCGGTAAGCTGCTGGGCTTTATTGTAAGCGAGAAAGGGATTGAGGTGGATCCTGATAAAGTCAAGGCTATTCAAGAAATGCCTGCACCGAAGACTGAGAAAGAAGTTCGAGGGTTCTTAGGTCGATTGAACTACATTTCAAGGTTCATATCTCACCTTACGGCTACCTGCGAACCCTTGTTCAAGTTGTTAAGAAAGGAACAGACGGTCAGGTGGAATGAAGACTGCCAGAAGGCTTTTGACAAGATCAAGGAGTACTTACAAGAACCTCCAATCCTCATGCCTCCAGTAGAAGGAAGACCTCTGATTATGTACTTGACAGTGTTAGAAGAGTCAATGGGGTGTGTGCTGGGCCAGCATGACGAGTCTGGTCGAAAAGAGTATGCAATATACTACCTAAGCAAAAAGTTTACCGACTGTGAACAGCGTTATTCACTGCTCGAGAAAACTTGCTGTGCTTTAGCGTGGGCTGCTCGCCGACTGAGGCAGTATATGTTGACCCACACTACCTTATTAATCTCAAAGATGGATCCAGTTAAGTACATTTTCGAGAAGCCAGCTCTTACCGGACGGGTTGCAAGATGGCAGATGATTCTCACAGAATATGACATACAGTACACATCTCAGAAAGCCATCAAGGGCAGTGTACTATCTGAATATCTTGCCGAGCAACCCATTGATGACTACCAGCCAATGAGGTTTGACTTCCCTGATGAAGACATCATGTTCATTAAAGCAAAAGATCACGAAGAGCCTATTCACACTGAAGGGCCTAACCCGGAAGAAGAATGGACTGTGATGTTTGATGGGGCTGTTAACATGAATGGCCGTGGTATTGGTGCAGTACTCATTACACCCAAAGGAGTTCACATGCCTTTCTCGGCAAGACTCACTTTCAACTGCACTAACAACGAAGCTGAATACGAAGCTTGCATTATGGGTCTTGAGGAAGCCATCGACCTCAGGATCAAAACATTGACCGTATTCGGAGATTCAGCTTTGGTAGTCAATCAAACCAACGGAAAATGGTACACACACCAAGATCATCTGATACCTTACAGGGACTACACAAGGAGGTTATTGACTTTCTTCACAACAGTCAAGCTTGAGTATATCCCTCGGGACGAGAATCAGTTTGCAGATGCTCTTGCTACTATTTCATCCATGATCAAAGTTCAAACGGTCAACTTTGTACCTCAGATTTCAGTATCAAGACTCGATAGACCAGCATATGTATTTGCAGCAGATGTTGTAAAAGATGACAAGCCTTGGTTCTACGACATTAAGCGCTTCTTGGAGGATCAGACATACCCACCTGGGGCATCTTCCAATGATAAGAAGACTTTGAGAAGGCTTGCTGGTAGTTTCTTCCTGAATGCTGATGGGTCTTTATACAAAAGGAACTTTGACATGGTACTCCTCAGATGTGTTGACAAGACGGAAGCAGATTTGCTAATGCATGAAGTGCACGAAGGCTCTTTTGGTACCCATGCTGGAGGGCATGCCATGGCTAAAAAGTTGTTAAGATCAGGCTATTACTGGATCACAATGGATGCAGACTGTTGTGCCTATGCCAGAAGGTGTCACAAATGCCAGATTTACGCAGATAAGGTGCATGTGCCTCCCAACCCTTTAAACATCATGTCTTCACCCTGGCCCTTTGCTATGTGGGGCATTGATATGATTGGCAAAATCGAGCCAACTGCTTCAAACGGCCACAGATTCATCCTGGTCGCCATTGACTATTTCACCAAGTGGGTTGAAGCAGCCTCGTATGCAAACGTTACAAGACAAGTGGTAGCCAGATTTCTGAAGAAAGATATCATCTGTCGATATGGAGTTCCCGAGCGAATCATTACTGATAATGGTTCCAATTTAAACAACAAAATGATGGCAGAACTGTGCCGGGACTTCAAGATCCAACATCACAATTCTTCTCCTTACAAGCCAAAGATGAACGGCGCTGTCGAGGCGGCAAATAAGAATATCAAGAAGATTGTGCAGAAGATGGTAATCACATACAAGGACTGGCATGAAATGCTACCATTTGCCTTGCATGGGTACCGCACATCAATCAGAACATCCACTGGGGCAACACCGTATCAGCTTGTGTATGGTATGGAAGCAGTCCTACCTGTTGAAGTTGAATTACCCTCCTTACGGGTATTGATGGATGTTAAACTGAGTGAAGCAGAATGGGTACGGTCCCGATACGAACAACTGAGTCTGATCGAAGAGAAAAGATTGGCTGCAATCTGCCATGGGCAGTTATATCAGAAGAGAATGAAGAAAGCCTTCGATCAGAAAGTCAGGCACCGAGAGTACCAAGTGGGAGATCTTGTGCTGAAGAGAATCCTCCCTCCTCATACGGACCACAGGGGCAAATGGACTCTGAATTATGAAGGACCATTCATTGTAAAGAAAGTTTTCTCTGGCGGAGCACTGATGCTCAGCACCATGGATGGTGAAGATTTCCCGTCCCCTGTGAATTCAGATGCAGTTAAAAAATACTTCGCATAAATGACCCGCTGGACATAAAAACAGAATGTAAGTCCAGACAAAAATAGGGCATCCCGGCGAGTCAAAAACAGAATAAAAGACTCGGGCAAAAGTAAGGGAAAATAAACAAAAAATGTACACCCGCTGAGTTGAAAAGCCGCATGGGACAGCTCAGGCAAAAATGGGTATCCCGATGGATTGAAAACCCGAAAGGGCGATCCATGCAAAATAAGGGAATAAGCGAACAACTGCATTCTGAATTCGTCTGTATCACCTACAACTTGGTAAGCTTCCAAAGGATCAAGCTTTAATCAGAATCAACTCTCTCCAGAAAGCAAGACGAGAAGAACGTCATTGTCATACGAGTCACAGCAGGAGAGGAAGCTCCTCAAAGCGTCGTCGACACCGCCAACATTTGTTTTCTCAATTTGTGACAATTTCCTCATTTCAGGAGATATGTTTCTTTGACTGTATCTTTGCCAATTCAGGGCACATGGATTAATAAAACCAGATTTTCAGTCATGTTTCGTTTTACATTTATGTTTTGCAAAGAGTTGTCTGATATCTCTAAAAATACAATTGCATAAGTACAGATGCCTTTCTCTAAAAAATATATAAAAGCACATGCTTGCAGGGAATGTGATTATTCTCAAGAGTACTTAACTCCTATGACGGAATCCAGTAAGGGATATCTCGGGACCTTTTTGTACGTTCCATTATCTTTGCAGGATTGCAGGTATCCAGAACGCAACCTGGGGCATGCAGGTTACGCTTCAGCAAGTAGGCGAGTCATGATCAACTTGGTCTATCTTCCACATGGCACTAGAAGGTGCCCATTTCCCCAGCGGAGCTGCCAAATCAGCATGCAATCTCAGCATCCGAAATGCTCTTTCCCCAGCTGAGTAGCTCCCCATTGCCTTCCCCAGCAAAGTTGCCAAGTCAACAAACAAGCTTAACACTCAGAGTGCTCTATCCCCAGCGGAGTTGCCTCTTGTTGCTCTCCCCAGCTGAGTTATCAACAGCATTCCCCAGCCGAGTTGCCGTCCTTCCTCAGCAGAATACAGAAATCAGGGAATCATCTCCCCACAAAGTCCCCAGCCTCTATTCAGAAGAGCAACGCACGAAGAAGTCACAACAGAGTGAAGAAAGCCTCTACGAACCCCAGCTGGGTCTCCCATATTATGAGGATATGTCGATCAGTGACCAATATCCCCCAAGCAGATACACCAATGATCTCATCCCCAGCTGGGATGTCTTCCTCAGCAGATCAGCCAGAGATCTTCGCAGCAATGGGATCCGAATCCCGGATCCGTGCCCCTTTGCATAATCATGGCATCCGCATCATATTCACCCCCCCCAGAGCGTAGCATTCCGTCTAATACGGAGCATTACGGCAAAAATCAAATGCATAACATAATCATAAGTCATGTTGTGAATTGAACGCTTGTGAATACAGATTACTTTCCCCAAGAGTCCCCACCAGAGTCCCAGCAAAAGCAGCTGCCCTTTCAAATCACAAACACCAGTATATACACCTTTTGGCACCCGTCCGTGTCATCTTTCCCCAGTAAAGTCGCCTGAACACTCTTTACGAACAAATCACCCGTATTACAGATACGTCCTGACACCCGTCCGTGTCAAATCACCAGCAGAAAGCCAAAGACATCCTCTTTGCACTCACACAATCTTTGACACTCGTCCGTGTCATATCCCCAGCGTGGTCGCCTGTACTTGTACACCATCTTTGACACCCGTCCGTGTCATATCCCCAGCGCAGTCGCTTACGCTTTTACAACCCATATACTTGTTAATATTATACTTTTCTCTTTCAACACTCGTCCGTGTCATTCTCCCCAGCAGATAAACACTCGTCTGTACAATACAACACTCGCTACTCATCGGTACACTTATACAGATACTCGTCCGTATCTTGTATACATCATCACTCATATCCCCACAGAGTCGACAGTAGTCCTTTTTCTTTGTTAACCAGTTGGTACTCGTCCGTACCATCATCTCAGAACATCGCGTCTAGTGTTTGTTTCTACATGATACTCGTCCGTATCATAGTCTTAGGGATGCTCGTCCGCATCTTTAATCCATACACCGCGTCAAACACTTGTGTCTTCTTGAATATAGATACTCGTCCGTGTCTACTATTCCCCAGAAGGGTCCTTTCAGATGCAACACTCGTCCGTGTTCTTGGTTAACCAGTTGATACTCGTCCGTACCATCATCTCTGAACATGTGTCAGTTTGTTTCTACATGATACTCGTCCGTATCATAGTCTTAAGGATGCTCGTCCGCATCTTTAATCTATACACGATACCAAACACTTATACCTTCTTGTTTCTTGGATGTAAACGCTCGTCCGTGTTTACATTTTCCCCAGTAGATCACCAACAGATTTTCCTTTTTATCTAACACTCGTCCTGTGTTATGATACCCCGAGAGCAGCCGTCCCCTGCTGAGTGGTCGTCCTCCACTTCTTGATGGTCGTCCTCCATCATGCTCATCCGATGGCCGTCCCCATCGTTGATCTTAGCAGCCGTCCCCTGCTAGGTGGTCGTCCTCCACCTTTTGATGATCGTCCTTCATCACTTTATCCAATGGCCGTCCCCATTGTTGATTTCGGTTATCTAACATTCGTCCTGTGTTATGATAAACCCCGAGAGCAGCCGTCCCCTGCTGAGTGGTCGTCCTCCACTTCTTGATGGTCGTCCTCCATCATGCTCGTCCGATGGCCGTCCCCATCGTTGACCTTTTCTATCCGATGGCCGTCCCCATCGTTGATATTTTCGGCAGCCGTACCCTGCCAGGTGGTCGTCCTCCACCTTTGATGGCCGTCCCCATCATATTTCTTTTATCCCCAACAGAGCAGCCGTCCCCTGCTAGGTGATCGTCCTTCACCTTTGATGGCCGTCCCCCATCATCTGTCTATTTCATTTATTCTTTAACCCGATGGCCGTCCCCGTCGTGGTCCCTTTTCCTTTTTTAGCCCGATGGCCGTCCCCATCGTTGGTTACTTTACCTTTATGAACTTGATGGCCGTCCCCGTCATGTTTCATTAATCCTCAGAATTTTGCAGCTTTATCTTGATGGCCGTCCCCATCATGATATTTTATTTTCCCCAGCTAGTCGGCCGTCCCCGTCTTAGCTTTACCTGTTATCCCCAGCCTGTCGGCCGTACCCGTCATTGCTTTATACACTTTACCAGCATGTCGGCCGTCCCCGTCATCGCTTTGCTTCACATACCACCTTACCCAGCAGTCGTCCTCTGCTCGACGGTCGTCCTCCGTCGCCCATACTTTACGATATACTTTGTTTTGCTCTTACAATCTATATCCCTTTTCTTTTTCATTCTGTGAGTGCAAATTTTGGACTGTCTTTGGTATTCAACCACAAGTTATCTTGTTTGCCTGTTAAGCCGTCGCTTACAACCTGCACAGCTAACTCATGTTTGAATAGGGGCAGCTGTAAACACCCCAAATTTGCCCTCACCCATTCACACCATGGCTTGTAATCATCTCATATGCATAAACACAACCACATCATCTCATATCTCATTTTTGATTCACTGCATAGTTTCTAAGTCATCTGCACCTAGGGTTTGTGATCTGAGCAATCCAAGAGCATCTTGAGCCATTCCAAAGGCCACCAATCAACTTAAAGGGGTCCATGTGTGTTCCTACATCATATTCTATCTCCTCAAAGTCAAAATTGCAGAGGAATCACAAGAACTAGGGTTTGAGTGGATGCAGGGCCAGCTTGAACTACACAGTTGACTGAAAATTAGGGTTTTGGTTTCAGAGGCCATAACCCCAATTATTTTGGTCATTCTTGTTTCCATTGGTCTCTATATGGTATAGGGAGTATGCATATCAATTTTCATGAAGAAATTCCATGGGGAAGTCATCTGATCAAGGGTTGACTTTTCAGACAAGTCAGTGCAAAATCAGGGCATCTGAGGCCCCCAATGACCCAACCAATGGGTGATCTTCATCATTTTGAGTGTGTATGGTCTTTATTTGATCATGGAAGAAGATTGAAGTTCATAAAAATCAAGAATTTAGGGTTTTTGCAAATGTTGACTTTTTGGGCATAGTTGACTTTTTCAAGAATGCACCATTTTAGGTCAATTTTCAAGCCTTGATTCATGATCCAAAAATGCTTCAAATGGAAAAACTTTGGTCATGAAAGTTGTAGATCTCATCTTTCCCTTTTCAAAAAGTACAAGAACATGATCAAATTCTTCTTGGATCAAAAGTTATGACCATACAAAGTTGCCAAAAATCACTTATTTTCAAGATGTGCACTAAGTGGAAATTTTGCAAAACCTTGAATCAATGCATTAAGTGACCTCTAGTTCATCTCAAACCAGCATGTAAGCATTCTCTAAGTTACAAAAATCAGATTTGAACTAAGTTTGCCCAAGGTTTCATGTTTGGTTATGCAAAGGATCACATGTGAAACATAAGCCAACCAACTTGCAAAACACTCATGATCACTTCTTACAACTTGTGAACTTGGATGCTGACCTTGCTGGCTCACTCACCTCCCCCATGCTGCGCAGCCCCTAGGCCTTGTACCAAGCTAGCACTTCACCATGCTTGTCTTACACAATTTTTGACTTTTTGCAAAAGGTAACTTACCAATCAAAAAAAGCACAAGTCACATCAACTGACCAATGAGAGAGAGTTATGTGGACAATTTGCAAGCTAAACATAACAAGAACAAAGGCTGAAGCATTCACATTCATCACATTCACAAAAACTCACCTCATTGCAAGTTCCTTCGAAATTCTGTCCACAGCCATAAAACACTCAAACTCTCATCATCATTCAACTCACCACATCTCATAGACAAGAAACCATCAAAGCTCAAGCCTGAATCAAGCCTGAAAACTCCATTGCCATTATTCACCTCAAGCTGCAGATCCTATCGAATCTCTCTCCACAAGCCACAAACATACCAACCAACACCACAAACTTTCTCAACACACTTCATAGATCACAAACAACTCCTGTTCACAGCCTGAAGGTGCCAAAATCATCATGACCATTGTTGACTGAACTGAAGCAGTTCCATTCGAATCTCTTTCTCCAGCCAACACAAACTCATTTTGAGCATTCAAACACATTTGGGGGATCAAGTAGAGCAGCTTGCATCAAAGGAAGTGGCCAGAAAGTTCCTAAACTGAAAGCTCCAAATCTCAGGTAGCTCGAGATTAATTTTTCCAGAAATGTTTTTTTATGTTACAAACTTGTTCTTCATGATGCACTGATCATTCTGGTACCTTTAGTTTTTGAAATGGTTTTGTTTTGAGCATTTAATTTGTGTTTGAAGCTCACGAACCCTAGAAATCGTTTGCTTCGATTCAGGTGATTTAGGAACTTTAAATTTGTTTTGAGAGAGGGGTTTGGTTCGTGAGAGGATGAGGATCATTTCCATGATCTTGGTTTTCATTTTTGGTACGTATTGAGAGGTTTTGAGATTTTCAGGTGAGCTTCTGGCCGGAGAAGACGACCGGAAGTCTTCTCCGGCCACCTGAGAGTGTTTATGCCCTAATTATGTAATTAAGTCAAGTTTGAATTCTGAGCGTTGATGAGCGTTGACCTGTTGACTTCCCTCCAGTTTGAATGGCCCAGATGCGCCTGATTAGCCCTAATTCTTCATTTAGTTTTAATTAATTGTAATTAGCTCAGATGCAACCTGGACCCTTAGATCACGCGCCAGTCAACCAGTTCAAATCCTGGGCGCATCCTGGCCCTCCATCCCTCTGACTTTTTATTTTATTTGTTTTAATTCATTTTTATTTCAATTAACTTGCACATTTAATTTAAAATAGCAAAAAATCCTTAAAAATTATGAAACTTTTTCTTTAAAGTTTTATTAATTTTTTAAGACCCAAAAATATTTTTATTTTTATTTTTTAGCATTAAAAAGTATTTTTAAATATTTAAAAGTTTATTTTTAATTGATTAATGAAAATTAATTTATTAAAAATACTTTTAGGTATTTAAAAATCACAAAAAAATTCATGAAATGTTCTAAGACATTTAGAAACATTGTCCAACCTTCAAACCAAATTTCTTTTTGATCTTGATGCTTTTTTAAGAATTTTTCATGGGATTAAATCATATTTTGTGCATTATTTTGATCACAAGTTTAAAAATTCATTTCTGCCTATTGGTGAAGGTTGAGACATTGATTCTTTTTGCATTGTTTTCCATTTGACATGTATTTTCAAGGATAAAAAGGCCATGATTTGATCTTGCATTTTCTAATTGATTGGCATTTCTTTTGTTAAGAACCCTAAAAAACCCTAATAACTTGCAAAAATTCATAACTTGAGTTTGGTTGAGAGTTGAGAGCTCCCCTTTGGGCAGTGGTTCATCATAGGCCTAGGGTTTCTTTGGGTACCATTTTCCATTTTTTTATCATGAGGTTTGCTTCTGTTTTGGGTTTGTGCTTGATGTTTGATCCATAAACCCTAATTTGAACTTTCATTTGCATCCCTCTTGCACTTCCTTGCATAACATGATGTGTCTTTGCATTTTGTGCATGTTTATGATCCATTTGACATCATAAGACATGTAGGAAGCATCATTGATCATTGCATTACATATTTGCCATGTCATTTGTCTTGTATGATTCATAACTTTTCATGCTTGTTCATGCTCCTTAACTTGCATCATTTGCATTCATAATCTTGTATGAGCATCTCCATTGTCCTGCCTCATGTTTGCAGCACCTCATAACATCATAATCATCATCAACATGCTTCTGGTTTGGTCTAGCATCATGCCATTTTACTTCATCTTGCATTGCATTGCATTTCTTTCTAACTTTTCAGGTGGTAAGTAAACTTGAGAAGTGGATTTGCCTTCACTTCTCATAACTTTTCTTTTCATCTCTCTTGCATCCATTGCTGCATTTCTATTTGTGTTTGAGATTGAGCTTGCTCATTCTTGTTCTTCCCACTTTCTTTCTTCAAGTGACTTGACTTCTTGAATGGAGCAAGTCACTTTGCTTCTCTTGATCTTATTCATCTGCTTCCTGGTGGCTCCTGTGAAGATTGTTCTTAAAAACCTCACAAACCATAGGAACAACCAAGCATGTCAATGAATTAGGGTTTTGATTAGTCTCCCCCATAGTTTTTACCTTTGTGTCTCCCTTTGAGTCTTCTCTTCTCATCTCATAATCAGAGACTAAACCCTAAAGGCTTTAAAACTTTGTGATTAGGGTTATGCCTGCATCCTTCTCTTAGGATGGAGTGTATAACTTTAATCCTAAGTGTTAAACCCTTAAGGTGTTTAAATCTCTTAATCAATTCATTTAATAAGTATCAAGACATCACACTTGTAACTTGGGCCTTGCATTAGGGTTCTAATTCTTCCTTGATTGGTTAAGAAGGACTAACCCTAGTGTTAATGGACAAGTCCCCCTCAAGTTGTCTTACAAACCATAAAAAACACTTCATCATCATACCATTAAATAAAATCCACTTAATAAAGGCTTGTTTTGTCATGGGTTTAATCCCTAATCATGGATTAAGTTGAGGAGTTTTTCCCAACTTAAACATTCTCATCTATTATCCTTCTTTTAGGATGGTGTAATGAGTCTGTTTAATCCTTGATTATGGCTTAACCTCATTACTCAACACTAAACAAAAAATCACAAAAACATCTAAATAATCACAAGTAGGTTAATGATCTTAATCCTACACCAAAGGTGATTAAGTGTGAGAATCTGACTTCACACTTAAGGTATTCTCATTACCCCTAATCAGAGGGAAGATGTGATGAGTTTACTAAATCCATTGGTTTAGGCCTAAGCTCATTATCCTATGACAAACTTCAAAAAAGCAATAAAAGACTGAAAACTCAAAAACAAGCAATAATCGTCTCCTCCGGGATTCTTTTCTCATCACCTTCATTCACAAACGAGAACTTGCTTCTTCCGTCTAATGCAAGACAGTTAGCACCTGAGCCAGACAGGTCTTACACTTGAGCATGGACAAGTAGGCAGTTCATCAGTCAATTCATTTTTCAGTCTCTTTGGGTCGAACTACGGTGTTCTGACTTCCTCATTGCACGAGAGGATACGTAGGCATAACTTAACGGTTATCGAACAAAAGTCTCTGTATATCCCCCCTCTTTCCAGCTTCATTCTTTTAGCCTCATGATCTTGAGCATACTCTTTCCTTACACTGACACTTCACCTATGCACTTTCACTTCCTTACACTGACACCTGTACACTTTGTTTTCCAGCTGTTTACACACAGATTGCACTGACACTACCCCTTTAAAACACAAATCTTTTAAGCGTGGATCCCGTCGAGTACGACGGACAATCTGGGTGCTAATACCTTCCCAGGTTGTAACCAACCCCCTTTCTCAGTCTCTCTGGTTCGCAAACCGTCTTATCCGTATCTTTCTAGGTCTATGCAGCATTGCCTTTCCTCCGGGATAAAAATGCCTAGCTGGCGACTCTATTCATCTCCAGTGAGTTCACGGCTGTGTGTTCTCACTGTTCCCTTCGCCGACCGTTCGCGTCTGTACCTTCACCTGACCCTGTGTCACTTGTCGGGAGCGACACTAAATGACATAGAATGAGTTGCATTGATTTTTCATAATGATGAGATGTACTTGATGTTGTATATAAATGAGTTATGATGAATGTTATTATGATGTAATGATGATGATGTTATGTATAATTAAGCTAATGATGATATATTGATATTGTTGTTATGTTTTAAATTCTCACTTTTTATATTATTTTAGTGAATGTGAATTTACTCACCTTGCCTTCCTTTTGGTGATGGTCTATTAAGCCATCCTGCAAATAATTAAGGTTAGCTCGGTGTGTGCTTAACTCAGAGGTAATGAGTTTTCGAGTTAGTTAGAAGTGGAGTCCTGCTCTGTGTCCAGTAGCATCGGGATGGCTTCTCGCTTGAGTTGATTTTGCTTTAATTAGATTAAGATGTTAATTTGTTTAAGTATTTTTATAAAATGATATTTTGGATAATATATGAGGTTTATTTTATTAAAGGGGAATGTATGACGTATTATTTTTCCACTTCATATTTATTGAGAAAATATTTAAAGTGTTTCCATGATTTTATTAACCCGTGTTACGGGACAAGACTCAATGTGATGTTTACGATTTTGATTTAAGAAGTAATGTGATGCCCTTTTTCATGAGTTTTACTCTAATATTTGATTTAAATTGCTTAACTTGCGATGGGGTAGAAAGGGTATTACAGAACCTACCATTCTTTTCCAAATTCCACACCACCCTGCCCTCCTTTACCGCCTCAAATAAAGGATTGTTAAGAATCTTGGTCGCCCCTTCATTCCCTAACAGAGAGTGAATCAAATTGGTATTCCATTATTTACCACTAGAATTTATCAACCCATAAACCTTATGCTCATCCACTAATTGGTAATTGTGCCACAAATTAACAAGAATCGAATTGTCGTACAACCATTTTTTACCCCAAACAGAAATATTCTCTCCCGTACCAATACTCCACTTATAACCTCCTTTTACCATAAACTTGGAACTCCAAAAACATTGCCACACATAGCTAGGGTTGTGACCAATATCTGAATTCAAGAAATTACTCTTCGGGAAGTACCTCACCTTATAGATCTGGGAGACTAAATTATTAGGCTTGGTCAAAAGATTCCATGCTTGTTTGCGCAACATGGCATAATTAAAAGCGCTCGGATTTTTGAACCTCATTCCTCCAACATATTTAGACATAGATAAACGGTCCCAAGAAAGCCAATGGATACCTTTTTCCCGATCTCTCTTCTGACCCCACCAAAAGGAATTCAACATTCTCTCAATCTCTTAACTTAAAGTAGTAGGTAATAAGAATATACTCATGATATAGGAAGGGATGGATTGAAGTACATATTTAATGAGGACTTCTCTACCAGCTTGTGAAAGGCTCCTACTACTCCAAGAATTAATCTTATTCTAGATTTTGTCTTTAACAAACTTAAAAGTAGCTTTTATGCTTCTTATGATCATAGAAGGCATACCAAGGTACTTACCCGTCCCTAGTACCTGCTAACCTCCAAGAATATTTAGCCAAATTTTCCTTTTCAATAGGGTATACATTCCTACTATAGAAGAATTCAGACTTTTGGAAATTTATGGCTTGGCCCGACGCTTCCTCATAAGTATTAAGGATACTCTTCATCACATTTACTTCATTAATGGTTGCTTTAAAGAATATAAAGCAATCGTCGGTAAATAGTAAATGAGAGATGATATGAGAATTCTTACAAATTTTAATACCGTGAATGTCGCCTCTGAGTTCCGCTTTCTTGATCAGTGCATAAAGACTTTCTGAACAAAGAATAAATAAATATGGAGATAAGCAATCCCCTTGTCTAAGATCATGACCTGGAGTAATCATCCCTAACATATTACCATTAACACGAACCAAATAGTCCACTGTTTCACACAAAGCATGATCCACTGTACCCATTTTTGACTGAATCCCATGGTGATTAGAACTTCCTTAAGATAATCCCAATCAATTATGTCACAAGCTTTACTGATATCCAACTTGAGCGCTATTTCTCCCTTTCTACCTTTTGTTTTGGTCTTCATATAATGAACCACTTCAATGGTTGCCATAGCGTTGTCAAGGATAGATCTACCAGGAATGAAAGCTGATTGATTTTCTGATATGCATTTATCCAATACTTTCTTCAAGCGATTAGCTAAGACTTTTGCTATCACTTTGTATAAGATATCACACAATGCAATCGGTCTCAAATCCTTCATAGAAGTTTGAATTTCTCCTTTAGGAATAAGAGTGATGTTGGTCATATTGAGATTATCCGGAAAGACCCCATTCTCCAACCAAGTACAACTAGAGGTAAAGATTTTTGTTCCACAAGTTTCCTAGAAGTGATGATAGAACCTTGGATTAAACCATCTGGACTTGGGCTCTTATCAGCATTCATCAAAAAAATAGATTCTTTAAATTCCTCTATAATAAACGGTGAGGTTAACATAAGATTTTCTTCATCAGAAATGGTGGTACCAATCTCCTGTAGAACCTGGTCACGAGAACTCAGTTTCTTCTGGAATAACTCGGAGAAGTAATCAAAAGCAATTTGACACATCCTTTCTATATAAGTACTCACCTATCTGTTGTTGTTTGTAAGGGATGAAATAATATTAAATTTCTTCCTGAATGTAGTTGAGATGCGGAAAAATCTAGTATTTAGGTCTCCATCTTTAAACCAATGCACCTTGGCTTTTTGCTTCCAAAACAAATCGTCTTTCACTAACAGGGAGTTCATACGCCTTTTGAGAGCAAGAAAAAAATTAATATTTCCTTCTCCTATGTCAAGACGAGTTCTTTTGATATTTCTTCTTAGATTTTCAATTTCTCTTCTAGTCTTGTGAACATTATTTTTACTCCACTTTATCATATGATCTCCACATGTTTCTAATTTTCTCAAAATATCATCCGTCTCTATAATATGCCACTGATCAATAACGTAATCCTGGAAACTTGGTTCAGTTAGCCAGGCATTCTCAAATCTAAACTCCTTTGAAGGCTTATGCAACACCTGACGATTATCACAACAAAGCAGAATAGGGTAGTGATCAGAAATGGTAGAAGAAAGACATGTCACCTTAGTTTCTGGGAATAAAACACACCAATCATTGTTATTTTTGTCACCTCTTTAGCACCATATTATTATTATTATTATTATTATTATTATTATTATTATTATTATTATTATTATTATTATTATTATTTATCGAGATAATACATCATTTTCTTCAACAACTATATTCCAATGGCAAGTAATGTGTTTTTGTGCTATGGTATGGCTGGATTCATAAAGTTAGCAAATGTTTTGTTTTTGTATATCAGTATTCTATTTAGTTAGAATACATGTGAGAATATTCCCTGAAACAACTTTTTATTGTTAATAATATAAGGAGGCATGCAATTTTAACTTATAAAACTCTCCACAACTCAATACAAATCAGAGATAACTCTAACGACTCCCCCCCCCCCCCCCCGAGTTTCGTCGTTTTTCCCTCGTCAAGGATTCTTCAAAGGTTGTATATTTTTGTGGTGGGTACCTGTTAGTGTAATCCCTAGATGTCAATACTTTTGGTTTTTTTTATCGAATTATTTATTAATAATAAAAGACATTTATTTATTATGTTTGTTTTTCCAAAATAATAAAGTCCCTAGAATAGCTAGTCCGCTTATTATGTTTGTTACCCCATAGGACGACAAATGTAATATCCCTTGGATTGCCTAGAAATCCCCAAGGAAAAATAGTGGTTTATATCATTTTCTCAATGGAGGACTCCCCCGGTCTCAACTCTCATGATGATGATCCTCTGGTCATCACCGTGCAACAGGGCAACTGAGACATTAAACGCATTCTGATAGACCCTGGAAGCTCTGTTGAGTCCTGTTATGGGATTCATTCCAAAAGCTGAAACTCATCCCAAGCGACATAAAAATGTTCAGTCGTTCTTTCACAGGGTTATCAGGCGAACAAGAGAAAATAATGGTCCACATAACTCTAGAAACCATGTCTTGAAAGGGGCCAGACCCTAAGATAATCAACGTCAACTACCTCATTGTAAATGCCATATCACCTTACAATATCATCTTAGGGAGACCAACTATCAACTCCATGGGAGAGGTTGTGTTCACATTATACATGACCTTGAAATATCTGCTCCCTGATGCGCGAGTTGGTACAATTCGAGAAGAGGCTCGAGAATGCTATCAAAGTAGTATGGAGACAGCTATAGAAGAGCTCGCCCTTGTTGATGTCACTCCTTCAGAATTTCCAAATACTGACTTCGAGTATTGGGATACCATATTGGGTGCGGAATCAGAAATTCTCTTTCCCATTGATGATTTAAAGGAGGTCCATATATGTCCCTACGCCTATCAGGTGATGAAGATAGATAGATTCCTTATTGCAAAGGAAGAAATGGAACTATTTGGCCAACTCATTAAGAATGTCAACTTTTTCTCTTTTGCTCCCTCCGATATGCCAGAAATAAATACTAAAGTAGTGAGCTATCATCTTGCTATTCGCTCTTCCGCCAAATCAATGGCACAAAGGAAGCAGAAAGTTAGCAAGGAGAAGAGAGTTGTCATCAATGACGAGGTGGGAAAGCTATATGATATCGGGTTTATCATGGAAACAAAGTACCCTACTTGACTGGCTAACGTGTTTCAAAAGACAGAAATCATATATAGAGTGAATGCCACTCATTGAAAAAACTCAAGAGTTAATGTAAAAAGCAAGAAAAGAAGAAAAAAGTCAGATTAAGTCACCTTGAAAATATAATGAGTTGGACAGAGGACTCGATGATATCATTATGCCCTACGAGATATATTTCTAGGACTATCATTAAAGGATTATTACCTCCCTATGAGGTAGTTACATCACTAGACCTTCACTAAAGTATCCTTTCCCTCTTAAGTGTAATTACATCGTTGGACCTTCACAAAAGGATCCTTGTCTCTCTATGAGATAAATAGACCGTTGAACCTTCATTGAAGGATCATTGTCGTCCTATGAGGTAAATGCATTTTGGAACTTCATCGAAGGATCCTTGTCGCCATAATAAAATACTCATTTAAAGCTAAACAATGAATCATCCCAACCTTACAAGGCAACCTGTCTTAATCCCTGAATAACAAAAAGCCATGACGCCAGGAATTTCATAAACAATTCTCCAAAAGGCGTGAACATAGTCCTTAAATAAAATTCCATAAAGGCGTGGTTACAAGATGACCTACAAAGGAAAAAAATATAAAGACATATTTGAACTTGCCTTAAGAAATGCTTGATGGGTCCATCTTCTAAGGGAATCAACTTAAAGTCTCAGTTGAGGAACTCAACTTAATGTTTCGATCGAGGGACTCAAATTAAAGTCTCCCCTTTAAAGACTCAAATTAAATTCTCTCCCGAGGGACTAAACTTAAAGTCTCGATCCAAAAAGCTATCCCCAAGTGTTAAAATCAAGGAAACTATTGTCATAGACGACTGTAATCTTAGAGCAACTAAATCACTATGTCATTTTTCAAGCCTCTATGCTTGAGGGACAGTGTACCAATATAATTTTATTGGGTCCTAAGAAAGGATAATCTAAGAATCAGAAGGAAAAACTAAACACACTAGATTGGGAGAAGATACAAGTAGGATCTTTTGTCGCCCAAAGTTTTACCTAGTTGCCCGACATGGATAACTAGTCACCCAATTAGATTGAGGTCATATGAATTTGCTCCAATATTGCAATAAATATGGGTAGTGACATGAACTAGATATCACCTGACTTAAGGTCAATCAAAGGGTATAAGCCACACTTTCTCATAATTCTAGGGTACCATTCCTCTGATGGTCATGTTCCTTGGTTATGAAGTTAAGGCAAGCCATTATATGACTCTCTAACCCATACCCAAAATCCTTAATAAATACCTCACTCCTAGAGTGAGCTAGGGAATTTTGAAAATCTCCAATTTCTCAGAAAAGCATAAAGACAAAACTTCTCACCACTATGAACATACGAAAGTCCCGCGTGTTACTAGAGCTATCAAATGGACTGGCCTAGTCTAGTCTATTTTGGCTCGATGGGCCAACATGTATAAATGGACTAAAATGGGTCGACCTGATTACTTCATGGGCTACCAAAAATTAGTATGACCCATATCTTAATATGATTTTAGTTTTTTAAAAAGGGATGTAATGGACAAAATCACATAAGTACAATGTAATTATAATCTTAGTTAAGTGATTTTCAAAGTATTCACTAAATCATCACACACACACACACACACACACACACACACACACACACATATATATATATATATATATATATATATATATATATATATAATGAAAAAATAAATGTAAAAATAGAGAGTAAGTGATTATTATCTTCAATACTTATTAATCTTTCTCTTCATTTCACAATCATATATTTGATATCATCATTTTGAAAATATATATTCATCCTTTTTACTTTTTCTTTTTTCCTTGAAAACACATTTATGTAATCATGACTTAGCTGAATATGTTTTTCTCAAAACTAACTAAAATTATTTTTAATGGATCAGGTCAAAGTCCGCTTGACTGACCCAAACTAACCCATGAAAAACATAGATCTGATAGGTTGGGCAAAAAAATAGGATTATGTTTTTCTTATAACTTTTTTCCAGCCCGATCCACCCTAAAATATAAGGCTCGTGGGTCAATCCAATTAACCATATCTTGTATGGACTAGCCAAATGTAATGCATGTTGAGCACATGCCCAATCTGTTGGGCAAGGGCCCAAGGCCCAAACACCTAGGGACATGGGATAACGTCTCCCCCACATGCTCAAATTCCTCAACTATCTGTTATTATCTCCTGATATTAAGGGGCAGTTGGACCAAGGGAGAGACCACGTGCTAGGTCTTATCTACTCCTATGTAGTCCTTGTTAGTTCTTCCTTGGGTATAGTTGATCCAACCCATGGAAAGAATCTTGGCCTAGCACTAGGGGGCACATTATAAATACCCTCTTTCACTAGAGGGGTGGGTATTCTATTTCTCAATACTTTTCTGTACTTGAACTCCATATCTCTTTCTCACTTTGGCATCGGAGTACCTTGCAGGTACACCCCCCTCTGTTTCTCCACCGTAGTTGTTCATCACTGGAAGATTCCTCTTGATTAGGTCAGATCAGTGGCACCGTCTTTGGGAATATAAAAGTTATCCCCGTCTTTTGAAACGAAAGATCAAAACTTCACCCTATCTATTTCAACCATCCAGCATGACCAATGAACACGGTGGCAACTGCGTCTAGGGCCTCAACGACTACATCACTGGTGGGGACGAAGACCACCACGTCGTCCATGAGTCCGACGCACGAGATGTATAACCTGCCACTCCGTCCTCTGGACCAGTGGCCAAACGGTGCTCCCCAACCTCAAGTCGTGGCTACCTTCCATCCCATTCTGATATCGGTCAAAGGAGATGCCACGATCATAGCCATGGCCAACGCGCTCAACCAGACGAACCTCATGCTATTTCAACAGCAAGATAGAATCATTGCATTGGAGAAAGAGCGTCATGCTGAATCTCCTCGGCGGAGGCCCCATCGATCAAGTAGCCATTCTCCTCGCGGGCGTGGACACGAACTTCAGTTGGAGAGGACTCAGTTGGAAGCCACTAAAAAGTGTGGGTGTTCCCCTCATCGCCGGGGACGGCGCTCCCCAGAGCCCATGAAGAATAAAGCCAGAGGAGGCCCTGAGCAGTCCAACAACCAGCTGAGGGTGTATCCCCGTCGAGACCAGAGTCCCAGGAACAAGGACTACTCACCCCTGAGGAACAACGAGGATGACCCTCATTGTCCTCTTTCTCGAGCCATCATGGAGAGCCAACTCCCAGCGGGCATGGAGAAGCCCCATAACCTTACGACATACGACAGGACTATTGACCTCGACGACCACGTTGACAACATCAATGCCATGCTAGACTACCGCAATGACATCAGGGGAAATGCCAAGTGCAGGTTGTTCTCCATGACACTCAGAAAGGGGGCCATGGCATGGTACAAAATCTTGGCTCCCGAATCCATCACTTCTTGGAGAAGCCTAAAGCCAGCTTTCACGAGGCACTTCACAGCCTCCAGGCATCACCATAAAATAGAGGCTACACTCGAAGCCGTCATTCAGGAAAAAAATGAAACGCTGCATTCATATATCGAGCGATTCAACCAAGAGGCCCTCGAGGTGGATACGATCGACTAAATGAAAAAATACCTCCTCGAAAAGGGACTCCTCCCCGACAGCGAACTCAACAGGGTCGTTAGGATCAAGCCTCCCCGCTTTCTAGACGAGCTTCTGCACAAAGCTAGCGTACATCAGGTATGAAGAAAAACAAGTCGCCCACAATGCCAGGAGCAATTGCAGTTAGGACGACAGCAAAAATCCCAAGCATGATGACTATGCTGCTTCTCGCTGCGCCGGGAAGGGGCAAAAAGACGACAATCCTCACGAGGTCCGCGAAGGAAGAGGGTCAGTCGGGCGTTTCTCTGAATACACGCTCTTGACCTCTCCCCAAGAGTGTATCCTCGCTGAATGTGTCATTTTAGAATTCAAGTAGGGCAGAGTAAGGTTCCCCAAACCAACAACACCCAAGCCCCACACCGACAAATCATGTACTACCGCTTTCACAGAAGCCACAAACACGTGGCCAAAGACTGCGTCCACCTGAAGGACGCCATAAAAATACTAATCAAAGAAGGTTACCTCAAACAGTACACCAAGAGGAGCGAACCCCCCGACACGAGGACCATGGGGCAAAGAGAAGCCGCGAGGACACTCCGTCTGACGATTCTCCCTTCCCCGTGGCCCTTTGCGTGTCTCGTCCTGAAGACTTCCACCTCCTCGACACACATGAAGAAGGGTATCCATCTACCCATAGCCCATTGGAAAACTTCCCAACAACCTTAGTTATCTATGGGGGAGGGATGAACAAAAAGAACGTCGCGCTTCGGGTAAAAGTAAGTTCGACGAGCTCCTGCCGACCACACCCGACCAACTGGCAACTCTAACCAAATCTTGAGGGAAATCCAACCCCATATCCTTCTACCACGAGGAACTTCCAAGAGGATCTCCCAACTCGAGCATCCCGTTGTTGATAAGGGGAAAAATGACCCGCTTTGACGTCCGCCACATCCTGGTCGACTAGGGCAGCTCCGTCGATATCATGCATGCCCACCTGTTTAAGACCATCAGGCTTAACAAAACAAACTTGTCCCCGTATGTCGGATCCGACCTTCATGGATTCAACAGGGCTAACATGAAGCCATGGGGATATGTAGAGTTTTTCGTTTTGTTTGGACAAAACGAGACAGCCAAAGAAGTCAAAATCCAGTTCTTGGTGATTGAATGCCCTTCATTATACAATTGCATTCTTGGCCGACCAACTATAGCCGAGCTAACCGCAGTGTCCTCGACGATCCACTTGAAGATGAAATACTACACCAAGCTAGGCCGCGTAGTCACATTGCTTAGGGACATAAAGGCAGGACAAATATGTTTCGATGCAAGAGTCAAAGGACATGTCGTGATCAATGCCTCCAAAGGACATGATGTACCCACAAATGGACAATCTTCGTGGACGGGGCTTCCAGCTCGACAGGAAGCGAGACAGGTATCATCCTCGAAAAAGAAGATGGCATCTTGATCGAAGTATCACTAGCTCTGGCTTTCCCGATATTGAACAACAAGGAGGAATACAAGGCATTCCTAGCAGGTCTCCAACTAGCCGAGGACCTAAGGGAAAAAGAGGTAAAATTCTCCACCGATTCTCAGTTTTTCGCATCCCAAGTACGAGGAGAGTATCAGGATAAGAATGATAACCTCATTGAATACCTAGCCCTCGTCAAGGAAAAGTTATAAAATTTTGACTCTTGGGAAGTCCAACACGTGCCACACGAGCACAACACCCGAGCAGACATATTGTCTAAACTGGCGAGCACACGGAAGAAGGGCAGAAACAAATATGTGATTGAGGTGATCCTCCCACGCCCGAGCATCGAGAAACCATTTTCAACCTTCGACGTGAACGCCATCGGTGACACCCACTATTGGATGACCCTAATTTACAATTATCTCACGAGGGACGAACTACCCATCGACCCAAAGGAGGCTTCGGTGACCAAAAGAAGAGGGTGTTCCTACGTTCCCGTCGAAGGCAAATTCTACCGGTGAGGATTCTCCATTCCATTACTCAAGTGTGTCGACAAAGAAAAGGTCCCCTACATCCTAGGAGAAATCCACGAGGGAATTAACGCCGAACATCTCAGAGGAAAATTCCTGGCATGGAAAGCCCTCCGAGCAGGCTACTACTGGTCGACGATGCAACACGATGCAAAAGAACACGTTAAGAAGTGCGGAAAATGTCAGAGACACGAGGATATGCACCTGGCTCCCCCAACAAGTTCAAGACCCTGTCGTCCTCATGGTCATTCACATAGTGGGGGATGAACATCCTCGGACCCTTCGTGACCGGATCTTACCAGAAAAAATACCACATCATCGGCGTCTACTACTTCACGAAGTGGATCGAGGCCGAAGTCCTCGCTAAAATCATAATTAAAAATATACTTTGTATCTTCAAAAGAAACATCCTCACCTGATTCAGCCTACCCCAAGTCCTCGTCACCGACAATGGGACGCAATTCACAGACTGAATGTTCCAAGATTTTGTCGCCAGCCTAGGCATAAAACAACATTTCACATCCGTCTAACATCCTCAGACTAAAGGCCAAGCGGAAGAAGCCAACATGGTAATCTTAAGGGGTATGAAACGCAGACTAGGTGAAGTGAAGAGAGCTTGGGTCGAAGAATTACATAGCGTACTCTAGGCCTACCGAACGACCCCATATTCAACAAACAGGGAAACCCCTTTCCGGATGACATACGGAACTGAGGAGGTCATCCCAGTAGAAATTAGAGAACCCTCAAGGAGAACAGAAGTTCCACTAGATGAGGAGGTGAACGACAAAGCCTTACGAGTAGAACTCGACCTTGTTGAGGAAATACGGTCTGAGGCGGCTCTTCGAGAAGCATCCCTGGAAAAAAAAGTTGTTTTGCACCACGATGCAAGAGTCATTAAATAAGAATTCCAGGTTGGCAGCCTCGTCCTCCGGCGGAATCAGAAGAATCCACGAGAAGGAAAGCTAGTCGCGAACTGGGAAGACCTGTGTCGAGTCCGAGCCAAGACATACAACAAAGCCTACTACCTCGAAAACCTACAAGGTGAAGAAATTTCTCGACCATGGAACGCTGAAAAACTTAAGTAATACTATAGCAAAGGCCCGCACGACCATGAACCAAATAAGGGTAACAACACAACCACAAGAGCATGGAAGGAACGACCATGATTCTCCATCTTGATTGGAAGGAGGGCCCACATTCCGGGGAAACAAATACAACCCTCCTCGACAGCAGATACTTCAAAGGAACTCCCCTGTCGCAGTACCACGCCGATAGGACACCCAGCTCGCGATGGGAGGTCCAAGCCGCGGGATCAAGACCGTGATCACGGTCCTCGTCCCGCTAACTCGCAGACGTAAAACCCGTAGCCTCACCAGTTTGCTAAATCGACGAGTCCAACAAGTCGAGCAATAAAAGTTTAGAAATAAGTAACAATTAACATAATAGCAAAAATCATTTCATTTAATCAGCCAATCAAAAAATGGTCGGCGCAGAAGATTCAAAAGGAGGGGATTACGCCCAGATACAAACAAAAACAAACGGCACGCAAGCCATCACAATAACAATGGCACACATGCCAACAAAATGGATATGGCACGCAGACCGGTAACCTATTCCTCTTCGCCTTCTTCTTCCCCGGCTGAATCCTCCACTGGGCAGACAATTTTCCCTTTGACCATATCACAGTTGAAAGTAGTCTCCTCAGTTACAAGATCCACCCCAGGATTTATAATCCGGAGCTGATCGACAGCGTTGTCAAAACCCAGCTTAAGAGTTTGTACACAGTCGCTCTCCAACATCCAAATTCGGGAAATCAGCTCGGCCCGAGTCTTCAAAGCATTGTACTCCACATCAGCAGGGGCAACCAGGAACTCTAGCTCTGCCACCTTCGTCTGAAGATGCTGGACTTCCTCATCAGCTTCGTCGAACTCAGCTTCTTTATCCTTAAGTCTTTTATTCTCGTCCACCAGGCTATCTCGCTTAAGCCTAAACTCCCCCAGCTCGATTATTAATCCCTCCTGGAGCCTGTGCCGCTCCTTGTAATCGAAGTGGTCATTTTCGAGCTTCTCCCTCTTGATCCTCGCCGACTTCAGCTTCTCTTTAACAACCTCCAGATCAGATAGCAGGCAGGTGTTGTCGGACAATACCAAGGACGTCTCTATAGCCCTGATCACCGTAGAAATATCTTGGGACAAATTCACCTATCTGGTCTCCTTGTCCAGACCCATGATCTCCTTGGCCTCTGCCTCCGACACTCCTACAAAACCTTCCCCACTGAAAAGCTCTTGTTGAAGATGAAAAGAGGGAAAGAGGTACATCCCTTGGTCCTCGGACAGGTCCGCGCCTACAGTAGCATCAGCCGACAAGCCTTCATTGTGTTGGCGTTTCGCAGGAGGAGTCAGATGTTCAGATGGAGGGCTTGTAGACGTCCCCACGACAGGAGGAGAATTAGGAGGAGGAGTGGGAGTCCCCGAACTAATAGTCGGGTTCTCCGCAATCACTTGGAGGAAAAGACCCTTAGAGGCCTTCTTCGAAGTTTACCATGTGTCCTTGTTCGACAACTTCAAGACACGATCCTTGAGGCTAGGCATAATGGCTACGTATATAAGCACAAATTAGTTATTGGATAAAACAATCAAGACAAAAGAAAGATGATCATAAGCTACCTAAAAGACTGAGGGACTCCTCGTCTGTTCTATACTCGAGCACCACCTTGGTGTTTATTAATCGAGTTTCAAAAGGGGGCTCCTCATCGTTAGATAATACAGGATTGTCCAGCGGGTCCACACAAAGGGAAAAGGTAAAACTTTGGACATAAGCTACTAGTTTTTTTATGGCAGCCGTGTCCTCGGGCCCCAGATTCTCTGGCTTCACAAAGAACTAATCTGTGCCACGATTGAAATGAGCCCGCTGCCACTCGAGCGGGATGGTCAAAACAAGACGCTATTCGCCTTGGGCATCTTATTGCTCGGAGTATATATTGTACAAAGCCTGCGCGATGAGAGACTTCATCGTGTACCACCTGTCTTTGAAATTACTGACATAATCAACGTAAGTTTTAAACATCCTCCTCGGCTGGATGCTTAAACGAAACCCAACTATGTCCCCCGTTCACACTCAACCGTTGCAAATGGATAACCCGAAAAAAATTAAAAGAGGTAGCGTGCAACCAATTTCGAGGTACTAACATACCAGTTTGAACCTTTGAGCGAACGCGATGGCATTTGGATGTAGCTGGGAGGTGGCCAAGTCGAGCCATCTGAAGACGGTTGCCTGGAAGCTAGTGAAAGGAATACGGAGCCCCACCTCTGTAAAAGAAAATTCATACATAGGAAAACGTGTTAACCGAGCAAATCCGATGCTCGGGAAGAGGGGCATAGTATTCCCAATTCTGAGGGGCCCCCGGAGCCAAGTCCTCTACGACCGTATGGGAAGTGCGAGAGTCAAGCACGAAGCGGGAGCCCGTTTCCAGCGGCTCTTCCCCGACCCAAGATAGATTGGGTTCCCCGGGAGCAGCATGACTGCTTCTTCCCACATCACGTTCTTGTTTGTCCACCTTTATGTCGATGTCATCCGCATGGACATCCTCAACTCTTCTTTGCGGGTCAATGTTACCTGAAAAGCAAAGGAAATTTGTGAATTTGACGTCGCATCAAGTCCACTCTTCCACCGTAGTTCAAGTGAAAGGGCGAGGGCCAGAGCCGAGGAAAGAAACGCCCGACACATTCATCGCAAATTCAAAGAATGCCGGTGACATTCATCAGGAAATCATAATAATGCCCATGGCATTTGTCGCAAATTCAAAGAATGCCTGGGTCATTCATCAGAAATTCATACGGTGCCAGGGACATTCATCATAATTCCCTTAATCGGCACGCGATGAGGGTCCTCCTCGACAGTTTTCATGGAATTTTCATCGGCAGATTCATGTAAACATGTCGGGAAGGAGCCTCATCGGCTACTCTGGTGGAAGAATTACCGTGAAGAAGATGAATAAAAACTACTATCATTGAGAAAGAAAGAAATCTTACCAGACATGTTCACCGACGGAGAAAGGTTGCGGTTGTTGTGACGATTGAGGAACATTTTCCGGCGAGAGTGTGGGAGCGTCAGATGATCTTTTGAGGAGGGTTGGAAGGTGAAAACCCTCATGAGGAAGGTTGGAAAGTGAGGGGAAACCCCGCCACCAACTCTTTTATAGGCTCCCTATACGGGAAAATGCGTCTAGCCATCATTGCCTAGACTGCCTAGATTCCCCTAGGCAGTCCTAGACATTTAATGCGGTGTCACGAGTAAAACTAAAAGACGCATTAAATGTCATAATGATGAGAAACAAAGAGTCAGATACGTCACCCTTGGGAACTCCAAAGGCCATAAAATTACGTTCTACAATGCACCAGGAATATCCCTCTTCGACATCATGAAAACGTAAAACATCATGAGCTCGCCAGGGTCGAAACAAGACCACAGCTAACCCCGAGCACACATTCCTCCCCGACTAACTAAAACTCCAAAGAAAACCTCGAGCACACAACTCCAGATAAGACTCGAGCAAATACCTCTTCGACAGCCAACAATCCCATGATCATCATGTCACCTGCCCGACAATGCCTACCCTTAAGTCATCACTCCACTTCGAAGTTGCGACTTGGGGGGCCCTGTTCTGGAATGGGCCAAACGCAGTTCCTGTCGAGCATATGCCCGATCCGTTAGGCAAGGGCCCACGACCCAAACACCTAGGGACATGGGGAGAACGTCTCACCCACGTGCTCCACTTCCTCAAATGTTAGTTATTATCTCCTGATATTAAGGGGCGGTTGGACTAAGGACAAGACCACGTGCTAGGTCTTATCTTCTCATACGTAGTCCTTGGCAGTTCTTCCTAGGGCCTAGCTAATCCAGCCCATGGGAAGAATCTTGGCCCAGCGTTGGGGGTACATTATAAATACCCTCTTTAAATAGAGGGTCGGATATTCTATTTTTCACTATTTTTCTGTACTTGCACTCCATTGCTCTTTCTCACTTTGGTATCAGAGTACCTTGCAGGTACATTCTCCCTCCTCCGTTTCTCCACCGTAATTGTTCATCACTGAAAAATTCCTCCTGATCAGATTAAATCAATATCCATTTTGACATCTCTAGGTATTATCCAAACACCACAAACTATCCTATAAATACATGGATATCCTCGTTATCCTCATTATACTTTTTCAACATATACACGAGTTAAATGACTCTTCCAAAAGTTAAAACTTAAGAGTTAATATTGATATTGCTCTTACAAATTTATTTTTAAAGAAAGTATTAATAATATTATCAATAAAATATCTATATATATCATTAAAATATGTATTATAATTAAAAAATTATTGGTAAATAAATAATTTATTTATTTTGAAATTTGATATATATATATATATATATATATATATATATATATATATATATATATATATATATATATATATATATATATATATATATATATATATATATATATATATATATATATATATATATAACGAGTACAAAGGGTACTCCACCTGATTACAAAAAGAAAGGTCGAGATAAAATAACTCGCCTGAAAGGAAATTACAAACCAAATGACCCTACTTCAAAAACGATAAGGGATCCTTATCGAAATCGTAAAGGCTACAATTGGGCTGAGTAATATCTCCCTTCCTAGACCACTTCCAAATAAAGAATTTAACCTTCCACACCATATCTATAATGTTCCAATGAGAATTGCAAAGAGTTATATAATTTCTAACAAGCCAAATTGTCCAGCAAACCGCCAACCAAAAACTAACCTCTCTACCCCTCCTAATTTGACAAGATTTACCAAAATTCCACCAATGCAAAAAATTGCTCTTAAAATTCAAATTCGTATCATCCACACAACCACACCAAGAAGCAATTTCCTTCCAAATTAATCTAGCAACCTTGCAATCCAAGAATAAATGCTCTAAATTCTCCGTAGTCTCATAACAAAACGGACAAAAAGAATCGTTAATGTTACCTAATATACCTTTACGGAAAAGAGCATCTTTGGACGACAACCTGTTCAAAGGACATCTCCAACCAAAAGCTCTAACCTTGTAAGGAACCAACACTTGCCAAACCCTTTCCAAAGCCAAGTCAAACCGGTTAAAAGGACCAAAAGAAATGTGAGATTTATTTGCCATCGAGTAATAGGATTTAACCGAAAAATTCCCGTTAATCTCACCATTCCAAAATACCCGGCCCGACTTATCCCAGATAATGTTGAATTGAGCCATTAGATTCTTGAAAGAAACTGATCCGGAGCAGCAGCAAAATGACTAGTGGCAGACTCCCTACCTATATCGAGAGACCACTCAATCGAGCGAACATCCCGCTGATGCGAATAAAATGCCGGTACAACATCTGTGGCAGGATCGTTGGCCTGCAGAGACTGAACCGCATCATCATAAAAACCATCTTGCTGCGCAACAGTAGCAGTAACAGTATCACCCACCGATTCAGATATCGGCCCAAAAACAACATGAGATGGAAAAGCAATGTTGCCAAGAACCGGGTTGTCGGTGCTACCAAGCGAGACAATAGAGGAGATACCCTGAGCAATCCTTAATTACATTAATTATTTATTTAAAAATATATTTTTATTTATTTTATGCGCATAGAATATCTGATACATATTAATAGAAAATTTACATAGTTAATTATACTTCTTGATCTTAATAATTGATTTATTAAATCAGTTTAAACATTAAAAGATTGTATAAGAATTTGTATTTATAATTTTGTTGTTTTATATCAAATATTCATATATTTAAAAAGTTTAAAGAGAAATATATTAAATTGAGAGTGATAATATAACACTTCATAATATGTATTATAAATATCACATTTTCAAGTACAAAATTTCATTTAGTATAGTTATAACGAATTTTTTTTTAATATAACATACTTTATAAAATAAAATTCCAAAATAACATATATTTGGAAAAAATTACCAAACTAACATAGTTTGGTAACATTTTCGCCAAATGGTTTGTTGAACATGTGAGATTCTTCACTAGTTCTCCAAATGGAATGGCGAATGCATGCAACATGACAACCAATTCGCCAAACCATTTGGCGAATGTATGCAACACTAAAACCAATTCGCCAATTGGAATGTTGTGCATGTGTTATGTGCATTTCTTTCATATTCTTTTGTTATATATACATATATATATATATATATATATATATATATATATATATATATATATATATATGTATAAGTATATGTATATATATGTATAAGTATATATATATATATATATATATATATATATATATATATATATATATATATATATATATATATATATATATATATATATATATATATATATATATATATATATATATATATATATATATATATATATATATATATATATATATATATATATATATATATATATATATATAAGTATATACTTATATATATATATATATATATAAGTATATATATATATATACTTATATATATATATATATATATATATATATATATATATATATATATATATATATATATATATATATGTATAAGTATATATATATATATATATATATATATATATATATATATATATATATATATATATATATATATATATATATATATATATATATATATAAGTATGTATATATATAAATATATATATATATATATATATATATATATATATATATATATATATATTTATATATACATACTTATATATATATATATATATATATATATATATATATATATATATATATATATATATATATATATATATATATATATTTATTTATATGTAAGTATATTAAAGAAAATTATATTTAAAGAAAATTAAAGAATATGAGAAAGAGAAATATATATTAAAAGAAAAATTATTATTAATAATTCAAGAACGACATTACAAAAATTAATTTCCCGCCCGATCTAACTGCCCCCTAGTACCACATCCACGGGGATGACCCCGTCTTCGAACCCTACCACCAGGTTGTCGAGGTTCCGCTTGTATTTGTGTGTTTGGTGGAGGCGGTTGTTGTTGAGTCCATGATTCAGCCTGTCCCCAATTACGTGGAAGGTTGCTGCCAAAGGTGCTGCCGTAACTGAGTTGTGTGCCCATGTTTTCAAAGCTGGGTCGGATAGGTTGGGCAGGGTTGGATTGGGTTGGGTGAGGACGATAGGCTTGACCAAACGAGGATATTGCCTCGTTTTGAGAACGAAACAAAGGTGGGGGGCTATAGGTTGGTGTGGACATGAAGGGGTTGTCGGGGGTATAGTGGTGTTGGTAAGGCTCTTGATGTTGTGATTGGGTTTGTGGCATGAAGGGGTTATGTGTTTGGATGAATGGCCTATGGGTGTTTGAAGTCGATGGCTGGAATTGGGTGGGGTAGTCATGTTGTGGAGTTGGTGGTTGGGCGTATGCTGCGGCCTGGGCGTGGGGGTCAATCAAGTATGGGTTATCAGACACCCATTGTTGCATAGTAACTGACCTAAACCAAACTAAATATTCTCTAGTTGGTTTGACGTTTTGCAGCACTTGGTCAGTTAGGACATGTTGGCGTCGATCCCTCCATTGTTGACGTAACTCCCTTGCAAAGTCTCTCCAATCTTCCATGTTCCACATGTCACTTACTCTTTTCAAATGCCAATTTCCCAAACATGTCGGAGGGCCCGAAATATCCTGTTGCATTCCGAACTGCATTTTCACCCGATCTGTTTGGTGCATTTCAATTGTAGTGAAGCGGATGATTGGAGTTTTTGCCGTCCAAATTTCAGCATCTTCCGGGTTAGGCTCATGGTCGAGGGCTAAATATGGGCGCCAGATGAACTACGGAAAAAAAAATTCTTAGTATAAAATTATTTTAGTTAATAAAATGCAATAAAACGGAAAAATATTTTTTATATGTGACAATACCTGATCGATCCCCACGTGGTCTAACAACTGGCGATATAGAACGATAGAACTTCTTGGGTTTCTACTATAATCCATCCCAAGATCGGACCAGCTAAGCACAACAAATTTAAACACATTTAGATACAATAACAATTTAAATATTTAAAATTTAATATGTTTGGAAATAAAAATTAAAAGTGGACTTACTGGTTTGCGTAGGGGAACGGGCATGGATTCATGTTGCGTGGGGCAAGCATCGGCAGTCTGGAATACCCCCAAGCTTGTAACAAAAATGCACACCCATAAAAGGTACAAGTATCCTTTGCGGCATTTTTACAAAGGCTACTGTACAAGTGTGCCAAAACAGCTGAACCCCAACTGTATGTATTTACATTGTTGATGTTTCGCAACAATGGTAAATACATCATGTTTATTGTGTTCCCGGTACCGTCGGGAAATAAAAAATGACCAAATAAAAGCATAATATAACACCGAGTTTTTTGCATTATTTCTAACTCGGTTGAATTTTCGGTTAAAATAAAACTAGAATAATGCTCTCTAAGGAGTCCTAGATTTATACCTGAACCCCGGCTACGAGTATTTGAAGGCTGCTCCTCGTCAATTAGAGGGGCACCCAGCAAATCCGCAACTATAGAAACATCCTGGTTCACCTTACCAAAGACGGCTTTGCCGGATAC